>CM072999.1:6615000-7815000 GCA_037038555.1 Rhynchonycteris naso
CAAGTGCTGAGAAAGTCTGATGCAGGGGTTTTCTGGGCCACATGCAAGATGCCTCGTGTGGATCAGATGATGCTCGTGTGCAGGGCCTGCCTGTCTCCCATCGTGTCCATGCCAGCTCCAGCCTCTAGCTCCTTGTCCACTCTCTTTCTGGACAGTTCTGTCCCTTCTCAGTTGGTTTTCCTTCTCTGCGAGCTGGGGTGTGGCTGAGCCCTCCCAGCAGCACGGTTGGGGGGATTAATGGTGACCCAGGAGGAAGGGCTCCGAAGAGCTCGCAGCCCTGGACATACATCAGAAGGTGATGGGAATATTACATGAAGAGCCCAATAAACGATGGTGACCCCCAGTCCACCTCATCTTGCCCAGAGCGTCCCTCAGGGGATGCCTCCTGCTCCCAGGGACACTGCAAGCTCTTTCCCAGACACCTCGCCTTTCCCCATGCTGTCCCCTCCTTCAGAAATACCTGTCCCCCTCCCATCCGAACCCTAGGGGTCTACTGTTCACGGTCCCCTGCTGCCCTAGCTCCTGGACTTCCCATGCCCCGGACAGTGTGGGGCTTTCTCACCCATGGACACGTTGGCCCTGGCACAGTCCTGTGGCTTTTAGCAAGATGGCAGGGCCAGGAGGACTTGTGAGTGGGAGGTGGGGTTGGGGGACAGGACTCTGGGGAGTCAGCATGGCAGGAAGGAGTTTCCTGTCAGGAACAAGAGCAGCAGGTGCCTGCACCTCTTTTGCCATGGGGCTTACCTTCCTGGAGCCCCCTTAGGGTCCTTGGGGTTCTCCTGCCTAACCACCACCTTCCTGCTGGGACCCTACAAGAACACGCCTCATGGGTCCTTTAATTTCAGTCTCAGGGGGTTCTGGAGGCAGACCCACCTGGGTTGAAATCCGATTCAGTCTCTTTCTATAAGTATGATGACCTGGTGCCTCGGTTTCCTCATCTGTACACTGTGGGTAATAATAAAACGAACCTCCCTCCCTGAGTTGTGGAGATGATGACGTTAGATGTGGTCGGCCACGAGCTCAGCGTGGGAGTACCGAGTGGGTGTACCAGTCAGGGTAACTCATACTCACTACTGAAACAGTCCCCAAATCCCAGTGACATGCCGTAATACAGTTTATTTCTCGCTCGTGTCACAGCCCCCCAAATGTGAATGCCAGCGTTCTGTCTGGTGGTTCAGGGATTCCGGCTCCTTCTGCCTTGTCTTGTCTTGCTGTGTCTCCGAGAGCTGTGCTGTCCAATTTGTTAGCCAACTGGCAACGACTTAAATTTAAATTCAGCTTAAAAATTGAATTTAAAAAAAATTTTAAAAATTCAAACGCTCAGTTGCACTAGCCGTGTTTCAAGGGCTCAGTGACGGCTGTCCTACTGGCCGCACAGACATGGAGCGTTCCCCGCAGGGTGGAGAGTGCTATCAGACAGGCCTGACCGAGAGGCAGCTTGGCATCCCGGCCGGGCTCCCTGCACTGAGCCATTCACAGTGCAAGGCACGAAGGGGCCCACATGGGGGTCCTTCTGGGCCAGGCCTGGGAGTGGTGAATGTCACTTCTGCCCCCACCCCCTTGGCCAGAAAGCAATGACGGGGATGACATGGCCCAGCCCAACTTCAGGGGAAGCTGCATCGACTTCAGTGCGATGGTCAGATCCCTCCCAACTGGATTCAATGTATTTGTCCCGTTTCACCTTCTGTTCCAGTTTCCACCCCATCCCACCCTGACACCCTCACCCCACGTCCCGAAGGAGAGAGGGCACCGGTCTGGGGGGGGCTCCCTTGGGGGAGGGAGCATGCTCCTTTCCTGGTGTTCCCCAGCCGGCTGCCCCTCACGTTTCATCAGCCTGAGAGGGGCCACGTGGCTACTTCTGAACCAGCTCCTTGGCCAGAAGAAAGCCACGTGCCAACTAGCTTAATCCTAACTTCTAAACCAACCAGGGTGGCAAGGAGCCTAGGATTGGAATGAGGGTCAGGAAGGATGGAAGGAAGGTTGGGGGGCAAGCACAAAGCCCCCGAGAATGTCCCGACTGGTGCCAGGCATCCTGCTGCGCAGAGAGCTGCAGCTCTGACCCGGGCTGGGCCTCTGTGTGGAAGTGGGGCCTGCACACCAGCAGGTCCGAGAACCTGGCACATGGAGGGACAGAGGCGGGGCCGTCACACAGGCAGCTGAATTGCACAGACTCTCTAAGCGTGTCCGCGGCCCCCCCAAGGCCTCGGGAACCTTGCTGCTTAATGCTCTGACTTTTTGCACGACTGGTCATCTCAGATCTTCCGAAGGCGCAGTGACGAGTCTGCCTTGCCAATGCGTCCTCCTTTTTCCTTTTGGACTCAGTGCCGCGCCGTGCCGCCAACCCGGCCTCTGCCTAGCAGCCCTCACCTCCCCCACTCTCCCTCAGCCAGGCTTAGGCTCCCGGGTACCTATCCGTGGCCTGGTGAACACAGAGGGCTTCATTTATTTATTTAGTCTGCAGGGTCCCCAGTGTTTAGCAGTTACCAATGATCAACAGTACGTGTTGCAAACACGTAATAAATTCCAACAGCAATTTGTCTATGAACTGTGACCTTTCGATGATGTATTTAAATTCTCTCCCCTGCCTCCCCCGCCCCCCCCCCCCAGAAGTTGAACTCCTTTGTCACCCAAGTTTGATTCATATTTTAATTTTTTTAAAAGCCAGCGGTCTGGATAACAGGTTGCAACACTGAGCTGATTGCAAATGCTCTTTGGGCTGCAGTCAATATTTTTAATTTATGCCGTTGGAGATGCACGGGGGTGGGGGGGCATTTTGTTAACAGCTGCAAATCCGCACATCTCGGCCCTGACATTTTATACACCGTAATTTTCTTATTGTTAGATAGATTTTTTTTTTTAAAGGAATAATAACATGCCGGTGTGTCCTTTAATGATCCACATTTAACCAAAGATAAAGTCGGTCAGCTGAGTGTCCCTCTGGACCCCACCCTTTCAGCCTGGGAGTTGTGGATGGTCTTCCTTATGGAAATAGTTCGGGCCTCGGGCCCCTCCGCCCCCTCCACTGGTGCATTACTTGTGTTAATTACCTCAGGACAGGCAAGTGGCTCAGAGCAATCATCTTCCTTTGTTAACACACCCTAGCTGGGCCACCACTCCCCATAAATAAAACATCACCGAGATTACAATGTCATGTTTGCCAGGACGCCAGCCCCTCGTCCCTGCTCTAGGAGAATGCCTAAGACGCCCTCCCCCCCCCCCCCCCCCCGCCAGGTCGCAGGGTCTGCTGTGACGCGGCCTGCGGTCAGTAGCGCTTCTCATTCGCAGTCACCTCACACCGGCCAGGCTGCCCAGGCCTGGCTGTGTCAGGAGTCCCCTGTGCTCTTAGGCTGGGAAGGCCAGCAGGAAGCTCACTGTTTCTTCTCTAACTGAAAAACGAGTTAGGCTCTAAGTATGCAATGGTATTTTTTAGATGCTTGGAAGGGGCCCCAGTAGGCTAACGGGGTGCAAAGCTGTGGTCAGCAATTTCGCAGGCGTGATTGTGGGACAATCAGAAGTGACCCTCAGACAGCCATGCACTTATTAATTCATGCCAGTGCTTGGTCCCACACACATACATGAATAAGAAAAAAATAAATAAGAGATGGCTGATAAATACATTTGATAAATTACAGCAATATAAATGATAAGATCTGGACAAATGTCGCTTTCAATGGACGAGGATAAGAATGAATGCACTCAAGGCGCAAGGTTCTAGTGTTTGATTTGTAAGTGTGGCTCAGAGCTTCCCAGCTGTCGAGGAGAAAAGGGATACGAGGAATGGAAAGAGCAATCATCAGGGCGGAAAGAACCATAGCGCTGCAGGGTGCTCCCTTGATTCATCCGGAAGCAGTTTCGGCCACGGACCCTCCTATGGACTTGTGTTCCTCAATGTGCGGCCCGCTGTGGGAGGGAAGGGACTCTTGCAAAGTCACAGACTGATTTAAGAATGCACGTTCTGAGTCCAGTTCTTCATAGGGAATGATGCACAGGATTCCTTATTTTTGTTTTGTAGGGTTTTATGTCTTCTTAATACTCGCTACTCGCTGAGCCATTCAAAGTTACCAAACCTACACTTCTCATGCATTCTATTTGGTGCTTCACTGGCATTTTACTAAGGACTTTGTTTCAGCCTTCCAGCAGGAAGCCTGTCTTGCTGGCCACGTTGCAAACTTCCTGCAGATCACACGCGTAGGTAAAGAACGGAAACTTCCTCACTATTGGATAAGGGTATTTTGTTATTGGTGGATCAGGAACGTGGTCATGAGTTGACGTGGTTCTCAGCGGTTCCTAATCACATACTGACGCATGTATTGGTGGAACAGCTTTTAGGCTTTACATTTAATAATCTTTTTTTTTTTTTCTTGGTAATCGTTTTGGACATCGGAATGGGTAATGCAATGAACTACAAGGCTATTTGCTTCCCCGAAGTGAGCTGCGGACAAAAGAGTTGAGACTCCCTTAGGAGAGGGACCGGGATAAGCCTCGACAGCATGCCCACAGCAGTGTAATTCACGAGCGGACACAATCATCCTAGATGCCTATGTGCCGAAGAACAGAACTCTGTCTGGCAACACTGATACAAACTAAAAACAAACCCACAATTACAGTTGGAGATTGCAATAGTCTTCAACACTTGGGAGGGCAAACAGAGAGGAAGACATCACCATCTCCAGGCACGGTCAGCTCACACGACCTGGCTGACCTGCGCGGAGCACTCCGACAGCGAAAGCACATTCCTTTTAAGAACAAAGGAACATGCACCAAGACAGACCATATTCTGGGCTGTAAAAACAAGTCTTAATAAGTTTCAGTGTTTAGAAATCATAAAAATATGTTCTCTGACCACAGTAGAATTAAGCTTGAAGTTAATAACAAAAAGATCCGGACATTTTCCAAAATATTCGGAGAGTAAACATCACACTTTTTTTTTTTTTTAATGATTCATGAGTCAAAAAAAAAAAAAAATCACAGGGAAAAATTAAAACTATTTGGAACTGAATGAAAATGTAAACAAAGAATCAAAAACTTCTGGGATACAGCTAAAGCAGCATTTAAAGAGAAATTTATAGCATTAAATGCTTACATGAAAAGAAGGCCTCAAATCAGTGAGCAAGGTTGCAGGATACAAGGTCAATATACAAAAGTCAGCTACATTTTTATATAATATCACTGAGTAACTCATTTAAATTTAAAAAGACAATATCATTTATAATTATATAAAAAAGAATTTTTAAGGGACACATGGAACAAAATGTGTGTGCATAAACACTGGACACCAAGAAACATTGCTGAGATTAAAAAAAAGTTCAAATAAATGAAGAGGTATAATTCAATCTAGTTTTTATATAACCGGACTCAATAATCACTCTCTCTCTACATTAATTTATAGAATCGAAGAATCTTAATTGAAATCCTAGCAAGATTTCTAAAAATAGAAATTGATATGCTGATTCTAACATTTATTTAGAAATACTAAGGACCTAGAATAGCCTAAATAAATTTTTTTTTTAATTTGGGAGTATTCACATGACCTGATTTCAAGACTTACCATAAAGATACAATAATCAAGACTGTTGGTATGGGCATAAAGGTAGATTTAGAGATCAGTGGCATAGAATTATAGTCTAAAAAAATTAACTTGCACACATGTTCACTTTATTTCCGATGAGGGTCCCAAGGCAATTCAATGAACAATTGAATATTCAAATGCAAAAGAGTGAAGCCTGGCCTTTCTCTCCTACTTGGCCTGCTCTGCTCTGGCTGGGCCTGGGTTTGTGGGAGCTGCTCCCACGGTAGAAGGGGACACAGCCTGGCTCACTTTTGCTGAAGACCTTCGCAGTGAGGCTGTTGGGGGAGTCAATGAAGATTCTTGAAGGATGAGTGGGGTTTGTCAAGAGAAGATGTGGGGTGGGGCAGACAGAGTGGGGTGAGCGAGACCTCTGGAGGACTGCCCGGTGCTTGTGTGAGGCTGGCACGTAGGGTGCACGGGGAAGGTGGAGAATGAGGGAGCTTCTGGGTCATGGAGGGACCCTGGGTACTTCTAGGAGATGAGGTGCATGCCATCGACTGGCTCTCAGGGACAAACAAAACCAGGGTCTGGTGACCTGGCGTTGCCCTGAGAACAGGGTTTCCTTGGGAATCTCAGTGTGTGCTTTGATGGCACCTTCCCGAATGTTCTTGCCATGTGGGTGACCCAGTGGGGGGAGGCTAACTGAGGCAGGTCAGCCTGCCTGGTGGTGAGATGTTTGGGAAGGCGGTGTGTGTGTGGGGGGCGCATTTCCTGAGGCTCTGGGTGGCAACCTGTGGAGCTGTCCTTGGAAGGAGCAGTGTGAAAATCAGAGGTTCCCAGGGCAGCACAGGACCTCCGAGCTGTGCCGATGACTGCCTTGTGATGTCGCAGGAAACGAGGCTCCGGGGTCCAGTTCCCTCCCTGGAACATTTGGACATTTTATGGAAGATGCCGTGGTTTATGGCAGTGCACAAAGCAGGTAATGGTTTAGCGGAATGTCCCCGCCAGACTGGGTGACCTCTGAGAATGGCTTTCCAGTCCTGGTGTCTTCCTATGGTAATGAAGTGCCCTCTGCTCTTTCTGCTGAACTCGTCCCCTTCTCTGAGAAAAGCTGGCACAGTACATGGCAGGGAGGGTTGGCTCTTTGTAGGCTGTGTGCTGGGGAAATGTTTAATCGGGTTTTCAGAGAGATTTCCAAAGTCTGGGAAGAATAAAAGCAAGGGTGGTGAGACCACCTTTGAAAGAACTTCAGAGTCTGGACCAGTAGACACTTATGATCGTGAGCTCCTTGAGGGCAAAGAATACTCTAGATGCCGAGAGCAGTGCCGAAATGAGGGGCCAGAGGGGTGGCTCTGATGGCAGTCCGGTCGTGTTTCCTACAGCACTAGTCATTTATTTATGATCATGTCACACACCGCCTGGGATGCGAATAGCACAGGAGAAAAGAATCAGCAAGGGAGGAGGCTGGGATAGAGAGACAAGGAAGACGAGAAAGAAAATGAAAGCCAGGTGGGATGATTCCATGCTACGTATCCTTTATGCCTGCTAGACATTTGTCTCTGCACAGAGGGAGACGTGTCATCCCCAGCGTAGAGTGCCCTTACGATTAAAACCAAAAGTGAGAAGGGTTCCTCAGAGGCTAAAATGCCATTTTGGCCAATGCCCGTTCCAAGGGGGACACCCTGGGCTCTCTGGACTCAGACCCGAGTTTGCATCCCTGCAGTGATTCCGGCTGGGTTGCCTGGGCCAAGTCCCCTCGCCTCTCTGAGCCTTGAGTCCTCATCTCCATGGTGAAGGCCCTGGATTTTGCTTTTCTTGTTGTAAAAGCTATAACCCTCTTCCCCACCTCACAGCTTTCTCCCCATCAATAGATAATGAGTCCCTGGCGCAGGCCAGGCGCTGTGTCAGGTGGTGGAGGTAGGGAAGAGCCTGCCCAGTCTTCCAGGGCCTCACACCCCAGGGGAGCCCCCAGTAGCATGAGGGCCAGGAAGCGTGGGGGACAGAACGGTTAACTGGAGGGAGCCTAGGGATGACCCGGGGGTGGGGAGGGAGCCCCAGAGAGCCCGCAGTCTGTCGACTGCACAGAAGTGGGTGGGAGGTGGTCAAGCTGGTCCCTGGGCAAGGTCACAGAAAGCTGTGGAGGGTCGAAGTCCTGTTTGGACTCCAACCAGGAAGTGGTTTCCACAGGAAGTGACAGCCGATGTCCTTGCTCCCACACAGAGGGCAGGGCACCGAGGGCACCTGGGAAGCCGGGATGTGGGGTGTCAGGAGCACTCAGGTGACTCAGGAGAACCGTAGGATCGGTGGCCAGGGCGCAGCCAGGAGCTCATTAGACATGCAAAGTTTGAGCTCCATTCACTCTGGCCTACAGACCAGAGTCTGGGATGGAGCCCGGGAACCTGTCTGTGTTTGATGATCCCCCTGGGCATCTGCTTGCTGAACTGGGAAGCACTGGTGTAGAACGTTGGGAGGGAAGGAAGCTACCCCTGAACCAGCGGGGGACAGGATCCTGAAGACGCGTCTCAAATGAATGGGGGGCCTAGAGCCTGAGGCAGGTAGAAAGTCGCTGAAGCTCATGGTCCCTGGAGCTTGTGGTGGCCGGGCCAGCCAGGCCCAAGGCCCAGGGGGGCATTGCCTCTTGGAAGGCATTAGGGTAGGGTGATGGCACAGTTCCCAGTGAGGGACCTAGAGCTGGAGACTGGCGACCTTTCCCCAGAGGAGCTGGGAAAGCTAGGCTCTGGCTCACTGGGAGTTGGGCAGGGCGCTGCCGAAGCCACGCCCCCCCATCCCCCACCCCCAGTGCACATGCCACCCAGCGTTCCTCGGGACGATAATTAACATTCTCACCTGTGTATGTGTGATTACTGGTCTCTGATGTGTGCAGACCCTGCTGATGTAGAAAGGACACAGATCCGCTTCAAGAGTTTCCAGAATCCTTCGTGTGTTTTCTCAGTCACACGAGGCACAAGAAAGGAGCAGGCATTATTCTGCGGGGCTTTGTGACACTTATTTGGACGCTGGGAGCCAGGGACCCTAGAACTCACTGTGCAGTGACGGGCCTGTCTCCAGTCCAGCACCCGGGCTGGGGTGCTCACACATCTCTGACCTTTTCCATCAAGATCAGGTTAAGAGCCCTGACATGGCAAAATAGTTAGAAGTCCTTTGGTGACAGTGACAAACTCAACTCAAGTAGGTTTGAACAAACGGGATTTATTGTCCTACTACGTAACTGAGATGTCCATTTGAACCTTCAGGCGCGGCTGGATCCAGGGCCCTGAGCAATGCTGTTGGGCTTCCCTAACCCCTCGCGCAGCCCACAGTTCTGCTGGCCTCTTCTTGGCTTCATCCGGCAGGTAAGGGGGTGCCGCCATCTCTCAGCGACATCCTCCAACTTAGCAATCCTGGCAGAAGCCTGTGATTGGCCTCACGCGGTTCATCCATCCATCCCGGAGCAAACTGCTGTGACCAGGAGAGGGGTGCTCTGGCGTCCTGGCCCCTGTGATGGATGGGAGGACAGGACCCCCATCACCAGTTGTCCTACCGGTACCCTAGGGAGTTGGGAAGTCCTCCCAAGGAGCGCCAAGGAGGGGTGGAGGAAGGTGTTATGTAGGTATGGTAATAGCTAACATTGTTTACTCCCTGGGCTCAGGTGGTCCCCCTGATTGTCAGAGGCAAGATTTAGAGATCCCGAGGGGTCCCCTAGATGAGCAGGACACCCACCCAGCAGAATCCTGGCTCATTGAGACTGGTACGCCCAATGTGGCACAAGGTGGACTGAGGCTGGGCAGGGGCCAAGGTCTCTAGGGGCTGGGTCACTCTGCCAGAGAGAGACACACACAAGCATGCTTGGTCACAAAGGTCTCTGGTGAAAGAGCGGATGACTGACTCCTCATGTCCTGGGGAGAGCCGTCTGAGGGACTGTGCCTGGGGCAGGTGGGGTGCGCAGGCTGGGGCAGGGGGAGACAGCAGGGCTGCAGAGGGCCAGAGCCTGGGCCCAGGTGCTAGCACTCTGCCGTGGCTCCCAGAGCCCCACCTCCCGCTGGCCCTCCTGGAACCTCCAGGCCCTGTGATGCTCCTTTACCACCCTTCAAACCAGGGGCTACAGAGACAGTAACACCCAGCCCAGCCTTACGGAGGCCGGGTAGGGACAGCTCCCACCTCCCGGTGGCCCGCCCCTCCAGGCTTTGGCTCAGGAGCACCCCCAAGAGCGTTCTGCCTGGTGGGGCCCACACTGGGAACCCCACACCACAGCAGCCCTGGATGCTGGGCCTGTCGGGCTCATCTTCCACAGCTGTGGAGCAGGGGACGGGGATGGGGTAGCACCCCGAGTCCCTGGGTGGGAAGTGACGCTGCTTTCTGTCTGCCTAATCAACAACACAGCTCTTTGCAATTCCGTGATGGGTTTCAGTTAAAGATTTGCTACTATTTGATTAAGATTTATTATTGATTTGGGATTGTTCCAAGCCAGCCCAGGCTGGGCCCCAGGTGGGCTAGGAGCTCGGGGGGCGGGGGCGGCTGCACTAGGCTTGCTCTCTCCCACAGGCTCGGGTGTGACCACGTTGCTGCTCTGTGTGGGAGAAGATGGCGCTGGCCAGCCTCACAGGGGCCCTTCCTGGGCTTGGGCTGCTGGGGCCCGCACTATCCCCTGTCCAGCTCCGCTCCTCCCTGCCCTGCCCCGCCCAGCCTCCCAGGCCCAGCGCTGGCCTCCGGCACAGAACAGTCCAGGTCCACCCTCCCACGTCCCCTTCATTCTGAGCCGCCCACTTCGGGCACCTTCCTGCCTGTCTCTCCCCAGGTTGTTCCTGCTTGTCCTTCAAGCGTTCAGGGAGAGTTACGCACTGCTTCCCCCAGAGGCCCCGAGTCTCCAGGCCACCGGCATGTGTGCCCTCATCTTCAAGGCCCTAGGATGCGCCCCTACCTGTGAATTCAGAGGAGCAAGAGCAGACAGGCTCGGTCCACTGCCAACAGCTGTGCGAGCATGGCTTGGCTTTGAACTCTACTCTCTATTAAGTTGTCTGGCTCCATATTTGTTTTCTGTCCTGGGGTTTGGGGTCCGGGTTTGGTGGGAGACACAGGACCTGCAGCCTTGGCCCCTCTGTGGCCGTCAGCCCCCAGGTGAGAAAGGGTTGTGGCACCCTTCCCCCACGATGAGTTTCCTCATCCAGGCAGCTCCACTGTCTGTTAGGTGCCTCGTGCTCTCTGCCTCGGAGGCGCTGTGGGACTCACCTGTGGACGGGAGGAGCAGGTGTTGAGGGTGGGTGATGAGCTCCCCACTCAGGTACCTAGGGTTTCCCGTGGGCCTCCTCTGTGGGGAGCCTGGAAGAGAGAGGCCCCTGCCAGGTGGGAACAGGACTTCACGTTACCTTCTCCAGGCCTCAGTGTCCTCCTCTGTTCGATGGAGCCACGCATCCCTGCTCCCACCAGGCTCCTTGCCCTGCCTCTCAGATGGCTCTCAGCCGGCTCTCCCCTTCTGTGTTGCCCCGAACTTGCCTTGTTCCTGGGCTTTATACTCTGAGCCTGAGTTTTAAAATAATCTCCTCTGGGAGCCGAATTCAGAGGCAGAGTCTCAGAGTCTTTTTTTCTTTCTTTCTATTTGTTGATTTATAGAAAGGGAGGAAAGGAGAGAGAGACACACAGAGAGAGAAACTTTGATTTGTTGTTCTACCCATTTATGCACTCATTGGTTAATTCCTGTATGTGCCCTGACCAGAGATCGAACCCACAACCTCAGCATGTTGGGACAACGCTCTAACCAACTGAGCTACCCGGCCAGGGCCTGAAATTTTTTTAATAGAAAGGAGCCCTAGGTATCCTTCGGCTACGTTGCTCTGGACCAGGTGTGAATACTGTGGTCTACCAATGGGACAGGGTCACCAAGGGCAGACGTCAACACAGAGAAAGGACGCAGCCCAAGTCCTCCTGCAGTGGGAGGACCTTGGTGAGCTGTGGTGTCCAGCTGTTCAGATGGAATGGTGGATGTCCAGGTGTGCCACGGAGGTCATTCGGCTGGAATTCTCGGAGGGATCTGCCCATCGGGCTTCACCCAGTGGGCTGTGAATCATTCTTAGTGTCAAGCTGCGTGTGAACAAGAATACTGGATGGTCCCTCCACCGGGGGTTTAGCAGGAATGGCCCAAGGGTGGGTGGAACATGACCAAACCCACACTCTTGGCTGAGAACTCCCTGCAAGGAACACAGGCCCTAAAGCAGAGGTCCCCAAACTACTGCCTGCGGGCTGCATGCGGCCCCCCTGAGGCTGTTTATCTGGCCCCGGCCGCACTTCCGGAAGGGGCACCTCTTTCATTGGTGGTCAGTGTATGGAGTACTGTATGTGGCGGGTCTCCAATGGTCTGAGGGACAGTGAACTGGCCCCCTGTATAAACAGTTTGGGGACCCTGCTCTAAGGGGTGTCCAGGGGACTCGGTCAAGGGCTCTTTTCTGTTCTTATTGAGCAGTCTGTGAGGTCTGCTTAACTGAGGGGCTGGGGACGCTCCTCTGGGCTCAGCGCCGTGGCTGTGGGCTTGGGCTGATGGTCTGGTCTGCCCATAGACCTTGGCTCTACATCTCCAGGCTCCCTCTCATGCAGGAGCATCAGTGCCCTTGTAGCCACCTGCTTCTCCGACCGGCCCGAGGGCTTTGGTCCCCAGGAGGCTTTCTTCCTGTTGTGTGTGGGTAGCAGTACAGCAGCATCGAAACCTTGCCCTTGACAGGAAGAGGTGTGTATTTGATTTCCTGCCGGGAGTTCCGTCCAGAAACACATCCCCCACTCAGTACAAACAGGACCTTCATGCTACTTCCTGCGTAACACCGTGAGAGGTCCCTCCAGGAGCGGCAGCCCAGGAGAAGCTCAGGGCCTGTGCTGTTTCAACCCCTCGGGTTCAAGGCTGTGAGAGCTATAACACAGTCTGTAAAGTACACCCATGTGTGAGCTGTTTGAGCAGTTATGACTGGCCTTGGACAGTGGCGAGGGCTGGAGCGCATTTCAGGTGCGCCCGGCAGGGGAAGGCAAGGCATGGCGAGGGCTGGGAAGAGGCTGGGCCCCTGGGGGAGACAGGATGTTGTGCAGACATCTGGATGTGTCTGGCTGTGGCTGGGAGGTGGAGTGGCTAACAGCCGGGTGTCCTTCCCTGATTGAAATCATGTGGAGTCTTGCTTAGCTCCTCTTGGGAAATGCTGTCCTAGTTTGACTGTGGGTCTCCCTCCCCACCCCCGCCGGCTTCCTTCCAAGAAGCCTGTTTTGTAACAGTTGGCCCTGGCTCTCCTGTTCTCACCCGGAGTGGAGAGGAGACTGTCATCCTTAAAATGGGGCCTCCCAGACCTGTAGCAGAGACAGGACATGATTTTAAGTGGAGCGCTGAGTGCGGAGGGCGGGCTGGGAGCCTGTGCTGGTGACAGCGAGATCCACTCCCCCTAGAGAGAAGTCCATTTGTAGGGAGACGGGCGGGGGGGTGGGGGGTGGGGGGAGAATGCGCCTAGAGGAAGAATTCTTCAAGTCAGCCGCCGCTTCTGGTGACGGCAAAGGCCACTGTTGGCATTTCTCTTGTTCTTGGTGTGAACACACTCTTGTGGGAATAATGTGACAAGTTCTTCTTTCCTCCCAAGAACTTCTCATGCAAATGGAGCCGTGATCATAGTCAGATTTTCCCCAAATAAGGAACTGCTTTGGGAGGAGACAGAGGGAGCAAGCAGAATATAGGGGGTGGTTTCACATCTCTGCCCCCCTCCCACCTTGAAGAAACATGCTGATTCCCACCCCCCACCCACCGTGGCTTCCTGCCTCAGCTCTTACAGAAATGAGTAAGGACTTTTATTTCTGACTGAGGAAAAGAGAGGGAGGACTCTGAGTCTGTGGGAGCTCTGTCTCCCCCTGCCACTCGCAGAGACACCCGGCGTGGAAGGGCTGTGACGGGACCCCTGGGACGGAGTTATGGCTCAAAGTGGTGCCAGGACCCTGCCCTGCGGCTGGGGACAAGAGAGGTGTCTGAGTCACGGCCTTCTTCTCATGTTTTATTTTATCTTTCTGGAGAAAAGGGGACGGGGGTAAGGAATGCGCTGAGCTGGGAGCCAAGGGAAATGATGTTCCCGACCACCTGGAGTGACGCCACCACCCTGGGCCTCCGCTTCCCCGTCTGTCATGGGAACATGCCCAGTGCCACCCTGCCTCTCAGCACTGTGACACAGTTACACGAGGCATCACCGTATGTGTGTGTGTGTGTGTGTGTGTAGGACCTGAGGTGTTGGTGTGGGTCACGTGTGTGTATGTGTGTGTGTGTGTGTGTGTGTGTGTGTGGGACCTGAGGTGTTGGTGTGGGTCACGTGTGTGTGTGTGTGTGTGTGTAGAACCTGAGGCGTTGGTGTGGGTCACTGTGTGTGTGTGTGTGTGTGTGTAGAACCTGAGGCGTTGGTGTGGGCCACGTGTGTGTGTGTGTAGGAGCTGAGGTGTTGGTGTGGGTCGTGTGTGTATGTGTGTGTGTGTGTGTGTGTGTGTGTGTGTAGGACCTGAGGTGTTGGTGTGGGTCACGTGTGTGTATGTGTGTGTGTGTGTGTGTAGGACCTGAGGCGTTGGTGTGGGTCACTGTGTGTGTGTGTGTGTGTGTGTGTGTAGAACCTGAGGCGTTGGTGTGGGCCACGTGTGTGTGTGTGTGTGTGTGTAGGAGCTGAGGTGTTGGTGTGGGTCGTGTGTGTATGTGTGTGTGTGTGTGTGTGTGTGTAGGACCTGAGGTGTTGGTGTGGGTCACGTGTGTGTGTGTGTGTGTGTGTGTGTGTGTGTGTGTGTGTAGGACCTGAGGCGTTGGTGTAGGTCAGGGCCCAAAGCCCAGAGACTCTCCATCATGATAGACTCATTTTGACGGGGGGTCGGCAGAAAGCTCTGAGGTCCAAGGCCACCGTTTTGGGGTGAGCACGAGGCCCAGCGAGGTGAGGGGACTTGCTGGAGGAGACTCTCTGAAGCACACAGAGGTGGGCCGAGGGTTAGAAGCACACCTCCCGATTCTAGTTTGCTCCTAGGCCACCATACTCCTGCATCTCACACGCCTTCAAGATAAGCGAGAAGAACCTCACAGCTCTTGCGCACCACAGTGTGTCGGCTCTAAGCTGGCCACTTAATAAACAGCATTTTACTGAATGTTCTCAGCAGCCCTAGGAGATAGGGCCCAGTATTATTCCATTTTATAGGAGAGTATAGTAAGGCTCAGACAGAGCCAGTGACTTATTCAGACCAGCGAGTGCAGGGCTGGGATTTGGAAGCAGGTGTTTGTGACTCTGAGTCCCTGGGTGTCATGCTGGAGAGAATGAGGAAGGGACAGTTCCTAGTGGCTATTCCTGTGAACCTGGTACCGGGCAGCGCTGCCGTGTGCGGGTGCCAGCTTCATTTTCCCATCCCCCTGACGCTCTGCCCACTCCGTGAGGATGCGCTTGCTCCCTGCTGCCAGCTGTGGGGCAGGCTGTTTGGTGTGGGGATGCCAGGAAGGTGTCTGATGTCACTGTCAGCCATTCCCTCCCTCCAGGGCAGATGCTGCAGTGAGGCTGGCCACCCCACCCAGCACTGTCCTGGCCAGCCACCAGACTTAGAACTGGAACATGGGCTGGCCTCTCTGACGCTTCCTCTGCTCTTCTCCATCAGCCTTGGGCTCAGGCCCACCTGTTGTTCAAGAGCCATTCCAGCAGGCTTCCTGCCCTAGTCACCCCTCCCCCACAGATCTGTCCTCTAGGCTGAGAACGAGGGTCATTGATGGGCAGTTCTCTGTTCCTCCCTCCCTGGGTCAGGGCTCTGCTTTCAAGCCCCTCCATCCATTGGGTGGCCTGTTAGTTCTGCCTGCATGCTTCCTGATGGCGAGCTCAATTTATATTGTTATTGTGTGGTCATTAATTGACTTGTATATGCTTTAATAATTTTATAAATAATATGTATAAATTATATGTATAAAATGGTATACAGTGTACGCTCACACATAAATTTATATGCTAGATATAAATTATATGTAAATCATATATTATATATAAAATATCGATTAATAGATATTACATGCTACATGTATGCTATCTATGTTCTTATATATGTTCTATAATATATTCTATATCAATAATATATACTTGGATATATGCTTTATATATTTTATATACTGCTATAGTTTCAAGAGCTTGAATACCAACTCTTGCTTCTTACTAGCTGTGTGTCTCTGGGCAAATTACTTAAACTTTCTGTGCCCAGGGCACAGAAAGTATAATATAAGCTTTTTCTTAATGTAATTGAAAAAAATGTGTTCATAGTGTTCATTTTACTAACACTCAAAAAAAAAAAATCTTCCTCTGATACCCACTTATTAAAACATTCTTAGCATACCCACTTGTTATTGCCTCAGTCATGTGTAACTTTGTCCCAACACTAAACACACCAGGGATCTGTTTTCCGTCCCGCCAGCAACGCGGGAGCCTGCACACCCCCTGCTGCCTTCCTAGGCCGGATGTTAACAAAGTCTTTCATTTTGCCAATTCTTTAGGCAAAAAGGAGCATCTACCTCCGTGTGGCAGAGGAGTTATTCTAGAAACCTCTCTGGCTTAGCTCCAGGCACGGCCCTGCTTTGGGGTGAAGGACAAGCAAAGAGAAGATGGCCTCGCGTTTACTGAACCCCTGCTAGAAGGAGGAGACAGGTGGTGGTGGGGGGGACAGACAGAAGGAAGAGGAGACAAGAGGCAGAGCCAGAGACCGGAGGGGAGCAGAGCCGTGGGACAGGCACAGCTTCTCACATCAAGATGTTTCACCTGCGGTCAAATAGCTAGGAAGTGGCAGAGCCTGGAGGGGAACTTGAGCCCGCCGGGACTCTGAGGTCCTGAGACCAGGAAAGTAGCAAAGGAGAGACCATCCCGAAAGAGAGACTAAGAGAGAAAAGGCCAGTCTAACTAAGGAGATAAAGCCAGGGAGACAGAGAGGCAGAGAGCAGCCCAAAGGGAAGGCAGGGAAGACAGAGCAGGAACAAAGACTCTCAGACAAAGGAAAGGAGACGGAGAGAAAGATGTGCTAAGACGGAAGAAGGGGAATCGGAAAGAGAGAGGAGGCAGAGAGGACGGGGCCCAGACCAGCGTGGGACCCGGGAAGGGAGGACGCAGACCAGGTCTCATTTCAGCCCTGGCCCCCGCCTCTCGGGTGGTCCCTCGTCTTCTCCCAGGAAGGACCCCGAGCTCTCTGTGTGTGGTGGCCTCTTGCAGAGGGTTTCATGTGGACCTGGAGCCGGGGGAGCCAGGAGGGAGGATGGAGTCCCAGGAGGCTGAGCTCAGTGCCACACGTGGGAGCCTGCCTGACCGCACAGGCTTCTCGGTCTTGCCCGAAGCCACTCTGCTTGACCGACCGGGAGATTCAGCTGAGGGGCCGTTTGGAAGGAGATGGGACAGTGATGACAGTTTTCAGGCAGGCTTCAGTGCCCGCATCGCACCCTAACAACCAACTAACATAAAAGTCACCAAAACACCGCCACCTCCCCAACCCAGCCCCCAAGTTAGAACAGCCCACGGTGTCACGAATGGAAGGAAAGCCAGATCTTGGAGCTCTTAGAAGCTGAGTGAGGAGAGTCCTGGACCAGGGGTCAGCAGGCCTGAGTTCCTGGCCTCCCTTCGCCTGCCCGACCTCTGAGGCCACGAGGAATGGTGGACAGACAGGCCTGGCTTCCATTCTGCCCCCTTGCGGGTCCGTCTGTGACTTAACGGGCAAGTAACCGAATCCCCTTTCATCTGCTCAGCGGACACCTGTCTCAATGGACTGTCTGTCACAGGATTCAGGAAGACAGCAGGTGTCACGTCAAGGCGCCGGCTCCTCTCCCTGTCCCTCTCTGTGTCCTCATTTCTACGATCAGTCCGCCCCACTCCCTGGGCTCGTCAGCTCCTCCCCAGCTCGGGCGATTTGATCGACCTCAGCGGGTCGGCCGAACCAAGTCAGCTAAGTGGGTCCGGGCAACTGTCTTCAGCCTTGTGTGTCTCTCTGCCCATCAAGCGTCCTCACCTCTGGCACCGAGAGGTTGGGGAATGGCTGTTGAGAAGTGAGAGGCCAGGAGGGAATTATCTAAAGAGACTCTCAGGGAGGAGTTGTTCCAGGTTCAACCCGACTCCTGATTCTCAGCAGTGAGGTTCTGGGCAGTGGCTCCTGGCACAACACCCTCGCTCCTCTCTCTCTCTCTCTCTCTCTCTCTCTCTCTCTCTCACACACACACACACACACACACACACACACACACACACACACACTCACAATGTAAAGGAGGAACAGGCTTCGGGAGACAGCCCACAGGAGCCGGGTGGGCAGCACTTGCCCGCTGTTTACCTTGGACCCGCTGGTGTTAGCGGGCACTCCCCTCCCCGAGCAGGCCTGGCACCCCTAGCCTGCCGTGTTGGGAAGAAAGGGGTGAAGGACTCGTTTCCTGTCCTGTAGTGGGTGGAGGGGGGTGCCAGAGGGCAAGCTGCAACAGCCATGTGTGTGCTCCCCGCGTGCGCGCTGGGTGGCGGGGCTTGGCCGGGGCCCACAGCGGAACAGCACCTCGCTGGAGGTCTTTGTTGATCGTTTCCACTTTGGAAAGCAGTGTTCTTAAGGTTGATTGTGAAAGCTCAGGTTTCTCTTCCTTCTGCTTGTCGGTCGTACGGCCAAGGCAGCGCGCCAGAGTCTTTCTCATCCGCTCCAGGCCAGAGCCTGAACGCCATCCTCACAATCGGACTCGGACTGTCAGAGCGTGACTGACAGATGCTGTGCCAGTTGGTACCCGGCTTATTAGCAGTAATGACGGTGGCCACGTACCGGGTCTCTCTCTTCTGGGCCTGTAGCCCGGTGGCCGCGAGCCTGATCTTCCACCCCCAGGTGTGAAATCCTGGGCAGTTGACCTAATTCTTTGGGTCTCAGTTTCCTCACCTGAAAAGCAGGATGGTGACACTGGAGCCATTCACAAAGGCCATAGGGACTACACAATGGATAAGGCAGAAGCTACTGTGGGCAGCCCTCCCTCCCTGCCAGGTCTCTGCCGGGCACGCTCGCTACGTTCGCAGGGCAGGCTGGGGAAGACAGTGGACCGCGAGTTTTGAAGCTCCCTCTACTTCACGTGAATGGAAAGTGGGTGTGGGAGACACTCTTCCTGCTGGTGGGGATGGTAGGAAATTCCCTGTGGCAAGAAGTAATCAATGACTAGATTCACACTCGCGTGAAAGGAATGGTCTTTCCGTGCCACCCATGCTGCACAGAGTGGCATGGTGTGAGGAGGGCGCACGCAGGAAAGCCGGCCCGCTGACAGGATTTGCAGAGTGGTATGGGGTAATGTACTTGTATAAAGCCAGCGGACCAAAAACACAGACTAAGAAAACCCAAAGGCCACACGATTAGTAATGAGAAACAAACATGCTATTTTCTCTCATTTCTTTTTTCCTGACTTTGACATGAAGGGTTTCCTCTCATTCATCAGAAGTGAGAGCTCTCTGACAGTCAGACCTCTACAGGTCTTGGCACTGCCTCCCGCTTGCTGGTTTTGAACCCAGGCTGGTCTGGCTGAGTCCACAGCCTGCGCATTGTAACTCAGAAGTTGTAATCTCCTCCCCGCCCATGGCACTGAGGTATTGTAAGAACTGAATGAGAGATGTGGGTGTGAGAGCGGTCGACGGATGTCCATTATAAGCTTGCTATGTGCATGGCACTGTGCTGAGTGATGGTGACTCAAAGAAAACCAGCCAGCCAACCAACTAACAGACACACCAACCAACTGATCAATAAGTTTACCAATCTACCAACCAACGAACCGAACAATCTACCAGCCAACCAACTTAGCAACCAGCCTACTAAAAAACTAATCAACCATGCAACCACCCAACCTGATAACCAACAACCAACCAACTAGTTTACCAGCCAACCAACTTAGCAACCAACCTACCAACTAACAAACTAATCAACTATGCATCTACCTGACTTGATAACCAATAACCAACCATAAACCAACCAACTAATCTATCAGCCAAAGAACTTAGCTTACAACCTACTAACTAACCAAGCAGGCATCCACCTGGCCTGATAACCAACAACCAACCATACAACCAACCAACTAACCAACCAAACAATGGAGGCAGCCATGCTGTTGGGAGAGACTGTCAGTGAGACGTCCCGCAGGTGAATGTGTGATACTCCTCTGGTCATAGCGGGGGACGGAGGATCATGCCACCCTGAGAGCCTATAGCACGGGCACTGCCCGGGCTGGGAGGCCGGGCAGACTCCTCAGGATGTGAGGCCCAAGCTGGGGTTGGGGAAGAGTGGGAGCGAGAGGCAGCCGTGTGTGTGCAGATGCCAGGGGTTTCCCGGGCATTACAGCTGATGGGCTCCCTGCACCTCCCACTCCCCCAGCCACACCCCACGCTCAGGCTCCAGTCCATCCCCAGGGCCTCCACCTGGCCCCTGGCAGTGTCCTCCTCCCTGCTTTCCCTGTCAAGAGTCTCAATCTCTCCCTGGTCACATTATGGCCAAAATGTCTTTTTTTTCTAAAGTGCAGATGTGACCATGTCATTCTGCAGGAGCCCTCTCACTGGCTGCTCCTGAACCCCAGAGAAGCAGGTCCTAAGTGGGCACAGTGGACCCCACCACCAAGCGCATCTAGAGCATGTTTTCACAGCAGAATAAGCAGACTAGAGCTGGGGGTACGGTCCTGGGGGCAGCCCCCCACTTTGAGCTATATCCCCCGAGATACAGGGGACTCTGGTGGACAAACTCAGAAGTGCTGGCCCCTGCTGGCAGGCCATTTCCGGCCTCGACCATCTGGTACACCCCCGCTCCGCTGTTTGCTGCAGCGGCTCAGACCTCACCTCCACCGACTGGCATGTCGGCTCACTGCCACCAGAACATGGCTGGGACCACAGCTTGTCCCCCTCAGCGTCCTTCTCAGTGTCCCTGCAGCCTGACCCAGGGGATGATCCAGGAGCCTGGGCAGTGGATCGGCTAAGTGGGGGTGCCTGCCGTGGGGGGTCTGGGGCAGAAAGCTCAGCTGGGCCACACTGGCCCTTTGCAGCTCTTCCTTCTTAACTGCTGGACTCCCAGTGTGGCCTCGATCACCAGCCTGCAGGGCCTGGATGCAGTTGCAAGAAAACAGGAGTCTCATATCACAGTAGCATTGGCCTGGGGGTCTTCTCCCCAGAGGCAAAGGTGGGGGAGAGAAAAGAGTTTTAGCTCAGGGACCCCACAGATGTGGGTTCAAATCTCAGCATCTCCACTAAATATTCTTGTGTCTTCAAGTAAAGTAGTCCTAGTCTAGTTTCCTTCTCTGTAAAATGGGAATATTACAGCCACCCATGAAGGGATCCCTCCCCACGCCACGGTGCCCGGGCGACCTTGCTGCTGCCTGGGCTCCCACTCAGGGAAGGTGGGCTTCTAAGAGAACAGAGGGGCTCTGTGGGTGCTCCTGTTCAGGTCCCATCCCCAATGCATCATATTTTATTCAACTGCAGAATATTTACAAAAACCATCTGTTTGTTAGTGTCATAAACATTCTCATCAGCTGCTTTTCTGCCCCCCGCCCCCCAAAAGAAGCACACTGACCAACAGGAAGCTGTGACAGGTTGTTAAGTGGAAGGCTTTAACAGAAGCATCAGGGTCTGATCGATGTCACCTTCGCAAGTGACGTCCCAGAACGAGAGGCGGAGTTCCAGAAGGAATGGGCTCTGGGTTGTGCAGTGGCCGCTCCCACTGAGAGAGTAAGACGGGCTGGGGAGTGAAGGAAGGGTCACTTGGGAAGAGGAGACCACCCTTCCGGAGTCTCCTGTGAGGCAGTTCATGTCTGTCCCTTGCAGAAGGGACCCGTGGGACCTGCTGTCCAGCTCCCCGTCCAAGAGAAGTAGAAGTTACATTGCGGCTCTTGGAGGTGCCAAGCTGAGCTGGCCGCCTGGACGTTGTCCTGCCTGGCCGCAGACCAGAGCCAGGAGCGCACACGGGGTCCCTCCGTCCCAGTGGGGGCCACACACAGTGACAGGGGGGGCAGGCTGGCACGGGCTGGGTGGCTAGAGCAGGCTCAGCAGAGAGAAGCAGGGCATCAGGATTCCCGGGGCCACGGGAAAGAAAGTGACCAGTGGGCAGGGGGATACAGCGACCAGGTCAAGGGTTTACTCCCGGGCCAGGAGAGCTGACAGCCGGTAAGAACTTTTCCATTCCACTTCTTTACCTCCCGTGGCCCTTTCTTGTGCCGCGGAGGGAGGGACACGCACATGGCGCGTCCTCGGTGAGAGGTGACAGGGGAGAGAGACGCAGCATCGCAGCATCGCAGAAGCATGGAGCAGGCCCTCTGTGGTCAGGGAGGTGAGTGACCAGGGTCGCGGGCCTGCGGGAGGGAAGGGCGGGGGAAGAGTCAGGACTGAACTTTACGTCTCTTCTGATGTTTTCATTCCGACAAGGAGGCGCCGGGCACTTTGAATCGACATAGTGACACACTATGTTGGACTCTAAGTGACAATAGCACTTTTATTGCCCGTGTGACCTGGAAAGCCACGAGACCCTCTGTGGATCATGCAGGGGACGGAAAGGGCTTTTCTAGTGAGTAAATTTTAAAGGAACAGTTGTAGGCAAAACAAAGTTGCCTGTGGTCAGACCCCCACAAATCCCACTTGCCGGGCACCTATCAGCTCAGAAACCAGCCGCAGGCAAGCGGCAGACTCTGCCCCCTGATGCCCCATTTGGTCTTGAACTGGTCCCTCCCCCTCTTTGAACCCGCATTTCTGGTCTGCGGGATGAGGCACGGTACCCACCTTGGTACACGTGTTGGGTGGGGGAGCTAGGATCACTTTCTCCTTGCCTCCCAAGACCCTCAGTCTTCAGACACTTAAGTCACCAAGACCCTGCCCTCAGGGGGCTCACAGTGCGGTGGGGAGAGGGAGGAACTGGGCACAAGTGAGTGTCCTTAATAGGTCAACCATTGACCAGTGCTGCGAGCAGGTGACCTCTGGGACTGCCCCACGGAAAGGTTCTGGCAAGGCCTGAAGGTGGGGTGACTGGCGTGCTGGGAATGGAGCGGGGGCTGGTGGAAGTGGAGGTCAGGAGGCAATGGGGGGGGGGCCGGTGGCACAACGCATTGGGCTTTGGAGGCTGAGGCCAGGCTGGCTTTGGTCTCTGGGTGAGCCAATGTGATGGGTGGCGGGTCCTAGGCAGTGGAGTGGGCAGACGTGACTTTGCGGGGAGAGAATTGTGGAGGTGAGCGGGAAGGCACCCACTATGTCTTGTACTGGGTCCCAACGGGGACCGAGGAAACAGGGCACGTGTCCCTATCTCAGAGTTAAAAGAAGAACACCCTGGTCATACACAGAGTTTATTTTAGACCAAGGGACACCAGGACGGTGGCCACTCCGAGGAGGGACATCAATGCAAAGACGGAGACAGCCTCTGTTCCTTGAGCATGTACCACGGGCCAGGCAGCTGTTTCAAGCTTTGTGGGAGTCATTGTCACACCAATGCTGGCTCGTGGGTTCCATCTTTGTATATTTGGGGAAACTGAGGCATGCCTTATCCAAGGTCCCAGCTCCAGTAAGTGGCGGAAGGGTGTTTATTGGGGTTTTATGACATGATTACTACTAATCAAAGCCAAGGGATGGATTTTATTTACAGCCATTTTACAGAAGGGACAATCAGGGCAGGGAGAGTTCCGAGAGGGACCCTCCCCAGCCGACGGCATCGCCCCGAGTCCCGGGCGGGTGCTGTGCACACGGAGTTTGTGTCTCCCTGTTTCAGTGGGGCACGACCTTGTGAAGGGGCTTGCTGCTGGCCAGTGCCGGCGGGCACCTGAGTGCTCTGAGAGATCCGTTCAGACTCGGGCTCCGGCAAACCTGATTTTTACTGAAAATCACCCATTTTTCTTTCTTTCTTTTTTAACATTTAAAATGTTACGCAGCCATGTGGCCACTGCCGTCTTGGGCAGAAAACATCTTGGATGAATTTGCATTTTTAATTCTTGGCATCTTTATTTTGCTTCAGTTCCCAGAGAATATATTTTCCCTTACTTTCTTTTCTTCTTTCTTTCTTTTCTTCTTTCTTTCTTTCTTTCTTTCTTTCTTTCTTTCTTTCTTTTTCTTTTCTTTTTAAACGAGAGAAAGGAGGCAGCCCCCAACAGGGCCGGGGTGGCAGGAGAACATGCATCATCACAGTAGTGATGTGTGTCCCCGCCTGCTAGCTGCTCTGGAGTTACCATGTGCTCCAGCAGCAGCGCCCACCGGCTACAGTGCCTGCCCTCCCGCCCCCTGGCTTCTCCTGCAGCCGCTTATAGGGGTGAGTGCCCCTCAGTGGGCCGGCTCCTTCTGTGGTGGGCTGCCTGTGGCTGCTGAGGCCCACGCCGGCCGAGCAGATGCCGGGGAGGCCGCTCCACGGGGCCTCCTTTATTTAACAGTACCACGTGTGTTCTAGTCACCTTTGCCGACTAGCGCCTGTCCCCAAGGCTGGCCCAGGACTCCTGCGGGGCTGCCGCAGGCAGTTCCAAAGGGTGTCTGTCAGAGCTGCACAGGACTTCAGAGATCAAGGGACCGTGTTACAGATGGGGAGACTGGGGCTGAGAGAAGAAAGAGGGGATGAAGGCTCTTTATTTATTACTCAGTGGTCATTTCTTGAGCATCTGTTACGTGGCAAGTGGCAGAGGGGACTGTAGCCGATGTGGCTGTGCCTTTATCCTGGGGCGAGGGCCAGCCGGGTACACAAAATGCTTGAATGTAGAGGGTCAAGTGCCAAAAGCGTGGGCATGTGGGTGTCCTGTGAGGTCAAAGGCAAGGCCGCACCCTGGCACTGCCCCCTACGCGGCCCAAAGGCGGGTGTTTCATTGTCATTTGATAAACGAGGAAGTCCAGGTGGCAGTGGGTCTTACGCTCAGTTTCTAGATAAGAAAGCTGGTGCCTGGATGGTGGGGTGGCCGCCCCTGCACCCCCACTGCTGGGAATGCAGCGATGAAGAATGCACCAGGGGCCGGTCCTGCAGGGAACGGCTGGCTGGTCAGGTGCGGGGAGCCGAGACCACAAACAATTCCTGAGAAACACGGCTTCCCGTGCGATGGGTGCGCAGAGGGGAACTACAGCAGGCCCCCGTGAAAGAGAGTGACCTGGGGAGGGGTGGGAGCTGCCGCGACGCCCGAAAGGTGCGCTCTGCGCATCTTAGGGATAGACAGGCCCTGGAGGACAGCCCGAGGGGAACGTGGACTAAACCGCGTTCCCTGCTTGGGACCTACATTCTGCCTGCTGTGTGGCTCTGGGTGAGTCACTCAACCTCTCTGGGCTCCTGTTTCCATGTTTACGTTATAGTTAACAGTATCTAGCGCTCAAGACTATAATAGTTAAGAGTATCTAGCGCTCAAGACTATCGTGCAGATTAAAGAAACAATATACGCACACCAAACACATTATGCAAACTTGCATAGCATCCTCTGCCATGTGCCTCAGTGCTCACGGGGCGGGATCCTTGTGTACCTCTGTACCTCTGCCAGAGCCGGTGCACAAATCCAGGCTGCATCGAGCCGTCTCCCCCCTCCAGCGTCTCCGACTCGTGGGACCACTCTGCCTGCTTTGCAAAGTGAGGAAGCCACATTTGAATCTGTTAAAAAAATAAAAAAAAACAACCCCAAAACAAAAAACAACAAAAGCCCCAAACCAAACAAACACGGCGTTGCACGGACGCTGTTTCCTTCAGCCGGCGCTCCACAATATGGTGCTGCGGGCCGGGAGAGCTTGGCCACAGATGGCGTGTTTGGTACCAGCCCTGTTTTCTAAATACCCCGTTCCTCAGTGTAAATGGTAACGCGCAGACACATGGTACCGCTGGCTCCCGGAGGCTCCTGCGACACGCGTTTCTTGGCCTGGCGCCCCGGGTCCGACTTCCTCTCTCCAGATGGCCGGCATCAGACTTCTTCAAGACATGGGCGGCGATGCTGGCACTCAGGGTAGAGGCAGGGGGAACTTTGGACCCACGCAGGGCCACCATGTACGGCGTACTCTCCCACTGGTGGCCTCATGGTACAACCTGTAAGATGGGGTGCCCTCAGGGGCGCCTGCGGGGGGGGGCCTACAAATGATGTTATGGTGAGGCTGGGACTTGACCCAGCTCTTCCGCTGCTGTGTTCTTGCAGCCTATCTCCCTTTCGGGAAAAGGGTTTATTCTCGGAGGAGTCCACGGAGCACCCACCTCAAAGGCAGCAGAAGGAGGCTGGGGGGTGGGGGGAGAGGCAGGGGCACCCATCTCCCAGCTAAAGAGAGAAGGCTCCGCTTTGGCACCTTCCGGCCTGCAGGCAGCCGGGGGAGTGGCCCCTCGCCACCCTTGACTTTGAATTCCTCCCTCGCTCTGTGCTAGCGACCTCCCATTGCTGAGCCTCTCCAAAGCTCATTTTTAAAAGATCTGCAAAATAGGAACAATATATCGAGGATAGGGTTTGGGGGAAACAGGCAGGAAAGGGGTGCATGGTCTGCAGGGAATTTATACAAACATAAAAGCCACTTCAACTCAAAAACGAGTTGCCTTTTACACTTTGCCCTGACAACTCCAAACGATGTCGGTGATAGACTCCTCCTTCCTGAGATAATATATATTGTTGTTGCTGTTCTAAATTTTTAAACAATCGGTGTATTTAATGGTGAGTCTGAAGATCTGCTTCAGCGTCACGTTCACACGTTTTTATCCTTCAGTGGCTATTGTATTCTGTATGGAAGTTGTACCGTCTGCTTCTAACAGGTGATGCGTGAACTCAACTGCACACATTCACGCATTCACTTGAAGAGTGAGTCCCCAGCAGTGTGGAGCCATTTGGGCTTATGTAGGGCACCTCATGGTTCTATATATTCCTGTGTTAAAGCAGTAGATTTGAAATAAAACAGTAGCAACCCAGGGTTTGGAAAGACAGACACGGAGCTTGAGTTAAGGGAATCAAATGGCGTCGCGTGGGGCGTGCTCTCCCCAGGGCAGTGCCTGGCGCTTGGCGTAGTTTCCTCGACCGGAGTTACCTTTCATCTGGAAGTATTGGCCCCTCAGCTGTAAAAATGAGCACAAGACCAATTCATGGTGTTTTCGGGCTTGCGTCTCAGCTTTCCCATCTCAACGGCATGTCACTAATGCTGTGAGGTCTAGTTTCCTTCTCTGAAAGACGGGGACCACAATGTCGGCTCCGGTAGGAAGCAAGAAGCTCACCCCCATGAGGGGCCTGGCGGAGGCCATGGCTTCCCTGTGCACGGGACCTGGTCCGGTCCAACTCAGTAGCTGACCCCGGGCTCCTTGTGGCGTCTTCACCTCATCTTGGACCCCCGCAATCGGCTCTTCTGGATGACACGGAGTTTCCGTTCCCTGTAGTAATTTGGGGTCTTGCTTGCAGGAAATAGAGACGCCCTTGGCTAACCTAAGCAAATGGTATCGAGGGGTGTGTGTGTGTGTGTGTGTGTGTGTGTGTGGTTTCAGGAGCTCCTGAAATGGGTGGGAAGCCCCAGGACCAGACTGGAAATGGGCAGAAACCAAGAGGATGCAAAGAGACAAAGTAGAGGAAGCAGGAGGAACAAATACAGTGTCACAGCTGAACCAGCTGACCCGGCGGGCCCACTGTCACCCCTTTACGGTTGCCACCACCGCAGTGAGGCACCCCTCCTTGCCTCACATCACCCGGATGGGATGATTTAAGATTCAGATCCTGGGTGGCGGGCTGGCCCGGCTGGGCCGAGCTTAGGCTATAACGCACACCCCTGCCTTACCAGGGCAGGGACAGTTAGAGCCTGGTCCTTGGGCTTCCAAAGTGGGCAGTTTGGTCTGGGACCACTCTCAGAGAACACCCACCAAGGAAGAGCTACCTTCCCCAAAGGAATCTGATATGCACGCAGGAGGTGGGGAGATCAGATACAGGGGCAGCTGACTCGTCTGCGTTCACCACTCCCACCCTTGGCTCTTCTCCTTCCCGGCCCTTGGCAGGGCCCTAGCCAGACCCTGTGTTTGTCCACCCAAGAGAGGTCCTGATGGGTTTGACCTCTAGACCTAGGTCTGGGATGGATAATGCTTCTGTTGGGATAACAAAGAGATTGGTGTGTGGATGTCGCTGCTTCTGGCAGGAAGTGGGGGTGAAGGAAGAACACTCGTGTTTAATAAACTCCTAGTCCATCCAAGGTGTTGTGTTACACATTTCCCATTCATTTATCTTCTTCTCATTATACCCAGAGTCCTGGGAGGGGTGTGTCTGTCATCGTGCCTGTTCTGCAGGTGGAAAAGTGAGGTGCGGAGCACTCAAGTGGAACGGACCACATTAATATGAACCCAGGGGAAGGAAAGAGAGCAGAGACTGTAGGATTGAAAGGGAGGAAATGAATCAGGTTTAGACAAGACAGGAATCAGGGACTCCCCAGTGACACAAGTAGCAATAACCTCTAGGAAAAGCCCGCTCCAGGTTTCCCCCAAATCCACGTCATTGTGATCAGGGTTTACATTTCTTGGGAGGGAGAGTCTGCTTGGTTGAGACTGGGTATCTTTCGTGGGTGTGTATCTCTCTCGAGTGCCCCGAGGAGAGCCGTGTAGTTGGTTTAACTCCCTTTGCTGTTGCCATATAGAAATTCTTAATAATAGTTGAACAGGATGCCTCACAAGTTGTGTAGCTAGTCCTGCTTTGGTCAGGTGAGTGCAAGATGATTTGATAGACAGTCCTGTCTGATTGCCTACGGTGGTGATTAGGTAAGTTCCTAAAGCATTATTGGGGGATGCTGTCATATCAAGGGGGAGATGGATGCCAGGCAGGTAAGCATGCAAGCGGAAATAACCCATGTTCACCACGGTCCCTATCTTGTCAGCCCAACGTTCCCACACATCTTTTCCTCACACCGATGATTTTACCTTGCACCTAAATTTCATTGACCAGCAGTTTTCATAGAAGCCTGATAGAAGGCTGAGAAACAGAGTGCTCAGGATGCAAAAATGAGACTGAAGACCATCTGTGTTTTGGCCATAGCCTATTTGCCTATAATCATAAGCCATCCCCAAATTATATACTATGTGTTTTATATTACATATTTCAGAATGTTTGTCAATGGGTGAGAAAGGAGTAATGGTATTTGAGATCAGGAATAAAAGGAAAAATATAATAAGAGCCTTGTAGAAATGCATGAGAACAACCTGCTTTCAAGTGACGATTTCTGTTGACATAGTCTCTGCATTTGAGCTAAAAAAATAAATGAAAAATAGTTATTGAAATGAAAAACAAAACCTCTCAGTAGATGAACTAATTCATCAACCAGACACAGATGAGGAAAAGATACATGAATTAGAAGATTGAATTGATTAAGTCTTCTGGACTCTAGTACATAGAATTAAAGATAGATACTGTTTGAGGCACGAAAAATATAAGAGAACTTAGAAAACTTTGAAGACAGAATAGAGCATTTTAGCACATGACTAATAGAATGGGAAATTAGGAAGAGACGGCAAATATGAAAGATAGAGCAATTATGAGGAAAATGAAAGAGACATGAGGTATAGAATGAGAAGCTTCAATATAATTCTCATAGAATTTACATTATTGAAATAGAAAATAGGAGAGAATTTAAGAGTCCTAGTAGACAGAAAATGAAGCATCGTATGTTGAGAGGGAGAGAGAGAGAGACTGAGGTAAAAGGTAGCAAAGTGGTACTTAAAACAATAATAGAAAATTTTAAGAAGTTCATTAAGTTCCACACTTAAAGACTTAATAGTCTTTGGAAATTGGTGGAACATCAAGGAGAGAGGAAATCCTACAGGCCACCAGAGACTAAAACATGTATTGCCTTCAACAGAACACCAATCAATTATCAGTCCAATGCTCATGAACTATAACACATGCGAGAAAGAAACAGACTAATATCTTTGAATTTGAGAGAAAATACCTGCATACCTACCATTCTATAGTCAACTAAACTATAATCTAAGAGTGAAGATGACAAAAGACATTGTTGGATAAAATGGAACGTAGAATAAAAACTACATGCAGATGCTCTCCAATATAATTATCAAATGAATTACATAAACAAGAAAAATCGCCCAGAAGGAAGGAGTGGTATGCAAAATAAAGAATATGAAAATGTAAGGATAAACACTAGAGTGATAGGAAACACAACTTCTGAAACAGTAGTGAAATAATAAAAGAAATACAAAATGCTTGATCAATCCAACACATGAAATAAAAGGAGAAAAACAAAAGGGGCATAAAGAAACAAGAATGTAGAGATAAGTTCACATATATTACTAACCACAATAGATCTAAATAAGTTAAATTCACAATTGATAAAACAGAGACTCCAGGTTAGATTTGAAATGTAAATGATAATTATAATAGACATACTTAAAAATATTCAGAAGATGTTTAAAAATTAAGGTATATAGAGAAGATAGGCTAGGCATTTACTAACCACAAGCAAGCTAGTGTGGTGTTCTTAATAATAGACAAAATAGAATTTCATATGAATAACATTATAAGTAGAATTTAAATAAAAGAAGGCTATTCCATATTGATAAAAAGCATAATCCGTCAAGGTGACATAACAATTATTAATTTGTACAACCTAACTTACACAGCCTCAAAATATAAAGAGCAACCACTGTCAAACAATAGGGAGTAATTGTTAAGACTTGGGACCATGACTGGAGGTTTAGTACCCACCTCCCAGAAAAGGATTCATCAGGCAAATTGAGAATAAATAAATACATATAGAAAAACAAGCTTTATCTGGAAGAAAATATATAGAAATTGCTCTTTAGAGAACATACATTATTTTTAAGCATGCATTGAATATTTACCAAAACTGATAATATATTAGACATTAAGGAAGTCAAAACACATTCCAATAACCATCAGACAAACCATATCCTCTTACCAAAATGAGGTAAAAATAAAATATCAACAATAAAAAAGAATTATTTCCCACGTATTTGAAAACATTAAGTATAAGTTCTAACTCCTAAATAACCCAGGAGTTACAGAGAAATCATAAAGAAAATGATAAAATATGTAGAATTGAATTATAATTAAATCATATATAATAGCTTGGGAGGTGCGGATCAATTTGTCATTAGAGGAAAATTAATAGTTTTATGTACATTTATCAGGAAAACAAAGTATCTAAAGATAAATGAGTTATGTGTGCAGTTTAGAAAGCTACACAAAGAATACCTCCCCATGCCCAATTGCAATGCACTAGTCAATGCAATATTGGATCCATTACATGACTAAGTTTATCTAAATATAGTGTGTTCTCCTCATCCATCAGTTTTGCATTGACTGAAACCATAGAATTGCATATGGGTGTGATTAGGGTTACCATCAAATATTTAATGATTGCAATTCTCCCAGAGATGTGGTATTTGCTCATTTATTTATATTTTATATTTAAAATTTTTAAGCTTACAGAAAAGTTGCCAGATAGTACGAAGAACTACGCCTGAACCATTTGAGAGTAAGTTACTAACATCGTGTCCCATCACTGAACATTTTAGTGTGTGTTTCCTAAAGGAGAAAGGGCTGTGCTTGAAGGTGACCACAACACAGCTACATGACCACAATACAGCTCTCAGAACTGGAAAATCATTTTTGATTAGTTATTACCATCCCTCCACGGACCTCATTCAATTTTGCCAGTTGTCCCAATAACGTCTTAGGGAGCAGAAGAATCCATGCCATGAGTGGTATTTAATTGTCATGTCTCTTTAATTTCCTGAAGACTGGAGCATCTACTCAGTGTTTCCTTAGCTTTTATGACCTTGAGGTTTTAGATTATAGACCAATTATTTTGTATAATGTGTCCCATTTTGTATCTGCCTGATGTTCGCTAACGACCAGATTCTGAATATGCATCTTTGTCAGGGGTGTCACAGAAGCGAGTCATTGCTCATCTGTCTTGTTGCTGTTCTAATGTATTTGGGCTGCCGTGACAAAATACATACCATGGACTGGGTGGTTTAAGCAAAAGACAGTTATTTCTCGCAGAGCAGGAGCATGGAATAAGACCAGGAGCAAGGTTCTGGCCGGTTTCGTTCCCTGGCTTGCAGGGAACTGCCTGTTTCCTGTGTCCTCACAAGAGAAAGCTCTGGTCACTCTTCCTTTTCTTTTCAGGACACCAGCCCTCTAAAGTTCAGGTCTCACCATGGTGACCTCATTTAAAACTCACCACTTCCTTCAAAGCTCGTTCTTTGAATACAAGATTTAGGGCTTCACATTTAGGAACTTTGGGAGAACAGGAACATTCATTCTGTAACATCCAACTTCATCCTATCTCCAAATCTGTGGCAACAGCCTCTTCGGCAGTGTCCCTGCCTCTGTCTTCCACCCCGTCGTCCCTCACACATACTATTGGGTGGTAAGATTTGGGTGACTCTCCTGACTGGCTTTGTAAACTTTAATCACTGGTGGGATCTGTCAAGTTTCCCTATTGCAAATTTCTTTTGTCATTAATAAAGATTCTGGGGGGGGGGAAGCACTTGGGCACTACATAAATATCTCACTCCCCATCCAATGTTTATGATGAATTTTATCATCTACTGATGTTTCTTGGCTAAATTATTACCACGAGGACTGCCAAATGGTGATTTTCTAATTCTATCATTCCTTGTACATTTATTAGTTGGCATGCTACTCTAAGGGAAAAAGCTTTCTCCCCCCCACCCCCGCCCCATTTGTTTATTTATTTTTATTCACAGAAGAGGAGACACATGGTTTCTATGTTATGCGATGGGTGTAATCTGTTTGTAGTATTATTTGTATTGGCTCTCAAATTGCCCTTATTTGGTCTTTCCATGAAGGAATAATTGGTACTGGACAAGCTTTTCCACCGCAAACAAACAGAACACCAGAGAACGCATATAAAACACTTTCGGATATTTGACAACAGGCTGAGCTGGACTGTGATTATTGGAAAAAGTGAAACAAACACTTTGAGCCCTACATTTATCACAGCGTTCTTCCCGGAGGACTCTTAGGAGCCTAAAGCAAGGAAGGAGCGAGCACTCGGGGCGGGCACTGCAGGGCTGGTGGGGTAAGGGCAGCAGAAACCAGAGCTGCCGGCAGACCCAGACGGTTACAGCCTGTGGAGCAGAGCCCCCGAGAAAGGGCAGGTGCACTGTGAATGGTCTCCGGGCGTCTTCAGAGGCCTCAGCAGGCGCTGCCTCGGTGCTGATCTGTGCGCATGCACGAGGTGAGACTCCGCTCCGCGAGGCTGGGCGGAGGAAGCCGCGGGAGGAACAAACACAGTGTAGAGCAGTGAGCCAAAGAAGTGATCAGAGCTTACACGGAGTTGTGGCGAGTCATTCAAGTGCTAACTATCGGGAGTGGACGCCCTTGTTCCATACGGGAATTCAGTGGAGACCCCAGAGAGGCTGCACCTTAAGAAGAGGACTACACAGACCACCGCGTTAGAGTCAACTCTAGACTCACTTCAACAGGGCTTCCTGAACACGCTTCAAAGGGCGGTGCTGACCGCGGGTGGATGAACTCACTTCAACAAGGTTTCCTGAACACGCTTCAAAGGGCGGTGCTGACCGCGGGTGGATGAACTGCCTGCAGGAACGGAACCCAGCCACGCTGCAGCCTCTGCGCCGGGGTGTCCAGGAGGAAATGGCCTCACGTGCGACAAGGCAGAAATAACGCTGCCTCTAACCTGGAGAAAACAGACCAGCAGAGAGACTCAAAGAGACAAAGGTAAAGGAATTACAAGGCAAGAACTAGAAAAGAGCGCTTGTAAATATGTTCAAGAATTTCAAGGAAACATAAATGTAATGAAGAAATAAAGCAACTATAAAAAAAGAAGTCAATAAAGCTAGAGCAAAACAGTATAATCCATGATTTTTTTTAACCCTTTGAGTAGTACGAACATTCATGTACATCCTCGTGCCTCCTGACCATCCAGAGTACGATCAATTTATTTTAAAAATATGTAGGGCAGTGCCTGGCCTGTGGTGGCGCAGTGGATAAAACGTCGACCTGGGAACACTGAGGTCGCCAGTTCAGGACCCTGCACTGGTCTGGTCAAGGCATATATGGGAGTTGATGCTTCCAGCTCCTCCCCCCTTTCTCTCTCTCTCTCTCTCTCTCTCTCTCTGTCTGTGTGTGTCTCCTCTCTAAAATGAATTAAAAAAATATATGTAGGGCAGCAATAAAAAAAGCAAATGTATATTCTTCTTGTTTCCTTATATTGGTTATCAAACAAACATGATTTTAAGTTAATAAAACTGTAACTGTAACTAATTTCAGTTTTTCAAAACAAAACAAAACACAACTCACTCCCAGGGGTCAGCGAGCATGAAAAGAACTCACTACTCAAAGGGTTAAAAAAATCATTGGATCAGTTAAAAAGTATATTAGAAATCTCAAAAGGAAAGATTGAAGACATAGCCCTATACACTATTCAAAATGGAGAGCAAGTCGTAAAAGGCTGGAAAAGGACCAGCCTTAGTGACCTCAGCGCAGTAGTGTGCAGTCTGAGACATGTGTCATTGGAACCCCAGAAAGGAAGAAGGAAGACAGTGAGGCTGAAAAAAAAAAGTCAAAATCCCCCCCAATATTGTGAAAAACATGAAACCACATATCCATCCATTTCAATGAACCCCAAGCAAGACAAACAAAGAAGCTGCATCAGGGCACTTTATAATTAAAGTTTTCAAAACCAATGACAAAGAGAAAAATCCTAAAAGCCTCCAGAGGAAAAATATTATATAAAGGACAACAGAGATAACAAGCAAACAAACAACACCTTCTCTCCCAAATGACCTCTGGCTTCTCTCCAAAACCAAACAAGCCAAGTGATATTATAATAACATCTTTAAAGTGTTGAAAGGGGGAAAAAAACCCATAAAACCCCACGACACCCTGGCCTCCTAGAAGTTCATATCCAGCAAATATCCTTCAAAAGCAAAGGTGAAATAAAGACATTTTCAGTAACTACAATAAATGTTAAACCTGGTTTTTCAGACCGAAAGAAAAATGACTCCATGTCAAAACCCAGCGTCACAGAAAAGAGTGAAGCGTGCCAGAAACGTCAAATACCCAGATACACAGAAAGACATTTCTTCTCGTTTACATTTTAAGGAAAAGATAATGGACTGTTTAAAGAAAAATAACAGCAAGGCGCTGTGGGATTCCGAACACATATAGAAGTGAAATGTATGACTAGGGTGGCCCAGAGGAATGGGAGGGAAGTGGAAGCGTACTGTTACAGGTTCTCACGTGACTGTAAAGCTGCATGATCTACCGGAAGGTAGACGGCAACAGGTTAGATACGCATATGGTAAGTTCCTGAAGAAACAATAAAAATCCATCAAAGACGTATAGCTAATAACCTGACCGAGTTGCTAAAACTGAACATTAAAAACACTCAATTCACTCATTAAAGGCATGAAAATAGAGGGAAAAGGAACAAAGAACGGATGGGACAAGAATGAAAGAAATAACAATATAGGGATTTAAATCACATCATTAATCATATTAATTGCAAATAGATTAACTACCCCAATTAATAGATCTCTTACAATAGATTAACAAAGAGGATCCAGTCATATTCTGTGTACAAGAAGTGCACTTTAAATATGTAAATATATATAAGGATATATGCAGGCAACAATCAAAGGCTGTGTAAGTTATTACAATCCAAGCCTAACACCAAGAAAGCTGAAGGGGCAACGTTAGCATCAGACAAAGGAGACTGCAAGAAACAGTATATTTCCAAAGATAAGGACAGACATTTGCAAATTATAGCTGTCTGATTCATCAAAAGGACATAGCATTTTAAAATGTGTACGGACATAACAAAAGAACTTCCAAATAGACCAAGAAAACATTGGAATGGATTAAAACGAGGAGGGGACAAATCTATAACTTCGGTTGAGAGCATGTGCCTGGTGTATGGATGCCCTGGGTTCGATTCCCACACAGGAGAAATGACTATCTGCTTCTCTACCTCTCCCCCTTCTCTCTATCTCTATTTGTTTCTTCCTCTCGCACAGCCATGGCTCGTATGGAGCAAGTTGGTTCCAGGCGCTGAGGATGGCCACATAGTCTCGCCTCAGGTGTTAAAATAGCCTGGTTGCTGAGCAATGGAGCAATGGCTCCAGATGGACAGAGCATCGCCCAGTACAGTCCTTGCCAGGTGGGTCCTAGTTGGGGCACATGTGGTGGTCTGTCACTCTGCCTCGCTGCTTCTCACTTAAGGAAAAAAAAAGATTGCCATCAACAATGTATATTCTCTGACCACAATGAAACTAAATGAGAATAATATTATAAAACAAAATCTGGGAAATCTCCAAATATTTGAAGATTAAACAGGACACTTTAAAAATAATGGGTCAAATTAATGGAAAAAAAAAAGTAGAGCAAATTTGGAGGGCCTATACCACCTGATTTCAACATTTACAATATTGAGCTACACTGTTCAAGCCAGTGTATGCATAGACATGTAGACTAATGGAGCACAATCATACTTACATGATTAATTGATTTTTAACCATGAGCAAAGGTAATTTCATGGGAAGATGATAATCTTTTTAGCAAATGATTCTGGAACTGAATATCCACGTGGAAAATACAAGGTGCAGCTTATACTTACATTAGCGAGCTTCACCTAGATTATATGCTTTAGCACAGAGATATAGATGATAAAGCTTTTGAAGAAAAAAGACAGGACAATGCATTGGTGACTTTGCAGTAGGCAGTGGGTGCTAGCACACAAACCACACAGTAAAAGGTGATAAAATGGACTTCAATTAAATAAAAAAAATACTTCTGCTCTTCAAAAGACACCATAAAAAAAAAGCAAGATGGAAAACAGGTTACAACTGGCAGGAGATACTCGCAATACCTATATTTGGCAGAGAACTTGTACCCAAAAGGATTCTTACAACTCCATAATGCAACAAACAACCCAACAAATATGTGCAAACATTTTAAGGGGGCACTATACCAATAGGATGCTTAATTAACACCATTAGCCATTAAGAAATTCAAATGAAGCCTGACCAGGTGGTGGTGCCATGGATAGAGCATTGGACTGGGACACAGAGGACCCAGGTTCAAAACCCTGAGGTTGCCAGCTTGAGTGCGGCCTCATCTGGTTTGAGCAAGGCTCACCAGCTTGGACCCAAGGTCACTGGCTTGAGCAAGGGCTTACTCAGTCTGCTGTAGGTTCTGGTTAAGGCACATATGAGAAATCAATCAATGAACAACTAAGGTGCTGTAATGAAGAATTGATGCTTCTCATCTCTCTCCCTTCCTGTCTGTCCCTCTCTCTGTCTTTGTCACAACAACAACAACAACAACAACAACAGAAATTCAAATTAAAACCACAGTGAGATGCCACTATACACCTACTAGAATGGTTACAATGAACAAGGCAAAGCCTAAGTATGGGTGGGGGTGTGGAACACGTGAGACTCTCAAATGCTGGTGGGAATGTGAAATGGCACAACTGGTTTGGAAAACAGCGAAAAAACTTATTAAATAGTTAAATAATATATTATCATAGACCCCAGGAATTTCAGTTCTAAGGATTACCTTAAAGAAATGAGTGCATATACTCACACAGACACACAGACACACAGACACACACACATATATATATACATATATACATATATATGTATGAATAGTCAAACAAGCTTTATTCATAATACCCAGAAACTAGAAGGAACATACATATCAAAAAAACAAGAAGAAGAACAACAAAAATAACAACAGAAAACCACAAGTGGAAAAACCACATTCTTCATGAGTTAAGAAACTACAAGAAGTAAAAATAAATAAATTCACGTGCACGGCTCTATGGATGAATCTCAAACACTTTGTGTTAGTTAAAGAAAGCAGATACCAAAAAATACACACTATCTGATTTTATTTAGATGATGTTCTAGAAAGAGCAAAATAGATCTATAGTGACAAAAATCACATCAGTGGCTGCCTCTGGGGAGAGTTAAATTAAGCAAGGGCCTGAGCAAATTTTGGGGTGATGAAAATGTTCCGTACCTTATTTAAAGTGGTGGCCACGTGGTTGTAAATATTTATATATTTGTCAAGACTCATTGAATGGCATTTAAAACAGGTGTATTTTGTTGTATGTAAATTATATCAGAATAGAGTTGATGGAAAACAATCCTTTTAATTTCCAATTGTTGTCAGTGTGCACATCTTCCAGTTGGTCTCTGTTCTTATGTGTTCTCCCCCTATCCCTGGGGCACTTCCTCACTTTCTGGCAAAAAAAAAAAAGATGTTTCAGGTACATCTTGTACTTTCCCTGTCTCATCCCCGGAACCATATGATTCTCTAAGGAGCCCTTGTTCCTTTGAGTGAAGTATGATATATGGAAACCATATATAAGGGTGCTCATTGCTGCTGGGCGTCACTGCTTTCAGGTCTGGTCAGTGAACCCACACAAACACATGTTGACATCTGTAGTCATATCTATCTTCCCATGTTGAAAACCATGAGGTCAAGTCAACACTTTCAATTCTGATTCGATCTGCTTCATGCCAGACCTTCACTCTTGTGGCTTCTCTGTGAGAGTCCTGAATCTGAAAACTTAATTAGCCATTTCACCTGTATGTGACATTGGCTATGAGGTCCCCGCTCCGAATATGAATCAGCATCCCCTTGGCCAGAGAGCCACTTCAGTGTACCCTGTATTCGATCTTTGCTATTGACCCTTACATTGGTGACGGTTCTTTGTTTTCAAATCGCATTTGAAATTCTGACTACCTGGAGCAAGAAAAGAAACAAGAAAAAGAAAAGCAATGAATGTGTTGGGGAGCCTGAGTGGCTCCCAGAATCTAAAGGAAAGCTGAAGAATCAGAATTGGGAACGATAAAGAAGTAGAGGAATTCTAGGGATGGGAAAAGCAGAACCCGACAGCCTTCTCCCTGGAGCACCACAGCGGGACGAAGCAGCTGCCTCCGCTCCACAGGTCCGTGCCCAGGTGGGGGTCTAACGGCCTCCATTGGGTCATACCCACGTTTCTTTGCTGGATGGGTCGGGGTGATCGCACATGAAGACAAGGCCATGACAGTGGGGCACACCTGCTGGAAGGAGTGGAGGCTAGGTGGCTAGGTGGGCAAACAAACCTATGTCAACACTGCAAACCTTTCCCCTCCCTTCCTGGCTTCGGTGAGGGGATGCCTTTGGCTTCCTGGTGCAGCCTCAAGTTTCAGGTTTTAGCTCACTTGCATTTCCTCAGAAGGGCCTCCCGCAGGGACCTGGCTGCAGGTCTGCTTTCTTGAGGGTCCCTCTCTTACAGTGCTCCGTCTGTGTCCCCAGGGATGACGATCATCTCACTTGCCTTGTTCCTCACCGCTCTGTGGTATAGCCCGTCCCTGCAAGACTGCAGACTCTTGTGAACTCCGTTCGTCTGGTTCGTCTGTGTGCCCCTGAACCCAGAACCACGGCCGCATGGGCTCTCTGTTCCGTAAGTGGACGGGCGAGTGCCCTGGGTCGCATCTCCGGAGAACGTGGCAAAACACGCTTCTCTCCCAGGGAGGTGTGCGCCCCCCCCCCCATTCCCCCCTTCCCCCGCCACCACCAGGCCTTTCTAACTGCATCCTAGTCCTATCCACTGAAGGGACAAAGAAAATAAACCACGGGGACACAGCAGCAGCCCAAACATGTGCACAAATAAGCTAAGACTGACTGGCCAAAAGGGTTAAACCAAAAACTGGCAGGAGAAGCCAGTTAAACTTTTTTCCTATTCTTTTTTTTTTCTTTGTCGGGGGCCTCAGTTTGCAGTCCGCAGGGCTGTCGGCGTGGCTGGTGGAGCCCTCTGAAAAGAAACCAGAAAAAGCTTGCTGACAAAAGCCTGCAATCCCGGTATCTCTTTTGTTTTCACCCGAGTCTGTGGCCACTGACATCCCTCTTTTACACCACGGGTGGATAATAAGCCCCCTTCTCAGGAATCGAAATGCTCTTATACATTTTAATGTGACCTTAGCGAGTGCTTTTCAGAAATCACAGGCCCATCTGACTACACTTGAGGTTGAATTGAGCTAATGGTATTCACCTCATCTTTAGATGCAAAATTGGAAGATAAAAAGACCTTGATGTGGAGAGAGAGGGGGTGACGGGAGTAGGGGGTGGATGAGTTGCGGGGGGTTGGGGCGGGAGGGGGGGGGAGAGTCGATTAGAGATACTGCTTAAAAATCTCGTGATTGCCCCTGATAACGAAATGTCTCCTCTTTCTAAATCCCCCGTGGGTTCAGAGATGTCCGTACGTCTTTGTTTTTAATGATAGAATCTTTTTATTCTCGGACCAAGGAAATTTGAATGTTGCCGCATATGTGGTCAGGAGATACACTGACCTTTAGCAAATCTTATTTAAAAAAGAAAAAATCAGATGGAGCTGTTCTTGCAATATTCCAGCCCCATAAGATAAAAGAAAAGGAGACACAGAGAGAGGGAAAGACAGAGAGAGAGAGAGAGAGAGAGAGAGAGAGAGAGAGAGAAAGCTTTCTTCTTCGATAATCACACGTGGATTAAACTTATTAAGATGCCGTGTCTCCTTTTAAACGGCTTGCACCCGTCTTTCTGAATTATAAGGAGCTGGCTGGAGACATGGCAGCCTGCTTATTCGGCCTGAAGATCACAGCAGAAAGTCTTCTAAAATGAGAGCGAACTTGCTTTCCTTTTGGTGGTTCCCGGGCTAAGTAAGATGTGGTTCTCGTCCAGGTGTCCCATGCGCTCAGGGTCCTGGGTATGAAGAGAGGTGAGGAGGAGAATGGGGGGGGGCACAGGGTGTGGCCAGGAAAATAGCTGGGAAGGAGCCCCTGCAGCGCCCATGAGATGCACGCCCCCCCCACCCCCCAGCCAGGCTCGTTTGTTGCCAGTTTTGACGTGCCTGCCGTCTGTCAGAGGCCCGATGGAGGCTTGCCGACACCCTGGCTGGCCGCCTCCGGGATGGAGGGGCCCATCGGGCCATCCATCACTGAGCACACCTGGTCTGCCCGAAGGAGACAGCAGGTAGGGAGGGGCCGGCAGAGCCCGTGGAAGGGGGTTCGGATGGCAGGGAGCCGGGCCCCAGGCTGACTCACGAGGGTCTCAGACAGGACCTCGGGCCTCCGGCGTCTCCATCTAAGGGGTGTACATAATTTATCAACATGGAGAGGGTGACAGATTGGGATGGTCTGGCCTTTTGACTTTGCAGCTTCTGTCTGTATTTATAGAATTGGACGCTTGGGCCTTCAGGCCACAAGCATTCTGACTTTTAAATTGGGCAATGCTGACTCAGATACAGGTGGTGAATGGGATAGTATGATGATTAAATATATATATATATATATGATACAAAGATCTTGTTTGCTCCCACTCACGCAGCATTAAGTTGCTTTGGGGGAGCAGTTCTTTTCAAGAGGGCCGGCCCTTTGGGTGCCCTCCTAAAAGCTCATACCTATAAAAGCGAGATTCCGACATCGGGGCCCTCCTGTTCCCTGCTTGGAAAGGGAGAGCGGCAGGCAGGCAGGACCGCTGGGTCCGGAGGCATAAGCCTAGAAGAAGGTTGAGTGCGCGGACCCTTTCACGCTAGAACTCGAGCTTTCAGCTCCCACTGCCCCGGCTCCCCGCTGTGGCACTGCTAAGATGCACGCAGGAAACCCTGTCGTGCTCATTTTCCCTCGGCTCGGACTTCGTGCGTTCACAGGGCAATTCCGGGCCGAGAGATGCATCTGCCCGACACACCCGGGTGTTGAGTGTGTCTGTGGAATGGGTGAAGGATGCACGTACGTGTGCATGAAGAATGGAGAGGATGGAGTCCAAGGGGGTGTGAAAGTCATGCCGGGTGTGGGCGTGGGGACGTAGAAAAGGGAAGAATGGGCGACTTCCTGAGTGAGTGGGTGAGTGGGTGAGTGACTGAATTTTAGACCGAGGGGCAGGGGAGCTGGACAGGTTTTCAGTGATGCAGCGAGTGCCCAACGCGTGTCTCCAGACCAGGGGAGGCCCGGGAGACAGGAGGTTGAATGTACGGACGTGTCCTTCCTCCCCGTAGTAAGACTTCTTACTGGGAGGGGTCGGAGTCTCAGAGGCCCGGTTGCTACAGAGGTCCGGCGTGGTGGACCAAGCCCAATGCAGAGTCTGCCTGACTCCATGTCAGGCGACTGCTCCTCTGTCCCCGATGTGCTGCTGTCCCCTTGGGAGCCCTTGCGCTCAGGGCTTGGCCCTGGTGGAGGGACGGGCTGGCTCCCTGCCTGAAGAGCATACCTGTAGAACTCACCGCCCGGCTTAGTGCTGGGAATCTTCTAGATAAACGAGAGGTCCCACCCCACCCTCCAGGGCCTATGAGCTTTCTTTCCAAGCCCAAAGGGAACTGGCACTGTCCCCTAGCCTTGTTCTGATCAGTTTTCAGCAATGCAAACTTGGACTCGCCAAGGCTGGGGAGGGGCGCTTGGTCAACACCTTGGGTGGGGGCCACCTGGCCTGAAGAGTTTTTCATGTTGGGATGCTCCCACCAGGGGCCTCAGAGACACTGGCCTGGCTATGCCTGACCTGGCCTTGCCCCCCTGGTGAGGTGGGCGGGTGGGGTGCTGGGTGGGGTGGTGCTTAGCTGTGTCTTTGGCGGGGGCTGGCTTCCTCCTCCGCAGGAATGTGCTGACAGTTTTGATGTTCACACCTCCCAACCCTGTCATGACTTACACGTGTTCCGAGACGCAGAGAGAACACTGACCTTCTGTGCCACGGCTTCTGTGAGGCCCACTCACTCTGGTCACCTTTGGGCAAGAAGAGAACAGTGGGGGCCATGGTGAACAAGGGTGGGCTTCCAAATCAACCCACCCATGTCGAGCTGTGTGACCTCGGGCGGCGGACTACCCCTCTCTGAGCTTTAGTCTCCTCCTCTCCTGAGGGTACCAAGGAGGCCGATGTGCAGGGCCCTCGGAGGAGGAGAGGGCCTCGTGCAAAGGGCTGGGCCTGTAATAACTGTGTGTGGGTGGTATTTATTGATTTTATTTTTCAACCACAGATTCCATGCAGTATTATTCTGTGTTAGTTTCAGGTGTTCAGCATCGTGGTTAGACAATCATGTACTTTACAGAGCGATCCCCCAGGCCCAGATATTTGCGGCACCCACCTCGCCGCATATGTAATTATTACAACGTCACTGACTATATTCCCAATGCTATACTTTACATCCTGCCTTCATCTGTACTTCTTCACCCCTTCACCATTTTCATCTAGCCCCCAGCCTTCCTCTCGGGGGCCATGATTGATTCATTGCAGAATTCTGTGTTTAACAAGAAGGAAGGAAGGAAGAAGAGGAGGGGGAGGGGGAGGGGGAGGGGGAAGAGGAGGAGGGAGAGGGAGAGGAGGAAGGGGATGGGGAGGAGGAGGGGGAGGGGAAGGAGGGGGAGGAGGGGGAGAAGGGGGGAGGAGGGGGGAGGAGGTGGTGGAGAAGGGGGGAGGAGGTGGTGGAGGAGGAGGAGGTGGTGGAGAAGGGGGGAGGAGGTGGTGGTGGAGGAGGAGGAGGAGGAGGAGGAGGAGAAGAAGAACATTTCCGAAGTTCTCACTCTGCCCAGAGCAGAAGCCCTGAGCCCTTTAAACACTATCTTGTAAAATCCTGAAACAATCTTGTAGAACCCTGAAGTTCCGACAATTGTCCCCACTTTTCCATCATCGAGGTGATGTGCTTGAGGTCACACGCAGTCTGTAAAACGGCGGGGCTGGACCTCCGAGGGCTCCCCTGAGTCTGTGTCTCACCGGGGGGATGATGTGTCTTTCCACCGTGGCGAGGACCCCTTGCGGAGGACGGTACCTGAGTGCCGCAGGACCGAGTGGATGGAGTCAGAACCAGAACAGCGCGGGCGTGGCGTGGTCGACGCTCCCGAAGTGCCTCTGCTTGACCAGTGCCAGGGGCCTTAACGACTTGTGTGGGGGAGCGCCAGCCCCCGAGTGCCCTCCCCTGGGTCTGTCAAGTGTGCGCGCGCGCTGGGCAAGCCCCAGTGAGAGGAGGCTCCCTCTGTGTTTTGCCATAAATACTTGGAGTGGAAATCGCCTTTGAAAATAGAAAGTTTGGACTAGTAGCCAGACCCGCCCTGGCTATGTCGCCGGGGGAAGGGCTGGAGCAGGACCCCGGGGGGGGGGGGAGGGTAGGGGGGGCAGAACGGATCTGTGGGGGATGTGGTGACGCTCTGCCGCCCCCTGGCCTTCAGCAAAAGGAGAAACGGGGGATCCGGCAGCCCTGGAGGATGGAAATGACAGTGGATGTGTCACCTCTCTGAACCCCCCCCCCCACCCCCCCCACCCCCCCCCACCCCCCACCCCCCCGTAAAGCAGGAAACAGCATACACCTCCCCATGTGGAGGGTGGGCCTAAGTAAGCTAACGTATCAAGTATTGGATGGCTCCATCCGTTCTTTTAAAGTTATTTTTAAAAATGTTATTGCTCAATGACAGTTGACCGTCCATGTTATTTTGTATTAGCTTCCGGTGTACAGTATAGTGGTTAGATAATCATCCCCTTTACAGAGTGTCCCCCCGCCCTGAAATGTGCAGTGCCCGCCTGGCACCGTACATCGTCTTCACAACACGATTGAGTCTATGGCCCGTACTGCAGTGTGCATCCTGTGACTGTTCTGTAACCACCAACCTGTACTTCCCAATCCCTTCACCTTGTTCCCCCAGCCCCCCACTCCCCTCCCACGGACAGCCGTCAGTCTCTGTCTCTACGGCTCTGTTTCTATTTTGTTTGCTCGTTAATTTTGTCCTTGAGATTCCACATACGAATGAAAAGTACGGTGCTTTTCTTTCTCTGGCTGGCTTATGCCACTTAACATAACGCCATCCAGGTTCAGCCCTGCTGTCACAAGTGCTAAGATTCCATTCCTCTTCATGGCTGAGTAATATTCCACCGCATGGATGCACTACAGCCTTATACCCACTTCTCTGTCGACTCCATCATCCGTTTGTTTGTTATTTTAAACACAGCTTTATTGAGATATAATTCACAGGTCATACAATTCAACCATTTCAAGTTTACAGTTGAATGCTCTCTGGCAGATTCACAGGTAGGCACAACCATCGGCATGGCTCGTTGAGAACCCTTTTTTTTTTCCAGCTCTTAAAGGAGTGCCTTAGCCATTACCCTCATCCATCTGGTTCGCCCCCCAGACCTAGCAACCACCAATCCACTTGCCCGCTCTATAGTTCTCCTTACCGTGGACTTTTTTATGTAGATGGAAGCGTAGATGTGGTCTTTTGTGTCCGGCTTCTTTTGCTGAGCACGTTGTCAGAGTTCATCCATGTTGTAGCCTGTGTCAGAAGGTCATTTGTTTTGCATGACTGGGTAATATTCCAATGTATGGGTTCATATATTTTATTTATCCATTCACCAGTTAATAGATATTTGGGTTGTTTCTGTCTTTTTGGCTACCTGGCCAATGCGGCTTATGAATATTTGTGTAGATGTTTTTGTGGGCGTATGTTTTTGTTTTTCTGGCATGGATACCTTGGGGTGTTGGTGGTGGCTGGGTCATGTGGTTGGTGAGTCTTTGTCTAACCATTTGAGAAATAGCCGAACTGTCTTTCAAAGTGGCCACCCTGCTTCTATCCCTACCAGCTGTGGATGATGGTTCTCCACACGGTTTTCAGATAAGTCTTTCTGCACCTCACAGTGTCTGACAACCCTGATCATAAACCCACAAAGCACCCCAAACTCACAGCATCGAGCTCCAGCCCTTGCGGGCCGACAGTGGGGCCCTTGCTGGAGCCCCTAACCCCACCCTTCCTCCTCTCCACATGGTCCTTTGTTCTGCTCGGTCTTCCCCACTCACACTTTCTCTCTGCAGGAGTCTCCCCCTACACTTCTGGGCTTTCTACACCTACCTGTCCACCTGGCATGGTCCTTCCCAGGCTCCTAAGGGGGTCTCCAGGTCTCCATGGCGCCGTGACCTCCTTGGGGAAGGACCTTGGAATTCTCCTGGGCTGTGTTTCTCACAACCCCTGTGTGGTGGCTGCAGGAGGCCATGGCAGCTGCCGTGGTGCGGAAAGCCCGCACGTGGGCTCAGACGGACTAGGGTTCCAGTCCAGGCTCTGGAATTCATAGCTGTGGGGACCAGGTTGGCTTAGCTCCACTCACCCCTCAGCACCTGAATGTTAAACCAAACACCAGCAACTGAAAAAAGGGGGTAATTACACCTTTCTCGGTCTGTCAGGTAGTAAACGTTTGTGGAATGTGAGAAAAAATGAGTCAGAACAATCTTCAGTGGGGGACATGAAGGGGTGCTCAGAGATTCCCCGAGTAGCCGCCACGTCTTCCTTCATTTCCGCGCAGCACCTGCGTGGATGCTGTACGCGGTACCCATTTCACAGACGTCAAAACTGAGGCTCCAGGAACTTCTGTTGCAAGTCTCCACACATCTACAGACAGAATTTAGAAAAATTTATGCCGGATTTTGCCATTGTTAGAGACAGGAAGGCTACATTTCCCAAAATATGTCCCTAGAACTTGAGTCTTATAAGGCACCATGGGTGAAAAGACCAGGAGGCCCAATGGGACTGAGAGACACTTTGCAGGGGGCATCTTTTCTTGGGACTCCCAAGCCCCCCCCCCCCCGGGCACTGCTGGCACCGTGACAATGTCTGAGAGAGCTCCCAGGTGGACATCCAGAACGTCCTTGTCCTCTCTTCTTTAAGCGAGGGAAGCAGTCTGGGCTGAGAAGGAGTTGACTCTTTGGGTATGGGCTCTTCCTGACAATGTGACCCCCCCTTCTCATGCTAGCACACCCTGAACTAAGCAGGACAGACAGCCCTCCCTGTGAGCAGGACAATCCCCATCCATCGGGCAGGAGGAGGGGCAGCAGGTGAGGAGCCAGCCAGCCTGCTGGTCGACCTTCCCTTTCTCACTTGGGTTTCAGAGCTGAGTCTTCAGGGGCCTCTGAATTCCCGAAGCCTCGCTGTGGCTTCTCTCCCTCCAAGCGGCCCTGAGAGCCCTTCCCTGCCCAGTGGCGTGGGGCCTGGCAGTCGTGGCTATGCCCGCCCTCTCCTCCCATCTGTGCCCCCCTTGTGGACAGCATCACACAGATCACTGAATGGACAGAGCAAGCTTCTGCCCCTCCTGGGGTCCCCGGCCAGCTGTGGTCCCTGCAAGGCTCAGCCTGGGTCCCTGAGAACAAACTGTGGCTTAGTTGGGCACAAGGCTCCTGTTAGAAGTAACAGTGAGAGAGAAGCTGCCTGTGTTGAGCACCTACTGTGTGTCAGGCACAAGTGTTTAATACTCATTCTAGTCGAGGATCTTCGTCACATGCAAGAGGTGAGGGTGCTGGGCTGTACCGAGGGCTCTCGGTCTGCCTGCCAAGCCCGTGCCTTTCCACTGCCCTGACCCACCGTGAGAGCGTGGGTGCCTTTGACCATGCACTTCACCTGCAGGCCCGGCCACAGCGGCAGGGAAGGCCCCCGGGGCCGAGGCTCTTCCGGGGGGGACACAGCTGGTGGTTTGTTCCTTGAAATGGCTCCACTGACTGCTACATGAGGCACATGTCCCCAGAGCAGGAAGGCATTCCCTAGGCTGCTGTACCACTCAGTCACGCCCAGACTGTCCCACTAGCTGGTCGCTCCCTTCTCCTATGGACCAAGTAGCCAGCAACCTTCCAAAAGCCTAGATTGCTTCCGGCCCTCACTATGGGTGAAGGAACCATCGCTGAAGACGTCTTTATTTCTTACATATTCTCAAGACATCACAGGGGCTAACTGTTATGATGGCGAAGTATCCACGGCATCACAATATATCCTTTTAGTCGTTCCTGAGACTATAACTCCGTAACATTGATACATTCCCATTGTTGCATAATGACCACTAATACCCCAAACTTCATCATCCCCCGGGGTGGGGGAAACCTAGTCTTCGTGCCCAGGGACTCCCCATCTCCCTCCCACCCCCCACCCCTAGCCCCAGGTCTAATTCTTATTTAGAAAATGGTCCCCCCGCTCTCTGGGAGTATTTTTAAATACCCACTGCAGCACACCTCTAGCCAGATGGAGCTCAGGACGCTGCCTAGATAATTCTGGCCCCTGGCACCCAACTAAGCACACGGGAGACCTGCCGAACAAGGGTTCCGACTGGAGGGAACCTGCTTGGACTGCAGTTGCCTTCCTCCTGGGGGTGGGGCCTGCCCGGGGTGATGGAAACCTGGATGGAGGTTTGTTTTTGAATCGTCTGGGCTGGGCTTGGCCTCCCGGCTCTCTTGGACCGGCTGGGGCTGCCCATCTCCCTCCACCACGCAGACCGGGAACTGTTTACTTTCGCTCTCTGTTCTGGCTGCTCCTCTGGCCGGCCCAGCGGCCAGCTCCCCCCCTGTTAGCTGGGCACGGATCCACAGGGGAGGGGGGCAGTGGGGCACAGAGGTGGGGTGGAGGGAGACAGCCCTGTGGGATAAACGTGTGTGCTGTTTTTGATCCCAGGCTGCAGAAAAAGGACTGGAGACACCTGATCTTTGGACCAGATATTAACAAAGTGGGAATGAAGTCTGCTTGGGACGGCGGAATCAGATCTGTATTTGAGCTCCACAGCTTTCTGGCTGAGCCACCTCAGATGGCTGCGTCAGACCTTTGAGACTCAGTTTCCGGTGTGGTAGGGGAAGAACACTTGAGTATCTCATGCCACACGTCTTCACTCTGTAGCAGGAGTACAATGCCATGGCCTTTTTAATGTGGCTGTGCTTTTTGTCTGTCTGTAAACTCCTATTCATCCTGCAAGGCCCAGATCACATAGCCCCTCCCCTTCCTGTGAGGCTGACACAGAGGAGCCCAGAAGTTTAATCACTCTCTCATCTTTGTTCTAGTGCAATCCCTCATACGGTTTTCTGTGTTACTCACAACCCTCTTCTGTACTTTACATTTTGACTTCTCTGAGAGGCTGAGCTCAACCAGGGCAGGGAGTTTGCTGACATGTTCTTGAGTATCCAAGAAAAACAACATGCTTGATAAAGGTGAGGTCCTCTTTGCAGTCTGCTGACCTGGAAGTCTACATCCCTTCTGCTGGTGCACATGGGAAGAGCACGGGACTATGTCATACATGTGTTACTGGGCAGGAACCATACATGTGTTACTGAGCAGGGAGAGAACCTCTCCCTGCTCTGGGAGTCACACCCAGCTTCATGTACAATGGACCCCCCAATGGGGCTCTTGGAGTCTCACTCCTGAGGGGTCCTAGGAGTGAAAGCCCAGAGTCCTGACTGATTTCTGTGAGCACAAAAACCCCTGCTGTCCCGGCGGGCCTGTCCTGTCCTGCCCAGCGCCCCCTGAGTGTAGGGCCGTTCAGCCCTGGAGGCTGGCTCCCCGAGGGCAGGTGTCGCTACTTTCTCACTCCTGTGGAGTACCTGGCTTGGCCCAACCTCTGCGATCTGTTTGTAAAAAATAATTATTTGCTTAAAACCTGTGAAGTATGCCTGTAATTTTAATCGGTTTAATTTAAATTTTAAACGACGGATCTTCAACCCCTAATCACTTTTAAAACTGAAGTGCTTTTCACTAAATGTGAAGTGTGTTAGGGTTGGAAATGATTATGTGTAGTTCAGAGTGGAAGGGATGAGAGAGAGGAGAGAGAGAGAGAGAAAGAGGAAGGGAGAGAAGGGAGAAGGAGAGGGGAGACATAGAAGGCCAGAGAAGAAGAGACAGTGGCTCAGAACCAAGTGGGAAAAATATTCTCACGGGCTGAGCCACTGTCAGGGTAAAATGCAGCCCTTTGGAAGGTCTAAACTAGGAAGTGGTAATGATCTTACAGCTCTGTGTGATTCAAATATATATACATATATCCACATTGACACAGACCTTACTTGTATGGGGATATTTGACATATGTTCTTGTTAGACTTTCTGATTGCAAAATCGGAGCCCTAAGCACATGCCTGCCCCGCCCGTGGGGTCACAGAGCACTGGCCACTGACTGAGCAGCTTGGACAGCTGGACAGGCCAGACGGGTGAGCTAATGGGTGAAGATTGGGAATGTGAGCTCGGTGAGCAGGGCTCCAGACCTGACATTCTGCTAAGGGTGCGGCTCCGGCCCAGTGGATCACGGCAGGGTGTGTGCGTACGCGTGTGTGTGTGTGCGTGTGTGTGTGTGTGTGGGGGGGGTAGCTGGAAACACCTGGCTGCAGCTGGTGAGGCGGGTGTGGCTGGGAAACATGAGAACCCTGACATGGCTGCAGGGTGCTGTGGAACCTGGGCGCTCCCAGCTGCAGGGGCCCCAGGCTGGGGCTGGGGACAGGGTCGGGCAGCTGGGGTGGGTGGACCGCCCCCAGCTGCTGCCCAGTCTCCCCGGGTGTTGTTGTCTTCCTCCCCTCTGCATAGCTGTGCTAAAAGAACAAGAGATACAGACCCACAGGCCTGACTTCCAGTTCCACGTCTGCGGCTGTCCTGCAAGCTCACGGCAGTGGAGGCTGAAGTGACTTCCACGTGGCTCCTCGCCTCGGCCTCCGAGGAGCCAGCCGTGATATCTGCCACAGCCTTTGCCGCGTGCCGACGTTGCAGCAAACATCTCCGACGTTTTACTTTATTTATTTTTTACCATCTATTATAAAGCAGGACTTTTGCTACTTCTTCATTTGTTTTGTTTCTTTCTCCATTTCCAAGTGTCTCTCTGAGGGGTACCTTTCGCTCTTTCCTTTATGTGGGTCTGCCCGCGTGAATGTTCTCAGCCTGAGACCGTGTTGCTGCCAGTCCGAACACGCCTCTATCTTTTTACCTTTGAAGGTTTTTTTTTTTTTTTTTTTTTTTTGGTAAGAAATTCTAGTTTGGCTAATTCTGTTTCCAATACTCTGTAGCTGGCATTCTATTGCCTCCGGCTTTTGCTGCTTCTGTTGAGAAGTCAGATGTCAGTCTTACAGCTCTCTGGAAGGTCATACTTCCTCCCCTCACCCCCACACCCCCACACCCCCACTCCCCAATCCCCATCTTTGGTTTTAAGAGTTTTCTCTCTGTTTTTGGTTTTCATTTGCGTTAGTATAATGTGCCGGGGTGTGCTGCTCTGAGGTTCATGGTGCTTCTCGCATCTTTCTAAATAGAGTATATTGTTTGTGGGAAAGTCTCCGCCATTATCTCTTTCGATACGGCTTCTGCTGTGCTCTCTCTCTCCCTCTGCTTCTTCTGTGACTCCCATTTCATGCATGTTAGCCCTTTGGCAGTACTTCAAATGTGTACTGACGCTTCCCTCCTATCCTCACGTCCCTCCATGCATCCGTCTGGGTATTTTCCTCTGATATGCCTTTCAGTTTACTGGTTGTTTCTTCAGCTGGCTCTTTTGTTATTAAGCCTATATGATGAATTTTTGACTTTTCCTGTTTTTCAGTCTAGAACTTACATGGGACTCTTCTTTATAGTTTTTGGTTCGCTTATGTAATTCTCGGTCTTTCATTTTATTTCTTAAGCACAAAGAGTTATTTTTAAAAGCCTGGGTCTGATACCTCTGTTACTTGCTGGTCCTGTGAGAATTTTTCGTGACATGTTGTGTCTCTTTGTTTTCAGCCATATTATTAATTTATTTTTTGTATGCCTCCTTTCCTAGTTGAGTGCTGGAAACATTGGAGAGGTAAATTGAGGACAAGGTCCAGTGTGTGGGTCTGGCCCAGGCTGCTAGGAATGCCTGGTCTCCTTAATCCAGTTAGGGGGTGGAAAAGTTTTAAGCTGGACTTCAGTCCCTTTGCAGGACGGCATAGGTCTGGGTTGTCCTTACAGCTAGGGCAAGTTTGATGGACCTTTTAAGCTGACTCTGAAAAGAGTTACATATTTTTAAGTGTCAGTTAAAAAACAAAACCCAGTCCATTTCTTCACAAAAGGCCAAGAAGAAGAAAAGAGAATGGTAGAAAAAAAAATTGGATACATACCACTTTTAGTGTGTTGGTGGTTTACTGTCTTTTTAAAATTTTTTTTAATTTCTATTTTTTAAATTTAATTATTCATTTTAGAGAAGAGAGACACAGAGAGAGATAAAGAGAGAGAGAGAAGGGGGGAGGAGCAGGAAGCATCAACTCTCATATGTGCCTTGACTGGGCAAACCCGGGGTTTTGAACCAGTGACCTCAACATTCCAGGTCGATGCTTTATCCGCTGTGCCACCACAGGGCAGGCAAGTCTTTTTTTTTTTTTAATTAAAATTTTAAATTTATTATGTTAACATGGATTCAAGTGTCTCACTCAATATAACACCCTCATCCCCCAATCCATCCCCTTTGTCCCCTCCCCCTAACTCCCTCCCTCTCTTCCCTCTGGGATTTGCTTCCCTGTTATCTGTGTCTATGTGTTATGCACATATAATTTCACTAATCCCTTCTTAACTTGAACTTGAATTTTTGTTCCTCTAGTTTTATACAATTGTCAAAACTCCAGCCTCACAGTCTCCTCTTCCAGAATCAGAGGGCCCTTTAGGGGAAAACCCCTCCAAATGTTGGGCTTGTGTCATAGAGTTCCTTCTTCTCCTGGGTCTTGGCTCTGTTGTCCTCCAATGTCTTTGGGCGTTTAATTTTTAATTTAAAAGTTTATCGGGGCTTTCTAGGTTTTTACAGTGGAGGAGTTGGTTGTAATGACCTAGTTGGACATTGCCAGAAATGTGGCAATCTGGTAGAACTACTTTCGATCAGTCAGTATCTAGGAAAACGCAAGATATCTGCATCCTGGGACCCCAAAACTCCATACCTGAGAATATTTACCTTAGAGAAAAAGGTTTGTAAACATAAACAGTTTTTTTTTATGATAAAAGCATTCCCAATAGGAGAATGAATAATCAACTGTGGGATAGTGTTAGAAAAAAATAATACAGCCATGAAAATAAGTGAAGAAAAGTTAAGTAAATGGGCAAACCTCACGAATACCATATTGAGTAAAAATGTGGTGTGCACAAAAAATAGGTGTGTGTGCGTGTGTGGATGTGTGTGCAGTGATACTTTTACTTACAGTAAAATATACGGCATTGGATGGTTATAATAAACATTGAATTGAACAGTCATTCTTTTTCTATTTTATTCACAACACTTCGGATGGATTTATGATCCATGAGGGTGCTTTGGCTGATAGTATTTTACTTCTTAAACCAGGTGGGCATACCTGAGTGATTTTTGCATTAAAAAAAAGTCTTTTGGGCAGTTCGGTTGCGAACTGCTTCCTTGAGTCCATTTATGTTCAATCAGGTTATTAATTTGCTTTTCTGTTGTTTTAGTTTGGGATTTCTTTTCCTCCCACAGTTTTTCCTACAATTCTCCTTTTTTCTTCCTTGACTTTTGATTGAGGTTTTTGAAAAAATTATTCGTTTGCTTTCCCCACCTCTAACTCTATATTTACTCTCCTTTTATTACTTTGAAATTAATTTTTTTCTACTGTTTTTGTAAATGTCCTGGACACTTTGCTGTGCACAGTTAACAGCATGTTACCATAAACAGCACCCTAACCTCCTCCGAATGATACAAAGGACCTAAGAATATCCTTGAAGGGTTATTATGAGGATTAGAAATCCCAGGGAGCCCCTGGCACTTAGCTGATGCTAAATACGTGATAGCTAATAATAATGTCAATGACAAGTGATCAAACATACTGCTCACAAAAAATAGGGGATATTTCGAAATGATATGAAGCAATAAAAAGATAAGCATTTAACTTATTTTTATTAAACAAGAACATCAGAAAAGCAAGCGACAAGTCAAAAAAAGTTGTTTGATTATGCAAATGAGATGCAAAACCAACTTGTATGTCATTGGTGGAAATGCACTGTACAAAGGCTGAAAGTACGGGAGCATCTGCACGGTCCCCGATCCCCTAATGTTTGTGAGCCGTGTATTTGCCGAACTGAATTGAACATAAACTGATTGTTGTCGATGCATCGGCCCTGAGTATATATATCACCGTGCTTAAACTTGTAACACGTGGAGGCAGGTAATAGTATCCATATTTTATAGACTAGGAAACGGAGGCTCAGAGAATATAATCAACAACACCCTTTATTAAATGATATGAAATATATGACAGTATCTAACTCATTTAATCTTTCAAAAGGTACTTATTGAAAGTGCCTTTGTGCCAGGCCCTGTTGTGATAGGCGGGAGCGGTTTGCATCAGGGGGGTCCTGAACGAGACCCCCTCTGAGGCGAGGCATGGGCCTTCCGAGCAATGGCCGCAGTGATGACCATCCTCCAGCGCAGCAGCGGGAGCCGGGCCCTGGCTGTGAGCTCCGTGCGGCAGCTTTGTTCCAGCGCAGCTGAGTTCAGGCGCAGATGCGATGGGATGTGGGAGTGGCAACGTGTTGCTGGTATTTATAATTAGTAATGTCATAAGAAGGGAATGATGGGCACCTGGTCATTGGCAGCCCACCTCATAAAATCAGGTGCTCTTGGTCACCACAGGGTTGCGGCCACTGGGTCCTCTGGTTTTCCCCGAGGGCTGCCTGGGGGACAACGGGAAGGGTACCACTGCGTTTGGACCCTTGTGGGTCACCGACTGGAGTCTTCTCAACACACCCAGCTCTTCCAGGGGCCTCCAGGCTTCTGTGAAGTTACCCCCCACCCCTCCACAGTGCCAGGTCCCTTGAAAGTAGGACGCTGTCCATCAGCATCCCCAGGTCTGGGGAAGACGGGGCAGAAGGCTGGCGGGGGGTTGTTCTGCTTATGGGTGATGAGGAGTCAGCGTTTCAGAGTGAGGGTCCATGGCTTAGAAGCACACACCTGCCCTGGGCGCCAGCTTGGGAAGTGTGGACTCAGTCCTTAAGCAGGATTAACCCTGGCACGCGCATTTACACACGGGGATGTGTGATGGTCAGAAGGAGCAGGGTGGGGGAGAATGAGGACCTTCATTTTTTGCACCGGACAAGCATTTGTTTATTGAGCACCGAGCCTGCACAGCTACCAAGAGAGTCAGAGGGGGATTCAAACCCGTTTCCGTCTGATTCTGCAGCCCAGACTCCTGGCACCAGGGTGGTCCTCAAGCGTGGGGGTGCAATGTATGTGGCCAGCCCCGAGCCTGGCGTGTAGGAAATCAGTGCAGGCTAATTCCTTTCTTTCTCTGAGCAAAAAAAAATCTTACAGGGAAGTGAAACTCTGTTGCCTTGGAGAAGTCTGAGAAGAAACCAGAAAGCGTGTGGGAAGGAACTTGCTCAGCCTCAGCCTGGGCTCTCTCTTGCACGTCCTGGTGGGCTCTGAAGCCCGGTGTCCCCATCCGCCACTCATGGGGACACGTGACGGTCCCTTCCAGGCATCCTCCCACCCACGTCACGCCCGTGGTCCGGCAGTTATGAGGGCAGACGGGCCGGCCAGCACGCACCTGTCCACGGTGGACTTTGCTACATGAAGCCTTATCTTTCATTTGGTGTCGTTATGGTTACCCGGCAGATTGAGTCACATCGTGGAGGCTGTACTTTTCACAGTTCTTGTGGCGGGGGCTGATCTTTGGAAAGAAAACGTGACCATTATGTGCGTAGCCATCGCAGCACCTATGCCCCCGTGTCCCTCGAACTGCACAGAACGGTGCTCACGCACGTCCCTCTCTATTCAGTGAGTCCAGCAAGCCCTGGGGAACCCTAAGCAAAGCGGCATGTGTAGTGGGATGAAGAAGGGGCCAGGCAGGGACCCCACCTGCTGCCACCACTCCCGTGCCACAGCCCAGGGGCAGACCGGGAGATCCATGAGTCACTTCACGACTGAGCCTGTTCCTTGGGTGTGAGGCCAGGGTCTGGCTCCCCAGCGCTGTGCAGGAAACCGCCGTGCTTGGTGGACTAACCAACATGCACGTGTGGTTGTTCTCTCTCCTGATTTGGCAGGTGCCTGGGCCCCGCTGGGAGGTTCTCACCGGGATCTCTGGGGGGGGGAGGGGGAGTTGCGGTCCGATGGTAGCTGGACTGTAGTCTCTGCTGCCTCCCCCATGCACATGTCTGGTGTGTGCTTGTTGGCTGGCATTGCAGAAGGGGCCGGTGGCTGGGATATTTCATGTGTCCTCCCCGTGTACCTTGGACTCCCTCACAGCATGGCGGCTGGGTTCTAAGAGTGAGTGTCCTATGAGTCAGGAGGAAGCTATTCTGCCGTCTGCGACTTAGAGTCAGGAATCACACAGCTCCACACCTGCTGTCCTTCCTGGTCAGCAGGCCCTGGGGCCCCCCAGGTGCAAGGGGAGCCGACACAGACCACAGCTACTGATGGGGCATAGCGAGGCCCTGAGATCAGAGGTGCTGCCGTCATTTGGGGAAAATACAATAAGAAGTGGTGTCTGGGTCACTGTGAGTGTAAATGAAACCACACTGACAGGCAGTGGGGACAGGGAACCTCTGCAGTGGAACCAGGATGACTGGGATTCTGATCCCCATTCCACTTGTCAGCCTTGGACAAGCCAACCACATGCTTGTGGGTTCCATCATTCAGGGCCTGACTGATAAGGGTCTGGGGTGAATGTGGAGGACCCTTACCACCTCTCTCAGATGTTTCTCCTTTTTCCTTTCCCTGGCATGTGTGGCAAGCTGCTGTCGACTCATAGAGAGGAAACAGATGTCTCTTTGTGGGAACAGCATCAGGCAGAGGGAACAGCATGACGAAGACCTCACCTGAGGATGTGTTTAGCAAAATCCAGATTCCCTGACCATAACCTCAGGCATTCCTGTTCTCTCTGTCTTGAGTGGACCCTGGGATTTTTACTTTTAACAGTCATTCCCAGTGGTTCTGGCGCAGGAGGCTTGAAATGCACGGGCACTGGGGAGGTTTAAAGCTGGCTTGACCCAACATGAGAGATCTAACCTCTCTGAACTTCATCTTCTCCTGCTGTATAATAAGCCATAAAGATGCCTACTGTAGAGGGTTGTCTGGGGAATTTACGGGACTAAGCCCGTCTAACTGCTTAAGTACAGTGTTTGCACGGGGCAGGAAGTTGACTTCGCAGATTAATGGGAGATCTTGCCTACTCCAACGGTAAATAATATAGATACATCAGAGAAGACGGCAAGGACGCAGAGAGATGGTCAACCTCACTCGACGGAACGTGCAAAACAAAACGATGGCTGACATTTTACCCAGAAATTAAAGTCTTAATCCCGAGCACTGATAATGACATAATGAATCAGGTGTCCTTCCTCAGGCATTGTCTTGGGCAGTGGGCTTTGGGGCATAATTTGGCCATGGGTTTAAAAATGAGTAATCCCGCTCCTTGGAATATACTACTTTAAGAAGAGACTTCTTTAGTAAATTGGAAGAAATCACAAGTCTTTGGGACACAATGGTCGCCTCTTGGGGAGGCAGGTTCTGTGAGATCCCAGCGCAGCACGGCGGTGTGGGTTCCTGACCGAGGCGGAGGGAGGGCTGTGGGCAGCCTTCCGGAGGATGTGGTTCTTGATCTTAGACTTGAAGGGTCAGTGGGTGCTCACCCATCAGATGGGAGAGGGGAAGGGGCAGAGGCAGGGATTCCCAGCGGAGGGAGGGGCACGGTGCTTGCTGTGTGTGCATGTGCGTGTGTGCGCACAGAGGGGTGAGTGAGTGGGTGGGCGGCTAGTTGGGTATGTGGAAACAAGTGGCTAGAGGGGTACGTGACAGACCTCGAGGGGCCTCCTGTACCATGCAGAGTGTCCCCTGAAGGTGACAGGGTAACACCGAACTAGAGGGTATAAGGAAAATCTCGCTGGCTGCTGGGTGGAAGACGGAGGCGGGGAGGCTGAGTGAGAGGCTGCTGCAAGAGTCTAGAGGAGAAATGTTGACGCTGGGTTTCTGGACTGAGTGTCTGTGTCTCTTCCACATGTATGGGTTGAAGCCCTAACCGTCTAATGACTGTATTGGCGATGATGTCTGTGTGGTGGTGATAAAGGTTGAGTAAGCGCCTAAGGGTGGGGTCCTAACTCAACAGGGCTGTGCCCTTATAAGAAGAGGGAGTGACCCAGAGCTCGCTCTCCGGCCATATGAGAACACTCAAGAGACGACGGCCTTCTACAGGAAGTGCCCTGAGCGGGAACTGGGTGTCTGGCACCTTGATCTTGAACTTTCCAGCTTCTAGAACAGCGAGAAATAAATGTCTCTCTGTTCCACTACCCAGTCTGTATTTTGCTGGAGCTGCTGGAGCCGACTGGGCCCCTGGGCCTGCGTGAAAGCAGGTCGGTGGTGTGGAGGAGGTGGATTCTAAACTCTCAGGGGCTTCCCGGGAGCAGGTGCCACTTTGCTGTGCCCTTCTTGGGACACAGGGCCTCCGGGAAGCCTGTGGTGCCCCAATGAGCTCACGCGTGTTGCAAAACCCACTAGTTGTGCGTTGGTTAATTGCACAATACAGTTATCTGCTGGTGAACTGAGGCCCAAATGTTGCTCTTTGCAGGGTAATTATGCTAGATGAGGGAATGGCTGGACTATTTTACCAGATTTTGTCCCTTGGTCGATTTCTCAGAAGACAGCTGCTGTGTGGGGTAAAGCGCAGGAGAGAAAATATCTCTGGGGCTTCTGCAACATGGCAAGGGGGAACGCTCTGGTGTTTGAGAGAGGAACATGCAAAATATTCAGTTTGGGCAAAAAGAGCATACAACTGTTCCGTCCCTGAAATGCATATGTTCCCCTGGATGATTGGCAGAGCTCGGGGCGGCTCCAGACTGCTCCCAGCCAAGAGCGCTTCCCAGTTCCAGCGCTGGCGTGCGCATGCGCAGGGCCGACCCGTGGGGCAGCGCGCTTCCCAGGGGTGCGCGCCAGCGGCGTGGGGTTCTGCTGTTGTGGGTTTGAATCCGGGAGCATCCTCTGTTGTGACCTTGGTCAAGCGATTTCAGCAGTCTGAGCCTCGGTTTCCTCATCTGTGGAATGGGGAGAATGAGGTCGTTGGAGAGCTGCTGTGGAGGGTCTATGAGGGGAGACAGGGACACCGGTCATCTGGATGAGGGCACACCTTATGACCTCACTTTAACTCGATGACCTTGGTAAAGACCTTGTCTCCCACTATGATCACATTCCAGGGCACTGAGGGGCTAGGATTCCAAAGGAAGAATGTTGGGGGAGGAGACACAATTTGACCCAGACATTGGGGACCACTACAAAGGAGCTGGACTGAAGTTGGAAGCAGAGAAATAGTTGTTGTTCTGCTGGGAGGATCCAGAAGCCTTCCCAGGACGCCTCATGTCGGCGAGAGTGCAGGGCCGAAGGGTTTGCCGGGTCTCCACGGTGGGTGCTCCCGGGGCCGCTCTCTGGGAGATCCGGTGCTGAGCCCTCACAGCGTGGCTCCGGCTGCCTGGAAGGGCTGTCCTCAGGGCAGAAACAAGATCAACTCTGGGCTTTAAAAAATGTCCTCACCGCTTTAGTCACTCATTCACTCCTTTGACAAATAGTCATTGACTGGTTGTTTCCTTGGCCTCTAGAGTCCCCCCCATTGTGGGCGCTATCCAGGTGGCACAGCTGAGTGACCCCGACCCAGTTACTTCCCCTCTCTGGGGCTTGCTTTCCCAGCTGCAGACTGAGGACTGAGCAAGGCACCCACCTGTGGGTGCTGGGAAAAAGAGATGCTACTAGCATGGGCTGGCACGCTTGGGACCTGCTGTACAGGCAGGTGTCCTACATATTAGCTACTGTGACGGCAGACAAAGGGGAGGGGAAGGAGAGAGTGAGAAGAGGGATGAAGGACAGATGAGGAAGGCTGGGGTTGTCCCCCAGCATAGAACACTCATCCCAAGAGGTGATAGCCCAATCCTGCTCCCCGTGAGCCTGGAGAGAGAGGCAGGGAGCCAGGCAGGGGAGGCCACCACACTGAGGGAAGAATGGCCAGGGCCCAGCTGAGGCCAGCAGGAGCTGGGGTCCTGCTGTGGCTTCAGCGACACTCTGAGTGCTTGCATCCTCCTCTCCGGGTAGGTTCTTTACCAGTGGCCAGCAGGCAGGGCCGCTACCCTGGCTCTGCGTCTGCATTTCTGGTGTGCACCTGCAGGTGGTTCCTATAAGGAAACCGTTGCTGGAAGGCTGACCTGTCCCCTTGGCTGCATTTGATTGAATGGAATGGGTTTTGGCCACTCTCAGAGGCACGGTGTCTGGCTGCTGGCACAGGCTCTGCCTCCGACATTTAGGAGTTGTGAGGCTTCATGTGGCAAGTTGTGTACACTTGCTTGGTACCCCCCGATAGGCCTGTCCAGGTGCTCCTCAGCCCCAGGGACAGGCATTGCCGGTGGCCACCCAGGCCCAGCCCGTCTCCTACCGGACGCCTCCCAGAGCTGGAAGGTGGTGCTGTGTATGTGGGCTGCTGCCTTTGCCCTCCCAGGGCTCCGCAGACGCTGGCTCACTGGGGCCAGGACAAAGCCCCATTGTGAAGGGCGCTCACACACATGTCTGAGGTGTGTGAACCTGCCGCCCCGGCCCACGGAGGGCGGGCATCACTCTGCCCCGCCGTTGTTCCCACAGAGCCCGGGAGGTCACTGGGGTGATGCTGCCCAGGGTGCCTTTTGTGGGTGTGGACTACAAATGCACTTTGCTGAGATGGGACCAGCTGTTCTGCAATCTGGTCTGGTTGCAGTTGTGGGCCCAGGTGAGAGCGAGTGAGGTGTCTGTCAGGCAGGAAGGCTCCTGGGTTCTGCTCAGCCTCAGGGTGGGAAGCCAGGTCTCAGGGTTTCCTTTAAAAAGGAGGAGGTGCTTAACTGGAGGCTGCTGCATGGTTGGCAGCAGAGGGGTGGACGGCACTTGCTCCTCCCGTCCATAAATATCTGCTGAGAGCCCATGGTGGGCCAGGCGTGGTGGCTGCACACAAACAGGGACGAGTCTCCACTCTCACAGAGTTGACATTCCAGGGCAGACTTCTAAAAGAGCTCCTCTGGTCTCTTCTGGCTTCCAACTCTATGAACTGATTCACATATCCGTCCAACACTTCCTGAGCCCACGGAGATTTTCATACATGCATCCATCTATCCATGCATCCATGCATCCATGCATCCATGCATCCATCCATCCATCCATCCATCATCCGTCCATCCATCCATCCATCCATGCATCCATCCATCCATCCATCGATCCATCCATCATCCATCGATCCATCCATCATCCATCCATCATCCATCCATCCATCATCCGTCCATCCATCCATCCATCGATCCATCCATCCATCCATCCATGCATCCATCCATCATCCGTCCGTCCATCCATCCATCCATCGATCCATCCATCCATCCATCCATCTATCATCCATCCATCCATCCATCCATCATCCATCCATCCATCCGTTCATCCATCATCCATCCATCCATCCATTCATCTATCATCCATCCATCCATCCATCCATCAATCATTCATCCATCCATCCATCCATCATCCATCCATCCATCCATCATCCATCCATCCATCCATCATCCATCCATCCATCCATCCATCCATCTATCATTCATCCATCCATCCATCCTCCATCCATCCATCCATCCATCATTCATCCATCATCCATCCATCCATCCATCCATCCATCCATCCATCCATCCATCCATCCATCATTCATCCATCATCCATCCATCCATCATCCGTCCGTCCATCCATCCATCCATCCATCCATCCATCCAACAGACATTTATTGAGCAGTATCTCCCAAGTGCCACATCCTTTATTACAAACGGGGACATCTTACCTTTGATTCCTCAGAAAAATAGCCAGAGGTAAGGGCTGGTGTGTTAAGTGCTTTATTAAGGAGGTGCTCCCATAAGAAAGCAGTAAGAAGTGAGGGCAGAGGTGAGAAGAACAGGCAGGGAAAGAAGTCGGGAGAGGGTGCGACATCACACAGAGGCTGGGCTCGGCCTGACCCCACAGGGGAGCTTTGGAGCATCAGTGGTAACTTTGAGCTTGTCTGACCTGAGGCCAAGGAGGTACGCCAGACCCTGGCTAGAGGCTCACCCGGAGTAGCGGTATAAGCTGCCGGCCTTCTGGCTCTCGGAATGCAGGCCAGGCAGCCCAAATAGCCCAGACCTGTCCTCAGAAGGAAGAAAACGGATGAAGCAGAGGAGGGTGTGCACAGACACGTGAAGAGGATTGCAGGGACCTGGGATGATAAGAGAGGTGAAAGGACCCACAGTTCCGTGAGGCATGGACAGGTTAACAGACCAGGCATACGGGGAAGCCCCCCACCCTGCAACTGCCAACACACAGGAAGGAGCCAGGGCGGAGCCATGAGGTGTGTGCAGGGGATTCTGGGTCAAGCACTCCTGACAGGAGCTTGCCTCTCAGAACTCAGAGAGGTCAGGGAGGGCTTCTTGGAAGAGGTGACACTTATGTGTACAGGAGGACTGGCGCACACACACGGAAATTCCGGCAGGGCTGGGATTGGAACATAAGTCTGCCGCTTCTAAAATCTGCATCGTCCCCCTGCCTCCCCACCCCATTAATGTTTTTCCATCCAAGGTCATGGCCTCATAGGCTCAGAAGATCTCTGCAAGCTGAGGAGGCTGAGGCCCAGAGAGGAGCCTTGGCATGCTGCTGACAAGCAGAGCTTGGCACCTGAGTGGGCTTGAGAGTCCTGGCCTCAGAGCCCCGGCCCGGACTTGCCAAGTGTCAGTTCCTGCTGACTCTTGCGTAATAGGGTTTGGGTTCTGTGAGTCCGTCGTACAGAACAGACTCTGTCCTCTTGGGAAGGGCCTTGTGGTCACTCAGAAGACAAGAATGTAAGGACACCTAAGGGGTGATGAGACAACACTTAGTCTGTCTCCTGCAGGAAAGCAGTGGGGACTCGCCCAGGTGCAGACAGGTAATCTCGGTAGGGGAGACGTTGCAAAACACATTTTGTCAATTTTGATGAGTGAATTAATTGGTTTAACACTTGCTGCCTGGGCCGATAGTCCATCCCACCAGAGGCTTGGGTGTAAGGTGTGAATATTCCTAAAGGCCCTGTAAGCCCCCCCCCTCCGCCCCCACTATCCCATCCCTTTTAGGGGTGGCATGCAACCATCCCTTGAAAGAAACTTCAGCTAGAAAAGAAGTTTTTTGCTTTTCAGCTTTGCCTGGGGTGCATTTCTTATCTGTGAGTAATAGGTTTTTCACAATCCACCTTTTATGTTCATTTCAATAATGCTCCTGGTGAAGCCAAGCTTCTCTTAAAGGAGAAGGCTCTGCTCATTCCTGACCTGCTTCCTGAGTGGGGCAGTGAAGCTGAGAGACTGGGCCGACCGTGGTAGGTGCCTCCTGCAACCCACACTCCCATCAGCGAAGAATCAGACCAAGGAGACTTCTGTTTCATCTAGACCAGAAAACCAAACGGAACGAGAAACCCCAAGCCCCAACGATTTCAAAGCAAACACAGCTTCGGGGGCTTTTGAAGGTGGAAGATGAAAGCCCCAGACATAACAGATACTCTATGTCGTGCGTGTCTTCGGTCACAGCTGTTGGCCTCTGATACCGGGACAGGCGGTCACCGTGCAGGCCAGCCAGGGCTGGCGGGCAGGAGCTGTCTTCTTGCCACAATAGGTGGAGATGCTGATCTGTCTCTCGCTCTCATGACCCACGTGGCATCTCACGTGTCCCTGTAGGTATCTCTTCAGGTGGATGAGACATTTCCTGACTCTCTGTAAGGGCTGACAAAGAGTATCCCAGAAGCCTGGGTAAAATTAAGCACTATCCACACGCTCTACAGGGATTTTAAAATGTTTTTTAGATTTTTATTTATTCATTTTAGAGAGGAGAGAGAGAGAGAGAGAGAGAGAGAGAGAGAGAGAAGGGGGAGGAGCAGGAAGCATCAACTCCCATATGTGCCTTGACCAGGTAAGCCCAGGGTTTCAAACCGGCAACCTCTGCGTTCCAGGTTGACACTTTATCCACTGCGCCACCACAGGTCAGGCTCTACAGGGATTTTAAATACTTTGTGGCAATTCATGAACGTGGGGTGGTTCATGTTTTATCCCTCTAGTTCTAGGTTTGCGGGGAAGAGGGCTCAGAGAGGGGAAGGCTTGGCTCCAGGGTCACACAGCTGGCAGGCGATGGAGCCAGGACCTGAGCCTTTCCTAGAGTCAGTCCCTCCATGTCCCATACCGCACCAGTCACTGCGACCCAGGGGTCTCAGAACTAGTTCGCACAGAGAGAATGACCTTCTGCACGTCCACCCCTCCTCTCCTGTCCTTCCACGATAGTTTGGACTGCTTTTCACCATGATCCTCAACCTTTAATTTTTTTTTCTCTCTTTTTGAAAACATCTGTTGCTGTGGACCAGGAGTCCTTAACCAAGTGAGAGTGCGCGGGGGGTCTGAACATTAACTCCCCCCCGCAATACTCCTCCTCCCCCCTCCCCCCCAACCCCCCCCCCCCCCCCCCCCCCCGTCCCGGAAGGGAGGTGAACAGGTTCCCCAGACTCACACAGGACATTTTTAGCATCTTGCACTTCTGGCAAGTGACAGTTTTGCAAATTGCGGGTAAAAGAACTTAAATGTCTAATTAAAATCCCGAGGAGTACGGGGAGCTGGAAAGCCGTGATTGATGTTCACGGAGGTGCGGGTCCCTGGCGCAGGCGGGCTGACAGGGACTGGAAAGCCGGCTCCGCAACTGACGTCTTGTTGTGATCCGTGTTGTCATTTTCCCCATTACTGATTAAAATTAAAAATCTGCTTGGCAAATCCATTGTAAAAATTCCCTTCATGAGCATCGATGGGTACAAATTATTTTGTCAATCGGCTGGCAATCAAAACGGGGCTGGAGATGGTTTCTAGCCCACACTGCGTTTTCAACCTCCCCTCGTGTTCACGCTGGCGACTTTTCCCAACGAAGTTTTAAAAAGGCGTGGACGGCGGCAGCGCTTTAAGAGAAAATAAAAAACGAACATGGAAGATTCGCCTCTTTTTTAATGAAATGTTCTGTTTGTGGGCGCCCCTCCCCCTGCGGAGCAGAGGGGAAGGTGCGCTGTGGGCGGGCCGGCCTGAGCTCTGTAATTGTCTAATGCCGTGTAATGACAGGTGGATAACAGTAATAAAAGCCTTTATTAGGATAGAAATCCGTTTTGAGAATGGAAGCATACATTGTCTAACAACGGCGAGGCAGCCAAGGAATCCTGCTAACCTGCAAACCGAGTGCAAAATATTTTACAGCGACTCTGCTGAGAGGGTTTCGGACTTGGTACCGACATGTCCTTGGAGCACGAGGGAGGCAGGATGGGGGCGGGGGAGGGGTGAGAAGAAGATAAATACAGGTGGCTTGGTCCTGCTCACGAGCACTGAGCATCAAAGACCCCGAATCCAAGAGGCTTAGCCCAGTGCTGTGTGGCTCTGGGTTGGTCAGTGGCCCTCTCTGGGCCCCTTTTGCAAGGACAATTTATGGGATCATTCAGCTCTTTTCCGGCAATCTCTCCCATACACACTCCGCAGCTGTGTTCATCCATCTGAAGTCTGGAAGTCAGCTATGCTTTGAAAGACGCCCGGGATTCATGTCCTGAGGCGGAATCTGGTGCGGGGCAGAGGGCATGCCGGGTTTTGGAGCTGGAAGTGCTGAGTTGGAGCCTGCGTGGCCACATAATCAGTTCTAGGTCTTGAGGAGTTGATGTGTGTCTTTGAGCCTCAGTGCCCTGAGTCTAAGTGATTACAAGAACTAACATCCCATTGGTTTGGGAATCCCAGCAGCATCCACTTCTGGTCCGTGCAAGCATGTTGCAAATAACAAGAGGTCCCTATCCTGGGGAGAGATATCACCCCCTCTGTGGTTCTCAGATACGTGGAAGAATAAAGCTGGGAAAGGTACTTCTAATACCTTCCAGAACTGTAACTTAGACTTAATTAAAAATATTTTATTCTGTTTGGGGTTGTTTGTTTATAATTTATGGACATCCTTTCCCCTTTCGTTTCTTCAGAAAACCTCAAGTTTTTTATTCTTCCCGGGATAGTCAAAGGCAAAATGTATTTTTTGAAGGGACTGGGATCGTAAGGTCATCTCTAATGAAAAACAATATGCTTTCTGTCTTTTTATAGACTTGCCAGCTTGTTAAATAGCTTGAGCCAATCACAGCGTGGAAAAATGAATTAGTGAACATTTGAAATCAGGAGGCGACGTCCTTCTAGAACTGAATTGGAATAGTTATGTCTCCTTATACATAGTTGGCATGGGAGCCTCATCCAGAGAATAGGGATATTATAAAATTCAAATACAGCCACATTTTCCTCTCTCCATAAAGCAGCAGGAACAGGGCTGTTGGGAATAAAGGCCATGGATATTTGAATGCTTAAAAAAAAAAAAGAGAGAGAGAAAGAAACCTTTAATGATCGGGCAATTTTCTATTTTGGAAAATGGCTCATTCCGTTTTATAGGATGATTTCTCCAAACCTATATTTTGTGGATATTTTGCTAATGTGCCAACCCACAGCTGGAAAGATGGGCGTGCATTTTCCACACCCCCAAAATGTGAGCTCATGCATAGCATGGCTGATTCAGAAACCCAGGGAGCCGGGATCTCTTCTCTGTGAGGTCGATGTAGATAGGACATTTGTCTGTGTGTGTGTGTGGGGTGCTCTCTGAGATACTACTGTCCCTTTGTATGTCCACACACTTGCCTTGTGCACCCATCATTGTTGAACCATAACTCCACCTGTGTGGGCCTGGGTCTCAGCTGCTGGCTTACAACGGGGCCAGTCCAGGGTGGTCAGGGTGAGGGGCACCTGCCTAGAGCCTGGGACCTGGGCCATGTTCTAGCTTCACCACTTATTAACTGTGCGCTCTAGATTGGGTTGCCTCTCTGAGCCTCAGCTTTCTCACCTGTATAATGGGTCTGTACCAGCTGAAGCGGCAGGAATGGGCACATGAAGGAGGGCAGCGCTTGGGGACAGCCTGGCTGGGAGACCCTTCTGGGGGCAGGGTCATGTCAGAGGCAGCTTTACAGTGGGGACCCCTCAGCCCTTACGGAGTTGGTCACAAGCTTCTGCGCAGAGAGAGGGGCCTTTGTTATTCACCCAGGGGCCAGGAGCGCACTGCGTCCTAAAATGCTCTCTGCTTCTCTGCAGCGGACGCATACTCGTCGTGGGCGATGTTCCCACGATCAGACATTTGGTGGAATGGTAAAAATCCATTCCCACCCTGCTTACTACATTTTCATGTTTCTTCCCTTGACAGGCCTGGGCGTGTCGAATGCGGGGTCCCGCCGTCCCCCGAGCCCATGCCTCTGGCGTGCTCCGAAACAGAAAGTGTTTGGAGACTGGCCAGGCAGGAGGCCCTCGCCTCCGGAAGCAAAAGAGAGAAGGCAAGGTCGGGGGCAGGCAGGCAGGCGGGCGCGCCCCCTTGGTACGCCTGTTGTTCCCTTTGGCAGCCCCCAAGTGAGCGGGAGGCTGGCACACACGCGGCGCTTGGGGTGAAGCCCTGCGTCTAACCACGTGCCCACGGCTAATCTCTCGAAACCTCAGTGTTTACGGAATGGGAGCAGTAAAAATGCCCACCCGTACAGTTAAGGGGTTGAACGGCGTGAGGCGTGAAGGCATCCATGCCTGTGCCCGGCTCACGATGAGAACAAATGCTGTCCTATGAAGGTGGTGGCAGCGCCAGGCAGCAGTCGTGTGTTGGGTGCTCATTCTATGGTAGGAACCAGAACATGTGCATCTTCCTTAAAATGTCACACTGACCTGACCTGACCTGCGGTGGCACAATGGATAAAGCTCTGACTTGGAACGCTGAGGTTGCCGGTTCAAAACCCTGGGCTTTCCTGGTCCAGGCACATATGGGAGTTGAAGCTTCCTGCTCCTCCCCCCTCCACTCTCTTTCTTTCTCTCTCTCTCTTCTCTCTATAAAAATGAATAAATTTAAAAAAATCTAAAAAAAAAGAAAAAGTCACACTGACTACTTGTGCCCGCGTGGGGCGGGGGTGGGGGTGTTATAGTCATCGTTATTATGTAGATGAGGAAACCGAAGCTTAGAGAGAGGAGTGGCAGAGAGAAGGAAAAGCCCTGGGAATTTGCCGAATGGCCAGTGTGACCTCCCTGCCACACGCCCCTGGGTCCCAGTTCAGAGCCTGCCTGGACTGGGTTTAGAACCAACAGCACAATGGCCAGAGAGAAGGACTCCCGGAGCTCAGCCAGGTGATCTGGAGCCTGGCCGGCTGGCAGCCACAGCCTTTACTGGTGCTCTGGGAGCCCTCCCTCTGGAGATGCAAGCACGTCGGTTCCAGAGGACCGAAAGCCTCAAGCATGGGTGGCCCCCAAACCTCAAAGAGGATTCGGCTTCTGTGGCTGTTCTGGCAACCAAAGCTGTGGATTTATTTCTCAAGCCGATGGCTAGTTAAGGGCACCGGCGACAACCTGCTATTAGAAGCTCCTCTCTGTGGTCCGTGTGGTGGGGCTCAGGCAGAGACCCCTGGAGGGGGCAGTTAGATCCTGGGATCCTCATTTCTTCCCTCTTGGTTGGCATGTGGCTGGGCAGGGAAAAGGCTGGGGATTTCTGTGTGAGTCTCTCCCCCTGGCATGACTGGGTAGATGCCCCCCCGCCACCCCAGAGCTTGTTGGAAGCTCGTGGAACCGACCATGTTTGATACTGGCTGGGAGGCTGCTCTCCTCCTGTGGGAGGGGTGCCCAGGACCCCTCCCTCCATCCCAATGCCCTATTCAGTTCTTTAGTGTTTGCAGACACTGCTTTGGGACTAGGTCCTGGAGAACTTTCTAGAGATATAGATGAGAGGCAGAAAGGGGGGATGTTCCAGAACACTTCTGATGACTCTCCATGGATGGTTTTGCCTCCTTCCCTCCAGCCCTCACCAGAATGGACGTGTGACAGGACAGGGTCCTCGGCTCTGTTGTTCTCTGCAGCATCCCCAGTGTCTGGAACAGGTGCTCAATATGTTGGGTGAATGGATGGACAGATGGATCAGTAGGTGCTGGGTGGACTTAGCCTTTATTTGCACATATTTTAGGTAAGCTGTGCCCAGCATCCAGTATAGGGTCTTGTGCTCAACATCTGTGTAATCAGGAAGCTGGACCCAGTTGTCCCCTGTGTGATGAGCCTGTGCTCTTTCCATACCTAGGCTTTGGTTGAAGGCCTGGAATGGGGGTGCTTGTTAATGTTTGTTGCAATAAATAGCTGGTGTGCCACTCAAAGCATCAAGTCGGGGGGGTCCTTTATTCCCAACCCTGTCCTCCATCCCAGCATCCCCATGTCTATTCCTGAAGAACCCTTTGTGTGTGAAGGAATAAAATTATATCCAAGATGCTTCACACTCATAAATATGCTCAATATACAAAGTCTTGGTTAGGATAAGAATGCTAACCTCTAAACAACCACAGTGATGTGTCTTTTTGTTAACTTTATAAGCTAGAAACAGAACTGGTAGTTTGGGGTCTACTAGTAGCTATAGGCTTTGTATCAGTCAGGATAGGTTAGGTTACGTTGCATAACAAAGAGCCCCATTATCTCAACGACTTTTTTTTAAAATTTCTTTCTTTCTTTCTTTTATTTTTTTACAGTGACAGAGAGAGAGAGTCAGAGAGAGGGATAGATAGGGACAGACAGACAGGAACAGAGAGAGGTGAGAAGCATCAATCATTAGTTTCTCGTTGCCATTGCGACACCTTAGTTGTTCATTGATTGCTTTTTCACACGTGCCTTGACCGCGGGCCTTCAGCAGACCGAGCCACCCCTTGCTGGAGCCAGCAACCTTGGGTCCAAGCTGGCAAGCTTTTTTTTTGCTCAAGCCAGATGGGCCCGCGCTCAAGCTGGCGACCTCGGGGTCTCGAACCTGGGTCTTCCGCATCCCAGTCCGATGCTCTATCCACTGCGCCACTGCCTGGTCAGGCTATCTCAATGACTTAATACAATGAAGTTTTTTTTTTCTTTCTTTTTTTTGGGAAGGGACAGAGACAGAGAGAAACAGAGAGAGGGACAGACCGGGACAGATAGACAGAAAGGGAGAGAGATGAAAAGCATCAATTTTTTGTTGCAGCACCTTAATTGTTCATTGATTGCTTTCTCATATGTGCCTTGACCGGAGGGCTACAGTAGACTGAGTGACCCCTTGCTCAAACCAGCAACCTTGGGCTCAATCTGGTGAGCCTTGCTCAAACCAGATGAGCCCACACTCAAGCTGGTGACCTTGGGGTTTCAAACCTGGGTCCTCCGTATCCCAGTTCAATGCTCTATCCACCATGACACTGCCTGGTCAGGCTCTTCCTTTTCTTTTCTTTTAAACTTATACTACTCATCTAAAAAGTAGCTGGAGGCTCAGCTCTATGCTGTACTCACTCAAGGACTCAAAGCCACCAACAGAGCAGCCAGTATCTGGAATGTCATCTAATGCCACAATAGCTTGACTTGAGCACAGGTTGTTAAAGGCTTCTACCAGGAAGTGACACACATCACTTCTGTTTACATTTCATTGGCCAGAGCAAGTCATTTGTTCACACCTACGTCCAAGGGGCCAGGAAAGTGCAACCTACCATGCTCACAGAGGAACAAGAACTTAAGACGTTTGTACTATGTACTCACGACCATTACAGCATCGTTTTTTAAAAACTGACTCAGTGTATAACTCTAGGTGACCTATTTCCTTTCTCTGAGTCTTCGTTTTTTAGTGGGTAAGGTGGGAAAATTAATGTTTATTCAACAGGTTGATTTGAGCATGAAATAATAAAACAATATACAAAAACACCCTGAACAATGCTTCTTTCTTTTTAGGTCATTTATAAATGAATGGGTGAATGAATACTGGGCGTAGAGTGTTTCCAGCCTTCCTGGGATTTACAGGTTAGTAGATAAATTAATAACGGTCCCATGAATAAAAGGGGAAATCATGATTTTAATATGTACTTTAAATGAAAGTGTGGTGCACTGAGTAAAAAAAATGATCCTAATCCCCCGTGGTCCCTTGTGTGATGTGGCTTCTCAGTTCCTCCCAATTAAGAGGTGGGAGCTATTCTCCCCACCTGCAGATGGAGCGGCCGGTGACATGCTTTGGCCAGTGTAGGGCAGTGAAAGTTAGGCTGTGTCAGGTTGAGTTTAGTCTCCAGAGGCCTTGCACGTGGCTGCCACTCCCATGAGGACACTTCCGGGGGAGCCTGCTGCAGAGGAGACCACATGAACTATGGTAGAGTCATACCAGGTGGGCCAGCTCTCAACCTGATTCCCCAACTAGCCACGGATACCATTGTGAGCTAACTGAGGTCAGCAGAGCTCAGCCCAGAACGACAGAACTGTCCAGCCATTGTATACCCCTGGTCAGCAAACTGCGGCTGGTGAGCCACATTTGATCTTTGGCCCCTTGAGTGTGGCTCTTCCACAAAATACCACGTGCAGGTGCTACCTCGATAAGGAATGTACCTACCTATATAGTTTAAGTTTAAAAAATGTGGCTCTCAAAAGAAATGTCAATCGTTGTACTGTTGATATTTGGCTCTGTTGACTAATGAGTTTGCTGACCACTGGTATAGACTAATAGAAAGAATAGGCAGTAGATTTTGTTGTATTTTTGTTACGCAGCATTACCATGGCACTGCATGACTACTACAGGGAGATCCAGGAGAATGTACAATCAGATAATTAATTAGACCTGTCTGGGAGGTTTGTTTTCTTCCTTGAGAAAACAAACAATGGTGGCAGAGTAGGTGTTAACTAGGTGAGTGGGGTGGGAAAGGGCACTTCACAAGGAGCAAACAGGGTCTGTGCAAAGGCCCAGAGGTGGGGCAAATACGACTTATCCAGAAACTGAGTGGCCAGGGTGATGGGTGGCAGCAGCGGGAATCTTGGCTCTGGTTCCCAGGCTTCTGAAAACAAGCTTTTCCATCTCTGGGGAACACAACATCCCACGATTATGAGCAATACTTCACATACTATCTCTCCTGCGTTCCTCCTTGTTCTCCTCTCTGGAACTCTTATTAAACACAGCAGATAATGGCATGAAGTTGCTCATAGTCAACCATTTTTGGCCTTTAAAATCAGCTTAACTTGATGGACTGAAGCTTCTCTTTCTGACCTGTCTCAAATCCCTCTTTCGTAATTATACGTTTAATATATCTCTCCTTTTTCTGCATTCTGCATGACTCCCTGATGTTCATTATAGGTTTCGATGTGTCTATTCTGTTCAGGGTGTCTGCTGGACTTTTCTACTTTAATGATTGTATTTTTCAATTTTGAGAGTTTCGTACTTTCCTGGCGTGGCTTGGCTTTACACATCTCTGCTATTCCATGTATTTCTTGGTTTGTATTTTTTTCTTGTCTCACTTTGAAGATTTAAGAATGCTTCAAGTTTCTTCCAAATTTTTTCTTTTATTTCTAGTTCCGCAGATCAATTTCTCTTATTTGTCCTGCCTTCTGGGTGTGCGAGACCTCCGGGTGGTTTCTTTGTTCTCTCGGGCTATAATTCTGTGTCGTGAGCTCCTCTTCAATGGGGGAAGCTCTCTGTAGGAGCCCGGTTCTCCTGAGTTTTAGAGGTCACCCTTCTGAGTTGCATTACCTGTGCCTCCACTGAGATTGATCAGTTCTGGACTCATTGTGAGATAATGCTGTCGCTTGGAGTCTCACGGATGGGTCATGCTGGAGGGTTTCTGGGTCTACACAAGGCCTCAGAGACCATCTCCACCTCACTGAAGCCCAAGGTCTTGCTCCTTTGGGTCGGGGTTATCGTTATATCCCAATCCTGTGAGCTGTCTTCTGTTTTCATCAGGGACTCTGGTTTGAGTGTTATCTTCTTTTGGAGCCTCTGGAGATTGTCTTTTCCTTGTTTTTGAATTTGACTTTGTATCTAACTATTATAGTTTGTTGTGACATTGTACTCAACATTTTTTTTTATTCATTTGGGCTGGGGTTCGCCGGTGTGGATGACCTTTCAGTGTCTGTTTGGTCTGCCCTACCGACCGGACCCCTCTGAGGATCCAGAGATGGTATTTATACGGACATTTTTTACTTTCATGAAAGGAGCCAATAAGGGACCTAAAATAAGACAGTGGATGTTAACTCGCTTTATAAATTGTAAAGTTCTCCATCAACGGAAGGTATGAGCAACTCAATCCTGATTCCTAAAGGATGAACTTGAAAAATACCTTATGGGTATTGAACTTATTAAGAGAGCTGCCGGCCTTTGCTGTCCTCAGCTTTGCTGTCTCCATCTCCTGTGTCAGGGTCATCTGTGTGATCTTCATCTGGCCAAATAGGCAGCTCTCTGTCCTCCTGTGCTCAATGGGCTCAGATGACTATTCCCTGCACCCCTCATACCCTTCCTTCCTAATGTTCCCAGGATGCCGCACTCTCTGGGTTTCCTCCCTCCCTGCCGGCCACTGTGCCCACAGTCTGTGTTCGCTTCTCTTTTCTGGGTGCCATCTGGTCCATGACCCCACCTCCAAACTCTAACCCCACATTCATGGGCTCTTCACTTCCACCACAATTTCCCTCCTCTTTTGCTAGACTGAGGCAACCTTTTAGCTGGTTTCCCTCTTTCCTGCTTCTCTAGTCATTACCCTGTCTCTGTCTGGCAGAATCAGAATGTAAACAAATACTGTAGTTCCACCGCTTAAAATCCATCCATGGCTTCCTGTTGAACCTGGAATGAAGGCAAAGGCAACCCTTAACACGACCTTCAAGTCATCCCTGGGTCTGGCCCTGCGTTCTTCCGGAGCCTCATCTGCTCCACTCTGTGCTTGCTCACATACTTGAGCTTGACCTTCTCATTCCACCCCAGGGCCTTTGCACTTGCTGATCTTTCTGGGACACTTTGTTCCCAGCCATCTTTCCATAGCTACATCATTCATATCATTCAGCCCTGATTCCAGCGCCAACTCCTCAGAGAGACCCCCGCCCCCGCCTCCATTTACTCTCTACTCCATTCATCTCCTCGCTCTTCAAGTCCTTGTCATCCAGTAAGATCTCATTTGTGTCTTTACTCATTTATGGTCTCTTCCCAAGAAGAATGTGAACTTTGCCAGGGCAGCCAGTGGGCCTGCCCTGCTCACTGCTGACTTTCTAGGAATGATAATAATTCCTGACACTTAGTAGGCACTCAACAATGATTCCTTGAAGACTCTATGCTTTACAAATACCATCTCTGTCAAGTCATTCAACAACCTTATGAGTGGAACTTACTCTGTGCCCATTAGAGAGATGGGAGAATCGAGGACCCCTGAGATTCTCAAGATTCCCGCAGTCTCACAGCTCTGAAGGGGTGGGGCCACGTGCCGGGTTTTCCTGGCTGGGTCCAAGGTCCACACTCCTTCCCTTGTTTCAAGTCACCTTTTGTGAATGGGTTTGGGATTTGAGTACAGAGGTCAAGACACTAACAGTTGTGGAGCGGGGAAGTCTCTTTTGTGTGAGAACAAAACCTTCTCCGTTGCCGCGAAGCCGTCCAAGTCTCCCCGCCGCAGCCCCGGACGGCATGCTTCCCTGAGAATGCCCACACAACAGTTGGCACTGTGCAGAGGCAGTTTTTCTTTTAAATCAACTCTGTTTTGGAGTTATTTGAACCATAAAAAAACCAGTGTGAAACCACAAAACTTCTAGGTTTCTTGCACTTTTAAAACTAAAAAAAAAAAAAAAAAGTGGGAGGGGGGGTCCCCGTCCAGAGAATTTGAACCATATTTTGCAAACGCTAGCTTCTCTCCCAGTCTGAAGCAGCTGGTGCCAAGCTGCAACTCGCTGCACATTTTTATGGGCCGGGTTATTATATTAACCACTGCAGACAGCTGCCTGCAGGGGAACTCGGGGTGGGGCCCCGGGGCCGAGCAGCAGTGCCCACCAAACGCGGAACGCTCCGCCCTGGCTCGGAGATGTGATCTGTCCTCTGGCCACCCTGGCTCGCTGGCACGGCGGGTGAAAAATTCCCTCGTTCTTTTATTCACTTACGACTTGAATGTTTCGGGAGTTGGCAGAAGCGATGCGTTGGGCCACAAGTTAAGCTCAAGTCATGCCCCTTGATGCCCACGTTGCTCGGAAATAGTGTGGAGTCCGCGGAGGGCTCTCCGATCTGATGGTCTAGAAGTTGGAATCCTGGTGTCACTGGCGGACGTTCACTCTGTGTGTCCTTGGGCCAAGGACTTGATCTGGCCCGTCCTTAGTCTCCTCTTCTGTATGATGGGACTCCTCCACACGGCAGGAAGGCAGGGTTTAATGATCAGAGGAGGCCGTGCATGGGAGAGAACACAGCATGCTGGTTAAAAGCACAGACTCACTCGGGATCATCTGTCAGACCTGGGTTCAAATCTCAACTCCGGCTCCTGCCAGCTGCACGCTCCCAGGCCAGTTTAGGTCAGATGCCTCTTAGTCTCAGTTTTCCCATCCCATTGGGTAATACCGAGGTTTAAATGAGATGATGTGTACAAAGGTGTTGGTCTAGGGCGCGGCTCACAGTCCTCAATATATCTGTACTGTTTATGTCTTGTTCCTAATAACGAATCTTCCGGATAGTGGATAATGCCAAGCACATCCTAAATGATAATCATTAATATTGTAAATGTGTTCTTAGGTTAACGTGAAAGTTTTCGAGGTTGACAATTATGACGAGGTTGCGTGTGTGTGTGCATGTGTGTGCATGTGTGTGCATGTGTGCGCATTTCACTTAAACTTAGAGAAATCGGGGGTGGATGGGGGAAGAAAATTCTTTGTTCAGAACACGTTTCAAAGAAAAAGTCATTAGCCAAGACTATTCAGATCCTTTTGTTATGCTTCGAAGAGATGATTGTTTAGTAGGCTCTGGGGCACTTAAACTCTGTCCAGAAATTCCTTTGGTAAATAATAATAATAGAAAGTATCCTTTGGAAATAATAGAGGGGATTTAGCAAAAACCTTTCTTTTGGGGATCTCAAAGCCTTCCACGTAATTTTAGGGATTTAGTGATTTTCTTAAAAGGGTTTGTTTGACTTTCCTGTCTCAGCCAGAGGCATGTTCACAGGAACTGTAGGACTTTGGAGCTGGGCATGGCTGCTCTATCAGGAGGAGAAACCGAGGCCCAGGGAGGAGCCGGTGCAGCTGGAGGTGAGAATGCCGAGCTCCAGCGCTGGATGCAGACCCCCAGCTCAGGGCTCCTTCTGGCTTCTCAGGCTGCACGACTCCCGTGGGCTCCATGTCGTCTGGAACGCATGTGAAGGTGGAGGCTGGGTACCACTCTGATGCAGGTTTGCTTGTTTCACCCGTGCAGTTTGACAGAGAGGGGCAGGTGATTGAGGGCGTGGCCTCCTTCCTCCGTGGGGCTCCAGTCCTGGGATGTAAGGTGGACAGTGGGCTATCCTGGCTCTGAGTCAAGTTCACTTGGCTGTGACCTTGGCTGGTTCACCCAAGCACTCTGGACCTCTCTGCCCTACCTTTAAGAGGCAAAGGTGGATAGTTATTGGGTGGGATTTTTGTTAGAAAGAAGAGCCTGTGTGCGACGTTATCTATCCCTAGGGTGTGGTCTGCCATTATCTGTACATATGTGTCCAGTTTTCCTTCCACAATTTTTGACTCCTTCTCCATTGAATCTTTGTTTATGTATTCATTCAACAAAACATCTTCTGAGTCCAGCTATATGCTAGGCATTGGGTGTCCGTGAAAGTAGCCAAATTGAAAACGGGTCCTGCCATTATGGACCTTACTGAGAAAAACCAGAGCCACAAGTCAGTGCCACAACCACAAACATGTATATCTGACAGGGTGGGGCAGGTTGTGCTGTGTGACAAACAGCTCCCCCACATCTGGTGACTTACATACAACGGGAGCTGAATTTTGTCTCTTGCTACCTGTCCAGCACTGGTCAGCAGGAGGGCTCTATGGGTCGTAGATACTCAGAAATGCCAGCCCATGCAGAATCACCTGGACTTGCGCCTTCGTAGTCACTGTGGCAGCGGAACGTGACCACGGTACAACAGAGGAGATGCTTGGAGCAGTGACACTTGCTACCTTCCCTCGCATGTCATTGGCCAAGGCGAGTCATATGGCCACACCTAACTTCAAGGGAGGAGAGAACCAGCAGTCTCAGAAGCCTGGAAAGAGAACTAGTTAGATCTGTGAGCCTCAGTTTCCCCGTCTGTGAAAACAGGAAGCAGGTCCCAGTGGGGCCTCCCTCTCTAGCTGTGACGGCGGTGACGTGAGTGTAGGGCCACCCATGCTCACCCTCGGTGAGTGGGTGGGGAAGTGGGCGCAGCCGGTGGGGAGAACTAATTTCGGTGTCTGATTGAGAGAGAGAGAGAGAGAGAGAGGCCTCTATTTTGGGCCTCCTTTCCCTTCTGCACTTAAATTCTGGAAAGATGTGTTTTCAAGGTTACGGTTATTACGTCAATTATTTTTCTAATTTCTTTTTTTTTTTTTTTTTTGAGTGAAGCCCGCTTTTGCAGAGTGTGGTGTGGAAGGGGCTGCACGAAGGCAGGGAAGTCATCATTTTGGCAGGAGAATCGTGACACTCTCTAGAGTGAGTAATTAAGGAAGGGGTGCGCTTGAAACCCCTTTCGCAGCAAATTCCCCTGCTGTTTCTAATTGATCTTGCTGGTTGGTTTTCAATCTTGCCCTGGCTTTTTCCACTGCTGCCAGAGAGCCGTCCCCCACGGCTGGCGGCCCCTCCGGAGGCTCGGAGGCTCGGTGTCTCCAAGACTTGCAAATGCGCGGGGGTCGTGTGGAAATGTGAAATTGAAGATGCATCTCGGTGCAAATCTCAGGCCACCCGCTGGGGGCGCTCCAGGGACCTCCTCGAAAGCTTTATGACCAAACTTAATTCCAAATGACAGAGATGGAACCCAGTTAGTTAATATAGAGTCACCCCTCAGCCTGGGGTTGAGCGTCCGCTCTAAGGGGCTTGTAAAGGGGAGGGGGTAGTCCACCGGCAGTCGTCACTTTTCCACATTGGCCCGGCTGAGAGCTGCTGCTTCCATGTGGTCCCTGGCATGCTCCTTGCCTTCGCAAGGACTGGACTCTCCCAGCTGCTTCTAGGCCACAAGGGAGGCCCAGGAGCTGCGTCCCAGACCTCTGGGAGTGGGCTGTGGCAACGGACACCCTCCCGCTGCTGTGGTAACGTCAGCACTCCCAGGCAGCGTGCTGGCAGGGGCCTGCCCTGGGCTTGCTGGCTCCCCGGGCTCTCCTAAAAGCCAGCCAGAGCTCCACTGGGCTGTCATGTCGGCCAGACTCTCCCCCACCTACCCCCTAGGACTCGGTCCTCGTCTCCATCCAAAATGCCAGCACCTAACTTTCTGACCGGACATTCAACTCCGAGCAGTTCTCTTCTGTGACGGAGCTTCCTCCTCCAGTGATGGGGACCTTGGGCATGGGGAAAGCCCAGCGTCCAGGTCTGGGAGCCTCCGGAGGCTGGGGCTCTGTGGGTGACCTCCTTCCACATTGTGGAGGGCTGTCTCCGACAGGGCCTGGTGGGACCACCGTTCCTCCCGTGGGCCCCTCCCTCCACCTGGGAGAACTGTCCTCGTCCAGCAGATGCTCCTGCTCTTCACGACCAAACTGACATCGCCGGTCTCTGTGGCATTCCCCCACGCCTCTGTCCCTTGACACTTCGGTGTCTTATGTTGAGGCAGGTGGGGGCTGTCCTCAGGGAGATCAGGCAGGGTGGGGCCGGGAAGCAGGACTGCGAGAAGGTGTGTGTGTGTGGGTGTAGACACACAAGGCCTGTGGCAGGGCTCTGACCTCACCCGGTGGCGGGAGCTGGGTCCGCAGCCCCTGGACGCCTGTGGCTTCCCCAGTCTGCAGAGCAGGGAGCTGGAAAGGGGCGGTCCTGAGTTGGCTGGCGTGACCGACGCGTGGGGCCGAGGTGCACGGGGATGGGTGGGGACCTGCTCAGTCCTTGCTGCCTCCACCTACTGACATCCCCCAGCGTCCTGCCTGGGACCCCGGGGTCCTTCATTAGGAAGCTGAACACCTTCGGGCACACCGTCGGGGCTGAGGGAGTGTGCAGGCAGGGGGCACCGTTGCTGGCCCGGCCACTGCCCTGTGCTGAGGTGGGCCGGCAGACAGACATCATCATTGTGGGTGAATGACAGAGGTGTCTGTCGGGGCTGCAGGGAAGAAAAACGCCAGTGTGGCTGCTGCTTCCCCTCTGCCCTCCAAGTGCCCCACGAAGATGTCTTTTGCGACGCATTCTACCAGGCAGCTTTCAGGGAGTGAATTCTGGGACACACGGCCCAGCCTAGCTGAGTTGATGTGTCAGAAAGTCCCCATACACCTCCGTAAGCCTTGAGGACTCAGAGGGAGGTCTCTTGTCCAGTTGAGCACATTTTATTTGTTCGAAAGATTTTTCTTGGACACCTATTACGTGCCGGGACCAGGGCCAGGTGCTGGCCACACAGATGACTGGGACCCAGTCCCTGCCCTAAGGACCTCCCAGAGTGGTGGGAGCGACAGGCTCAGCCCCAGACAACACTAAAGCAGACAGCCGTTGCATGGGGCTCGGGGCCCACAGAGGGTGGCACAGAGCCAGCCCGGGGAGGGGTGGGCAATTGGCTGGGGCTCCCCGGAGCAGGGGCTGACTGAGGAACGGAGGAGTCGGACGGGCAGAGAAGGAGGAGAGGGGGTTATTCCGGAGATCACATATGCAAAGTCCCCGCGGTACAGGGAGGCACACGCCCCGCCAGAACCATGAGTCACTCAGTCTGGCCAGCACACGGAGGGCGAGTGGCCTTGGGGGAGGAAGGTGGGCGCTGGGGAAGGTGAGGACGGGCCGGCATTTGTGGGGTCCTCGATTCTTGGCTAAGGGACTTGGCCGAGGATGAATGGGGGTGTTTGTTGTTGGGGTGTCACATGGTTAGAGCTGGGCTTTCGAATGTTCTCTGACTTGGTGGGGAGGGAGGCTGCAGGCCGGCCATCCCCAGGTGGGTCACTGTGACGGTCAAGATGAGGGATGACAGAGGCTCCGCCTAACGCCTGAGGGGTAATGGACTTATGTCACCTTCTTTCATAGGCTCAGATGGAAATGAAAAACACGGGTGATGGACGCTGTAGCCTTGGGGTAGGGAGGAAGGTTTTAGAGACAGCTTAGTTTTCACACTCTGCTGGCAAAGCAGGGGGGGCCCTTCTGCACTCCCCGAGGGGGTCTGGGGCTGGAGCAAGGGCTCGGCCCCTCGCTGTGCCCTCCCACTAGAAAGAGAGGCAGACGGAGGCGCTGGACAGTGAGCGGAATTCCACTATGTTCAAGTCCTGCCCACGCTGGCCGCGTGCTCCCCTGCCCTTGACCGCACATGGCCACATTCCACAAAAGCTTCTGTCCTGGCTCAAGAGCCCTAGCCGTGGGCAGGAGGGTGGCACAGAGATGCCGTCCGTCTGACACTGGCCTTTTACATAATGCCGTGCAGCCGTAGAGAATTCTCCTTAAATTTCAAACAGAAACTTCCATCTGAAGTGTTTTGGGAAGGGTGTTATTATGGGGCTTCTAATTCCCACTGCCACTAAGTGCGTATTAATAACAGGCCGAGGTGTGGAAACAGCGGCTCCGGCCAGTGGCTTGACATTTAGTGGCTGCATTGAAGTGTTCAGCGCGATGGGCTGTTAAGTGGTGATACTAGCCGGCTTGGTTCCTGCTCTTCTGTCCCAGGGCCTTTGCTTCTCCACATTCCCCTCTTCCTCCTCTTTCCTTCTCTTGGAGGCTGAGCCTTGTGGGACGTGCCGGGGGTTTTTCTCTGCACAGGCCTGATTGGTGTGCTTGTGGGAGCTGGTGTCCTGAGTGTCAGGGCTCCGGGATCCAGGAGGGACCAGGAGGGGACTGACAGGTGGCACTGAGCCCCTTTCCACCTGCATCTGCAGCCAGGCCTGGGCTCTGCCGCTGGTCCTCCTGGCTGGCCCGCTGCCCTCTTCGCCTCTGAGCCTAGACTCCCTCGTGCTCCCAAGGGACGTGCCGTCTTACCTGTCACACAGAGCGAGGACCTGCTTAATGACGCTGGAGATGCAGAAAGCAACTTTCACGGGCTCAGGGTTGCAGCCGGTGGTGATCTGTCCGTGCAGGTCCCTTCCTGTCCTCTTCCGGGTCAGGGCTTGGGAGCTGTACTGAGCTGAGCTGAGTTAAGGACACGTGCTGCCCGTCCATGTAGGGTTTCCATCTGAGGGTCCTGTCTGGCGAGTGATGGAGAGAGGAGGAGGAGGAGGGGGACAGGAAGGGAGGAGGAAGAAGAGAAGGAGGAGGAGGAGGGGGGCAGGAGGAGGAAGAAGCAGAGAAGGGAAAGGAGACAGAGGCCAGCGGGACAATAGCGGGCATTCCGGGTGCTGTGGACATTACTTTGCACCCATCTTTCTCCCGGTCCTTAGCCAGCCCCTTCCCCTCCCACCCTGAAAACCTTCCCAAGGGTGGGTGAAGCAGGTGGTGCCAGCCCTGCAGCGTCTGGGGCCAGAGGTCAGGTCCTGCCCCGCCTTTAGGAAGGGCAAAGGCTGTCCAGACCATCACATGAAAACCAGGTGAGTGAAGGAGGCCGGGCAGGTGAGTGGGAGGTGTGCAAACACTGCGTCCACTCATGAAGGCAGCTTCAGCTCAGGGGCAGGACAGGCGCAGCAGGACCAGGGATGCCTCCTTCCCGGGCCAGGCTCTCGCTAGTGGAGGACGAGCAGACGTCACTGTCACCTGTGGACTGGGCGGTGAAGAGCAGCTGGGTCTCTTCCTCACGTTCGGTCCACTCGTACATCGTACATTGGGGACAGGTGCGAACCCCAGCGGACCCTCGTGGGGCGGGGATTGATGGGTCCACTTGATGGAAGGAGCCTGCGTCTCCAGATAGCTCCTCGGAGCCAGGCCAGCCCGCACTCACCTGCCCTTCCCTGCTGTGGACGTGGACGGGAGTCAGAGAGAAACCTCCGTGGTGAGTCCTCGCAGCTCACAGATTCTAAGTGATACAGGGAGAGGGGGTACCAGCACTGAAGCTGGAGGGGTTCACCTGGGGGCCCGTTTCTATGTCAAATAGAACTTCCAGTTGCAAGTGACTAGAACCCCATTCTAAGTGGCTTAAGGAGAAGGTGGACTTTATTAAAGTCTGGGGGATGAATCTTGCCTCAGGCATGGCGGGATCTAGGTGCTCAGATTCAGTGGCGAGCTTTCTCTCTCTCTGTTTCCCTTCTGCTTTCTTCTATGTTGGCTTCCTGCTCTATCAGGTGGCAAAGAGGGTTCCACGCTTAGCAGCCCATCTGCCCTCGAAGGAAGAGGTAATATTTGTCTCAGGTATTTCAGAAAAAGGCCTCGAGTCCGCTTTGCTTGACCCACTTGGGTTACATGTCCATCTCTTAAGCATCTGCGGTTGGTGGTGAAAGGGTTGCAGTGCTCTGATTGGCCAGGCCTGGGTCATGTGCCCAACCTTGGAGCAGAGGGTGGGGCCAGCCTCAGTTAACCTCCCATCCTCTACCCACTGGATGTAGCTCAGAGGGAGGACTACTGGTCCGATGAGCACCTATCCACATCCCTGGGCCAAGCTCTGTGCACTCCAGGCATGCTCTGCATCTGGAGAGGGGGCTGGGGTGGCTGAAGGGACCTCGTCAGGAGGGTCATGACCCATGGCTTCCTATCCTGGCCCTTCCCTGTCCCTCTGTAGGTGGTCTGAGCAAGTCGAGAATTTTGTAAAGGGCGCTTGCGTCTTTCCCAGGTCCCCGGGGGTCCCCGGGGGTGGGGGTGGGTGGGAGCACCTTCCTTTGCTGAGTGTTCTGCCTGCAGACGGAGCACCTACCCTGTCCAGGCTGGATTCTGTCCCCGGCCTCGCTCTGCTTCTAGACCGGGGGTGCCTGCCGCTGGGCCAGCCACATCCCTCACCGCCCCTGCGGGTCTCGGGGGATCACGCAAGCTCTGAGCTGGGCTCGCCTGCCACTGTGTCGCATGAGGAGGGGGCTCAGACCTGCGGGGACGCTGATTCCCTGGGCGCCATGTGGGCCCGTGATTGTCAGCTGGAGGCGACTGTCAGGGAGCCTAGGAAACTGTTTATTTTTCTTAAACCAGTTTTTTTTAAAAAATTGTAGTAAATGACACGTAGCATAAAATTGACTGTCTCAGCCATTTCTCTGCGTGTAGTTCGGTGGCGTGAGGCACATTCACACCGTTGTACAAACTGGCCCCAGCATTCATCCCAGGACGGTCCCATCTTCCCCGGCTGAACCGTCGTCCCTGTTAAACAACAGCTCCCCAGCTCCTGACGACCACCGTTCTGTCTCCCTCCCCATGACTGTGCCTAATCCAGTACCTTAGCCATGTGTAATGACGCACTATCTTCTTGTAACTGGCCTCTTTCCTTAGTGTCATGTCCTTAAGTTTCATGCATTGGTAGCATGGTCGGAATTGCCTTCCTTTTCAAGGATGAAAATATTCCATTGTGTGGATGGACCACGGTGTGCTTATCCATCATCTGTGGTGGACACACGGGGGGGCGGGTGTCCACCTTTGGACTATTGTGAGTCATGCTGCTGGGAACATGGGGGTGCAGTTATCTATTTGGGTTCCTGCTTTCATTTCTTTGGGGGATATATACCCAGTGCTGCTGGATCATATAATCATTAAAAATTTTTGAGGAACGACTGTACTGTAGACACTACTCTATTTCAAAGCCTCTGGTACCATTACTGAGGATTTATAAGTCAGAGGATAAAAAGATAAGGAGAGAAAGGAAAAGCTCTACCTTTGGGGGCTGACAGGGCAGCCCTGTCAGGAAAAAGAATTTATTTTGACTAATAAGCCAAGCAGGCATCATCCAGGTGCTGGGCAGGAGGAGAGGGGGTGGTCGGGGAGCCTTGCGCCAGGATGCCCGGCTGGTGAGCAGCATGGGCAGTTGGCTTTATATTGATGGCAGATTGTCACTTTGGTGGAATTTAGGAATGCTACTTATGTCATTAGGCGGCAATCTATAATTAACTCACTCGGAGACATGTGAAGGGTAGGGTTCTTCCAGGGACAGCCAGAGTGATTCTACTTGCATCTTCCCAAGGAGTGGGTGAGGGGACCACACTGCAGCCAGCAGCTGGCACACAGTGAGTGACAATGGTGCTGTCCCAATGCCCCCTCTACCAGGAAGCCTCCAGATTCCCAGCTGGAGGCGAGGCTGTCCCGGAGAGGAAAACCGGTCTGAGCGCAGACCTGAAAAGGTTGACCCAGGGGACCCAGGGAGCCCAGAGAAGTCCGGCCTGCTCTGCAGACCCACTTTTGTTCCCAGTCATGGGGGCCTTGAACGCCCAAGTTCAGGGCCCGACAAGAGTGGACCGAACTCCTCCAAGGGTTAAGCAACTTTTAAAACGTCGGCAGGAAAAGGAAACCGTGGGGTTTTCTGACCACGGGCTGCTTGCAACCCCGTTTCCCAAGCCCTGGGCGGGATTGGCGTCTGCATGTCCCCTCTGGAATGTCTGGGCTGCAGCCGGGGCTTGCTCTAAATGAGAAACAGGCTGGCAGGCCACGGCCAGCTCCTCGTGCGGTCTGGGCAGGGCCGCTTGGCACGGCCTCCGTGGAGGACACACGGGCTTTGCCTGGCAGACCTCCCACCAGCATGGGAGGCTTGGGGGGCCGGCCAGCTGGTTCAGGCCAGCTCCTGCATGGAGGGAGGGAGGCCGGGCACCGCCCTGGAGGCAGATGGAGTCCCTTCCACTCCTGGCCTGCCCCCACCCCTTCTGCCATCTTGGGAACAAAGTTCACGGAGCCTAAGTTTTCTCACATTGAAAATGGGAGCAATGACACCCTCCATGGTCTCACGGCATAAAGTTGGGGCGCATCTGTGACGCCTCATGGATTTTCGTGCTTGGAAAGGTCTATGAGACTGGCTCAATGCTCTGGTTTTGTAGCTATAGAAATTGAGGTTCAGAGAAGTTCAGGACCTTACCAAGGGTCATACAGCAAGGCGTGGGCAAATAGATCCTTCTATAAACAAGTGATCCTCCGTATCAGCCCTTCTCTGTGAGCGTCCAGATATGACAGTGTTTTCCGGCTTCTTCCCAGCCTGTCTCTCCTCACCTTCCCAGCCCGGCCCGGAGCACAGTAATCTGCTGGGTTTGCCCAGGGCTCCTGGTTCATATACTTTCTCTAAACCTTTCGGGTGAAGAGTCAAGGATGTCACCAGGGGCTTCCAGATGAGTGTTATCTCTGAAACTTGGGGTGACTGTAATCAAGCCTGCCTACACACAGCTCTCCTATCTTCCTGAGTGGGAAATTGTGTCAATCAATGGTCATTGGCATGGGTTCAATGTCAACAGGAACCCTCAACTTGAGGTGCAGCGAAGAAGGGAACTATTCAGTGCAAACAGCTCAATTGTGATATATCACAGCTGTGACAAAAGTGTGTCTGTGAGGCAGCCCTGGGCCCAGGAGCCTCTTCGGCTAGTCTCTTTGCTGGTCTGCTTCTCTCTGCTCCACTTTGCTCCAGTGAGAAATGTTTGGGGTTTCAGCTGAGCAGAGGGAATGCAGATTTCTGTGGAAAGGGAAAATGTGCTTCTGAAGCCAGAGGGTAGCTGACTTATATAGACAGAAGTCTTTGTCCCTGGCCCCTGATTGGTTCATACTCATGTAAATGAGGAATCCAAATCCTCGTAGTTTGATTTGATTGGTTCAAAAGGCACAGTCCTGATTGCTCAGAATGGAGCTGCTCTGATTGGTCAATGCAGAAGCTGATGGGCATATATCTGTGCATCTCTTATTGAGGGTGGGGAAAGCCTCAGTACTGTTGGTTGAAATAGGATTCCAGGAACTCCTCTAAGTGCTGGCTCACCTGGCAGATACACAGTACAGGCAGGTAGTTCAGTGCTCCAGACTGGTAGTTCAGTGCAGGCTTCTCCCTGAAGTGCAGTTGGTGTGAGATGCTCCTCTTTAGAAATGGCTGCTAGGTTCTATGGGCTTTTTAAAAAATTTTTTTAATTGAGCCCAGTCAGTCACTTGGAGTTCCTTTTTAGCAGGCATCTTCTTTCTTAGGGTCCACAGGTATATATTACATTACGCAGTTAATGAAAAGTCCAGGAAAGACATTCTATCCTTCTAGGAATCCTCCTGACTGTGTTTTTAGCTCCACTTTATGGAGTGAGGAAGCAGAGAGGTTTAGTGACTCAACAGAGGTCACTCAGTGAGAAGAGGCTGAGCTGGGGTTCTACCAGAGCTGCCCAGGAACTGCGGGAGGGGCTCCTTCTGCTCTATCATGGCTACAAAACGGCAGAGAAAAAGTATCAAGGCCTAAACACCTGACCCTTTTCCTATGGGGAAAAATAGCGGGTGTGGTCATTCACCGGTGTGTGACCTGAAGTTATGAGTAATGGCACAGAAATGTGAATGAATGAGAGAGGAGAAATGGAGGGCACCACGCAGGGGATCCCAGGGATCTGCTCTCTGGACGGGGAAGCATGGCCATCGGAGGGGTCGGGTTTGTAATGGAGAAGGCCCTGGGACCAGAATAAATGGTCTTAAAAGACCAGGGAGAGTGGTTAATTTATCTTTTTTGGGGGCAGGAGACTGAAAGTTTTAGTGGGAGGTGACATTGTCTCTTGGTGCCTTGGAAAGACCACCCCGCTTGCCAGAGGGGCCCAGATGGGAGGAAGAACAGCTTGGGGCACGGGGCTGAAGGGTCAAGCCAGAAGGGTCCCTCCCTCCTTCCTAGCCTTCTCTTTCCTTATGGAATTGGCAGAGTCTAATCCCACCCCTGCTGGAAGTTATTTACTTTAGCGCTATAATAACGGGAGAGCTGAGTGTGATTCAGATAAAAAAAAGGGGCATCTTCAAGGTTAGTGGGAAGGCAGAGCCTGTTCCTATCCCACTCTACTGCCCACCTCCTGCTTCCTCTTCCCCAGGAGTGCCCAAGGACCTGACCTCAGAGTAGTGTCCTATGGGTCCTAGTGAGTCCAGCAGATGCCCTTTTAGAGGCCACCCAAGATTGGCTGTCACCAAGGACCTTGGAGGCTCCCTGTGGGGCCCCTGCACCACAGCACGAACTCCCAGCACCCACACCTCTGGTGCCTCCACCTCTACCCCAGCCCCACCCCTCTGTGGCCCCGTGCGGACCCCAACCCTGCACAAGGCCACACAACCTCCACTATCCTCTTCGGTGAGGAAGGGCCACCCAGAGTTGACAAGATAGAGACACGTCAGCCCACGGGGACAAGGAATTCCCAGCTCAACAAAGTGGGCTGGGATTCAAATGCTTTGTAGTAATGTGACCCCAGGGGCAAACTGTGCTTTAAGTTATAAAACCATCCCAAATCCTCCTTTTTTTAAAAAAATTATTTTTATTTTATTCATTTTAGAGAGGAGACACAGAGTGAGAGAGAGAGAGAGAGAAAGAGAGAAAGAGGGAAGGAGCTGGAAGCATCAACTCCCATATGTGCCTTGACCAGACCAGTACAGGGTTTTGAACTGGCGACCTCAGTGTTCCCAGGTTGACGCTTTATCCACTGCGCCACCACAGGTCAGGCCCAAATCCTCCTTTTAATGACTATTTTTAATAATAGCTTGGGACTCCTCAAGAGCTAGCTCTGTGGCACACCTGTGCTTATCTGGAAACCGATAGGTATGTGGGTGGTGTCTCAGGGCAGGGGGAAGGAGGGGACCTTGTGACTTGGAGTTCTCCAGGGTGAACACCATTGCACAACATTTCCCCACCTTCCCAGGTGGGGGAGTCGGGTCAAATTGACTACAGTGGGAGAGATATCAGTGGCTTTTCACTCTGGGAGTTTAGGGTGGCAACAGACCCATTGCTTGTGTATGGGCTCCATGCCTCTGTTTTATCTGAGTCCCGGGTTTGTCTGGGTGTCTCTGTGTGTAAGCGACGGTGCATTCGTGAGTGAGCATGCGTGTTGTGCACATGTGGAAGGGTGGAGGGCACGTCCTTATTTCCCAAATGCCTTGGAAGCAGCACTTGGTGAGCTGGTTCAGCTAGGCTCTGGGCTCTCAGAGGGGACCAGCCCCATCTCCGGGAGCAGCCTTTCTACATGGGTGATGAGCTAATGTCCCTGCTCTGGGAACAAGGACATCAGAAATGGTTAAGGGGCTTGACAAGCTGCTGTCCAGGGGTGGGTGGGGGTGTCAATGCCCTTTGGTGCCCCGGCAGCGATCAATAGGCCTTTAAAGTGATTTATAAAAATGGGTAGGGCAGCAACGTCATCTCCTCCACTCTGTTGAGTAAAGTCAGCACCCTGTCCTCAGCACTGATTGTCCTGCTCCGGATAAACACGCATTAGCGGGTTCGGAGCATAAAAACGAAGCCTCCCCTTTCCTCAGACGGAAGGTCATCTTCCCAGCTCTCCCGGAGGGGAGTGATGTCATGAAACCTCTTGTTTGGAGGGAGAGCTTCTTATTAGATCCGATGAGGCAGTCTGCATCAAAGCTAATTAGGACGGCCAACTGGAGAGAGGAGGTCGGGCGAGCGTGTCAGGAAGGGCTTTGGTGTGCGGGCCACGCTGGCGTGGACCTCTGGGCTATGCAACTGGTTCTTCTCTTCCGAAGCTGCAATATGCATCTGATCTCAGGATATTGGATTTTTCTTTGAGGAAAGAAATAAATGACTTATCTGGGGAATAAGCCCAGAGTTCCCTCCATGCATCGCACGCTCTCTATATCGGGCTCAAATAAGGTTTGCGGATTCTCATGTAAATCTCTAAAGCCTCGGTGTCATAATAGGGGTATTTTATGTGCCAGGTGAGTAGAAAAAAAAAAAAAAAAAAAGAAGGCAAGAAGGAAGAAAGATTAGCGATTGTATCCCAGGAAATAGAGACCAGATTCAAATACTCTAAGTGCCGATAGCTTCTTGATACAGTGACGGAGAAATACAGTGTGCACTCTGAAAGGCAGACTTTTCGGTATATTCTTGGAATTGATCTTGACGCCTGGCAGATAGAAGCGTCCCGTTTGTTGCTGCTGCTGCTGCATTTCTTGCCCACCTCCCCTCAGCCCGACGGAATCATGCTTCGTAAAAATCCTACCGGTTCTGCGCCTTCCCTGCGTGGCTTGCGCAGAGCTGACGAGAGCACAGTGTTGCGCGCCTCCTGCCGATGTGCACTGGGCCGCGGTTCGGGCTGGGCCCAGCGGGCAACTTCCGAGGCCCTTGTTCACGTCTCCACAGGCCCGCGGAGTGAAAAGCAACGGCAGCCCGCAGGGATCTTGTGGGCATGACTTTGCCAGGCTGGTGGGAGGCAAAAGAGGTGCTTCTTTGGATTCTGAAACCCATGGGACAGTTTCAGGGCTTCGCAAACCTGAGTGCGCCATCCTGCATGGGCGTTCCCAGCTGAACTATCAGGTGGCCACTGTCCCGGCTGGACACAAGACAGAACCACCCAGCTGAGCTCACTCAATCCTTCGAGCTGTGAGAGTGAATAGTAAATGGTTGTTTAAGCCACAAAGTTTTAGGGTTACTTGTTACTTGTTACCGGAACACCACTTCTAAGGCTAGTGAGCAAACTCCTGCTTGGCTATCCCTCTGCAATTTTGCAATGACTCTCCCATCTAGATTCAATCCAGTGTTTTTCTAATGGAAGGTCATGACTCATTTCTGGGCCATAAGGTCAGTTGAGTGGGTTGCAACGCATTAAATCAAACAGAATAGAACTCATCAGTGCGCATTACGCACAGGAAGGATCAGAGCGTTGTGAAGATTTTGGTTCCGCTGGGTGTGTGTTCTATCTAGACTGTGAACCACAGACAGAGGTGTTAGAAGAAGGTTAATCTAATTTGACCTTTGGCACAAGCACCGCATGGATGGTTTTGTTTTCTCCTTTTCACCAAGAAGGAAACCAAACTTAGACGGTCGGCCATGTGGCAGCTGGGCGCTTGTCCTCTCCTGTCACCAGGTCTGTGGGCCACACTGCCTCCTTGCCATCGTCCTAAAAGCGTTGTAAGTCTATCAGGGTAGACCCGCTTTCTTGACCTGGTGTGCGTGTCCTGGCTGGAGTCACAAAGTGACACGTGCTTGTGCTTACTCTGTGCTTGGCCCTCACCGTGCTGAGGACCCCACCTCACGGGAGGTGCCTGGTTACTCTCAGGTTATAGGGAGGACACTGAGGTTCAACCAGGCTGACCACTGGTCTGCCTTAGTTTGACCACAGTCCAGTCCCTCGATGCGAGGAGCTTTGCAATGCAGAGGGTGAGCCAGGTGCATAATACGTCCAGAGATGACAGATACCATCATTGAGCCAGTGTTAGATCCAGAATCAAAACCTGTGCCACCTGGCCCCACGCCCACACTCAACCGTCAGTCTGGGGCCCCCTCTGAGCCAGGAAGCGCGCAGCGTGGGGCGGGAGCAGGGGACTGCCTTGCTGTAGCAGCCCGTGGCCTGTTCCACCAGGCTGGAGTCCTCACTTTGCTCCTTCCTCCACCCTCCCTTGCAGCACCAGGCTGGACCACGGCTGCCCTGTGCCCTGCGGGGACATGCAGAGCTGCCACCTGCCCCGGGCCGGGGAGGAGAGCGTTATCTAGCGAACCACTTCTCTCCTCGTTTGTGGGATGAGAGGAGCAGAGAGGTGAGATGGTTGACGTCTCCAGAGAGTGAAGAGAAGACCCGTGTGGTTCTAGGGCCGCTTCCTTTCCCTCTTGCTGCCCTCCCACTTCTCTCCTGACTGCCTGGCGCCGAGGAGTCATGCAGGGAGGGAGGACAGAAGGCCGATGGACAGTCCTCAGCGTCCCTGCCCGGAAAAGCAGAAGCCTGGTTCCACTAAACCCAGCGGATCCTCAGCTGGGAGCCATCTCTACCCTCAGGGGACACTGGCTGTGTCCAGAGGCCACTTCTTGGTGGCCTCACCTTGGGGTGGGGATGCTACTGGCATCTAATAAGTGTGACCAGAACCGCTGCTATACATCCCAATACAGATGGGGCAGTCCCCACGACAAAGAAGTACGCTTCCCAGTGTCAGAACCGCTGAGCTGGAGACACCTGGCTTAATCTCTTCATGTAAAAATCCCGAAGCGCCCAAAGGGCTGACCCAGTGCCGGAAGCTGGGGGAGCCAGGGACGGAAACAATACAAAACACAACCTGGTCCCTGGACGCGAGGAGCTCACCACGCAGAGGACGAGCCAGTACGCTCAGAGGTGATGGGCACCAGAAGGGTGATGTGTGCATGGCGCTGTGGGGACACAGAGCAGCAAGGGACCCGGGGCCTGGTGAGCTATGGGGGGACTTCACAGAGGAGCTTCCCCTGGACCCAGGGGGCCCCAGGGAAAGGAGGGGCAATCCAGACAGGAGGATGGAAATGCTCAGCGTATGCACAGAGTGACTGGAATGTGGTTCAGGGAGGATGGCCCTGGAGAAGCTGGAAGCTGCCAGAGCTGCCCCCTCCTGCCTCAGTGCCTTAGCACACGCTGTTCCCTGCACCTGCTTTTCCCATCTTTTTGGTCCCTACCCGTAGGTTGCTTCTTTGGGACGCCTCCCCTGACCTGAGGCCCTCTCAGTCCTCCACGGTGAGGCTTCCTAGCATTTGTGTCAGCTTGTAATTTATCATAAGGTTCTTACCCTGTACTGAAGATGTGAAAACATCACTTCAAGTTAGACTGTAAGAAGTTAAAACAACCACTAAAACGGTGAAATGAAGACTCACGGCTGCTGATAATCCAACAAAGAAGATAAAATGTCTTCATGAAAATACTCCGTTGATCCAAAATACAACAGGATAAAAGGAGAAGAGAAACAATGGAGTGGAAAAATGGGGAAACCCCCCCCCAAACCCCAGCAAGATGAGAGATTTAAATCTAACTTATCAAGAATCCCATTAAATGAAGACGGTTCAACGTCACCAGCTGGGTGATGAAATAAAGTAGCCGCCGAGTGGACCAGGAGCCGTGAATCCTCTTTTTAGGGGACCGTTCTCGCTGTGTCACCACCGTCCTTTACGATCTTGGACAGGACACTTCCCATCGGGCCTCTGGTCGCGTCTGTGGAAAACGAAAGGTGTCAGCTAGTGCCGTGGTTCCCACAGACGTGACCACAAATGTCCCTCTTATTTTCCCTTCCTCTGTGAACGGCAATCATATCACCCACGACAGAGAACCCTGGGTCTTGGTTGTTGATGCGGCCTTGGGTGTGACAAGGTCCTACTGGGTGTCACGCCTGGGTTAGACAGCAGGGGTGCCGGGGTGGCCCAGGCAGGGGTGCACACCCACAAAGAGCTCACAAAGCCCCGGGATAGATGAGCACGTGGACGAGGCTTAGAGGGACAGGTGAGCTGGACAGTGTGGGAGGCCACAGGCGGACCCATGGAGGAGAACTTCCCATGGACCTGGAAGGACAAGTAGGAGTGTCAGGGGAGAAAGGACATCCCGAAGGCCCTCTGGGAGTAGGCAGAAGGAATGCTGTGGGCAGACAGATGTTTTGTGTCACAGTCAGAGTCCAGGAGCTCTTCCATATGGAGTCCCGGTGTCTTGGGGGGATACTGGAGATGTTTTCTAAAGCGAGGGTTTGAGGTCCTGTGGTGACATTGAGTGAGTCATGTCACCTGAGCCCCTCCCCCCCCCCCCCACCAAGCACATAGATTTCAGACACATGCATAAGTTCACATGTGGGTAGAAGGCTTTGTCCTCAGACTAGTTAGGGACAGGTAACATGGTCCTTGGAAGATGGAGTCCACAGCTTCATGGAAACCCCCGCCTCATAGACCTTGGCCAGCTGTGTGTCACTCTCAGAGAACCCCAGGGCAGTCCAGATTGGCTCTTTACACATGTAAGGGGCGCCAGGGGTCCGCTGTGGGTTGAGAGCCTACCAGGTGCTGTTCACTAGATCACACAATTTACCTGAGCTGGGTCGGGGGGGGGGGAAGACGGGGGGATGTGGAAAGGCCAGGTGGCATCCGTGGCCCACACTGCAGTCCACAGGCACAGCTGGGGGTCAAAGCAGGGTCCGAGAGGTTCCAGAACCCAAGCTCTTCCAAGCAGCCATGCCACCTCCCAGATGTGGGGGCTGGTGTGAGGAGGGGGCAGAGGAGCCTGGTGGTGGAGCCAGAGGTGCTGGGGGTCTTGGGTGGAGCAGTGAGCCTCTTGAAGAGACACGTTTGCTTGGAACCTGATAACACGGACCTATTTGGGATTGGGGTCTATGCAGGTGAAACTGAGGGAAGGCTCTCAAAGTGAGCCCGCCCTGCGTTAAAGGAGGCCCTGGACCTGGTGGTGGGCACATCCATGGATGAGACAGAGAAGCAAAGACAGACAGACACCCGGGAGGAGGCAGTGTGGCAACAGGGCCAGAGCTGGGAGTGACACAGCCACAAGTCACAGAGTGCCAGGGGTTCAGGAACCCCCAAAGGCTGAGGAGTCAGGGGAACGAGTCTCCTTCCCTCCCTCCCCTGGAGCCTTCAGAAGGGACAGGCCCTGCTAACACCTTGATTTTGGACATCTGGCCTCCAGGACTGCGAGCGAATCCATTTCTGTTGTTTTGGTCGTCGTTTGTCCCAGCTGCCCACAGGAAACTCGGACAGTCCCCATCACGGCCCGAGGCCGGTTCCCGGGGACCGCAGGGGAAAAGCAGTGTGTACAGGCCACCCTGGCTCAGAGCCTGCAGCTTCGCCCTGAGAGAGGAGGGACTCGCCTGAGCCAGGCAGCGGGGAGGTGAGCGGGGCTCTGAGACCGTGGGGCGAAGATGCTCACCCCTTCCCACGGCCTCTCTACCCTTGTCGTCTGAAAGCTCGGTGTCCCAGAGGGCAGTCGCCTGTCTCGTGGCCCTTCTGGGGAGGAGGTGGACCTGGGTTTGCATTTGGACTCTGCCGCTTTCCTCCAATTGTGTGAGAGGGAGACGATGGCTTTCCCTCCCTGGGCCTCAGTTTCCTCACCTGCGGGGTGGGGCTGACCTCCCTCCCTGTGAGCGAAGGTGCCATGTTCAATGTGTCTGGCTCCCGCACTGTCCAGGAAGCCCTGGATACTGGGTGGCTAGAAACACCATGCTCCCTTTCCAAACCTCAGTTTCCTTCTCTGTGAGACAGGGCCGGTGTTCCCCCAGGGCGAGCTTTGGGAGGACAAGGACCACCGGCACGTGCCGGTGCTCTAGCTGTGGGTTCGTCTGGTGACGACTGCTACCCTGAAAGCAGACACCCGGGTTCCAGGGCGGAGCAGGGCTGTGGGGTACAGTCCCCTGCCCCAGCCGTCGGAGACCCCCGCAACCAAAACACCAAACTCCAAGGTGTCAGTTCCTCCGTGGACGGCAACCTGCTGAATTTACTGCCCTCCAGCCTCAGCTCCACAGGTAGGGAACCATCGAGGTCCAGTTAATGGTTCTGAGCAGATCAGCCCAGCCAGGCCCCGGGGCGGGAGGGGCGGGGAAAGAGGTGTGAGGGGGAGTGGGACCCTCCAGCACCGGGGTTTGCTTGCTAAGCGGGCGTGATCTTTCCATGGCTGCAGATGCCTCCTCCGGGTCGGGCCAAGGTGAGGTGACCGGGTTTGCACGTGGTCCTTGGCCCGGTGAGCTGTGGTCGCCCACCACCATCCTGCTTGTCATCCGCACTGGGTGCAAATCCGGGGGTCCCTCTGAGAGCAAAGCCCACGCTGCCCACTGATGTTTCAGAAATCACCACGAGGCAGGCAAGAGACAGAGACATGTGCTCTGTTGGAAAAGACGGAGCCCTCGCTGAAATCCATGGTGGGTGGGTCTCCGGCCTTCAGCTCTTCATCTTGGGGGCACTTGTGCACTGTGCAGTTGACATGTTTGGTCTCACGTGCTCCTCTGTGGCGCCGCGTGCCCGGTGACGGCGTGCTCACCCCGTGCAGGGCACTGGTTATGGGGTGTAGACAAACGTGGGAGCCGGGCATGATTCCTGCCCAGGAGACAAACCATCAGCACCACAAGAAGACACGCTCTCCTTCTGGCCTCCTTGTCCCCTGCCTGGGCCCTGGCACACAGTTGGTGCTTCATAAATGGGCAGAATGGCATTAAGGAGACACCTGCCCATCAGATGGAGTCGGCCGTCTGACACACAGACCGCTGACCGCCCAGCAAGTCCATGTGTTTTCACTAGAAAAACGTCAGGATGGAGTGAGGGGAAGGTGGACGGATCCCCGCTCCTTTTACTTGGACACAAGGGCAGAAGTGGCCCATGTCCACCATCTCGTGGCTGCCCGCCGGCAGCCAACTGGTGGCCTGAGCCTGGCTGGGTGTCTAAAGGAGAGAGAAGGGCTGGGCTGGTGAGAGGAAGGCTGTGATCACGGGGACGTGTACAACCCTGCAGCCGCCACCTGCCACGCCTGTGACTGACATGTTGTCACATCTGTCCTGTTGCAGAATCTCCCCAAAGCCCCCAGAGTTAGAGGACAGAGCCACCAGGATGCCCCCGGCCACCGTGTGCATTCCTGGATGTGCAGACTCGCCGTTGTGCGCACCCCAGGGCCGGCGTTGCCGGGGTCTTACTGGTGGGTATTTTAAGTCATCGTCACTCAGTTGTGCAGGCCGGTTTTAATCTGTCCCCTGCCCCCTCCCCCCCCAGCAGTACCGTGTCTCAATACAGAGGCACCTGCACGGCGGCCGTCTGATCTATCGTTAAATACACCTTCTCACACTTGGCACGTAAACCCCGATAAAGGTTCACCTTTTAACGAAATAAATGACTCAATTAACAAGATGAAAAACAGCAGTGTGATGGCAGGCTCACTTGGTGGCCAGAAAAGAAAAAGCCCGGAGAAGAATTATCTCAGCGGGGTGTTAATATGGGCAGAGACCCCGTGCTCGGTGGGCGCCCCACCTGCCAGGCTGCCAGCCTGCGGTGGGCATGGCCTGCTGACCACCGCTGAAGAGGGGGCCGCCCACCTTCTGGGGCTGGGCCCAGCAGGAGTTGCAGAGAGCTCCCCGGGCAGGGGCAGCATGTGCGGGCGAGAGTGAGTGTGTGTCCATGTGTGCATCTGTGCCTCGGCCTGCCCTGGTGCCAACAGATCACAGTCATCCCCGTTTTTAATGAAGAGAGACCCCCACGGCAGGCTCTGTGCTGCATCCCTATACATTTATCTCTGAAGAGCGGAGGGCTGACCTGGGAGGCAGGACCCTGGGCTCCGAGTTCAATCTTTTGTAGCGCTGGCATAACAACTCCCCTGTGGGTCTGCATCTCCTTCTTTTTATTTTTATTTTTATTTATTCATTTTGGAGAGGAGACACAGAGTGAGAGAGAGACAGAGAGAGAAAGGAGGGAGGAGCTAGAAGCATCAACTCCCATATGTGCCTTGACCAGACTAGTGCAGGGTTTTGAACTGGCGACCTCAGTGTTCCCAGGTCGATGCTTTATCCACTGCGCCACCACAGGTCAGGCCTCTGCATCTCCTTCTTGCTGAGAGAGGGCTGGGCAGGGTCTCAGCGGGAGGCTAGGATGGGGGCAGGTCGAGGAACCAATCCCACGGTGCTTTCTCTAAACTCCACCTGCAGGGAGTCCCTGCATTGGTGGGGGTGGGGGACAGGTGACACGGAGCACAGTGTGTGCAGGGCCTGCGACTTGGTCACCAACTGCCTTCCCAGGTAGTTTCATTTCCTGACGCAGTCGGTGCAGCAAGGAATGCCCGTTTCAGTGCCGCTTGGAAATGATGGTAGTCATTAGACCCTCTGGTTGGTCTCGTTATTGAACACGTTAATAACGGGGCCCATGCGGGTGCAGATCACAGATCTGTTTTTAATATTTGATAACTTTCAGGGTAATTGGTTCCCTTTGTCATCAGATGTATGTATTCTGTTTTGTGCGGGCAGAATGACATTCCAAGAAAGGGCCCTCAGTGTCACCCACCTGTCAGAGGGTCCACGGCCACGAAAATGGTTAAGGCAGTGGTTCTTAACCTGGGTTCTATGGAACCCTAGGGGCTCGATGAGTCGGTCTCAGGGGTTCAGAGAAGCCTCTGCCACGGAGGCCAGAATAAAGTAATACCGTCATTTGTTGTGAGTTCATGCACTTTGTTGGTTTTGTTCTTTGAGCAAGGGGATGTTCATGCACGGCTCATTTTGTGCACCAGTAAAAAAACATATACCTATGTCTTGAACTTGGAAAAAAAAATCATATTTTATTTATCACTAAAGAAGGGTTCGGTGAGTGCGCATATGAAACTGGTGGGTTCGGTACCTCAGAAAAGGTTAAGAACCACTGGGTTAAGGACACCTGGTCTCGGGATTTCCAAGGGGCCCCAAACTCTGACATCCTGAGTGTTGTGGAGCCAGTGTTGTGGACAGTGCCACTGTGTTACGGAACGCATGGCTGGTTTTGACATTGGGGATGGCGCATCTCACGCTCTGGCTGCGCCCGCACCTGGAACCGGTGAGTCAGTCTTCTGCAGCTCCAAGGCCGAGGAGCAAAGAGCCTGTGGTGTGTGCCTGTGGAGGGAAGTGGGCAAAGTGCAGGGCAGTGGCCACCAGAGTTATATCCGCTCGGGGGGCATTGGCGTGCGGGTGGGTCAGCACCTGCTGCGTGGACGAGAGGCTGTGAGGCTCTGAGAATGCATGTGTCCGTCATGCCGGACGCATGCTGGATGGAGCCTTTCGTCCATTCTTCTTTCCCACGACCACCACAGGAAGATGCGTGAGACGCACCTGGGCAGCGGCCGTCTTTCTCACCTGGAAGTCTCCTGGGCTCCCCAGGTGCCCATGGCACCCATCAGCCATGGCGTTCCCCAGGGTGGAGCCCCGGGACTGGGAGAGAAGGCGTCAGGGGCTAGGGGAGCCAGAGGAGCCCTGTGTTTTCTCCCCCGCCTTGTGGCGTCGCAATGGGAATTAACCCAGCGGAGGCCCTGACGGGTCCCGCAGCAGAGAGAGGCGCTTCACCTTGTGTGGTCTGGCGCTGTCCCCTCCTGACTGACCAGGGAGTGCCAGCCCAGAAGCGTCTGTGGAAGCCTTGGTCTGTGGCGTGGACCCTGGAGCAGACGGGCTTGGTTTTATGTCACCATAGCCCCGGGTCCCAGTTGGCAGTGCAGATGGCCGAGCCTTCCCTTGCATGCTTCCCAGACCCCCGGAAGCCTGCCCACGGTGATGGGCTCTTCCGGGAGCCATGGGCTTGCTCACTGTGTGTGCGGATGAGTCACTGCCCCGCTCCTCTGCCTTCCGGCTGGAGCCCGGCCACACTGCCACGCTGCCACACTGCCACGCTGCCACACTGCCATGCTGCCACTCTGCCACGCTGCCACTCTGCCACGCTGCCATGCTGCCACGCTGCCACACTGCCACTCTGCCACGCTGCCATGTTGCTGCACTGCCACACTGCCATGCTGCCACACTGCCACGCTGCCACTCTGCCACGCTGCCACACTGTCTCGTCTTTACTTCCTACTTGCTTGGACCTCCTGGGAGGGACCCTCTGCTTCACGCAGTACACTTCATGCCCAGTGCCCCTCTCCCTCACCCTTAGACCCCCCGGCCCTGCCTGGGTGGCTCCCTCTCTTCTCCAGGCTCTCATTTTGGCGAGGGACGAAAAGTTCTGAAGTTCAAATGGGGGTGCATCTCTGAGAATGGAGCCAGCCGCCACCAAACCAGCGACTTCTGACAGTGGAGCTCAGCGGCAACATGCTGACACCGGCCCCGGAGGGGAGCGTGGCACGGAGGGCCTGACGCATAGGCAGCTGTCGGGGTGCTCGTGGCTTGTTGGAGCTGACCTGGCCCCCCCAGGACTCTGTTTCCCCCTCAGCATCAACTTCCGGTGTATTGCTGCCACCCCCCTTTTATTTCTGATCCCATCCGGGGGCCACTGTCCTGCTTCCTCTCACCCCCAGCACCCTCTGACCCCTGTCCTTCCGTTCTTCTTCATATTCTGGTTCAAAGGGTCAACATCTCCAGCCCGAGGGCAAACCCAGTCTTTTCAGGGTGGTCACAGGTGTCTTCGATGCTGGGGACATTTTTGTCTTGGCATGCAGTGACATTTTAAGTTGGACAGGTGTCCCTTTCTCGCCAAAAAAGGGGGCAGGTGAACATTCTTCGGTGGCAGCCGAAGAGAATAACCGTGCCGTGTCTAGGTGCTCTGGGCATCCTCCGATTCCTCCCGGCCTTGTGTCACGTGCTCCCTCCAGCTCAGCCAGCAGCCCTGCGGGTGGCCTTGCCTGCCCGAGCCTCACCGCTTCCTTCGGGCTGGCCGCAGAGCTAAGGCCATGGGTGTCCTGGGTTATCGGGAGAATGAGATGAGGCTCTACAAAATCCCCAGGGTTGGGATGGGAACAGAAGCTCTCTCCTCCCCCCAACACCCGTGAGGGAACCTTCTGCCCACGCACCAGGGGGACGTTTGTGAGTCGGACGCAGGGTAACGATCGTGTGACTTCTGAGGTAATATATGAGGAAGCACTTTATAAACTGTAAAGCACTGTGCACACGCTAGCCATCGATCTTATCCCAGAGGCCACCAGGTTCTCCACGACGCCCGGCCATGCGGTCCTAAATGGATCCTTGGAAATGTCGGTCAGTGATTTCCCAGCCCAGAAAGGCACCTGCAGTGTAATGGTTCTTCTACAGCCTTTCCGCTGAGGTGCTGCGGTGTTGACAAAAAAGCAGGGCCTTTGGAGCCAGCGGCTCACGGTTTGAAGCCTGGTGCTGCCATGGTATATGTGTGCGTCCCTGGGCAAGCCAGAGGGACTCTCCAGGTGCAGTTTGCTCCTCTGCAAGTCAGGAACGCTACCTGCTGATTCCCAAGGTCACGGGGATCCAATGAAGTCGAACGTTGCTCTGGTAACAGTCAAGGGCTATCGCCACGCGCCACGTCCAGGCTCAGAGGAAGTTGTGGTGTGTCTGGAAATGCACTGAACCCGTTGTAAGGTGTTCTTGGTTCAAATCCGAGCACCCCCTCTTACCGGCTTGGGGACCTTGGGCAAGTCAGCTGGCCTCCCAGCTTCAGGCTCCTTCACTGTGAAACGGAACGAGGGGAAAAATCGAAGGCAGGAAGATGGGAGACAGCCCCTGCAAAGTGTGAAGCCTCAGCCTATCATCATCCTGGGGACTTGTCCGGGCCGGGAGCTCAGCTCGCATGTCATGTGCGTGACAGCTGCTCGCAGGGAGCGCAGAAGAAGAGTTCTGGCTGGCACTGCGGCCTAAGGAGCCCGCCATCACGCGAGGGGACCAGGACCCACGCCCAGGTCGTGAGAGAACAACGCCAGGCAGGTGGAGGTGGATTCTGAGGCGAAAGCTTGCGTGCAGGCGAGTCCAGGATGGTGTGCAAGGAATTGACGTCTTTGGAGACCAGCCCCCAGTTATATAGCCTGGTTGCCCTAGGCATGTTGGCAATGGATCGATTGAGGGCTTGCCATGTGCCAAACTTGTGTGTACGTTATGCCCACATGGGTTCTTCAAGGAGCTAGTCATGGATCTGGGAGACCAACCCCCCCGTGCCGTGCTCTGCCTTCGGGGTCCTACACCAGCTTGTTCGTAGAGCCCAGGCAGCCTGTGGAACGTGTGGCCGTGTAACTCTGATCTCAGTGGGCAGGGCAGGGCGGGCACCTCTTTCGATGGCAGGTTTTATTTTGTTTTCCCTCTTGGAAATTTCCTTTTGAATTGGGACACAGACAGGTTGAATTTGGTAGCCGCTGTGGACGTGGCCAGTGAGGGGCTGACAATCGTTGAGAGCAGCCACTCGGGGTCCCTGTATCTGTACAGGAAGCCAGTTTTGAGAGGGAAGAGAAGAGAGGGGAGAAGCCGGAGATCGCAGAGACGGAGGGAATCGGTGTGTGCATGCGCGCGTGTGTGAGTGAGTGCGGCTTGCGGGGAGAAAGGAAGCTATGGAGAGACACGGACGCTCAGATTTCCAGCCTGCACCCCAAGATTTTCAGCCACACTTTCTCTTCGGCCTGTCTTGAACTTTCCAGTTGGCCATTCACAATGACTCGCTCTCCCACCTCATGCCCTCACCCTCCACCCCCATTGGAGTGGGGTCTGCTCCTTGTAGCCATCACGCCTGGAAAAGAGAAGCTGATGTCTCTATCTTATGGTGGTGAAAACGGAGGCTCAGAGAAAGTTAGGCAAATGGCTCCCCAGGCTGCCTCTCTCTGGGGATCTTCCATGATGGCTTAAAACAGTGTCACACATGAAGGGACAAGCAGAGGACAGGCTCTCCTATCCTCCTCTTCTCCCCAGGAGGGGGGCACCTTCTAATGACCTAGCACCATTTTCTTCATAGATCTCAACTGGCCACACCCTGCAACCCAGAGTGCTGCTTGGGTACCACTAACTGAATATTAGGGGTCTGGGCTCCATGGTGACCTTCAGGTTGAACAAGGAGCCGGAGGACATGGAGAAACTTCAGAAGGAAGACCTTTGATTGGCTACCAGCTCCTTGGAACCAGTGTCCAGCACTATTCCCATCTGCTCCTTCCCAAGTGTCCCTCTCAGTCGGGACTAAGACCAGGGCTTCCCTGGGAGACAAGGAGTGCAGGACACGGGTAGACGGGGCTGGAGAAGGAAACACAGGAGCCCACACTCCTCCAGGAAGCCCTGGGCCTCGAGCTCTCCATGTCTAGTGGGGCCTCTGTCTCACGACCTCCCTCTCCTGACTTGCCTGCTGGCCGGTGGGCTCCTGCAGGCTGCTCCGTGCCCTGGAACGTGACTGAACGTTCTGAGTGATAAGCGAATGGATGTTTGCTGAGCGGAAAAGCATTATGAGAGAGAGAGAAACAGCAGACAATAGGGCCTCCCAGGACAGAACTTGAGGGGAGGACCTTGGGACCTCTGGCGCGGCCATGCTCACGTCTTTGATTGCAAGCTGCTCCCGTGGTGTCCCTTTGGGAGATGCGATCAGACCTCGAAGGGGAACAGGTGTGGGGCCCATATTCTAGAGGAGCTCATGAGCACCGTTCTCAGAACTCCATGGATTTCTCCATGAACGAGGGCTGTCCCTGCCGAGCTGGTGGCTGTCAGAGGAAGGTGAGGCGGGGCTTCTGGGAGACGGCCAGGGCCCAAGAATTGACCTGGGTGTTTCCCCTGTGGGAAGAGGCCACGGGCCTGCTCTTAAAGTTCACTTCTGTGACGTGCAGGGGTGACCTGGGGGTGGGAAGCCCACCTCAGGGGTTTGCTGGGGTATTAAAAGTGATGACTACATAGGACGCACCCCTTTTCTCTTTAGTGAGCTGTTCATTGGGCCACTTCAATGTCACTTTCCTTCTCTTTCTGTGCTCATGACCTTATTCTGTCCCTCGGCCCCATTCTCCAAAATGAATCTAATGGGCAAACCCATTCCTGCCTCCCACACTGACACTGACGGGAAGCTCCCCTCCGTCTCACAGGGCCTGGGCCTTACCCTGTCTCTGCAGCCTCACCCTGGATCAGCTGGGGAGCTTTTGGCAACACGTCACAGAAAATCCGCCCAGCGTGTCTTACCTTGGGAGGGGCTCCGCCGTGGCTGGTAAGAAAACGTCTGGATGTGTGTGGGTTCCAGGTGCCGGACATCGGGGTGCTGGCTCTGTCACTGGGGCTTGTGGGGTCTTGCGATCTCCTGGGCCGGTAGCGAGTGGGTGGCAGCAGCCACTGCTGGCTCCATCGTCAGAGAAACCTCCCAGCAGCCCCTGGGAGAGGCCTCTTGCGTCACATCTCACTGGCCAGAATTGGGTCACCTATCCGTACCTGAACCCTTCCCGGGCACAAGGAATGAAGTTGTCCCCGCCACTTAGAAAGTCAGGAGCTTCCCTGGGAACCTGGTGACCTGCCCCTGCCTTGCACGGCAGGTGGGCGGTCATCCTGAGGAAGATCAAGGCTTCAGACCGGAAGGGAACAGCAGGGCTGTGGGTGCCTGGAGACCCCACACTTTCTGACCCCTTCCTGGATGCCCTGAGGTCAAAGCAAGGGCCTGGATCCTCTCTGAGCCTTCCTCACTGTCTAGTACACCCACGGCTATCCTGGGACTGAGCTGATTCAACTTCTCTCTCTCTCTTTTTTTTAGGTATTTAAACTGCAAACCCAAATGCCACAAGCACATCATGAATATGCAGACACTGCCATCCGCTGTTGTCTTGCCTCGATTCCTTGGTGGTACTGTTTCTTTTTCTTCTTCTCCTTTTTCAGCAGGAACAGGGACAGCGTGCTCAGAAACCAGCTGTATCCACAGTGAGCACACGATGTGATTTTGCAACAAGAAGAAGCAACTCCTGGCGCGTGCTTATGCTGCTGGCTTCTTTTCGGGCCATCATATCACGTTTTTGGTAAAATGGGTCTTTCCCCACCTTCCTGCTACCTTCTCCCAGATTCCAGATCCTGGGGGGTTTTGCTTACGAGCCCATATCAGTTCAGAACCTCTCTTTTTTTAAGACCCAAATGCACAAGCTATCAATTGATAAGAAAGCAAAACCTACCTGCATGCAGATTCTTTTTTAAATTTAAAAAATTTTTTATTTGTGGCATTAGCTGGTCAAACCCCACCCCCTCCAAATTTGTTTCCAATCAAACCCTGAGATGCAGAGGAACTTTCTACAAATCGTTAACGATGGATTGTCCACGGGAAGCTGGACCCAACTCCCTGTGTGAGAAATGGATCCAGAACCACAGACAGGGAGAGAGAGACAGAATCGAAGCCTCCTCGGCCCCTCCCTTCAAAAAGTCACACTTCCCTATTCCTCTCTCGTTTTCATCCATCACCAGAGCAGTACCCCCTAGATCAATGCATTAACTTGTTTGTTTTCTACAATGAAGGGAAACTTCACGGCCTCATCATTCATTCCAGAGTGTGTATGTGTGTGGGGGGAAAAAAAACAAAAGCCAGCCACCGAAATTTGCATGGTGCTCAATTATACATTAGTGAACATCACTTGGCAATCTGTTCATATCAATTTAATTGGATTTTAATACTGCCTCTGATCTTGTTTTCTAATTAACAGCAGTGCTTGGAAATAAAGCAGAGCCATGCACCCAGCAACACCTTTGATCTCTACCATATGGAGCTCTACCAAGCTTTGGAAAATATCCCCCCTTGCCTCCACAGCAGGCCAAGGGAAGTGGGGGACCCCAGATGGCCGTATACCATGGACTCTTGTACCCCGTGGACCGTTTCAGCCTCTGATTGGTTCCCACCGCAAAGGCAGGGGACACACTTGCCCCGCTGGAGGCCAATTCCGGTCCCTGGCCTCGGGTGAGCTTGATGATTTTCACAGCTCGGTTTTTGGGGGACCCATATTTAAGTAAACAGACCTGACCCTGTGAGGTTTGTGTGTGAGTGGAGTGTCACCCCAAGGACGGAGTGACGGCCGCGTGGACGGCGCGGGGCGTCACCTCCCCTTGTCAGACCGCACCTCTGGACCGACACGGGCAGCTCGTGGAGCTGGCCTCCGGCACGTCTCTGGCTGTGGGGAGGAGGGGGGGCTCTCTTCTTTGCTTCTTTTTCTCCTCTTTCTCTTTTTATGTGTTTCTAATCCGTGGGTTTCCAATCTCACTGATTTCCATCCTGTGGGTTGATTGTGTGAAGTCTGATCAAACCCTGAGACAAGTTGAAAAAGATTAAGACCAGGACCTGTGAAATCAAAGAGGGTCCCGAGGGAAGCTGGACAGCTCAGGGGGCACAGGTGCGGCATGGCCAGGGCATGAGAAGGGGCCAGGGACCTGCAGGTACCTGGTAGGGAGGAGGCAGGCAGGACAGGTGGGTGTGGAGCGATGGCGTCATGGCATACAATCCCGGCCCACGGTGACAGTCACGTGACGGCCCGCAAGCCCCTTTACCTCTCTGACTTGTCTGGCTCTTGAGTCATTTGCAATTTTGAAACCCCCAAGAAGCTCCGAAAGGCGTTGCTTTCACAGGTGTCGAGCAGACTCACTGGGCAGAAAAGCCCGACCCGCGCTGATATGAGGCAATTTGTAAACTTTCTTTACCCTGCTCGTCCGGAGAGCCGCTCAGTTTGGAAATAGGGTCTTGGATGCATGATGCCCCGTGTCCCACGGGGATACTACGTAGTGACCTTTTTTAAACCCAGGATATTCCGAGGTCTAAACCACATTGGGCCCTGAGGGCTTGGAACCAGGGTCTTTGAGGCAGTGCTTTTCCTGGGCATGTGGGTTAACTCTCCTGGAGTGGGGGAACGTTCGCCATCTCTGAAGACATGTTTGATTACCAAGCGCCCCTTGTGTGGGGTGTTGCTACTGGCACCTTCCAGGGAGAGGCCAGGCCTGCTGCACACCTACCTTGTGTGCCTCCACCTCTGGAGCTAAGCAGTGTGCAAGACACGTGGGGAGGAAGATTCGTGTCTCCCTCTTAAGGTCTCCTTCCAGGTAACCATTTATAGCTGGGTCTGTCATTAAGGCTGGTTTTCAAAGCAATATTTCCTTTGGATTATTTTAACCTTTATATGCGTATCGCTCTCTGAAGAACCCCCACCAATGCAACCCCCCCCCCCCCGTTATTAAACAGGGAAATTGACGTGTAAGGTAAAGCTCTTATCAAGAAACTTAAATGGCAGGTCCTGCTTGACCCCTCCTTCTCCTGAGCTGCTCTCACTCCGTCTGGGACCACTTCACCCCTGCTCTTGGTCTTAGCCCGAATGCTGGACTCCAGGACCAGCGTGGCCCGGCTGCTGGGGGGTTGGGTACAAGGGGCTCTTCGCTCTCAGCTCGGCATGACCTCTCTCTCCATGGGGCGAATCCACCCCCGCCCTTGTGGACAATCTGTGGCCCATGGGTTTTGGCCTTATCCCACGTCTTGGTTTCCTGATTGGGTCCTAGGTTTGGGAACTGGATTTCCCTGCTGGGGGTGCTTCCCGGTGACCCGGACCATCCTGGTCCCTTCAGGCTGGTTTCTGCCCTGCCCTGCTAAGGCCTACCCCCCTGAGCCTGGATCTTGATGCTGAAAAAACCATGATGAGAGTCTGTCCAGTTCCCATACACCTGCCCCTGGGCTTCTGCTGCCCAGTCCCTCTGCAGCGGGGCGGGGTATTTTATGCAACAGGTCATTCTGAGACCCAGCGGTCAATTCAAAGTGTCCCTGCTGGAGCCCAGTGACTCCTGCAGGCAGGTGCTCGGTGTGACTACCCTCCTCACTAGAGTGCCTGCATTCACGCTGGTGTCTGGCCATTTCCACGCCACGTGTGCTCCTGCAGAAGTCATGGGAGCTGCTCAGATGTCACCCAAACTGCTCTCCTTTCCTGTCTCTCTCTCAAATCAATATGATAAACATGAAAAAATAAAAAGTGCCGGGTCCTATGGTAAATGTGTGCTTCCTTTTACGAGAACCTTCCACAGAGGCCGTGGTAGTGCACATCTCCCCCGGCAGTGTGTAGGGTGGGTCGACCAGGTGCTTTCTGCCCCCCGTTCACGCTTGCCAGTTTGGCTTTTCAGTTTTGGTTATTGTAATAGGTGTGTGGTCTGCGTTTCCTTGAAAATGAACAACACCAGTCACCTGTGCATGTCTTTATGGCCCTCCATGTATATTCTTCTATGATTTATTCTTTCACGTCTTTTGTCTACTTGGTTATCGAGTTGTTTCCTTATATTGAGTTGTGAGAATTCTTTGTATGAACACAAAGTATTTGTTTTTTATTAGGTATTTGATTTACAAAAATTTGCTCCCAGCCCTTGCCTCATCTTTTAAGATCCTTATCCGCGTCCTTTGAAAGGCGGAAGCTTTACTTCTGATGAAGTCCGCCCTGCCCAGTTTTTCTTTTAAGAGTGTACGTTTGATTCTGTACCTGAGAAACAGCGAACCTCAAGGTCGCAAAGATTTCACCCACGTTTTCTTCTGGAACAAAAATGCGTTCTGAGTTTCGAATAGTGAGAGGCGTTTAGCATTCACTTTTGGTTTCCTTGGCGATGCACAGCCCTGGAGAACCTAGCACACTGCCCACAAGCTTGCGACACCCCACTCTGAGTACTGGTAACCACACCCAAAGCTCTCCGTAGCTCCAGCAGAAAGGCCACACCTTTCATCTGATCTTTGCTTTCAATCACTTTCTCCAACTCCGGATTCACTGGGCCGCCCCTCCTCCAGCATATTAAAAACTCCACTTCTATTTGGGTTTTGGAAGTGGTTGGCTTGGCCAACCTGGTGAGGCCCCAGATTTCTGGACTTTCTCTTCCCCTTCTATTGTGCTTGCTGACTGGTCAGCTCTTCCCTGAGTGTATTTCTTGATGGTATTTTCCCAGACGTATCCAACTGTATCTGACACACCCAGGCTGATGTTCAGTGTTCAAACTCCTTCCCTAGAGCCATTGGTCAGTAGGCACAAGTGCCACCTCCCAGATGATCCTGGGCAACCATCTGAGCCCATGTTTGCCCTGCATAAATAAAATGGAGGTCCATCTGTCCATTTTAATGCATCTATTTCTTCATTTCCTTTCTCTCTTAGTTCTACAGCAGTCAGGATAAGTGTCACTCGCTGCCACAACAACACCTGCCATTCCAGGCACTTACCATAATAAGAGTGTATTTATCTTTTGCTTATAATCCACTGAGGGTTGGTGGCTCTCCTCTAAGCTTTGACTCAGGAAACTGGGTTCCTTGCACCTTCCATCATGGAGCTCCATTATTTCAGAGGCCTTTCCCTCCAGTCACGAGGATGGGGTACGGGGAAGAGACAGGAAGAGCACAGAGGTGCTCATGGTAGACCCCCATTTCATTGGCCAGAACCTGATCATGTGGTCCTAACACAACTGTAAGGGATGCTGGGAAATATAGTCTTTCTGTGAGTCCATGAAGAGGAAGCAGGAGTGGTAAGATCTGATTGCATGGACCCATTTTTTTTTTTTTTTTTGATTGTGTATTGAGGAAAACCTCGATGTTTCATATAATGCTATTCATTTAGTGATTCCTTTAAATGAACAGTGGTTTGAATCTCGATGTGCTAGGTACAGTGCTGTCATGGGAAGGTGGGACGGAGGAGGGGGCAGCACTATCTCTAGCCCTTGAAATGATATATTCCCAGAGTGAAAGGGAGGATTAGTTTATCTCCATTGCATAGATGAGCGAACTGGTTCAGAAAGGCAATCTCGCCCAAGGTCACCGAGCTTGCAACTTGATCAACTGCGATTAAATCTTATATTCATTCTAAGCGGTTAACCTATATTTGCACCAGGAGGAAGTCTATACTTTCCAGGTTATAGTCTGGTGGGGAAGTCAGACACTAAATCAGATAATTACAATCCAGGGAGACAAGTGGACAAGGTGTCGTCAGAACACTGACCGCCATAGCTGGGGGTGGGGGTGGGGTATTGGGTAATCTTCCAAGGAAGGGCATTGGAGTTGGGGTTCTGTGGAGTAGTCAGGAGCTCACCAGATGGAGAAGGAAGAAAAGATTTTTGTTACATATCTCTCCTTGTGGCCTCTGCTCCAGACCGGGACCCATATGGGAGGGCCCCCCTTGAGTTTTGGTTTGGGGTTTCTGGTTTTCATTTGTGATGCCTGCGAGGAGGGGGGGCATCTAAAGGAAATAGCTGTTCTGAACTGGCTGAGCTGTCTCCGGGAGGTGGAGATGTTCTGATAAGGCGCTGTGATCGTGACCTTGCCGAGCAGCCCTGCTGGGAGATAAGGGCAGAGGAGCTGCAGAAGGAGCTTCCTGCCCTGGGCTGATAGGCCGGCGGGGCGGGTCTGCAGCGTGGGGCTGGCCCGCCTGTTGCAGAACCCGCTGACTTGGTCAGCGAGGTGCTGAGGCTGCACTTCCTGCTCCCTCATCCAGGGCTGCATCTCCGGTCACCCAGTGCCTATAGCACCCCTTTGAGACAGTCCGGGACAGGGTGTGAACTGGGTTTCAGCCCTGGTTCTGTTCTCAATTAACCAGGAGGCCATGGGAAAGTCGGCCTGCTGTTCTGGGCCTTCCTTTCCCTTTTAGAAAATGGGGTTATCAATCTTGACTTCAAAGTCCGTGGCTAGGACTCAGCAGTGGATGAGCCAAAGGTGCTTACAGGGGCATTTGGTGGAGACTAGCAGGGGCTGCGCTTTTTGTCACCATCATCATTACTGTCGTTGTCATTTAGTATCGTGGTATGATTGCCACCTCTGCTCGGAGACACAGCCATTCCAGTTCTTGAGCTCTGGCCACGTGGCAGCCTCTGGGGAGCAGAGCTTCTGCCCTGGAGTCTCTGGGCTGGAAAGGGAGACTGAGTTTACAGAATAATCACCAATGGGGGTGGGCTCTGTGGGAGCACAGCGGCTGGTGAGGGAAGGAGGACAGATCTGAGTGCTCGCCGGACGGGGAGCCATGGAAGTCCTCCCGGGGAGCACCGGGGCTGGGCGCCGCTGTGTCTGGACCTGCCGACTCTGAGCACGGAGTGGGCGCTTTCCCTGCGTAGGGGCCCTCCTGCTCTCGGAACCTGTGCTTGTCTTGTTTTTCATCAGCACAGTCCTTTGCATCTAGCCCTCCCCGTGGACAAGGGTACAGGTCGCCTCTTTCCTGTTAGTGTGTCAAAATGCTGACGGCCTTTTGTTCTGCTCCTTTCCCTCCCTTCCCTTCCTCCCTGTTGGTGCTGTTCCACAAACAAAACTTTATGTCCCCATTAGCAGGTGATCTGTACGCTTGCTGGGCACCATACGTGGGCTCTGATGTGACACTGCCTCACATGCGCTATGAAAACACATTTGCTACCTAGAGCAGTGGTTCTTCACCTGGGTTCTATGGAACCCTAGGGGTTGGATGAGTCGGTCTCAGGGGTTCGGAGAAGCCTCTGCCGCGGAGGCCAGAATAAAGTAATACCGTCATTTGTTGTGAGTTCATGCACTTTGTTGGTTCTGTTCTTTGAGCAAGGTGATGTTCATGCATGGCTCATTTTGTGCACCAGTAAGAAAACATATACCTATCTCTTGAATTTGGAAAAAAAAATCATATTTTATTTATCACTAAAGAAGGGTTCGGTGAGTGCGCATATGAAACTGGTGGGTTCGGTACCTCAGAAAAGGTTAAGAACCACTGACCTAGAGGATTCTCAATATCTCAAGAGGCAATGGAAGCCTCTCTCTCCGGGTCCGAGTCTCCGTCTCTCTGTTTCCATGGGTGGAGCCGCACGTGGCTCTCCAGAAGACTGGATTTTACTCACTTATAAGCTGCCGCTCTAGGCCCAGCTCTGGGTCCCGTAGAAAGAACATTCCATTCTAAGCCTAAAAAAGTCAGGAAGAGGAAAAAGCCAGGAAATCAGGGGTGGTTATTCACATGGATTGGGAACAATAAGAAAAACCTGTCAGAATATTAACTGGCGTGCCACGTTCCTGAAACGAAGAGGAGGAGGGCAGCCTGAAATGACGGGACGTAACAGTGACGCAGATGATGCCTAACAGGAACGACTCCACATACACACAGTGGCAGCAAATTGGGCAAGTTCACAGCAGATCTCCTAGTCACAGGAACTGGCTGTTAGTCTCTTTACAGACTGCCATTTGCTCGAAACCACCCCCACCCCCCACGCCCCCCCAGTTTGAGGAATCACCTTGTGAAATCCACACAGCAGTTTCAGAAGCCAGTTCTAACTGCCTGGCTTCTCAGCTCAAATGTTTCTGCTCTCTTCCTCTCAAATTAATCAGCTCCTGTCCAGAACACGAACTGTTTACTTATCTGGTGCGATGTCTGTCTCTCCCACTAAGTGGTAGAGTCTAGTGTTTCTGCCCGGGAACCCTAGGGCTTGTTCTCTCTCAGAACGTCTGAGATCTCCTCCCGCTCTCACTGGGTGCTGTCTGGTTCTGTCTCAGGGCATTCTCCTAGGACAAATACTGAACCCGGAACAAACAGTTTTGCCACATCCAGGCCCAAGTCCACATTTTGCCTCTTGGTTCTACCGGGGGACCTTGGACAAGTCTGACTACCTCTCTGCGTTTCCGGTTCTTAGTGGAGGTAAGAATTGGAAAGACTGGGTGTCAGGCTGCAGTAGGGTCCCGGTCTCCCGACCTCGGGCCTGCACCACATGTCATAGGACTGAATGTCCTCACATTGGTGGCTTTCAAAGCGGAAGGTGTCAGTGAAGGGTGCTGTCACTGAGGACAAGGAGAAGATGCCAGGACTACTATTTATATTTAGTTCATTTATTATTTATTTCTTTTAGCTCCTTTGCATGGTAAGCAAGTTGGTCATCGGCAGTGGCAATGGAAGGCAATCTAGCTTTGTCCATGAAATTCAGGATCAGTTGGGAGCATCAGGGAGGAGCAGCTGGCATCCTGTGCTCGCGTGGATGTGGGGCCATTCTTTTCCCCACCGACACGAAACGGCCCCCAACTCTGCCCCTTTTCAGGTTTGCGTCTGTTTCTCATAATTGGTCTGTCTCTTTCCCAACCTGCAGCATGAAGGCGATGGCCTGATAGGAGATTCCAAAGATCTGGAATGCAAGTTCCATTCTGACTATTAATTTACCGGGTGACCTTAGGGAAACGTTGGGTTTTGGGGCCCTCGCTTGAAACTCGAGTGCACTGGCCCAGATCGTCACTGCTAAGTCTTTTGAAGCTCAGTGATGCTGTCACCCTTCTAGCTGGAAAACATTTCTTTCAGAATCCTTCCCCCATTCTTAAATCAACTGCATGTTGGAAAAAAGAAAAAACCCTCCAACATATATAATATGCGGCTTTAGGTCTATGCTCCATTAAAGAAGTAAATGAGCAAGATTATTAAGACAGAGCCAAAGTAAAACTCGAGGGGAGAGTTGGAGGGCTGGCATCTCCCGGGACAAACACGTGAACACGCACATCTGTGTTTTTGAACCAGCTTTGCACATGGCTGTCCTGCCTGTTGACGGGACTGAAAGCCTGGCCTTGGATGGGGGCTGGGGAATGAGGGCACCGTGCTTTGTGGGATGACAGGACCAAGTGAAAAGGCTGTGTGTAAACCTGGAGCGACCATTGAGTCTTAGTCCCAGGCTCTCTCTTTCTGTAGAGGGTTGGAATATAACACCAGGATCAGAACCAGCGGCAAGGATGCTTGACTGTGATGAGGGTCTCTTTTCTCCTTGTGATATAGAGCGACTGGCAGTGACACCCCAGGCTCATCCATCAGGGACCTCCCAGAGGTATGGGACCCAGGAAGCAGTCCCCATGAAAGGATGGGACCCTGGGTCCAGAAAGCTCATGCACATCATCATTTTTTGACAGCTTTATTAAGGTATAATTGACAAGCAATAAACCACACAGGTTTAGAGTGTCCAATTTGATACGTTTTGACATGTGTATACACCCATGAAATTGTCACCGCAACCCAGACAGCAAATCACCTCCAAGCGTTCCATGCTGAGCCGGCCTTTTCAGTTACTTAACAATGTCTTTTAAAGAGAAGAAGTTTTCCATTTTGATGAGGCCAATTATAATTATTTTTTTCCTTAAGAGCTGTGTTTTCTGTGTTGTGTCTACAAAACCTTTGCCTAACCCAAGGTTACAAAGGTTCTTACATGCTTTCTTCTAGAAGTGTTGTGGTTTAATGTTTTCCATTTTCATTTATCACATTTGTTTTGAGTTCATTTTTTTTTTTGTATAGTGTGGGGTATGGATTGAAATTCTACTTTTGCATGTGATTATAATAATGAATTGTTATTTATTCATTTTTAAATTATTATTAATTGTTCTAGCACCACTCGTTGAAAAGACTACCTTTCCTCCACCAAATTATCTTTACATATTGGTTGGAAATTAGTTAGCCATCTATATGTGGGTTTATTTCTGGAGTCTGTCTGTCGATCTCGACACTAATACCACATTGTCTTGATTACAGTAGTTAGTTATTCATAATAAGTCTTGAGGTCAGCATTAGTCTTCGAACTGTATTCTTTTTAAGAGTACTTTTGCCCATTGTAGGTCCTCTGTAATTTCATAAAATTTAGAGTCAGTTTATAATTTTCCCGAAAGACTTGCAAAGATTTTGGTTGAAATTGCATGGGCACTACACATCAGTTGGGGTCAGACTTGCTATCTTAATAGTAGTGTGACTTCTGGTTCAAGATTCAATACGTCTCTTCATTTATATGTATCTTTTAAAATTTCTCAGCAATACTTTGTAGTTTTAGGTTTTGCACATCTTTTGTTAGATTTATCCCCAAGTGCCTCTTATTTTTTAATGCTGTTGTAAATATATATTTTTATTTCTTCATTGCTAGTATATAGAAATATAATTGAGTTTTTTATTAATTGATCTTGTAACCAGAAACCTTGCTATACTTACTTATTAGTTCTAGTCACTTTTTTCATATATTACTAGAGATTTTCTATGTGCACTATGTCTGTAAATAAAAACAGTTTTACAACTTTATCATCTGGATTTCTTTTATTTGTTTTTCTTGTCTTATTGCATAACTTAGAAATTGCAGTACAATGGTGCCTAGAAGTGGTGAGAGCTAACGTTTGTGACTTGCTCTTAGGATGGGAGAATTCAGTCTTTCACCATTACATGTCGTGTTAGCACATGTTTCTGAAGATGACCTTTATCAGTTTGAGGAAGTACTATTTTGTTTCTAATTTGCTGAGGAATTATCTTTTTTTTTTTTTTTTTTTTTTTTTTAGGTTTTATTTATTTATTTTAGAGAGGAAGGAGAGAGAAGGAAAGTGGGGAGGAGCAGGAAGCATCATCTCTCATATGTGCCTCGACCAGGCAAGGCCAGGGTTTTGAACCGGCAACCTCAGTGTTCCAAGTTGACGCTTAATCCACTGTGTCACCACAGGTCTGTTTTTGTTTTTTTAAAAATGAGAAATGGATACTTCATTTGGCCAAATACTTTTAATATATCTATTAAGATGGTTACATGGTTTTTCTTTATTTTTATTTTTTTTTACAGGGACAGAGAGAGAGAGTCATAGATAGAAACAGACAGACAGGAACAGAGAGAGATGAGAATCATCAATCATCAGTTTTTTGTTGCTGTTGCGACACCTTAGTTGTTCATTGATTGCTTTCTCACATGTGCCTTGACCGCGGGCCTTCAGCAGACCGAGCCACCCCTTGCTGGAGCCAGCGCCCTTGGGTCCAAGTTGGCGAGCTTTTGCTCAAGCCAAATGGGCCCGCGTTCAAGCTGGCGAGCTCAGGGTCTCGAACCTGGGTCTTCCGCATCCCAGTCCGATGCTCTATTTACTGTGCCACTGCCTGGTCAGGCGGTTACATGGTTTTTCATTTTTTGGTCTGTTAATATGGTAAATTACACTGACTGATTTTCAAAAATTATATAAACATGTATGCCCAGGAGAAAACCCACTTGGTCATGCTGTTCCTTATAAACGTTATTGAATTGGGTTTACTAAAATTTTAAAAATAACTTTTGCATTTATTTTCATGTACAATATTAGATTATGGTTTTCTTATTTTATTATATATATTACTTTATTGATTTTAGAGAGAGAGTCAGACATTAAGAGGCAGAGACAGGATCATCAATCTGATGACCAGAGATCAAACCAGCAACCTCTGTGCTTTGGGCCAGCGCTCTAACCAACTGAGCTGTGTGGCCAGTGCTCTTCTCTTATGATATTTCATCCTTGTTTTGGTATCAGGGTTGTGCTGGCTGTATAGATTGCACTGAGAAATATTTACTCTTCTATTTTCTGGAAGAGTTTGGTATTATCTATTTCTGAAATATTTGCGTAGAATTCATTAGCAAAGCCATCTGGGCCTGGTGTTTTCTATTGGGAAAGTTTTCAACTAAAATTTTAATGTCTTTAATAGTTAAAGTGCTATTTAGATTTTTTACTTCTTGTTGGGTAACCTTTGGTACTTTGTCCAATTTATCTAAATTGTTAATTTTGTCGGCTTAACATTTTTAATATTTTAAATTATCATTTTAATATTTATAGAATTTGTAGTGATGTGACCCTTTTATTCAAGATATTGACAATCTGTTTCTTTTCTCTATTTTTTTCACCCTAAGAGATCTGGGTAGAGTTTCTTCAATTTTATTGGTATTGTCAGAGAACCAGTTTTTGGTTTTGTTTATTTTTTTTTATTGATTTCTATTAATTTTCTATTTTTTGATTTCTTTTGTAATCATTTTAATTTTTTTGTCTGCTTCATTTCAGGTTTCTTTATTATTCTTTAGCTAGTGTTTTACTTTAAAGTGGATGGTGAAATCATTAATTTGAGACCTTCTTTTCAAATATGAGCATTTAAAGCTATTAATTTCACTCTAAGTGCTGCTTTAGCAGCACCTTATACATTGGAATTGTTTTTATTTTTGGGCAATTCTCAATATTTTCAAAATTTCCTTTTGATTTCCCCTTTGATTTGTGAGTTATTAGAAGTGTGTTATTTAGTTTCTACATTCTCAGAGATTTTCTAAATGTCTTTGTGTTTTTGATGTTTGATTTAATTCCACTGTGGTCAATGAATGCACTTTGTTTGACTCAAATGATTGAGACTTGTTTTATGGCCCAGAATATGTTTTACTTTGGTGACTGCTTTGTGTGCACTTCAGAAGAATTCCACTATTGTTGGGTGAAGTAGTTTCTAAATGTTGATTAAGTGGGTTGATAGTGTTCAGATATTATTGGTTGTTTCTTCACTTGTTCCATCAGTTATTGACAAAGGGATATAGAATTCTTCAACTAAAATTGTAAAGTGGTCTATTTATCCATTAAATTCTAAGATTTTTGCCCCATTTATTATTTTTTTTATAAAAGAACATACATTTATTCTCACAGTTATGAAGGCCAGAAGTTCAAAACCAAGGTACAGTTGGGCTATGCTCCCTCGGAAGGCTTTACAGAAGAACCTCCCATGCCTCACCTGAGCTTCTGGTTGAAAGTTCTGTTGCTAGGTGCGTAAACGATCAGAATTAGTGTGTCCTTTTGATGAATTAACCCCTTTTCATTATGAAATGACCTTCATTGTTGCTTTGTTATTCTTTGCTCTGAAATCTATTTTCTCTGCTACCAATATGGTCACATCCAATCTTTTTTGTTTTTGTTTAGTTTCAGTTTTTCTAATCATTTTACTTTTAATATTTATGTTTAAAGTAGTTTTTTTTTTTTTTTTTTTTTTTGGCAGCAGAGAGTTGGACTTCATTTTGCTTGTTTTGTTGACAAACTCAGTTTTTTTACTGGTGGTGTTTCAATCATCGGAGTCTCATGCCGCTTACCAGTGGGGCACATTCTGAGAAATGTGTCGTTAGAAGATTCCATCATTGCGTGAACTACAGAGTGCTTACACAAACCTGAGTGGTGCCGCCCACAGCACACCTAGGCCATTGGTATCACCTACTGCATTTAGGCTCCCAGCCTGGACCACACGTGACTGTACTGAATACTGTAGACAGCTGGAATGCAACAGTGAGTATTCGCATACATAAATGTATCTGAACATAGAAAAGGCAAAGTAACAATATGGTATAAAAATAAGAAATGGTGCACACTTGTAGAATGTGCTAACATAATGGAGTGAGTGTGAAGGCCTAGGACACTACTGTACACAACCGTGGACTTCACAAACACTGTACATGCAGGCTACCCCAGATTTAGAAGACAACATACGATTAACAGAACACAAAATAACATGGGACAATTAAGAGACAGGGTGAACATGGAAGGTATGAGACTGCAGCTGGCGTAACATAGAGTACTGTTTACGGTGAACATGTAAAAATAAGCAACTACTTTACCTACAATAATGATAAAATTACAGTGTGTCCATAAAGTCATGGTGCACTTTTGACCAGTCACACGGTCAAAAGTACACCATGACTTTATGGACACACTGTAGAGTATGAAAAATACATGAACAAGGAACATGGTCATTGATCATCATCATCAAACATTATGGACTGTTCATAATTGTCCATGCCAGATGTTCATTCGTCTGGCGTCACAGTGGGCTCACTTACACCAGCATCACCACAAACACCACCTCAAGGGCAGTGCCTCCTGGGCCTTGGCCTTAAGCCATCAGTGGGGGGGGGGGGCAGGACCACGTACAGTTTTATTAACTTAAAATCATGTTTGTTTCATAACCAATTTATGGAAACAAGAAGGATACACATTTGCTTTTTTTAAATGTTGCCTTACACATTTTTAAAATAAAAATTTTTGTATAATCGTACTCTGGATGGTCAGGAGGCATGAGGACGTACACGAACACTTGTAGCGCTCAAAGGGTTAAATGAGGAGGCCGTTGTCCGATTGCTGGGAGCAGAGTTTGACTTGGGTGTCTGCTGTCGTGGGGGCTTACGGCAGTGCCCACCGCCGTGCGGGTCTCTTTTGGACTCCTGCCACATGCTTCTCCAGGGCATGCTGGGACGTGGGCTCTCGCCTTTAGCACCCATGTGACTCCTTCTTGGGACAGCCAAAGGCTCAGGTCCTGCTATTTCTATCAACCCCACGTCCGGGGGTCTCTGTACGTGGCCTCTGGAATTGTAGACTTCAGAATATTTTTAAGGCAAATCCTCATCATTTTGTGGAGACAAGCTCTCAGCCAACTGCTCACTGGGAAGACCAGGCGTTCTTCCTCCTATTTGACAGACGGGAAAGTAAAGGGTTAAAGACGAGAGGCGAATTCCAAACGTACACAGGGCTTGCGTGGTAATGAGCTTTCCATCCCAGTTCCCTGGGCACTTCTGGGCCACGCTGCCTTCTCCCTCCCCAGACCACACTCATCCTCCCTCCGTGGAGGCCACACAACTGGTTCCCGGTCTTTTTACTTCCCACTGCCCTTGGAGCCTGGCCTTCTCCCGCTCTCTGAAGCGAATTTACTCCGTAAGTTCCAACCAGAAATATTACGATCTGACTTCTTGTGGCTTCAGGAGCCACCCATCTATGGTAACACTTCAAATTAAATGTCATGAGTAAGTAATTACTTTCTGAAGCTGAGGTATCTGATAAAATGGAAATCACTATTGTGTGTTAATTAAAATTGCGCTGATTATTAAAGTTATATTTTGGTGTTTTAATAGCTCTATAACGGACACGTAGATAAAGCTCAGAGATACACACCACTGTGATTCTCGTTAAACTCCAATGAAGGTCGGTATTCATTCAAACATGTGTTTGTTGTTTCTGACAACTGAAATGGAATTTTTGTCCGAGACGGAGCTGGGTGTCGCGGTTAGGTCTGTGGCTCGTTGGAACCTGCGGATAGGGATCCTTTGATTTTTTACGCAGTATGAGTTTGGGGTGGGGGAGCTTCTTCTGGGTGCGGAGTGGCCGGAAAACCAAGGAGGAGATCTGGGGTGTAAACAGCATGTTCCTGTCAAATTCCTCCCAGGCCGTTCCATAAACCAGAAGGGGATGGGATCTCCGAGTTCTCTAAGAATCTGATCTGAGTGCATAGGAATCTCAGGTCATTGACTCTCCCTGCCTGGCGGCTCCTCACAACGACTTGGTGGCTGTGGAAATGGTCACACCTCTTCCTGCTCCCTGGAGATGCTGAGTGGGTGGTTGGGGTGGCCCAGTCCAACCACTCAGGTGTCTGTTTGCCCATGGGTGTCTGGGGGTGCATCAGGGACCTGGACATGTATGCCACCTCCCTCCCATTGTCCCACCTGCTTCCACCCTTCCTCCCACTCAGGGGGCTTGCAGAAGTGTCCTCTGGAGATTAGCACTAATTGAGTTGGGGACACTCACATGTCCCTGTCCGTGTCCTGTCAAGAGTATGGGTTCTAATGGCCCCAGCAGCACCAGGCCAGCCTTGCCTTTCTGCTTCTAGACAAGGGGGACTTCCTGGCTCCCCTAAAGCTGAGCACACCAATGAACTTGCTGGGGGCCTGGGGAATGATCTCTCTGGGGAGGCAGGACTGCCCAGGAGCCAGCGGGAGGAATGGTTTTGCCAAAGATGGCAGGACGTTTAGAGGCCCCGTTGACAAGGTCTTGGTGACGTGTCAGTTTTGATACAGGATGTGTGTGTTGCTGAGGCCCCGGCAGGAAATGACACTTTCAAATTGGGTCACTTGAGGGGAATTTAACAGATGTGTCATTAAGAAGGGGACACTGTGGTGCCCCAGCCCAGGCCTGAGGAGGGAGGGGGGAGCTGACCTGGGGAACACGGGGTCCCACAGCCTCAGTGTAGTGGGGAGACTTGGGATCCAGAGGGCCTGCTAGTAACCACAGGTCAGCTTCCCAGGCCTGAAGGAGGAGACTGGAGGGGCGTCAGGACAGAGAAACGAAAAATGGGGGGCCGGGATAGAGCCTGGCTCTGCGAGGAGACGAGGTGGGCTTTGGACACACTCCACGTTCATACGTGACCACGTTACCACGTAACCACAAGGCAGTGATCTTTCCCACGGCCCTGCTGGGCAGTGGGTTTTGGGCAGATATCCAGGAAGAGGGCCAAGGCCTGAGCGCAAGGAGCCTGCGGATCGGGAGGAGCAAGAGGGTCTGGATTGGATGGATGGGAACCCCAAGCAGTGGCAGCCCAGATGGGACAGGTGACATGGGAAGGCCTCTGATTCCACAGGACGTGAGTGTAGACTGCAGGATGACGGGAGCAGGGCCACGGGGCGTGAGCGCACACCGCGGGGGGACGGGAGCAGGGCCACGGGGCGTGAGCGCACACTGAGGGGGGGACGGGAGCAGGGCCACGGGGCGTGAGCGCACATTGCGGGGGGACGGGAGCAGGGCCACGGGGCGTGAGCGCACACCGCAGGGGGACGGGAGCAGGGCCACGGGGCGTGAGTGCACACCGCGGGGTGACGGGAGCAGGGCCACGGGGCGTGAGCGCACACTGAGGGGGGGACGGGAGCAGGGCCAGGGGGCGTGAGCGCACACTGCGGGGGGACGGGAGCAGGGCCACGGGGCCTGAGCGCACACCGCAGGGGGACGGGAGCAGGGCCAGGGGGCGTGAGCGCACACTGAGGGGTGACGGGAGCAGGGCCACGGGGCGTGAGCGCACACTGAGGGGTGACGGGAGCAGGGCCACGGGGCGTGAGCGCACACTGAGGGGTGATGGGAGCAGGGCCACGGGGTGTGAGTGCAGGGCCGCATTCTGGAAAGAAGAATACGACAGGGTGGGTGGACAGCCTGGGGAGAGATTGGAGGTCGGGAGCCCCTTGGAGTCACAAGGCTGGTGTGGTTGAGGGATCAATAAGGGTCAGATTCCACGGGCTCCTTCAGAGACAAAGGAGAGGAGACAGAGAGAGGGTGAGGGTCCGAGGCTCTGGTCAGACAAAGAACCAGGCTTGTTAGCAGATGGGAGAGCGGGAGAGTGAGTGAGGGACAGTGGCCTGTTCCCCCAGCCTGGTGACGCCCTCAGCAGAGGCTGGCTGCTGGCCCGGGTCTGAGGACTTACAGTCCCCGAGCTCTCAGGGTGTGGGTGGTGCCCAGGGTCCGCTCTGCCTGTGGTCTCGGTGCACCCCATCAGAGTCACCTGCCGAACCTGATAGAAGCACAGCTCCTGGTCCCTGCTAGGATGGGCTGGACCAGCCCCGGAATCAGCACTTTATGGGGCTCTAGGGAACGTGGGCGCAGCTGAGCTGCTCGATGCTGCTGCAACCCGCCCACCCCCAGGAGCGCCTGTGCACTGTGGCCCTCTCACTGGTGTGGAAACTGAGGCATGGGAAGAGGGGCAGTGTGCTCAGCCCCACAGTGTAGCGCAGGCCGGGTCAGGGCCCACCTCAGGCCTGGAGGGGATTGAAGTGGTGGGGAAGGGGGACTTCGGTTCCCCTGGTCTCACTTTTTTGGTCTCCAAGCTGCTCACTGGGAGGTTGTGTTCCCCAGGGCAGGGCCGCATGGGGTAGTGGGCGGGTGGGTGCCAAGCCCTTCCCGCTGCCCAGAGCTTGGACAAACCGGGACCTGACAAGGTCTGCTCAACCTCAGCGAAGCCCAGCTCACTTCCTGCTCAGTTGAAAGTTTCATTTTCAGAAAAGGCAGGACAGGGAGGACTGAGCAGGGCCAAAGGAGAGTGAAACGAGGCAGAAAGGGCTACGGCAGCCGGGCCGGTTCCACCGACTGATCGGAGATCCAGGCCAGTGTGCAGAATGGAATGTCTGCTCTGTAAACAGAATTCCTGGAACAGTAGCCACAGCTCCCTCAGCTTTCTAAAGCCAAGTCAGGAGCACCTCTCATGGGCAGAACATCCCGCTGGGTTGTTGGGGAGCAGGTGGACAAAGCATGCTCCCTGTCCTCAGGGGGTGACAGGTGAGAGGCAGACAGGTAAGGAGATGACAGTGTGCATTAAAGCCTTCTGGACTCTCTGAGAGACAGATGGGCCATTCATGCACATGTGCACACTGTGGGTGAGACAGTCCAAGCCTTGCCTCCACAGAGCTGACACTCTAGGGAGGAAGCCAGATGTTAATCAAAGTGTTGTTACTGAGAGCAGAATGCGCCAGTAACAGTGAGGTTTTCTCGGGTTGGAAGGAGAATTGAGCAGAGATTTGAAAGTAAGAACACAAAGCTGAGCAGGAGCATTTTAAGAGAAGAAAACAGCCTATGCAAAGGGCCTGTGGCAGGAGTGCCTGAACGAGGGCCGTGATGGCTGACGTGGAGGATGTAGGGGCCAGAGCAGTGCAGGGTGGGCTGGAGGGGCAAGAGAGAAAATACATTCATTACCCCAAGCCAAAGGCTGCTCCTTGCCACCTGCTCACACTGCCTCCCCATCTGACACCCAAGGGTGAGCAGAGCTTATTCTGGGACTGACTGGGTCAGAGGCTCGGCAACGTTGTGGGTGGACCTGGGAAAAATGACAAAGAAGAAAATGATAGACAGGAAAAGCCAAGTGCCTTGGTGTCAGAGAGGGGGCATGTGGAGTGCAGGGTTCAAGGCCTTTGAGCCAGGGCAAAGGTACAGCCCGTCCCTCAGAGGCAGTGGGGAGAGACAGCGTCGTGTTTGGTGGCATAGTGTGACATGATCAGACCGGCACTTTGGAAAGATGATGTGGTCTTGGCATGGACTGGTCGGAGGCGACAAGGACAGAGACTGTCCCATGGGCAGACAGGCCCCAGCGAGACGAGTTTGTGGCGAAGACGGATTCTTCTAGTTCCGTGATAGTGAACCTATGACACGCGTGTCAGCACTGACACGCGTAGCCATTTTCGATGACATGTGGCTGCATGCTGAGAAGGACGTTTCATCCTTGGCTCCTGCACGACCAGGTGCAGTAGCTGAGGATAAAACATTTGCTGTAGTGTAGCCACTCTGTGCCGGAGGTCTGGAGGCCAAAACAACAGAACTCCGGCACAGAGCGTCTAGTTCTAGGACTTCCGGTTAGGCCATTTTTCTCCAAGTGACACACCACCCGAGTTACACTTGTTTTCTTTGGCGAATTTTGACACACCAAGCTCAAAAGATTGCCCATCACTGGTCTAGGAGGTTGGAGTGCAAATGTCCGTCTTAGCTTTATTCACAGACGGGTTTCGCTCAGTACCCCTTCATCCACTCTTTACTGACTTTCTCTCTCACTCAAAACGTGATCAGGGTGTCCACCTCCCAGTTCAGCCCACTAGCATTGGGTGCCAACCACAAGAGGGCTGTGCCCGGGTTTCTGGGGCTCCGCACAAGCCTGAGGTCTGCCCTGGTCTTCAGAGAGCTCACGGACCAGCGTGGCCTGGTGGGAAGCTGGCAGTGATGGTGGAACCCACTGTGCACTCGGGAGCCCTGAGCCACTCTGAGGAGCTGGGGGAGGAGCCTGCCTGAGCTGATACCTGGGCCCTATCTGGGCACAGAGGGCAAGGAAGGGGTACCCGCTGCCGGGCCCAGCCACAGGGAAGCGCGGAGACCCGTGAGAGCATGGGGGCCGAGGAAGTAAAGGCAAGGTGTTGCTCGCAGGGGGAATGTGAGTAGGAGGTGAAGGCGGAGAGACACCCCTGCCAAAGTGGGCTGTTTGGAAAAGCCCGGGGTCTGGCAGGCAGGGAGGAGGGTGCTGGAGCGGGATGGGGCCTGGGCCTGCTCCTGGCTGTGGGGCGCTTCTTGCAGGTGGCCCTTTGATCTCACAACAAACGGCCCATTCAGCATCTCCAAGACAGGCTGGCTCCTGGCAGCCAGGGCGGGAAGGTGGCAAAAACACAGGGGATTGTCTGCCCGGTTCCAGGGTCGGGAGTCCGCTCAGCAACCCCAAATGCGCCCGCCCACGGGGAGTAACTGGGTTCCAGCCGCCACCACCGTCAGGGTCGCCTGCCAAGGACTCCTCGACGGGCCACAGGGCTGCCGCAGGGACTGAGAGAGTGGGATGGGGTAAGCATCACCTGGATGTGGGCTGTGGGGGTCATTGTGCTGTGTGCCAGATCCAAGGGGACAGACCCTCTGCAGGGACTGACTGAGTGTCCTTCCCCTCTGGTGACTTCTCTGTGGGTGAAGGCCGTCTATTGGGAGAACCGAGCCCGGAGGTGTGTCTCTAAACACTGCAAAGGCTGAGGTCTCCTGACCAGCAGCCCCCTGTCATCCTGTCAGCAGTGATATTAAAACCCGCAAGAGACGATGCATTTTTAAAAAACACTAAATTTCACAAATGCTGAAACCAAAACAGCTTCTTTCTAAATTTGTGGGCTCTTCCTCTTTATTCACCTAGTTTGAGTGTCTCTGCTGCTCTGCTGTCCCGAAGAGCACGGGTCTGGAAGGCCCGCTGGACCAGGGGCGATCTGGAACAGAGGCCTGCCTGCAGACCGCCAAGTGAAGAGAAAGCTTCGTAGAGGTGAACAGGTATTCGGGGGCAGTGTTGAAGGTCAGCTGTGGACTCACAGGGTCCTGGCCTTTGATCTTCCTGGCTTTACCTCGCTGTATGCCCTGAGACAAAGTCATGTAACCACTCTGACCCTCGGTCTCCTCCTCTGGAAGCGATGCCCGTTTGCAGTGCTGCTGTGAGGGCCGAGCCTGCCAACTATACACAGACGCACGGCCGACACTCAGGAAGCATGCGTTCTTTATCTCTTAAGAAAGTAAGGTTGGCTTAGGAATAAACTCTAACCGAAATGTGGTTGCTGCACTAAGAATAAGCCAAAAGTCACAAAATTATGTAGAGATTGTTTTCATTGAATTAAAAAAAAAATCCGGGAGACTAATGGGCAGTCTGTTTCCTTCCTCCTCCCAGCAGCACCTATGTGGTCACCTTTGAACATGCAAATAAAGCAGTTTAAGTTTCCAAATTTACACTCGTTGACTGCCATTCACTTACTCTGCAAACAGGCAGTGAGCACCTCCTACGGGCAGGCGGGCGAGGTCCGCTGCTGCTCCCAGTGCATGCTGGGAAGCGTGGGGCGGAGCCTGGGCGCTGTGGGAAAGAGCAAACTCACTCAGGTCCCGAAGGTTCCTGCAACGTACTAACCATGACCTTGGGCAAGCCATTTCAAAGCAGTAGCCCTCCAAGTTCCTCATTTGTATAATCACCCTGATAATAGTTCCCTTGCAGGGTGGTTTGTGAGGATTAAAGATAATGGGTGTAAAAAGGCCTGGTGCCTGAAATCAGGGAGGGCAGCCCTTATTGCTGGGAGGTGATCCCTGCCCTTGAGAGGCTGGTGGGGTCCCTCCTGAGCAGCAGATACAACCTGGAGTGAGGGGTCCCCCTGTGAAAGTGCATCTTCCCCGCATCTCCTGCAGCCAATGCGGGCTGGGGGACGTCGCGAAGGAAACGGTCCCCCGGGGACCTTTCTTTGGGTGGCCCCTTTATCCCACCCCCTTGCAAAAGACCACCGACCTTGAGCTAGTTTTCTGATGTGTTTTTAAGGCTGTTCTTTAGAACTGTGGCAAAGCAAGGAGTGGCCCAGAGCCTGGCACGAGGTTCTGGGAGCCTGGCTGTGTGGGTGCCGGGTTTGGATGAGGGAGAGCCGCTTCTGGAAGAGGCAGGACGAGGTCTCCCAGTGTATTCATCCTGCACATCTGACCTCAGATTCCAGACAGCTAATGACTTATGTGTCTCCCATCTGGACTGGACTCACTGGCCACACTACCCAGCAGCCTCCTTCCCAATTGGCACCATCTGCCGGAAGTTGGTCTAAGTGCCAGGTGGGAGTACAGGGCTGGACTTTGAGTCAAAGGGCTCTTACCCTGACCTTGGGGATGGCTGAACCCCAGCCAGGTGGAAAGATCTGAGACTAGCTTTGAATCAAGAAAATGTGAGTCAAGTCTCAAGTGCACCCCTGACTGACAGCTCTCAGGAGCCTGACTCTGCCACTGTCCGCCCTGTGTCCTCACCGCAGAAACAGGCAGGTCACAAGCTCTGCGTGTCTCCAGGCTCCCAAGCCCTCTCTGGGCCCAAGCTTGCCCTTAGCAAATTGGACAATTTCTTAGCCACCTCCCAGTGTTTTGTAACCTGTGACTACCCTGTTGGCCAGTTCCTTCCTGCCAACACCCACTCCCACCCACAGGAAAAATACCTGCCCGTGGACTATATGGACTTGGCAGGAAGGCCATGATGGCCCAATAGCCAGCAGCCTGAGGCTTCGCAGGGAGGGCCGAGTTTCTGGGCAGAGCCTGTAAGCTCACTGGCCCTCTGCCTCTCTCCGACAGCAGCTTTCAGACCAGCAGAACCTGGAGATACAAGGGCCCCCAAGTTTTCCCGACAGGCAGGATGCAGTTGTCACTGGGGAATGCAGTGATTTCTAGAAAGTGAGAGTCAGGACCTGGGTCATGGTCATCTCTGGCATTCCATTCTGATCTGAGCTCTGGCTTCACTGGGGTCCACCCTGTTCTGAGGCAGCGGTGGCTCTCCCAGCTGAGTCAAAAGGCTGCTAGCCAGAGGACCGGTGGTTAGCTCCTCAGTGGTGTGTAGCCTCCTGGGGGCGGCCCTGGTCTTCCCGACCAGCTGTGCCCGACCAGCCGTGCATGTGAGACCCCTTGTCCCTGGGGACATCCAGCTCTGCTCCCCTCCCACTCTGCAGGTGACCACCCTGGGTGGGGGTGGGGGTAGGAGGGGGCAGCCTCTGTGGTCAGGGCCTCATATCTGGGGAGCGGAGAAACAGCTTTGTCCCGGGGTCTGCAAAGCACTTGCTGTTATCACTGTTTTTCTGATTTCTTAACAGTCTTCTGAGTGTTAGATGAGAAATTGAAAATGCTCCTTAATATGAGAGTGGTTTCCACCCAGGGGCAAATTAGCCCCTCTGGGGGCTATTCGTCAATGTCTGGAGACATTTTTAGTCGTCACAGTGTGGGGAGGGGGTGTTGCTGGCATCTGAGGGAGGCAAGCATGCTGCTTAGCACCCAGGATTATCTGGCTCTAAACACCAATATCACCAAGGTTTTGAAATCCTGATAGAAGGGAAACTGAAGATTTCAGACTCAGGTCTCCAGAGAGTAAAAACTAAAAACTAAAAAAATAAAAAAATAAAAAAAATAAAAATAAATAAATAAAAGTGTACAATAAACAAGCACACGCACAATAGTCATCTTCATGGTATGATAAATATTTTTATTTCAGGGGTTGATGGAAGAGCTGACCTAGTGTCAAGTTGGGGTGGAGAGTGGCCCGGTGGCTGCCCTGAAGGCCCTGTCCCCGTTGACCGTGCACTGCCCCGCCCCGCCCCAGGGGAGCTGGTGAGGACAACTCCTCCCTCTAGGTAGGCACAAGGTGGCACCCCGCTGCCTCTGGACTTGATTTCTACATGGGGCTCCTGTCCCACACGTCCACTGTTGGTGAGAACGTGACACTTGGGTGTCCCATGTGCAGCTCAAAGTGCAAAGTGCCCAAACCCAAACTCAGAGCCTGCCTTCCTGAGCAGTGACTCTTTCGCAGGCCCTGTATGCTCACGGCCCAGCCCCTGAGCCGCCCAGCCCAGGTCCCAAGCCTGGCCTCTGTGGTGTCCCCCCTGCTGCCCACGCTCTGTCCTGTTTGAGTTAGGTCCACAGTCACCTTCTCATCCATCCGTTCTTTCTACACTACGGCTTTGTGCGTAATGGCTCAGCTCTTTCCTGGGCCCTGCACCTCCCTCCTGTCTCCAGGGCTCTTCTGTGGCCAGCCTTTTGCCCAAACCACAGTGAGATGCATCTTTCTAAAGCCGGTTTTTCACTAGTGCACTTTCCTGGTCAAATGTCCGTTATGGCTTTCTTTGCCAACAAGATAAGACTAACTTCTTAACTTGGGGTTCATATCTCTCTACGTCGATGTCCTATGGATGTGCAATCTCCTCTCTTCTCCGCCCCACTCCCCTCTGCAATGCAGGTACACACATGCTGAGCCATCCATGTCCCCTAGGCCACGAGCCCCTGATGGAATGGACAGGTGCAGCAGCCTCTCCTGTCCTGACCCACGGCTCCTCCCTTCATCTGTGCATCCTGGGGTTCCCCACCCAGAACACCCCTGCCCTAGAGCCATGCCTATGAGTCCCACCAGCATCATCTGTGCTTTAAAGCCGCCAGCCCCGAGAGGAGGGATGGTGTGCGTTTCCCTGAATCGCCACCACACTCTGTCCAGCCCTCCTAACAAGTGCTCTCCACTCTGCCTTCGATTACACAGATTTGTGATGAAGTGACGAACATTGGTGGTCGTCTCTGGGCTTCAAGTGCAACCAGGCAGCTCCTCGAACCTGTGCAATGACCTGGTTCAAAGAGGAACCAGTGACTCCCCTTTCTAAAGAAGACAGTAAAGGTTCTGCGACCCTCAGAGATTTGCTCCAGGGCCAGGGCCAGGGTAGAAGGTGTGACCTCAGTGTCACGTCCCTAAGAGCAACAAGCTCTGGGCCTAGAGTGGTCTTTCATTCACTCATCCATTCAGTCATGTGTGGGGAAACGCACGAATCAGTGGAGGGAATGAATGAATTCATTCATTCAAGAACCAAGGAGTGTTTCTCATGTGCTGAGCATATCACAGATAGATGTTCCGTAAAAAATCCTTCTGCCATCTTTTGTGAATTTTAATTTTAAAGAGGGGAAAGAAATACAGTTATACCTTTGACTTTTTGAAACGATCAACTTCAAAATAACTTTTGAATGTTCAAATTGTAACAGCAAAAGTGGGAGGGGCACGAGGGGTGACTCTTCTCTGGGCCCCTCACCTTACACAGGTCAGGACGGTGGGCGCAGCGCGGGAGAAGGACGCCCGAGGGCATCCCGCGGCCCTGGCCGAGCCTGGACTCGCCTCACCTGCCTTCAGGCTTACCACACGGTGTGTCATCTCAGCAAACAGCTGCTCTCTGTACCTGCGGGACTGGTGTGACTAAGCGAGTGATCGAGAACATGGGTGACGATGGCAAGATGAGAGCTTGGAGGTGGAGGCGGAAAGAGAGGGCACGGAGTCCTTCCCGTGTCTCCCCTCCTAGGAGGGAGGCGTCCGGGTCCCGGATGGCAGGGGGCAGCCTGGAGCTCAGCGAGGAGCAGCAACCAACCCGCAGGCACAGGAATGCGGGACTGAACGTGGAGGTCCACCTAGCAGTTAGGTGTTCGCTGGAGTGTTAGGGAGCCTGGGTTCGAATACTGCTCCTCTGGTGTGTGGCCCGAGAGGATTCAATGAGTGAAACTCATCAAGGGATAAGCACGTGCCGGCACGAGTAAGTGCCCCGAGTTAACTGGTATTATTATTATTATTATTACTATTATTATTACTATTGGGGAGACCTGTGTTTCCAGACCCGGATGTGCCTCTAACAACTTCAGCTGGAAGAGGTCTTGATACTGCATAGTGGGGTCCTGGGGGAGCCGGGGTTCGGCCCCGCGGAGTCCTGGCTTCTGGCAGTCTCCCCCGAGCTTCTCCGGGAATGTTGGGCAGACGCCACATGTCCCTCTTGCCTCATCTGCCCGGGCGTTGCAACACTGGCACAGTGTGAAGGAAGGTGCTGTCCTGGGAGAAGCACCTTAGTCATGGGAACCCAGCGAGCCCCTCCCAGGAGTGTCCTGCAGGCAGGCGTTGGTCAGGGAAGACCTGCTTCTGCAGGTAGCCACCTGGCAGGCACGTCCCTGGCCTCGCTTGAGACACACCTGGAGATGTCCGTGTGCCAGAGTGAGCTAGGCGGGGGAGGACTTGCGGGGCGGGGGAGGCTCAGCTGGGACTCGTGTGACCTCCCGATCTCGCTGGGGGGGGGCACGGACCCAGTTCCCTTCCTTGCTCTGTCGTTGCCGTCAGTCCTGCTGGGTGAGCCTCAGGGTCCCCGCCTGTAAAAGGAAGTGATCAAACTTGGTCTCTCCCATCCACTTCAAACTTCTCTAACTTGAGTTCTCAGCTGCTTATTCCGTTCAGAGCCTGGTGCATAGTGGGCTGGCTCCCTGGGACCTGAGATGAATGAGTGAATGAGTGAAGGAACCAAGACAGGACTTCTCACCTTCTTCCCCGCCCACGGAATGCTCCGTGGCAGATCGGCCCAGAGCAGACTTATCAGCACGTATGAGGAACAAGGCGGTGGCCTGGCCCAGGCACGCAGGTTCTCTGTCCACGTCCTCGGGACAAACCAATGAAAGTTTGTGTAGGTAGCAGTTTGCACTCGAAATCCTGAAGGAGAAAGGGTAATCTTGTGGCATCGATCACACCCTGTTGGGTAATGTCTGTGTAAGATTCTTTTGGAGGTAGGGCCCAGGCAGGGGCCAGCGCTCCTGCGAGAAGGCGAAACCCCTATACCTGAAATTACCTATAATACCTTCCTCTGTTGAGTGGAGAAAAAGAAAGAAAGAAAGAAGCAGTTTTCATCAGCCCTGCATTAATGATGGCTGTCGAGAGCCACCATTGGCAGAGCGTGTTTTTAGCTCATGACTCAAGGCTGACTCAGCACTGGGGACTGCTCTTTCCATGGCCTCCAGCTGGACTCCATTTCTTCCTGGAAACGCCTAACTTGTTTGTCGAGTCCTTCGATGGGGGCCTGTGAGCTTCCCCGGCGGAGGGTCATGCCTGACTCCGGCCAGGTGAGCACACGGAGGCGTTATCTGTCCAGCCACAGAGCCTGGGTTTGAACCCAGTGCCTTCTGACTTCGAACATATTACTATCTTTCCCCGACCCCTCAGTGCTCTTCAGAGACCTCGCTCGGGCCACCCATAGGACTCACCGTGGTTTGTCCCCAGCACGGACCGGTGTCCTGAAGATAGCTCTTGCATCTGCAGGCTGAGCCCATACTGGTCAGGACCAGATGCATTCCTGGTTCCGTCTGCAGGGCTTCCTGGACTGGCCGAATGGTAAACTCTGGGAGGGCTGCTGGGTGGGGAGGAGGGACTTTGTCAAACATCTGGGTTGGGGCTCGACCATTCCTTCATGTCTGAGGGACCACCTTCCTATGTGGTGCCTTCTCTCACCCATGAGTGTCCCTGTCCTGGGCCAGACAGGAAGTGGAGACACAGCCGGGTTCGCTTCCTCTAACACGACAGCTCCCGAACTCTCTGACCATTGGATCCTCTTCTTATCTTTTAGTTTTTCTTTTCCTTTTTCCTTTTCTGCTTCTTTTCTTTTTGGCCTCTCTCCTTCCTCTTCCTCCCCCTGTGTCTGAGCTTTGTTCTTCTGTGTCTGTCCCCCACCCCCAGCCCCTGGATCAGCAAAGGTCACGGACTCTTTGGGAAACACTGCTCCAAGGAGGTAACCCACAGCATTGGTCTACGTGTCTGCTTTGGCCCGGGGCTGGGTGGGACTCTCCATCCCTCATGACAACTCACACAGGGCACATGTCATTGTCCATTTCACCAGTGAGCACACAAGGGCCCCAAAGCCCCTGGTCAGCCATGACCAGGTACTCAGCACCCTCCCCCTCCTCTCACGTGACCACGGACACTTCAGATGTGTTAGGTTGGACTTTCGGTCAGCTGCTGGGGAGTCTTCTAGGTCCCACTGACCACTGGAAAGCATGAGCTCAGCCGGTGCTGAGACCTGCCCTGCTGAATGAGGACAGGTGAGAGGAGAGGCCCAGCGTCATCTCTGCCCAGACGAGCTGACCAGTGGACACTTGTGCCCATCTCTCTACGGTGACGGGGCAGATGCAGACGGACTCTGGGGGTGCCTTCGTGTCTTGTCCTCTGGTCAGATCTATTCCCAGCTGTCAGAGTGACATATTGCTCCCTGACACAATAGCCATTGTGACACTTATTATTCTTTTTAAAGATTTGAACACAAGGCAAGTTTCAACTCCTCTGAGACACCTGCGGCTGACTCTGAAGCAGAGGGCCAGTTCTGGTCCCCGAGACTGGGTGGTACCCATCCTTTCCTCTGGTTGTCAGACCGACTGTTCTGATGGAGCCGTTTCCCCAGGGCCTTACATTCCCTCAACCAAGTAGTGATGACTCACCTCTGCAAGGGAAAGCAGAGCCAAAGGACTTCCCTTTATCTCCTCATCGCCCCAGGTCCCCCCCCCCTCGCCCTCCTTCCCCGACTCCCCCTCCCAGCCCCAGTTAGCAGACGGGAGGGGCTGCTTGGTCCAGGGTGCTGCTGTGGGTGGTCCCGGTGGCTGACAGCATTTTCTCTCTGTTTCTTTGGCTCCGGGGCCAAGGGCTGCTGACATAAGTGGGAAAATCTTCCTTGTAGATTTCAAAGCATCAGCAACTCGACTGTTGATGGTGAAATAAAAAGAAAAAAAAAGAGACAAAATATCCCAAAATTAGTATTTGAGCAGGACCATCTGACTTCACCCCTCCTAACTTTCAGATTTTTTAAAAAATGGATTGATTTTTAGAGAGACAGAGGAAAGGGGTGGGGGAGAGAGAGAGGGGGAGAGAGAGAGAGAGAGAGAGAAGCATTCATTTGTTGTTCCACTTAGTTGTGCGTTCATTGTTCATTGGTCACTTCTTGTATGTGCCCTGACAGGTGATTGAAACGCTACTTCCGTGTTTCGGAATGATGCTCTGACTGAGCTATCCAGCCAGGGCTTACAGTAGAGGGTTTTGAATAACAGAGGTGTTAAGCCACCTGATCAAAGTCACACAGTTCAGAGGTGAAGGAGCCAGGAATCCAACCTAAATTGTCTGACTTCTGGGTTGGTGGTGGTATTTATTTATTTTTTTCAGACTGCAAATAGGCTCCCCCGGACTTTTGTAACTGCCGAGGGTGGGGAGATGTTGACTAGGGGGGCACATCTAGACCTCAACTCCAACACCAACATGAGCACAATTCTCCCCAACTACCTCCATGGCATTTCAGACCAGGGATGGGGGGAGGGAGGGTTGTCACCATGACAACAAGCAGAGCCTCTGCCTTGGGGACGGGGCAGCACGGAGCACACAGGGAGAGTGTCACAGAATAAGCCTGAGGTGGACGGGAAAGACCATGGTAATTAGTGTCGCTGTTGTCACTATTTCTTGGCGAGCAGCTCTAGTCACTGGTGTCAGAATGGGTGGGACGCAGCTCTGTTTGCTGCACAATAAACTCTGTCGTCTTTGCTCCATGGGGAGGAAGGGAGGTTTCCAGTTCCCTTTTGGCCTCTGGAGCTGGTGCTTCTATCCCAGCCAGCGCACCAGAGAGTGGATGGGCAGGTGTGTGGGACCCAGAGGTCCTGTGACAACCAGGGGCCAAAGTAAACGGGACTGTCTGGCCAGGTACAGTCCTGGGTAGGCATGCTTCCTGACATCTTCCTGCCTTGCTATTTCATTGTGTTTCCCTCTCGTTGAATAGCTCCTTCTTCTCACTCTTCCAAGCATGAAGCAGCGACCGGGTGGCCCACAGTGGTCCACCCCGGGTCACACGTGTGGAACCAGGGTCTGCCTGTCCCTGTAGGTTTGTCAGTGGTCCCCCCCACGGGTGGCTTCTTTCTCTTCAAGCAAGTGGCTGCTCCTCCTCTCCCGTGTCTGACCTTTATCTCCCCAGCCTCCGGCGGGACCGGGTGGCGGAGGAGATGGGCCACGTGGAAGGCAGTCCCCTTCTCGGTGACTTCAGCCATGGCGTGTGTCAAGTTCCCGGTCTTCTTGGCCTTTGAGGGCTCCGGGTTTGGAACTGAACGCATCAGCCCGTTTGAAGTCGAAATTCGGTTTCCTCTTGGAAAAAGGCTACTTTCTGATTGCTAGAGAAGGAGGGGGGTGGGGACAAAGGCCTCCCCAGAGCACGGCCTGCAGCAGTTTGATGACTTAAGTGTCGATGGATTAACAACATGTGGTCCGTGTTTCCCCCAAATTCAAATGCATGTTGAACTTAAAGGAAAGTTAAAAGAAAATAAAGTCAGAGAAACAGCCGGGGCTTTACTCAGTGCCCTGGGTTTGAAAACTTGGCGTCAGGCGTTTGCAGAGTACAGGTTCCAAACGGGCCCTCCAGAAATGTCTTCCGTTGGCCTGGAGGCAGGAAGGATATGTTTGGGGTGGGGGCTTGGGGGGGGGGCATCTCCCAGGACTGAAGAGAAAAATAAAGCTTCAACTTTCTCTCTTCCAAAGACCCCCTTCCATTCCCATCTGACCCAAGTAGATCCACATCTGGCCGGTCAACACAGATGAAGCACCTACTATGTGCCAGGGTCCTGGTAGGTTCCACGCTAGTGCTGCTCTTTCTTATCGTACACTCTGCCCAACGGAGGCCCTCACTGTCCCAGCCTCTTAGCTTTGTGCCCAGGCCGGTTCCCTGCCTGGCTGGCACATGCCCTTCCCCCACGGTGAGCCGTCCAGATTTTACCCCTTCACCCCACGGCATTCACTCCAGCGCTTCGTCCGGAATCCACGCTCCATCGGCACTTGAAAGTGATGTCCAAGGACTCACAGAGAGACTCGCCGCCTCCAGACCTGGGACGAGTGATGACATCCATAATTGCTGCCTTGCAGACTCTGAGCGGGGCCCATGGAGGGATGTTGGCCTGTGCTCCTCCGTGAAGCCCCACCCACCATTTTTTGGGGATGGGATTCCTTGGCCTCTTCCCCCTCGAGCCTTGTTTACTGCAGGCAGTAACTTTACTAAATAGAACCGGGAGGGAGGTCTGCTTTCATGTGGTCGGGAAGGAAGGGGCCCACACAGATATCCAAGGCGTTTCAGGGCCAAGCTGGAGGCTTGGTACGTTTCTCGGGGAGAGCCCAGATCCCAACAGCTCACTGGGAACAAGGCCTGTCACGGGCTCCTGCCAGTCAAAGCGTAATGATTTCAATCTTTCCACTGTCTAAATAAGCAGTATTGTTCAAGGGTTCTCTCCTTGGCTGCGGTTCTGGCCCGTGTGTCTCAAAGGGCTTGCAGACGATTCCGGCTGGAGTTCTCGGTAAAGACGAAGGAGATAACACCGGACTATGACCACCGGGGTGGGACTCTCGTGTGCCAGGCCCCGTATCAGCGGTGTACATAAGTCAGTCATCCTGGTAAAGCCTTCCTGCCAACCCGAGCAGCAGTGTCTGTCCCCATTCCACAGAGGCAGAAGCGGGGGCTTGGGGACGGTGGGAACGTGTCAGGGTCACTGCCGGCGGAAGGGCAATGGGCTCATGCCTGGCACCTTCACGCTCCCTCATTGCCTCTGCCGCCCGCCGTACACCAGCCCCACAGGATCAATGTTTTCCTAAGACTCGTGTTTTCCCTCCGTAGTGAAAATAACCCAGGTTCTTTTCTTTACAGGAAAGTTTGAAGATTTAGAAATGCATGAAGGAAATGAAAATCACCTGCATACTTGCTACCCAGTTAAACGCACGTCTATGTTTTGTGTTTGCCCTCCTGATGTTCAGACCAGTGGTTCTTAACCTTTTTTGAGGTACCGAACCCACCAGTTTCATATGCGCATTCACCCAACCCTTCTTTAGTGATAAATAAAATATGATTTTTTTCCCAAATTCAAGACATAGGTATATGTATTTTTACTGGCGCACAAAATGAGCCGTGCATGAACATCACCTTGCTCAAAGAGCAAAACCAACAAAGTGCATGAACTCACAACAAATGACGGTATTACTTTATTCTGGCCTCTGCGGCAGAGGCTTCTCCGAACCCCTGAGACCGACTCTTCGAACCCCTAGGGTTCGATAGAACCCAGGTTAAGAACCACTGGTTTAGACAGGTAAGTAGATAGATCCGAAGGAAGAGAGGACCTTTACACATGCACGTGCTAATGGGTAACAAATTTTTTAAACTACAAAACTGAGCAGATAGAGTAGATTCTGTTTTAAAGGGTTGTCTTGTCACTTAACAGTTAAGATGCGGTGATTAATCCCGTCTTCATATGGGGTGTTCATGGCTTGGAGAGAGAGATGACTCCTTTACACGGATCAGATCCACTTTCTTTCCCGTCACCTTTTCTTTTCTCTCTGTCCCCATATTCAGGTGGGGCATTTCTATCATTGGATTGCTGAAGGTCAACATTACGGTCCTGACTCATTGGATCATATTAGCTGTGTGGCCTCAGGCAATGCTGTTTTAGTTTCTCTCATTTGCAAAATGGGTACATTTTGATGAAAAGTTCTGGGGAATATGACAGCGTTTGGTGAAGGGTCCTGGATGGACCATCTTTCCAACTTGGGGGAACATGGTGGAGTAGAGGTTTGTTTGGTTTTTAAAAGCTAGTTGTGGCACTTCCTCCTGGGGAAGTCATGTAACCCATATCACAGTTTTCCCAGAAGGACAGTGGTTTCTGCCTCACAAAGTTGTTGGGAGAATAACTATCAAAGTTATAAGAATAAGAGGTATTTACTGAGTCCTTGCTAGGTATCATGGGTGTGTTGGAGTGTTCCCACAGTCACTCAGTGAGTGCTGACAACAACTCTATGAAGTTTAAGAATATTTATTGCTGTATTATTTGCTCCATAGATGCACTTTCGCCCCCCCCCCCAAAGTGGAGGGGAAAATACCCGTGCGTTTTATCGAGCAAAAAATACGGTATTTTATTAAATATTTTAACACACCATTTGGTTCAGAATTCTTTTTTCTTATTTTCCACCTTAAAACCCTAGGTGCATCTTATGGTCAGGTGCGTCTTATGGAGCGAAAAATACGGTATTCCCATTTTATGGATGAGAAAACTGAGACAGAGCCAAGAAATTGGAGATTGAGATTATACAACTAGGAAAAGGGTCTGAGATGGGTGGAGACCCTTTGAAGCTGGAAAGCCGTTTCCTATAAGGGACTCAAGCCAGGCTTCTGGTTAAACCAGAGGACATTTTTCTCTATCACATCCCTCGAAATGTATCCCAGTCAACAACAACAAAAATGAAACAGCTGTCTGCTTTTCTAAAAACCAGGAAAAGTCACAATCCCAAATCGTAGAGCTTAAGGCACAGCTTCTAAACCCTGTGAAATGCAAGTCACAAGAGAGTGAGCAGAGCTGGCTCCCATCTCCTTGAACCTTGAGCAGGAAACACGAAGAGTAAGTGACCCAGGTTAAAAGGCATATCCAGTGACCCCCCTGATCATGACAACGTCGTCTCGCGTGTGGGCAAGCTGTATCCGTGGGGACACTCCGTTTGACACCATGCGGTGATGGGTGGTGGTGGTAGAGGAGAAATGAAGCCGACATGCCATCTCAGAACCCTGGATCAAGGCTTCTGGGTGGAGGAGAGTGCCGAATACACAGCAATGTAGAGCAGGAACTGCCACCAGTGCAGGTCTACAGCCCATCGGAGAGCCTGGCAAGATAGACACATACCTCAGGGAAAAAGAAATCACAGAGAAGAATAGAGGGCTTCCAGGTAACGGCTGTGTCCACGTTTGTGATGTTCCAATTCATTATCCCCACCCTCTTTTCCTCCAAGTCAACACATGGCTAACTCCATCCAATACATAAAGTTACATAGAGGAACCAGCCTGTGACCTATCACGCTATAATAACAGAATAACTAGAAACATGGAGGGGAAAAAAAATCCCTCATCCAAAGGCAGATAAAGGGAATTTAGAACATATATTGTCCAAGAAAATAGTGGGGACATTTAGAGAAATACTTCTCTATAGTGTCGAAAAAATTACAGAAAATATTTTTATTTTTTAAAAGATGGAACATAGGACATTACAAAGCAACACAAGGGGTTAAAAAGTGGGCTGGCGAAACTCAAGAAAAAAAAAACTTGATGCAAAATAGAAAAATGTTTACATAATTTTAAGCCACATTAGAATCTTTAAAAGTCAGAATCAACATGACAGAAGCTGTCCAAGACAAGATGGCCAGGCTGACTCGAGTAGGCACGCTGGGCATTTTGAGTAGGACCCTCGTTATAAGGCAAGACTGCTGTGTGTTGTAAGGGCACTTAGAATTCTCAACCATCTTCCCCCAAGTGTCAGCTATGCCCCCCGTTACTGTGTCAAACAATCCAACTCACTTTCCAAGTACCAGGATATGGAAATGAGTTCTAACAAATAGGCAGACAAGAGAAAGACGACCCATACATAAGTTTGTCTTTCTTTAGGAAGAGACCAGAATTAGTGATGTAGAAAAAATATTAAATGATATAACTGAAGAAAACTTTACGGACATACCATAAGTAATGGGCTAACCCAAGGTGCGCCATGTCCCAGGAAAACGTGACAGAGAATGAGCAATACCAGTGTCCATACATCCTTGAGAAAATACTGAATTTCAGCAGTAAGGAAAGAATCCTATTGGCCTCTAGGAGAAAAATGCAAATTTTAAGGCATAACGGATAAAAATAGACAGGGTTATTTTGGAATTTTTCATAACTGTAGCCAAGGCCAGAAGACTGATGCCTCCAAGAAGACAAAAGTAGAAATAACAAATGTTCTCCAAGAATCTGAAGTCAAGTTATATTGTCCTTTATATATAAAGGGTTTAGAAATACGGACAAACGTGCATAAACCTGGAGATTGCAATACGTAGAAGCCTTGTAGGAACAGTAAATACAGTTCAGTTCCCCAGTTGAATCCCTCTTACTTTGCGTTTTAAATCTAAACCACATACAGATGAACTAAAATAAGTAGTGCAAGAAGGATGACATCCTGGTGAGTTGGTGGCCATCAGAGTCATATGTAGGACTAAGATTGACCAACTGAAGTTTTGTTCACTGAACAGAATGCAGATATTATAAAGTGGGATGATAGCACCATAACTAAAAAAAAGTTGAGAGGTGAGGAAGGGGAAGTACGTGGTGTTGATTTTCTCTTCTTTCATAGCAGGGGCTGATAGTCTAAAATTAAAATGTAATGTAGAGATGAGTCCAACAAACTGTGTGCTATCGTCTACTTTCTTGATTGAGAGAGATCGTTGACAAAGCAAATCACATGCCGTGTGGTGAAGAAAAGTAGAACCGAAATGTTTCCAGTTCTACTTCAGCTTTTTTGTTTCTTCTGTTAAATTCAAACAAGAAAATCTAGTACTTTCAAATATTAAAAAAATAATGTGCATACGATGTCCCTATTTTTGTCCCCTTATCTTCATTTCATGTTATCACCTCTCCGTCCTTTTATCTATCTTTATATGTGCAATAATGACTGGAATGTTTACTAAATATCAATGATCATTGTTTCTGAGCGGGAAAATTTTGGATAATTTTTTTTATGGGTTCTTTGTTTATTGTTTTTGGTATTTCTAGAACATCTTCACAATGATTATGTGTTTTTAAATAAATAAAGTCAGTATTCTATACAAGGAAAGCTATCACAATGGAAGAAAAAGGCCAGGCTAATTTTGTTATCTCTCCATGCTAGAGCCCAAGGTGCCTATCTGGGCTGCCATTCTCTGGGTGCCGATTCTAATCTGGCTGTAAATGACCTTATCCCATTCCCAGTATCTTTTCCCCAAGAATCCCTGAAGTGCTTCACAACTCAGGTCTAAAAGAAATGGGACCATACAGTGGAATTAAGGGCAAGGGCACACATTCAAGGTAATTATAAAGGATGCATTTGTTCAGCCATGGTGAGATGGTGCGGGACCCTCATACCCCTTTTCTGGGGAACCGTCAGGCATGAAGGCAGCTATGATTAACCTAAATGCAAACGTTGTGACTCTTTGAGATACCGATCTAGTGTCACCGTGCTGACTCACTTTTCACAACATCCTGTCATAATAATGTGCAGTTTAAGAGTAGTATTATGCGGGGGTGGGTCAAAGGAGGTTTACAGACGGGAGTATCTGAAACACCATTTATTCTTATATTATGATTAATTAATTATTGTATTATTTGTTTGTATTACAACTGGAATACTCTTACCCACCCCTGTACAATACTCTTCATTTGTACTCTCTTTCACTTGTCTTGTCCCAATAATGATCTATGGGAAAGGCAGTGTTTGTCCCCATTTTACAGATTTAAGAAACGGAGGTTCAAATGACTGGCGCAGGAGTCTAACTTTAAAGCTAGAAATCTGAACCAGAATCTTGATTTGTAGATGAATGGGCGGGAAGCACAGTGCTGGGAAAGGACTTTAGAATTTATATCCTAAGCCTCTGGTTGGTTACTTTCTGAGCCCCGGCACACTGAGGACATGAGGTCGCCCCTCTCTCCATCCGTGGCATTTGGATGGGGCTTACTTCCTTCGAAGAATCCGAACCGTGTGGTTGACTTGGACACAGGCGCGCCCTGGGCACTGCGCTGCGTTGATCGGGAATAGACAGCTGACTCCAGGTGGTCCGTGAGAGTGGACAACACTTGGCTTTTTCTGGGGTGAGCAGTAAAGGGAGATGCTAATTTCTGGGAACGTAATAGCAGCTCAGACAGTGCAAGCCTGTGTTTGCTAAGGAAGACCCCGTGGATCCCCAGATTAAAGCCGACACAGAGGAAAGAAAGCAGAGCCGACGGGTGGAGACAGGCTAGGTGTCCGCTGCACTGCCGGAGCTCCTGGCGGAGCCTGGCCGGAGTCTCTGCGGCATGCGCTTTGGAGTTACACAAGGCGATGACTGTTGGCTGTAGACTCTTCATGGGTATTGATTGGAGAGCCGCAAGACTTCCTTCGCTTTATGGAGTTGGGTTTTGGTCACTTGAGGCTGGGTGGTCTTTGTGCATTTGGAAACACCCTAGGAGGCAGAGCAGAGGTGGTCACTGGATATTCTGACTGTCACTGAGGACTCCATCATCAGACCCTCTGGGATAGCTTGTGGTTAGCTCCCACCCTGTGGCAGTCCCCTCAGGCTGCAGCTTTGTTTGTGGGAGAAGAGGCGTCACTCACTCCCTTGGGACCCTGCGTCGTGGGGCGGGGGGGAAAGGCTCCCCTGTAAGAGCCGTACCACAGCGGGGGAAGGAGTCACACCTGAAGGGCTGTCCCATGGGGAGCTTTGTTTTAAATGATCGATCGAAGTTGGAGAAACGACCTTCCGCGTCTAACGTGCGCGCGGCTCCACGGCACTTTCTGAACAGCGCCGCCCACTTTGTCACGAGCAGCATCATCAAAGTGAGTGAGGCGGCCGCTTCCTCCTTTTTTTTTTGTTAAATGCAAAGTGTTTTATGCCAGAAGTGATGAGAAGTTGGAAGGGGAGCCTCCCTCCACGCGGGTTCAGAGGGCGACTTCACTTCTCTCTTTCGGTGCTTTCCACAATTAGGAGCCAATTTCCTTCCCTTGAAAGAAGAGAATAGTTATACATACCGTCAGCCGCAGCGCACAAGGCCACACACAGACCAAGCTCTGCATCCCCACGGAGACAAAGAGGAGGTCGCAGTCAGCTCTCTGAGAAGTGATAAATGTAGGGATAGGAAGACCACGTGACGCTCATTAATTCAAAAGGGCCCCCTTATTGGACGTTGATCTGATTATATTTACAAATATATAGCCAGAATGCTTTTAATTTTGGGGGCAATTTTATTGTTCATCGCTATCTACCCGGCTGCAGATCTACGTCTATGAAATTAGGCGCTTTAAATGAGATACAGCTCTTGCCCTTGAATGCAATAACGTCCCCTACTTTACGATCTGCAGTTGCCCAAAGTGGGGGCGACTTCATAACAATCTCATTTGAAATATCATAAGAGATGAAAGATGTAAATAATACGATGTCAAGAGAGCCCCGCTAAAATTTGAATTCATTGGAATTTCACAAACGGCTGCGGCTAACAAGGGCAGGCTTTATGAAATCTCATGAATTGGGTGCTTTTTTTTTGCATTTCCAGCCACTTCTTGTCTCCTTGTTGTTTATTTTATTTTATTTTTCTTTTAAGCCTGAGTTCAATAAATAAACCCAACTAACAATTAAAAAGTCCCCAAATGATTCTCGATTGAAAAATTCAAAAATAGCCCGGTGGGCACGGCCCTCGTCAGCGGAGTTTGATTAAATTCTCTAATTGCATCGCACGGGCGGGCGGGGAAGGCCACAATGGGTTGGTGCTTTTAGCCTGAGCCGCCAATGAAAAACTTTCAATTACCCCTAAAAAATGAAAAATGTTCAGAATAGATGAACGCGCTTCCTAGTTGAGAGCAGCCTTTTCAAAATGACCTAACTGCGTTGGGTGAGACGCTACTCTAGTATTTCTTCCTGTATTCGGTGGATGGATTTGCCTCCCCTGCCCCGACCCTAGGGAACTTCTCTCTCCTTAGGGGAAACTCTTTGCCAGTAGCCGGCTTGGCTACAACAGCCATCTTCCTAGCCAGAGATTGGATGTCCCGGGGTACGGATGATAATGTCTGGAAGTTTCTTGGAGAGAAGAAAGAATAAAGGCTGAGGGAGACATTAGTGGTACACTGGCAGCAGCTCTGGTGATTTGTGGTCGATTTGAAAGTCTACTCTGCTGTGAAAGGTGGGTGACTTAGGCCCAGGGAGGAGAAGCAGGGAAGATGGCCGGAGAGCTGACAATTTTCAAACACTGCTTTGAACTAAATGTGTTTCTATCTTCTGGGAAGCTGTATTCTCTTCGTACAGCTTAGTTTAAACATCACCTCCTCCAGGAAGTCCTCCTTCCCCATCCCCATCTCCTCTGTGCTCCCGGTTGGCTGTGTATCCTCTAATTGTGAAACAGGCTGCATTTGACCAGCTCGCTGCTCAGATCTTGTCCTACCTCTTCCTGCGCCCTTGGGAGCTCCCCAGGGTCAGAGCCCATACGTGGGTTTTCCGCGTCTGGCCTGGCAGTGCACAGGAGCTGGCCATCGCCCCGTCTGTGCCTCCTCTGCTGTCTCCCTCCTCCGCACTGGAAGGCAGGGGTTTTGGAGCCAGGCAGACCTGGAGTCCTGCCCTGCCAGGTGTTAGCTGGGTGGACGTTTTCACCCTTTGAGCCTTGGTTTTCCCGTCAGTGAAGTGAAGGCAGGTCTACGCCACCTCCTAGAATTTGCCGGGCGCAGTTAAGGGAAGTACAGAAAACGAAGGCAGCCGGCAGGCGCCAGGAGCACACGGTAGACACTCAGCAGGTGCCGGGCTATTTCCTTCCTGCTTCCTTTCCCTTCTGTTACTTCTTTTCCTCTGGGTTTCCCACACCCCCGCCCTCATCGTCGCTGATGAGTGGTATTTATGAAGGGCTGGGGACCGTGTTGAGGGCTTTACACAGATCATCTCATCTAGTTCTCCAGGCGATAGGGTTCCCTCTTTCTCCCCCTCTTTGCCATGCTCTGGCCTCAGTTTCCCCAGCTCCTGGGCTCCCTTTGCTTCCTCCTTGGGTGGGAAGCAGGGGGCGCAGCCCAGGTTTGCTGCCAGCTCAGTGACAATCCTGACTACAGCCGTGGCCTCACTCTATCACAGGGCTGCACCTGTATTTTGGCAACACAGAGACCCAATGTCCACCGCAGAGAAGACAGGGTATCTCCCAGTTAGCCCTGCCTCTCACCCCAGGGCTGCCCGGCACCCTCCAATCACCCTCTCTGTGCGTACCCTTGTCCTGCCTCGGCTTCCAGGGACGCCTCCCCTGGCCTAGCCCTGCATGCTCAAGGCTCTGAGCCCACCTGATGCCTTCAGCTGCACCGGACTCTTCAGGCTGCCTGTCACCTCGGCTTCCTCTTGTCACGCCTCAGGCCCACCCGAGGCGACCCCAGTGTGGCATGGTTCCTTGGTCCGCTCCTCTGGTCTTCCCACAGTCTCCCCCTCTTCCCGCTGTTCAGTCCTCCTGTCCCCTTCTCCGACCTCCACTGTCTCCTTTCTCCCCTTTCCCACCGGCTGCAACCAAGCCCCGGACTTCTGGTGGCCAGTCCTAGCATTTGAGACACACACACACACACACACACACACACACACACACACACACACGACAGGGCCGCTGCCCTGGAGGGGCTCGGAGCCAGCTGAAGAGACAAAGCCATGATCCCAAAGCCCTCCATACCCTGGAGCCTGGGTCAGCGCAGTGTCCTACACGTCGGTTCAAACAACGCCAGGACGGACAAAGCAGCTGTAGACATTTGTGGGGTGGGGGAGCCCCCGAGACCTGGGTCAGCATAGGTCAGTGGGCTGCGATGCTGGCTCACCCCATCTGAACGGGCTGTGAGGCCGGGTTAGGAAGGCTCAGGGCGTAGAACGCAGCGGGTGGAGACTGCTCTTCCTGCTCTGCTCCCTAAGCCCCGGGTGTTAGACTCAGGGCACAGTCACAGGGGGCCGGGCGCACTGAGCAGAAGCCGTGTGGAGGATGGGAAGCTAAGGTGCTGAGTGGGCGGGGCTGGCATCTTGTCCCGTAACAAGAAGGGGACGATGGAAGGGAAGAGGGGAGGTCCCACCTGACAAGGACATGATCCTGCCGATACCATGGGGGGCTGCCTGGGAGAGGGACGCGGGGGCTCAGTAGAGCACGCCCACCCACGGCCAACGGGAAGCCGCTTTGGCTCAGGCCAGGGAAGGACGCTGACATTGGCCGAGCTTACCCCACCAACCCCTCTGTGAGGGAGGCAGTCCCCTGGCACAGGACACGCTCCCACGGGGGGCGGGGGGGGGCTTGTCCTCAGGGACACTGGGCAGAGGGGTGGCATCACAGGCCTGAACCAATCCCCTTCCCTTTCTTCCTCACCTGTGGCCAGGGCGGGTTGCTGCTCCCAACACCAGAAACCTCATGTCCCTTCCATCTTCTGCTGGATGTCGCCTCCAAATACGAGGTCCCTGCTCCCTGAGAGAGGCCCTGCTCACTGTCCCCAGACTTCCTGGGGATGGTGCTGCTGTTCTGTGCCTGCCTCTGGCCACGTCTCCCCCGCACGGTCCCACCGCCCACCTCTGCTACTTTTCAAGAGCCCCGAACCCCAGACTGTCCTGCAGGATGCCCAGGAGAGAGAAGGCGCTGACTGACAGATGGGGTTGTGCAGGGAGAGCCCGCCCTCCCTGTCACTTAGAAATCACTTGCCCCAATGCCCACGCTTGGGGATGATGAGAAAGAGGGAGTGATGAGCAAGGGGTGGCCTGTGCCATCTCCCTTTCTGGAGACATTTGAGAAGATGGAGGGTCACAGCAGGAGGGCTTTGTTGGTGGCTTCTGTCCGCTTCCCCTGCGGGCGCCCGGCCCGCATCTGTCCACTCTGAGTTCTGAGCTGCAGAGTTACTGGCTGGGCCAGACCATGGTGAAAAATCTCCTTCAGAGGTTGGGATGTGGCAAAGCCCCAAATAGGGTTTCTTCTTCTTAAAGGACACTGCTCTGCTGATTTCCAAGCCTCCCGTGCTTCCAGGGACTCTTACCGCGCATGTCCCGGATGGCCGTCCATGAAGCTCATCCAACCGCTATTTCGTAAGAAGATTTGCTGTCTGAACAGCCATTATAAGTTGTTTTGTTTTCACTCCTTCCCTGGATGGTTTCTGCTCTGCTCATACCGAAAGGACTGTCTAGTAACTCTCCTGAAGGAGTTCAGATTCTTTCCCTACTGCAGACTGCCCCACATCCTGGTGAGATTTCACAGTCGGCACAGAAGGGGGTCTCTTAGGCCTAATAATTTCCACGCTTGCCCCTTCCATGAGAAGGCAGAGTATTTTGGAAGAAAATAAAATAAAAATTTTTTTCTTTCTTCTGGGAGCCTCAAGAGTCAGCATCATGACAAGAGAGCAAAGGCAACAAATTATTTGCCCAACTTGTGGCTTTGCTGCAAAGGCCTCTGGGAAGTTTTTTCATACGTGCCTCACTGTTCTAGCTGACCACATCCTGCATCTCCTCAGGCAGGGCTCGACCAGAGGCCACCGGTGGCAGAATGTCGCCCGCTTCTCATTGGAACACCCCGGGCTGTGTTAGCCACCGAGAGGGAATGGGTCAGGGGTGGCGGGACTGATTCCAGGCTGACCTGAAGGGGGAGGGATTTGCCCAGCACTTTCCTGCTTCCGGGAACTTTCACACCTGCTCTCTCTCACTCCGTCCAAAGAGGTCGCACGTGCTCGCCTGATGACTTCAAAGTGTACTTCCCTCCCCTGCAAACTTCTAAATGGTTGAATGATCACTGATTATTGCACCGGGGAGGTAAGAATATTCAGAATGGAACCAGAATGAATGTACCAGAGAGACCTCCAGCCCGGGACTCATCCCCACATGGCTTCTAAATTTGCTGTCCTGCAAACAAGTGGCCACATTGTCCAGGGCTAAAAACCCTAACAGGGGGCCAGTTCTGCGCCTGGCAGGCTGTGGGATGTGCAGACCACTCTGAGCCGTGGTTTTCCACCTGTGGCATTGGGCTGTCATGAAGACAAGTGAGAGAAAGCACGTGGTATGCTCTGCCCAATGCTAGCCACGCAGTGCAGGATGCTGATGGGTTGAATTATTATAGAGAGCACAGGCTCACCAGCTTGAGCGCAGGGTCACTGGCTTGAGCGTGGGATCATAGATATGACCCCCTGGTTGTTGGCTTGAACCCAAAGGTCACTGGTTTGAAGCCCAAGGTCACTAGCTTGAAGCCTAAGGTCGCTGGCTTGAGCAAGGGCTCACTGTCTCAGCTGGAGCCCCTGGTCAAGGGATGTCTGAGAAAGCAATCAGTGAACAACTAAAGTCCCTCAACTGTGAGCTGATGCTTCTCTCTACCCACGTGCTCTCTCTAGAGAAAACTGGAGATTTAACAGGGTTCCAGCTGCCCCACTTCTGTAAGTTCAAATGTTCTTGTTCCCATCAGGGGCCAGTTTGGGGCAGAACAACTATCCTGTGGCACCTGGTGTCACTCTATTTGCGTGTAATTTGTGTCATGGTAATGCTGTGCTTTCTGGGACACCTCAGAAGATGGAGAGTCTGCAATGGGGAAATCACCCCAAGGAGTGGAGAAGGAGGGCTCCCTGCTGAAGGGTGAGGTCATTCTCAGTGACTGTCACCGTGGGAACAGGTAGATCCGCAGATGGAAAAAGCCTGGGGCAGATGGTGATCATGAAGGAGCTGCAAGATATTTCCACAGCAGCTTGAAAAATGGTGAGTCCCTCCACTGGGGGACAGCTGCAAGTGGGAGGTGACTTTTGTAAGAGTGCATAGCGAGCTCAAGAGAAGCCCTGAGGTCAGACTCAGGGCCTGGGCTGCTGTCCCCAGGCCCTTCCCACTCTGCCCGTTATGACAGAGGACTGTCTGAGGACACTCTAGCTGGGCTCGATGGCATGGACTGCTGGTGGTGGCATTCAGGCAGCGACGCGAGATGAACAGTAGGTGAAAGATAGTGAACTCTGTTGGGAGGGCTGCAAAAGCCTTCATAGGAGAGGTGACATATGAGTTGTGTTTTGAGGTAGGAATAGGAGTTTTCCACGTGAGGTAGGGAAAAGGATACTCCAAGCAAAAGGAGTCCAAGGTCAAAGACATGCATGTATAAAAAATGAAAAAACCAGGAAAAAAATCAGGGAATAGTTCAGTATGTATGGAGGATGGGGAGGATGTGGGAAAAATTAGGAGGCGGGACAAAGATGGATCAGGGTGTGGCTGCATCATGAATTCTGTACAGCGCCCAATGAGCAGGGAAGCGACAAAGTGAGATTTTTGGTTCGGGAAGATCACAGGGAAGCCACGGGGTGGAGGACGGATGGGAGGAATGTGGTTCAAGGCAGAGGAACCAATGGCTGTGGTTGCTGTAGTCATAGGAGCGAGAGGTGCCAGTCATGGGGGTTGGGGTGGGAGGAGGCTTCTGAGGAAGCCTGACTGTAAGTGATGGTGGGAAGAAACAGAGGGGGCCTCCCGGGTGCCCAGCATGTGAACACGCGTTAGCTTGTAACTTTTCACCGCGACCCCGTGATAGAGGCGCGTCGCCCCGTTTCTCAGATGAAGATGACCAAGGTTGGCGGAAGTTAAGTAATGATGTCCCACAAGTCCTGTGAGGCTGAGGGGTTCCCGAATCAGGTCTGTTTTCCCGGCTGCCTGGCTCAGGGAGCAAAAGCATCCAGCCACCCCAGCAGATGGGGATTTCCCTCTCGGAGACCTAGGTGAGTAGTGGTGTTGGCAGACATCCTTACTGTGTATCAGCATCCCGCCTCCGCCCCGGAGGCTGGGTGGGGCCGTGTGGCTGCTTCTGGCCCATGACTTAAGTGGAGCTGACATACTTTCCCTCTGGGCCACCGTACTTAAGAGCTGGTGGGAGACCCCTGGTCCTTGCTTCTTTCTCCTGCCTCATTGACCATGGATGCACATCTTGAGATGCAAACTCCTTCAACCCGGATACCTGAGTGAGGGTATCACACAGACCTATGTTGCTATGGAGGATATGTAGGAGATATATATATATATATATTTGAGAGAGAGGCAGGGAGAGAGAGACAGGAACATCGAGCTGCCCCCATACATATGTGCCCTGACCGGGGAATCGAACCTATCCTTGTTGCTTTAATCTGCAGATATTGATAATTGTTTGTTATAGCAGCACGACGTAGAACATACCGACTGAGAAAAGGAGGCCACTCCCTGGGCAAGAGAGTACGGGAGAAGGAGCCGGCCGAGCGCAAGGTTGGGCAGGATATTTCCGGATCCGGGAAGCCTGAGCCGTGGCTGAGCATTACAATAAAAGGAGGGTAGGCTTTGGAGACTAGCAGATCTGACCCAATGTCCCCTCAGGCACCTGCTGTCGGAGAGGTTGCAGACAAGGGCTCCCAGCCTTGTTGACCTCAGTGTTCTCACATGTGAAGCAGAGGGAGTTGTAATCACCACATGCCAATCGTCACCATTAGGATGACTCGAGCTAACGTACGTAGAACCTCCCCTCACCCAGCCAAGTACCCAGTCCCTAGGAAGCGTGCTACAAACTGCCGGCATGGCCCTAGGACGAGGGTCAGACGAAAGCCGGGGACGTGAGCAATGGAGAGATCAGACGTCTGCCCTACCTATCTCGTTCATTTGAAAGCCTCTGTCGCCATGGCACACACGATGGGTGTTTCCTTTCTACTCCCGGGATGAATGGGAGAAGAAAATCTGCCATCATTCGCTTCATGTGTCCGATGTCACTGACAAACACACCGGGAACTCTTCAACGGGAGGGACCTGGATGGATTGGTTCATCTGTTTCCCCAGTGCCCCGTGAACATCAGCTCTGAGCAAATTCTCCTTGCAATAATGAGTCATCCTGGGCTTTACAAACAGCCAACTCTGCACAGTTTCTCCTGACCCATGAGCAGAGCTCAGCCTCAGTTTCCCAGGAAATCCCCACTACCCCAGCTGCAGGTCTCTCGACGACGTCTGGCATCCCTTCAGGGACCCTCAGGCCTCAGGTGCAGGTACTTGGGAAGCCCACCGCAGGGGACCCGTACCTCCCACTCATTCTGTCCCCCACGTCTGGCAGCATGCTGGCCGGCTCCAACATTTCCCCGTACTCAGACTCTACCTGCAGATGGCTCGGTGCAGAGACCTCGCCAGGAGTGGGCTGGCAGGCAGTTTCTCGCCTTCCCAGGCAGACGGGTATGTGGCAAGTCTGTTTATCAGGCAACGCCTTGCTGTAGCCAGAGGTGGTGGCTTACCCGTGTCAGAAACACCCGCTCTTGCCTCACAAGCTGCAAGTTACTAAGCTGAGCCCCTGGCCTCAGCGGGCAGATAAGCACATGCCTTGGGGAGGGAGCCCTTGATCATGGGGCAGATAAGCTCAGCAAAGGACAAACAGAAAAATCAACAACAACAAGAAGCTGAGCGGCTGCTGTTGGAGGCTTTTTCATGTACACATGGGCGTGTTTCTGGTCTTCGCCAACCTATGGGTGATGCAAAAGTCGTGAATTTAATTTAATTTGGTGGTCACGCAATCATGGAACGAGAGAGCGTGTTGGAGCTGGAAGGGACTTTGGGGATTGTCTCATTGAACCCTTTCATGTTCCAGGTGAGGACACTGAAGGCCACAGAGCTGTAGCGACTTGTTCAGGATCACCCGGCAGAGGTTTGGCACAGCTGGCACCAAACCCTGGGTCGCTAGACCCCCCGGGCCTGCAATCTTCCCATCACATGGGATTGCTTCACAGCCAGCCACCTGGCTGGTCATGTGCTCACTGCAGGTTGTCCTTTGGTCTCTAAGCAGTCCTCTTTAATAACACAAAAACGAGCTCTTCTGCCTCAACAGTCAGACAGCCCTCCGGGCCCTGCTCTTCCCTTTCCACCCTTTCAACTGTTGGGGTTGACCAGTTAGCTCAAGGCAACAAGGTCTGATGTTTCAAACACTGTTACTTTATACTCGAAACAACTGAGGTCTGGATCAGAGAGGGGACTTGCCTAGGGATGCAGCTAGAGGGAATGAAACATCTAAAGCTCCCAGCATCCTGACGTCAGCCCTTTGCATAAGCAGTGGATTAAAACCAAGGTGTTGGTGAAGGTGTGCACAAGGACAGGCCACCAAGACTGTGTTTCCCTTGTGGCCTTCCTTTGGGACAAATCCTGTGTGTTACCTTAAGGACAGACATAGAGTCTGGCAAACCTTGCAATACTGAAAACATCATTGTTCTTAGTAGATGCTCAATAAATGATGGTTAGATGGATGAATCTTTAGTGATAGGATTTTGATGGAGATAATTCTACCTTAATAAGTGTCTTCAAACCACAGTATACTTATTATTTTTTAAAAAATAAAACTTACTTTCTGCATTTGATCCGTGAATAGAGTAATACACAACAGTCTAGATTTTAGTTTAAAATCATTTCTCTACGACAGTGATAACCTTATCAGTTAAAGCAACAAGTTAATAACAACAGCTCAATAATCATAAATATAATTGGTACATCCTAATGTCAAATGACCTGGGGCTGCAGCATGCAGTCAAACTTGGTTAAAAATGACCCATTAAAGTATTTATTAAATATTCACACGGGATTAAAAAAAACATGGTAGAGATACATTTCTAATGGAAAGTAATATCCCTTTGCTACCTGGTCCCTGGCCCCTGGTCACCGACTCCTGAATAAACCGCTTTTAATTCTGTTGACTAATTTGTATTTCTTATTATTTTTGTCTTGGTGATAAACTCCATGTGTTAAATATGTTAATAGTGTTATTTTTTGATTGATCAAATTTAGATGTCATCTATTGACTCTTTCCTGTAACAGATGAACAATCTGTCCATTTGGACCAGCACCCACATCTTTTTCTCCCAACTCAGTTTACATATACAGGGTGAGGCAAAAATAAGTTTACAGTTGTTTTTACGAAAAATAATGAAATGATTAATAAATAATACTACAAGAATAAACTCTGTGTTTTGTGTGCTCACATCTGTAAACTTATTTTTTTCCCATTCTCTGTGTATATATGTATATATATATATATAAAGACACACATATACATACAACCTTTTAGTTACTTTGTTAGTTGCTTTTGTAACTTTAAATCATATATGTATACATTTTTAATTTTATTTTATTGATTTAATTTTTTCTTTTATAAACTAAAGTCTACCCAAGCTCGGTCAATCCATAGGCTGACTCTAGATCAGTGGTTCTTAACCTGGGTTCTATGGAACCCTAGAGGCTCGATGAGTTGGTCTCAGGGGTTCGGAGAAGCCTCTGCCGCGGAGGCCAGAATAAAGTAATACCGTCATTTGTTGTGAGTTCATGCACTTTGTTGGTTTTGTTCTTTGAGCAAGGTGATGTTCATGCACGGCTCATTTTGTGCACCCGTAAAAAAACATATATCTATGTCTTGAATTTGGAAAAAAAATTATATTTTATTTATCACTAAAGAAGGGTTCGGTGAATGCGCATATGAAACTGGTGGGTTCGGTACCTCAAAAAAGGTTAAGAACCACTGCTCTAAAGTTGAAAACCCATAAACCAAATTACATTTGCTTTACTGTCACCATAAATTTTGTTCATTTCTCAGCTAAGTACAGAGCTATGATTATTACTGTGATTACTGTTTTTATTTCTTTATTTAAATTTTTTATTTTCTAGTCATCTTTCTTTATTTTCTTGCTTTGTTTGCATTTGTCACATGCTTCATGTGTTTCAAATTTTCAAGTACAAATTTAAGTCCCTGGAATCTACTTCCTTTTCACAGATGACCTTTGTTCTTCTGTGCTAATCCAGGCCAATTACTCTGTTTCACAGAGATGTCAACCTAGGCCTTTCCTTTATTAATCTGCATAAAAAATGCCTATCCATCTTTCTTGTTTATTTCCTTCATTGTATTGCATGAGCATAGCTTCCATAAACTTTCCTCTAATTAATTATATGTCTAATATTATCTTTATTCTCCTCTTATGCTTTTATTCTACTCACATCCTTTAGTGATAGTTTAGCAGGGTATGGGACTCCAAGTTGGCACTTATCTTCTTTTAGAACTTTGGAGGAATTTTGATACTGTGTTCTTAGCTCCATTGGTGCTATTAGTTTTCTTTTGGATGATTTGAAGAAGTCTTTCTTTCTAAAATGAAGGTAAACTACTAAAAATAAAACCCTCATAAACCTGCAAGGGATTTGGGGAGGAGCATCAACATAGAATTCTAAAATTTTATAATGATATAGTTATGAGTCTGTTAAAACATTTATTGTATTGGCTATTCAATGGACTTGATAAGTCTAAAGTTTTTTATCCTTTACTTCCAGGAAATTCTCTTGCATTATTATTATTATGAAAAGTTTTTTTATCTTTGTTTTATCGCATTTTATCTTTCTGGGCTTTTAGTAGTGAGATGCTGAATCTCTTAAATTACTCCTCTTTGTCTTATCTTCTTCTCATATTTCCATCTCGTGGCTTTTTTTTTTTTTTGTGCTCATTGGAAAATTTTCTTAACATTACTGCTCAACATTTTTATTGAATTTTCTTCTTCTTTTTAGACATGATATAGTCAACCTCCCAGAATCATCACCATATCAGAAAACAGCCAGGAGAGGAGCTGTAGCCAGGGTGAGTGTTCCCGGATGACATTGCCTCTTCACTGGCACCTATGATCAGTCCTGTCTCCCAGACATGATATGGTTCCATGAAAATGAAAGAGAAATTATTCTGAAAGATGTATCTATCTTCCAGATGTTTGATTCCAAGATGTTTGATTGTCATCAAACATTTATTATTATTATTATTATTAAGAAATAACATCTAAACAAAGGTTGATTTTTCCTTTTAGAGGTATGAATCAAAAATATTTAACTGATATGGGGAGCGGCTGGTGTGGAGTGAAGCTGGGGTGTGTGTGGCTAAGAAGGGGTGTATAGAGAGAGGAGTAATGATAAAAATTCTAGCCAGTGGGTGTTCAGCCAATAAGAGGTGTGGCAGGGAAGGGGTAGGATATAGACGGTTGGGCTGGGGAAGATGTGAAAGCAGTTTAGGGTAGGGTGATGAGCTGACAGTAAAGGAAGAGGAGTCTACAGAGGGAAGCTGAGCTATATTATAGTTCCCCAATGGACCAGCTAAGGACTTCTCTGCTCAGTGCCAGGGTGTTGCTCTTTCTCTCTCTCTCTCTGTATATTTCCACCTAGTTCACCTTTGAAACCCTGACTTTTTGTAAGGGGTCCCTATCTTGAATAGGCTCTGGGATTTGTTTTATGTCCCCTGTGTCCTCTGAGGCTCTGAAAGTGCAATAGAGCAGGTTCTTCAGGTATGCCAGATGTCCTCAGGGCACAAATGGCTTCACGGCTTTCTTCTTTCTCTAACTTTGATTTTGACCTACTATCTTACCAGCTATTTAAAGCATTTGAGAGCATATTTTGTACATTTCACTTAGAGTTTTTCATGGTGGCTCTGTCACTGGGAATGGGACTCTCCTATTGGCTGACTCTATCACTGGGAACGGGACTTTCTTATTGGCTGACTCTATCACTGGGAACGGGACTTTCTTATTGGCTGACTCTATCACTGGGAATGGGACTCTTTCATTGGTTGGCTCTATGGCTGCTGCAAGATGCAAAGGAAACATCTTTTTCTGTTAACCTTTGTGAGATGGAATGATACTGATGGGTACGACATTCTTGCAATGATGCTAGCTCTAATTTGGATGATGGTTTGGAGTTTCCACAACTGCTCTTACATCCATCTTATGTAGAACTCATGACAGGGGAAACCTTACTGCCCTCATTTGACAGCCGGACATTGGAGCAGCAGGAAAGAGAAATGAGTGACCCGAGGTTGCCCAGTCAGGAGCAGCATAAAAACTGGAAGTCAGTTTTTCAGATTCAATATTCCATTTGCTGTTCTCTTCATGGGAACTTCCTCTTACCCCTGAACCACAAACCATGTGTAAATAGAGTTGAATGGTTTGATCAGTTCAGGGTTAATAACGCAGGTAGGTGGGGCTACACACTGGGTTAGCTGGAATTCCAATGCTGAACCATGGTCTGGGTACTCACGCTCTGTTTTGCATCACTGAGGATGATGACGAGGATGTCATCATAGATATGGGCTGTGTCCTCTTCTCTCAATCAAGGACCAGGCTAACTGCTCAGGGTCACATCTCAGCTCCTCATCATGAATATCTGCTTACGGGTGAATAAGGAGGAGGCTCTGAATCTCGGACTTTCTCTTCAACTCTCTTCTCTAAGTTGAAAAGGATGATGACTCAGTGGACAAGGAAGGCCATTCTGTACCATAGAGATGTCGTAATGAACAGCGAGTTGAAGGCTGAAGCAGAAGTCCGGGTCTTAAACAGTCTATATGAGACCAATTCCATTACAGACACAACTGTGAGCAAGTCTGAAGTCTTTCAAGACTTAATTTTCTCTCTTCCTGTCAAAGCAGCCAGGGGATGCAACGGCCCAGCCAGCCACCCTAAGAAATTATTTATAAAAGAACAAGTTTCCCAAAAGGCCACCCGGAGAAGGGGGAGGATGAGGGGAGTAATGGGAAAAAAGAAAGAAGGAAAGAAGTGGGAGGAGGGCAATGAACGGACAACCAATAGACCTGGCACTTGACACTAAAGGCTTAACATCAAATACAGCCAGAAATCCATTTCCACAGTTTTATCGGCCATTCTGGACGTCTCATTTCAAAGGAAAAGATTTGAATTCACAGACATAACGTTCCCTTTGTTCTCTTGCCCTCCAGCCCTTGGTGCCAGTGTGGACCGTACCACAGGGAGAGGGTGAGATCAAAACCCCTCCTCGCTCAGCTACCCGCCCCTGGAGCTGGCCCTTGGCATGCTTAATGAAATCAGCTTGGCTATAGATTGACGATGCCTTGTCAATTATAATCATTTATCTTGGCAAGCAGAGCATCGGAACACTTAGAAGAGCAGGGGTTGAGCGGGCGCGGGAACACCAGAATAAAATTATACTGCACGGTAATCAGAGCGAGAGTATATTGCTCACATATAAAATTTTACTTCCACTGTCAGAAGGACCGACCGGGTTGTACATCTCTTTATCTGCCCTTAGGGTGTTTGCTGTTCCATCTGGGTCACTTTCTGCTAACTCGGACGTGCCACGGAGGTCACAGAGTGGGAGAAGCAGGCGTCCTGTGTCAGTGGAGGCGGGGGGGGGGGGGACGGCCTGGTGCACAGCAACGATTTGAGGTGCCTTGTCGTTGCTATGTGTTGGGGACACGGAGGAGGGTGTGCCAGGGCCCATGCCGTGGGCAGGAAGTGCCGGCCCTCAGGGGCTTCCTGGCGTCCCGACTTCTTGCCGGTGTGAGCCCAGACAAGCTGTCTGACCTTGCAGGGTCTTGCGGGGCGTCCACAGACAAGCTGTCTCACCTTGCAGGGTCTTGCGGGGCGTCTAGGTGATGGAAGAAACAGAGACTGACGGTCTCCCTCCTCAGGTTACTGTGGCAGACACGCTTCCTCTTTCTCGCGTGGTATTATCAACCCCGATTTTGAGCTGGGTAGATGTCCACCCAGAGGACAGTCCTTTGGGTGGGACCCGGGAGCTAAGGATCTCTTGGTCTCACAGTCCCACGTACCCCTGTGTGGGACTTCTCTGGGAAGCTTTGGGTGAGACCTGAACCCCTGCAGGTGTGGGTGGCTGCAGACAGAGGGCGGCAGGACCCCTGAAAGCCTGGACCTAGAACAGCAGGAACGTGTGGATGGAGAACACAGAGGAAGCCAGCTGTGGACCTCAGATACCAGGCCGTGAAGACAAGGAAGACGCTCGCCCAGGTCCAGGGGCACCGCGGACGATTGTGGGCTGAGCTCATCTATCCCTTCCGAAGCCAGAATCATCTACTCCTCTGCGTCTTAGCTCCTCAGACCTTTCCTGGAGAGAAGGGAAGGGGGAAAGCCCCGATCAGACAGGGTACTTTCCCAAACGGGACTGTTCAGACCCGACCACTCTGAGTTATCATGACAATATGAGCTGATGTTGTCTACCAGCGGCAGGGATGTCTCCTGGCAGCTGCACTATTTCCTTCTTCACCCGGGCTGTGGTCCATGAACACATTCAGACTTGCCACGTTGTTCTCGCTCCTCTGCTGCAACCTGGGGGGTGGGGGAGAGGCGGCATTTAGGAATGACATGAAAATATAACTCACCTGCTGCAAACCCAGAAAGTCACTCCCCTCTCTGAGCGGCGGTCTCCCTGGGCACGGGCTGAGCTGCCCCCAGCCTGGCTCTTGGCTAGGCACAGCCTGCTTAGAAGCACCAGGACTTGGTGCTTTGTCCCCAGAGGATGGGAGACAGGCAGGGGAGATCGTGTGTGAGTCCTGAAAGGGGGTTTCTGGAGAGAGGTGGGGACAAACTGTCCCCGAGGGGGTCTCCTGCGAACACTCTTCACATCAGGCCTTGTCCTGGGTTGTCTCATCCTCATCCTCGCTGTCACTGTGCCATGCCGGTGGAGGGGCCTGTCTCTACTTTACGACTGGGGAAACTGAGGCTTGAGAGGGCAAGGCTTCCCAGTCGGTGAGCAGAGGAGTGAGCAGCCTCTGTTCACTCTCCGAGGAACCCCTTTTGTTCCTCCTATTACCCCTGGGGCCCCCAGTGCCCCAACCCTTCAGTCTTCAGGGCTGTGGGCCAATTCACTGCAAGACTTAGTTCTGGGCAGCTGTGGCCAGCTGTTTGTGAAAAGGGCTTTCTGAGTCCAGAACATTGTCCTCCCCAGGCTTACTGGATTTCTTCACTTACACTTATGACCATGAGAGACCCCGGCAGCTGAAGCTGGACAATAGGCTGGGGGTGGGGCGTTCAGCCTCGCTCTGTCCCCTTGAGATGGAGTGGCCTGGGCTCACGTCCCCTCAAGGGTGCTCCTCCCTGTTAATTGTGGCAATGGCCATACCTAACTCACAGGGCTGCCATAATAATTCATGGAGATGCAATCTGATGCGAGTGGGAAGCCACCGCTTAGACATAGAGGAGTCCTATGGCTCAGAGAGGTTAAGTGACTTGCCTGGAGCCACACAGCACCCCGGGGGCCAGTTCGGGTTAGAACACAGCTCTCTTTGATGCACCCACTCCTCTTTTCTTTCCACTTACTGTTCAGTCCTCAGACATAAAACAGCTCACTCCCTGGAACCTCTCTAATAACATTTCCTTTCTCTCATGCATACATCACAAATGTACTCCATAAATTAAAAACAAAAAAGTCATACAGCCAGTAGGAATGAAAGAAACTATTGTAAAATGACATGAATAGGAATGAAAATCTCAAGCTACATTTTTCTTTTCAAGGAAAGGGGGTCACTAAATCTCTCAGTGGCAAGCGGGGTGCATTATGTCACGGAGGGGGGAGGTGGACGCCCCAGTGGGAACAGTGCCCTTTGAAAGGGTGAAACGGGAGTGTCGGGGTTTATAATCACGGTCCCCAGAGATCATGCTCGAGCAGGCCACGGAACAAGGGGCCTTCTGTGTGGGGTCAGGCGGTGGGGGGCGGGGAGCGGTGTCAGCATGGCTGTGGCCACAGATGGGACTTCGGAAAAAGGCTGAGCTGAAACATTTTCTACACGCCATCCATCCATCCTTCCTTCCTTCCTTCCTCCCCTCTTCCCTGGGCTTCCTCTCCCCCTCCTCCTTTCTCCCACCTCCTGCTACAACCCAGATGGGTGTGGGTGCTCTGTGAGGAACACGAACGTCGAGGACCCTCCTAGGAGGCACTGGGCCATTTCCCAAGCTGCCCCTTCATCTCCGACTGTCCAGAGTCCTGCCTTCTTCCAATGTCATCAAAAGCACTGCTTCCCCAGGGATCTCCTTCCTCCTTGAGTACTTCCCTGCCGAGAGACTCAGCTTATACCTAGTGGGTGACACTGAGCACGCGCATGAGTGGGTGAAAGGTACCCCCATCTCACGGGCAGGGTGGCCCCGGTGCAGTGGCACAGGCGCGTTGGGCTGCAGGGTTAGCTCATCAGCGAGTGGTAGAGGCAGAATTTGAACCCATGCCTTTCAAATTCCAGCACTCCTGCCCCCTCATCCTCCCTCCCTCTGCCAGAACCAGGCGTCCACAGTGCCCTGTGTGACCCCTTGATTTTAGTTAGACCTTCTGGAGGTCTTGTTTCAGAGTTATTTGTGGTCATCTGGCAATGGGGTCAAGTGGAAAGATTTGGGGATTTGGACTCACAGCCTCCTCTCAGCTGCCTCGGAACTTGTATTAATAGAACTTGTACTAATATTATATAGCACTTGCTGAGGGGCACACCCTGTTCTAGCTGCTTTACAGACCAAGGGACCCTACACCACCTACGAGGACGGTGCTGTCACCAAATGCCTTTTCCAGGTCTGCAAACCAAGGCACAGAGAGGTTGTGTCAGTTGCTCCGGCTCACACAGTTGGCCCTGGAGGAGGAGGCCTTCACTTTCAGGCGGTCTGCCTGCCGCGTCCGTGCTGCCTGTGTGAGCCTTTGGATGAGGCTTAGAGATCAGGCGGGGGGTGGGGGGGGGGACAGCAGGACCCACAGAGGGCTCACATGACACATTTCTCCCTGTTCCCTCCACTGCCCTGGGAGTCCCTCCTGTTCAGGGGCAAACCTGGAGCACCTAACTGAAATCACCGTGTGCTGAAGTCACAACTAACACATGCCATCCTTGCGGGGTCCTGCCAAGAGCACGCACTGGACGTCTGGGGTCACAGGGCCTTGTCTGGGCTGGTGGAGGAAGTTGTCCTCAGGTGCTCTTCTGTTATGTTACCCAAACAAGAAAAAGCTACACAGGAAGGACAATACCCCAAAGGAGAAGCTAGCTGCGTGCGAATTTTGTTTGATGCTTCCTGTTAAAGCTACAGAATAGTTACCCCCTGCTATCGAGAACCTTTGCCTCACCCTGGTGCTTTTCCCATTCTGCGGAAGAGTCTGTCTAATGGCTGTTTCCCTGGGTGTTCAAGCGGCTGCCGTCGCTGACGTAGCTTGTGACTTACTGTTGGAACAGCTGTGCCGTGGGAATGCTCGGGCAGAAGTCTCTGCCTTTCGGATAATCGATGGATGGGGTCCATCGGCAGCATTTCTGGTTCGCAGGAAACGCTATCAGTTTCAGGTGCACGCGATCTCTGAGGTTTGGAAGTGGATTCCTGAACTCAGCTGAGCAGAGGTTAATGGGACATTCTGGGGAAACGGAACGGGCATGGATTGCATTTAAAGTGACCGAGTCCCGAGTAGCTGGCATTGTGTTCCCATTACACCGATGAGGACACTGAGGTCCAGAGGCAAATGCCACTTGTCCCACAGCAAGCTGTGGTCAGAGCCCAGGTCTCTCAGGCACTAAAGCAGGGCCCTACCTTCACATCAGTGCCTTTCGGGTCCCCACCGGTACCCAGAGTTCCTCTCTCTCGGGAACCGGGAGCTTGGTGGATGTTCCTCTGGTCATTCACTCAGGGCTCGGGGACTCCGTGAACAAAAGAACCGAGCTACCAATGACACCTGCGGGGTGCAAAGGACTGACTTCCCCAGAAACCGCAATATATGTCTTCTTCTTTTCCTGTTGGCCCTATGAAAATATTTACTTTGTGGTTCCATACCAAACGAAGAGCATGGTTACCACGGTAACTGCCAAGCCATTCTTCCCTTGAGCCCTTCATTAACCACACCCCGTGCCTGCCACGGTTTTTTTTTTTTTTTTTTTTTTTTTTTTGCTCATGAGATTGCTGGACGTCTCTCTTTGTTTCCTCTGCACCACATCACCCCCCTCGCCCCCCCCAGCAAAACCTCCTTCAAGGCCCCTGTCCTCCTCCTCCTCCAAGAAGTTGCCCCTGATAGCAACTAGCTCTCTTGACTGATGGTGCTGAGTCCTTTTCACTGATGCATATGAATGCCCTTTTGGTTGTAATTCATTTATTTATTTATCTAATATTCATTTTACTCATTCATTCATTCATTCAACAAGCATCTACTTAGCACCTATTGTATATCAAGCCTTGTGTTCGAGACTGGGGACACCAAAATAATAAAATTAAACCCAGTTCCTGTCCTCAAGGACTTGAACACGCAGTGCAGATCTCAGGAAGGCAAACCTCTCGGACTGGGCATGGCATCGTGGTCAGTTCCATTTGTGGGAAGGTGGAGAAGGCCCTCCAGGGAAGGGGGCCACTGAGCTGGCACTGACGGGTGAGTTGGAGCTTCCGGAGCAGCCTAGATGAACAGACAACAGCCTCTGGGCCTTCCACTGGGCCCACGGTACTTTCTTGTCAATTAGAAAGAGTCACCTCTCTTGGGTACCTTGGTGCAGTCACCAACCTATATGACCCTCCTCGGCAACCCTGCAGGCTGCCTTCTTCTCTGTCTCCACGCTGTGGCCCACTTGGGCTGTGTGTTTGCTGTATGAGTTGGTCTTAACCTGGTTAGATAGTTGTTCCCGGAAGACAGACTCTGTTCCCCATCTTTGTTACCACGCAGCCCTTCCCACCCCAACACACTGACACTTGCATCGGGAACATAATATTCCTAACATCAGAGAATTTAATATACTTCATAATGTTTCCTAAATGCCAGGAAAAAGACCCACTAGTTCAGAATCATCTGGAGGAGAATTTAAAAAGAAATGCACGGATGGCTTCGCCCTTGGGTGCTCTGATTCAGCGAACCTGTGATCAGGACTGAGGATCAGGGGCGTCTCTGATGATAATAACTCCTTATAGGGTGGGCTACTAGAGTGGGCGCTGTTCTGGCATCTGTCTCACCTCACTTCATGCTCGTTACACCACCTAAGACAGATATGATCTCAGATCTCCACAGATGGCGAGATGGGCAGGTGGAGAGATTGAGTCACCTGCTAAGGTCACCCCGCTGGTTAAGTGCTTGGGTTGTGCCCTGAACCCATGTGGACAGAGAGCCGAGAGCCCGAGCATGTTGGTGCCGGGTGATGCCGTGGTTCTAGACGGGCAGAACCTGGGAAACCTGGAAATCCTAGCTTTAAAATGGTCCTAGAAAGTCCCATTCTTCAGCGTTCCCATTGTAGACATGGGAGCACTGAGTCCCCAAAGCGTCAACAGACGCGTTGACAGTGTCCTGTGAATGAGCCCAAGGACTCAGACGGAGGCCCCGTTGTTCTCATCTGCAATAGGCAAGTCCACTGGTCATCGTAACAGCAGCAACAACAATAATACGGCCCCCATATTGGGCCTATTTTGGTGCGTCATCCTCCGAGCTGCTGATTTTTTGGGCATTGTCTACTCTAAATTTCTAAGTGCCCTTGAGAGAAACTTGTGTGGCCTTCCTTAAGGAAGAGAGAAAACCGTAAGGCAGTGGTTCTTACTCTCAGGAGGATAAGGGGCCCCGAGTGTGAATTCTACTCTACCCCGATCTGGGCCTTGGTTTGTCACCTTGGCCAGTGACCTCCTAGACCTGCCATTTCCTTATCTCTTCCATGGGCAGAACGAGACATTTACGTCTCCTAAGGGTTGACAGGACGAGGCTAGGAGACAACTGGCGTGGCAGCTCTCAGTTAATTAATTAGTTCCATAACGTAATTGTCCCCTTGCTGCTCTCCTGGGGCTGCGGGCTGCAGGGCACGGCGCCGCCCACTGCTTCTCACGCCAAGTGGACAGATCCAACAGGTGGGGCAGGATCCAGGGCGGAGGAGGGGGCGTGGGAGGTGGAGGAGGCGGTGGGGGGGGGGCAGGGAGGGTTGGGAAACCCTCTACCGGGGAGCAGATGGGAGTGCTCCTCTTAGTGACAACGTGGGGACGGGAGGATGGGACGTGGAGGGCAGGTCGTGCTGGGGTGGGGGTGGCGTGGTGGAGAACAAACTGTCACATTGCATTTGGAGCCAGTGCCTCAGGGAGGGATTTAGACACAGTCAGGCTGCTTTGTACAAATAACCCCCCTTTCCGGACAGCTGTCAGAGGGAGTCCTGCAGGAGCTGGCCTGTCCCTCCCCCAGGGAAGGACAAGAGGGAGGGGTCTATAGGGAAGAGGAGGGGGGCTCTTTGAGAGACCCTATTCCGGGCCCCACACAAAGGGCGCTTCCTGCTTCCAGACTGCACCCCGAGGTCAAGGTCGAGGCCCCCAGCCCGCCTGCCTGCAGAGCCGCAGAAATGCAGCTCCAGGAGCAGCGGCCTTCTCAAATCCCACAGCTGCCGGGCGGGCGCCCAGTCCCTCTGCGGCGCCTGGCAGGGGGTTCGGCCACGGGGCAGGTGCTCAGCGAAACTGAGCTGCGGGGAGGTGAAGGTGAGGGAAACACACTTGGAAGGGCAGAAAGAACAAGGTGATAAGAGGAGTAAGTGGGAAGAAGCTGAAAAGAAAAAAAAGCCAAACAAAAACAAAAGAGCCCCCTTCTACCACCAAACGGAGACATTTTGAGAATGTCTTTTCCCCTGGCAATTTTGGACAGGTGCACCTCTTGGGCTCTCTGTTCATTACTTGTAACCTGAGGACAGCAACCCGCCTCACTGCTGGCTTGACCAGTAACTCCAGTTAAAAGAGATGATGAATCTTGGGGAGTAAACTGGGCCCCGGCCCTGCCCGGCCGGGCTCCGCTCACTCGCACTAAAGATCAGAACTGCGGTACAATGACCAACCACTGTAGGCCCAGTCACAAAGGTCACAAAACCAACTTGCCCTTTTTTCCCCAGCCGGGCCCTTGTTCTGGTCTCCTGGGCCTGGGGTGTGGCATGCGCCCTGATCGTACAAGACACGCGGCCCCCATGTTGCCAGTGGACACAGTGAACAGAATGGAGCCCCGATTCCTGGAGCGGGTTCCTTCCCTTCCCTTCCCTTCCCTTCCCTTCCCTTCCCTTCCCTTCCCTTCCCTTCCCTTCCCTTCCCTTCCCTTCCCTTCCCTCCCCTCCCCTCCCCTCCCCTCCCCTCCCCTCCCTTCCCCTTCCCTCCCCTCCCCTCCCCTCTTCCCTCCCCTCTTCCCTCCCCTCCCCTCCCTTCCCCTCCCCTCCCCTTTCCTCTTCCCTTCCCTTCCCTTCCCTTCCCTTCCCTTCCCTTCCCTTCCCTTCCCTTCCCTCCCCTCCCCTCCCCCCCTCCCCTCTTCCCTCCCCTCTTCCCTCCCCTCCCTTCCCTTCCCCTCCCCTCCCCTTTCCTCTTCCCTTCCCTTCCCTTCCCTTCCCTCCCCTTTCCTCCCCTCCCCTCCCCTCCCCTCCCCCCTCCCCTCTTCCCTCCCCTCTTCCCTCCCCTCCCCTCCCCTCCCTTCCCCTTCCCTCCCCTTTCCTCCCCTCCCCTTCCCTTCCCTTCCCTTCCCCAGACTGATGCAGCCCTTCTTTCTCATGGGAAGACGCTTGCTTTGAGTCAGGGTCTGAGTCACGACGCAGACGTCAAGAGGGATGGGGTTCTGCGCCAGGCATCGTGGGTTTGAGGGCCAGCTGACACTTACACGCTGTTCACCTTACCCTGAACCCCTAATCTGTGACTCAGTTTCCTCACCCATGGACGAGGCGGTCATTGTTGGAAATAAAGGCACTGAGTACCCGGGAGGTGATCGGAAAATTGCAGCTGTTCTCCCAGGCATTTTAGTGAAGCATCCATCCCCCCCCACCCCCCCACCCCAAAAGTGAGTGCACAGCTGCTCCAATGACTCTGGGACCTGTTCCGTGTGGTCATCTGGGCTTTCTGCGGAGAGCGGGCAGGTGGGGGGCTCCCACTTCTTCCTCGTGCTTTTGAATCGATAGCTCCCTCTGATCTCAGCTGCCTGCACTCCCTGGGGAGCAGAGTTTCAAAGGCTTTCTCCACGGAGCTCAACCGGCCAACCTCAATCATCTTTGTGCACAAAACACCCACCCAGGCTCTCCGTCTCCGTCCCGGGCGCTTGGCGAGGGGCCGAGAGACGCGCTCAGGAGCAGCGCCCAGGGAAGAATGCTGTCATTCAGAGGGGCTTGACTGTCCGCCGTCGGACAGCCCCACCCCGGTTCTCTGCCCGGGGTTCTTGGCAGCCCCGAGTTAACCACAAGACAAGTTTTATCATCTGTTAAACCTGTCGTTGGGAAAGGAAAAAAAAAAAGACTTCAATAAAATATTTCAACAATTATAGTCCATTTTAATTAGGTGTGTGCCACATAATTATAGATTAAGAAAAAAACGTATAGGGTTTCAAAACCCAACACCCCAGCCATGCGGACTTAGCTGTTCTCCCGCGGAATTTCCACACGAATCCTCCACCCAAGGAGCCTGCATACCTGGCAGCTCTGCCCACCCTCCTGGCGGGGCCCCAGTCCCTCTTTGTGCCCGGGGGTCTCCCTCAGGCCCCACCCCCAGCTTGGTGCCGCTCTCTGCCCTTCAGTTTTCTAACTTTAAAACAAGAGAATTAAGCAATCATTTTTCAATTCTTTTTTTGCAGGGGGTGGGGGAGGACGATTCACTTTTCAAATTAAATTTTGAAAGAAAAGTCCAATATGCAAACAGTTAAAAAAAAAAAAGAGGTGATTGAGCCAAGCAAGATATGGCCCCTAGACCTCCCCGAGGGCCCCTGTCGACCTAGAAGCAGAAGAGTTTGAAAATGACTGCGCCAAATAATTTCTGAGACCCCTTTCCAAGCTCTTTCATTCATTCAACAAACACTTCTTGAGCGTCCACCAGGTGCCAGCCCTGTTCTAGGCTCTGGACAGACAGCGGGAGCCGGGCCAGCTCAGTCCTACGTCCCGACCCTCAAGGTGCCTTTCTGTCCGGCGGGGCATAGACTGGGACACGTCTGGTGTCCCCATATGCTGCTGTCCCCATGTCAATCTTTATACACTTCATGGGGTGCTCAGAATGACGCTGTGTGGGGTCCCCCTTGCATATGAGGCTGACCCAGGCTAAGTCAGTCACCCCAAATCCCACAGCTCCGCAGGGGCAGTTCTAGAGCTACCTGAGTCTGGGAGCTTGTGGCTCCAGACCCCGTGCTCTTGACCGGGACACCTGGCCTCCTGCGTCTGTAGGTGTTAGTGGGCGGCCGCCAGCTGAGCTGGGGATGTCCCTTTCCTGGCTCAGCGGCCCACTCAACACTTTGAGTGACTGTCACCATCACCCCGCTTCTGCCTCGAGAAGCCCCTTTATGCCCTCGGGACACTGTGTCAAGGGCGTCCTCTCTGGTCACTCCTGCACGATTTGACTTCTGTCCCTGTGCCCCGGGGAACCCTGCCCCTTTCTCCAGCGGACGTGATCCCGTCCTTCCCGAGGCGTGCTTTCTGGAGGTCCCAGCTTACGTCCTAGGCGAGACCGAGGGGTGTTAGAGGCGAGGGGCCCGTGTCCTCACAGTTTGGACCTGCCCTCGCGAGGGAAGTACAGGGCCTTGCGCACCAGCGAATGGGTGAATGTGTGTGTGAGTCCGTGGATGGATGGAGTGATTGAGTGGACGGATGAATGGATGGTGGGTGACGAATGTATTAATAAATCCATTAATGACATGAGTCAATGTAGAAACAGAGGGAGAAATCAGTGGATGGATGGTAAACAGACGAGGGGGGTGGGGGGTGACTTCATAAAAGAGGAAGTAACAAAGGGACCGCTTTAGCTGTGTCCGTACCTGCGTCTGCCTCTCTGTGTCCGCACTGATCCATAAACCGATACGAGTCGGAACAAGGGACCCAGGGGAGGAGAAAGTCCGTAAAATCAGCTGCAGTCCATGAAGGCATACACGATGGACAGATGACTGGGCAGCTAAGTGAGGGGTGAACGGGGCACTTGTCTCAACAATCAGCTGCTAAGGCTCCTTCCTTGGCTCTCTGGAACCGAACTCGGCCAACACTTACTTGTGGGGGGGGGGGAGGAGGCTTTCTAAGGATGGCATACAGAATCCGCGGGGAACTCAGGGTGCTTCGCAGACAAGCACCGGCCCCACGGAGATGATGAATATTGAGACTGGCCACCCATCTGCCCACAGGCTGCTCTGGCTGTCACCCTGGCCAGGGACACGGGGGCTCCGGAGCTTTCCAGGAGTTCAGAGCTGCGTGCCTGGAGAGGCGCTGGTGGGTCCCCCAGGGAAATCCCAGGAGCCTCCCATCAGCCAGCTAAGCTGCGTGGTGGGGCATGGGGCTGTGGGGGGCAGTGGAGGGGAGGGAGCGAGGAAGGGGAGGGTGCTGCTTTGTTTCTGCCATTGCCCAGCTTAGAGGAGCCAAGTGATTTCCAGCAAATTCTAGGACAAATGTTTGCCGTAAGGCTCAGAACTCTGGTGCCAAGTTTCAACCCAATCAAATACTTCTGTGTTTGGAAGGGTGGGGGCGGGGAGAGAGAGAGAGAGAGAGAGAGAGAGAGAGAGAGAGAGAGAGATGAAATGTGAGGAGGGAGAGGCCAAAGGTAAAATGCAAACTGTCCTTTGAGGACTGTGACACGGCCAGGTGTCCCTGGTAAGAGACGGACTTACTAAGTTCTCCCACCGGGCAAGGCAAACTCACATCAGAGCAGGGGTGACGTCAAGTGCTCAGAAGACTGTGAGACAGCCTCAGGTCCCACCCAAGCTAGGATCCAAGCATGGGGGTCCTTGCAGGTGTTGACTTTCTGTGTCAGGGAGGTGAGGACCACACTGGTGGCAGCAACAGAGATGTGGACATGGGAAGGGAAGGGCTGCGATGGTCTCTGGGTAGGGAGAAAGGGGAACAAGCTTCACCTTGTTCGCCTGGCTAACCCCTCAGCACGGGCCACTTGGGATAAAGAGCAGAGGACACCTCCTCTGAGAAGACTTCCTGGAGTCTTTCAGTTCCCAGGGGATCTGACTCTTCTGTCCTGCCTGTTTCATGATCTGAACACACTTCTGTTTACAGCTCCTGCAGTCCACCTTGGCCCACAGGACACAGCAGCTGGGCTCTGTGCACCTTGAGGACAGAGGTGAGTTCCCAGGCCTCAGTGTGGTCCTGGGAACCAGCCTAGAGCAGGGCAGCTGATGCGTGCAGAGAGGGCGGGAGAGATCCCGTGAGTGCAGGAGAGAGAAGGGGTCAGAAGGAAGGGAGAGGGGAGGCGGGCAGGGAGGAAAAGAAACAAAGGAAGGAGAGAAGGAAGGAAGGAAGGGCTGGAGAGAGAGAGGGAGGGAGGGATGGGGGGAGGGGGTGAGCTCGGAGGGAGAAAGGGTTCAAAGGTTGCTGTTGATCCAAGTCTCTGTTTGCCGAGGTCTCAGATCAAGGACTGCCCCAGTGGAAGGAGAGGTGAGACCACAGGAGGTAAGGCCATTTCCCCAGGCGGCGGAGGGTGCTCTTTGTGGACCAAGAACTCCTGGCTCTGGCTGCCATCTGGCTCGCTACTCAATGAAATAACTGGGCGGCCCCGGAGTTGTAACACCACCGCTGATAATATTCGCCCTCCTGAGGGGCTGCGGGGCTCTGGGTTGGAAGCACACGCCGCGCTCTGTGGGCTCCGAAGGCAGGGATAAACCCAGGTGTAGACAGTTCCATCCATCCATCCATCCATCCATCCATCCATCCATCCATCCATCCTTCCTTCCCTCCCTCCCTCCCTCCCTCCTTCCATTCTTCACAAAGTCAGCCAACACCAGCTGAGCTTGCAGGAGGTATCAGGTCACATCCTGGGCTGGGGCAGGGGCCACAGAGAGGTGACTGAGACTGTGAATGGAGCTTAGGGCTTCAGAGTTAAGCTCAGCTCTGCTCTAACTTCGGGAACATCAGCAACTTGAGTTTCCTTTTATGCAAATCAGACCGAGGATTTCAGGAGGACAGGAGAGGAGGTTGTGTCAATCAGCCAGCACTGTGCCCAACTTAATGGTGGCTGGTCATCATTTTTCTAGCAATCCAGTGGAGTGCAAGGCATAGGAGCCCACACGCCCCATACAGGGAGGTTCCAGGGAAACTGCAGTGGGGCCCTGCCTGGGAGAGCCTGGGGGGGCTTTCGGGGAGAGGGGATCACTGCTCTACTAGGGACACAAGACAGAGGAGACAGGGACCAGCCTTCCATGTAGAGGGGGGCAGAGGGCACTTGGCATGAGAGGAGGCCAGGGGCAGCTCTGTGTGGGCCAGCGTCCTCCCTCCCCTCTGCCCCTCCCTCCCCCCTCCCGACACCTGTCCCCTGGCCCCCCATCCACTTCCTCCAGCCCTGACAGCTGACACCAGGGCAGGGGGAGACAGACTGAGTGCAATTCTGAGGGTCACGGGATTCGCCATGAAGACCGCTGGCTGCAGTTTTGAATCAAGAACTGTGACTTCATAACGTCTAAATGCGCATCTTCACTGTGTGGGATGCATGGCGCGGGCGGCGTGGCAGCCGGCTGCGGGCCCGGTTTCAGGGTTCCTGGCTTTGGACAGAATGGACATTATTCGCCAGTCCTAGAAAAGCCACTCATCATAAGCCTTGTCTCGGTGCCACGTGGCATACGTGGTTTTTTAAGTGTCCCAACCCCACTCTCAGTATCATGATCCCCATTTTACAGAAGAGGAAATGAGCCCTGGGAGATGGCCGCTGGCCGGGGTCGGACTGTCCTTCCAAACCCGCGACCCGTGGGTGTGGCCGAGGAAGACCCAGGCAGTGCCGGTGGAACGTTGGGAATGACACCTGGTATAGAACTGCCCGGGGAGGTGGACAGAGGAGGTGACCGCCACTGCCCTGGGGCTGGCAGGTGGACAGAGGAGAGTAGGCACAGGCCGGTGTTCTAAGGATAGACTTTCTCAGCCGGGGCAGGAGCCGCTCGGGGTGGCGGGCATCACCCGCTGTCCTTGCAGGGACTTGCGCAGACGGCAGGCTTGTGAGAACAATCCAGCATGGGGAGCAGGTCTCCGGGAGTGGCCGGCTGCTCGGGTTTCTCCCCCTTACAGTCCCACACCTGGGTCCCACGTCCACTGCATGGGGAACTGCGGGGCAGCGGTCACTGGAGACTCAGGGAGGCCCCTCCCAAGGCACCTTGGCTGGTGCTCCTGACACGGGGGCCCTACTTCTGGGGAGCACACTTTTGGGGTGCCTCTCTTCATGGCCCATATTCCTGGGAGGAGCCAGTGCCTCAGGGGTTAATATGAGTGAGGCCAGTAGATGTCTCCTGAGCAGCTAACACAGGTCAGGGAGGCAGCAACTCCAGAGCTCAACATCCCGGGACAGAGCCCCGCCTGACCACGTCCCAGACCGCGGCGGGGTTAAGTCCGCTGGGTGTCCCTGTCTGTAAGCCAGCGAGGACACGCAGGCCACCCTGGCAGGCGGACGGAAGTGAGCAACAACTCCGGAAGAGACTTTGTCGGCTCTGAAGGGCTGTCCACACGCTCGCTATTGTGACCGCGTGTTTGCCGAGCACTTAGCATGTAGCCTTCCTAAGTGCCTAATAAATGGGAACTACTATGATTATTACTCTCATCATTATTACTGCTGTCACGTTACAGTTTTGTCCTTGGGGCTGCACTGCTTCCTGTAAAAGTACAGGGCACCACCCTGTGCTGCCTGCGCAGGGGTCACAGGGGAACCTCTCACCGGGGTGCATTCCCCCGTTCCCTGCTGGGATATGAAGGGAAGAGCCCACAGGAAACTCCTCCCATTTCCTTGGAAGGGCAGGGCTCCACAGCAATGGCGGCCGTGTCGTGAAAGCCTACCTGTACCCTGTTTGAAAGTGATGTTCCCAGATCAATTTATTTGTCACAACCAACCTTACAACGCAGGGATTGTTATGGTCCCATTGGACAGATGAGATCGCTGGAGGATCCACAGCAAGGTGGGGGGTGGGGCAGGAGCTGGGACAGGTGCCAGAGGACATGGCATGAGCCTGGGACTCGAGTGGAACTGTGCTAACGAGTCCCTAATGGCCCCGGTCAGGTCAATCCCGAGCAAGAGTGGAGGAGAGAGCGACATGCACCCAAATTGGAAAGACCACCATGAACTCAATACGGGAGGGGGTGTGTGTGCCAGACAGCGAGGAGCCACACCTGGTTACATTACTACCGTTACCTGGGTGGTTCCCGCCTCTCTCTCCTCTTCTATAAGCTGGACATGTTCCTGAGTCTGAGCTGCTGTTCCGTTCGGCGTGGCTTGGTTTACACACGCACTGTATGAAGTGTCCTGTAAGGGACGGACACCAGCGTTTCCTTTCTCAGGGGAGCAAATGAATGTAGAGATCATAATAGGATGCTTTTTCCCTCCCAGCTGACACAGACCATCACTTTTCATTCAGGACTTTATTTTGGAAGTTTGGGACACCGAGAAGAATATTGGGCCAAGGTCAGAGAATGACCCTGGATTCCCAGCTCTGTTGCTGAGCAGTGCGGTGACTGTCCCCGTCTGAGTCTGCCCTTGGGGTAATAATCCCAGCGGTCAGGGCTTTGGGAGGGGTGTGATGAGAGACTAGCTCCGAAGTCCTTTGTCACCTGTGGAGGCACCTGTGCTGTGAAGAGGTCACTGTTCTCAGCCCCCAGGTAGCATGAGGCACTTCCCTGAAAAGGATGGGGGTCCATGATGGAGGGCTCCCTTGTGGGGAGTGTTGCATACTGAAGGGGCAGACCCCTGGGCGTGGCCTGGCATCCTGTTAAGGGGCCAGTGGCTTAGGCTTTGATGCAGGTCTGCTGTCACTAGGAACGTGAGGGTCCTCGGGGGCGCCCCTGGGCAGCCCCTTCCAGGGTGTGATGAGCAGAACCATGGGAAAGCTCTGCCGTGTATACTGTTACGAACTTGGGAGCCAACTTGGCGGCTGGGTGCTGTCCCAGGCTTGCGGGGCCCTGGGACCACCAGAGCTGAGCAGAGGTTTGGGGCAAAGCGACACTGGTGGGTCCCTGAGACGGGCCACATACACAGATGCTCAGGAGAGCAGGACCCCCTACCTTTCCTCCCCGGTCACTCAATTGCTGTCCCCCAGAGCTGCTGCTGATCTCAGGCACTTCCTGCTTCTCCTGGACCTTGGGTCCTTTCTCTGAGAGGAAGAGGCGGTGTTGTCTGGAGCAGAAGTCTCTGACTGGTGGCCTGGTTTTATTGGTGAGTGTGTTTTTGTTTCTGGCTGCTGTATAGTCGGCACTGTGTATTTGAAAAAAAAAAAAGAAAGTTAAGTGGCTAATATTTAAACATTAGGAGATTTTACTGGAAACCTCAGAATTTGGGCTTCTCCTTGAAAAATAAAAATCCTGCCATCTGGCACCCCTGGGCCTGCATTACCTCATGGCCACAACAAAGCGAGAGAGAAGCAGTGTCCCCTTTAGGCCACGCTCTCCGCTCGTCCCTATGCTGTTCCCATGCAGGTGTCATCTGTGGAAGAGTTTTGAGAGGCAGAACCAGAGAACCAAAGACTGCTCGAGCTCACATCTCGATCAAAAGTGGGAAAAGCAAAAACCGAAGACGCAGTGTTTCAAGAAAGGGAAGGGGTGGCTTTTATGGAAAAGGGAGAGCTATTTCAAAGCATTTATGAGGAGAAGTGGGTCAGTGTCTTGGGGTCTTCGGCTCCTCATTTCCTTCTGTCTTTCTTTCTGGCTCATTGGAGAACTACAGTGTCGTTCTCTGCATTTGGGTGGGGCCAGGAGACTACTTTGAGGTGGTCAGAGGTTGGTGGCTTCGTGAGGGTGGTTAGTGGAAATGAACTGTGTCACTCTGGGCTCTGCTGGATACCCCAGCATTATTTCCCTTTCACGGGGACTGGAAATACCATGTGTCCCAGCAGTGTAGTCACCAGTCGGTGGCTTCTAGGTCAGCCTGAGTGACTGCTAACCCTTGAAGCAAGGAGTGAGAATGCATGGCCGTGGGACTGTTTGTTACATGGCACAACCTGTCTCACCCTGACTGATACAGTGTCAAGAGGGTACGTGTTGTCTGCTCCCCTTGCTTCTCCTGTCTGCCTCTGAGATGAGTCCTCTGGCTTTAATGGTCAGTAATTCCCATCCCTGTTTTAATCCCTGGAGGACCATCCCATGCCTCACTGGACAGGGCGTTCCTAGGGGCAAAGGTTGAGCCATCTTATAAATACTTTAATCCCCCTGTCTAGCAGGGCCCAGTAGGAGACGTGCTTTGTACAAGTTTGGTGAATGAATGACTGGACCCTGCCACTGGTGTGTCCTGAGATTGGGGTGTGTTGCTTCCCTTCGGGACTTGGCGTCTTTGTCTGTAAAATAAGTAGGCGAGGAGGCTTGACAGCCTGCGTCCTTCAGGGCTCTGCATGTCCACATTCTCGGATCTCGCCTCCAGTCTACATGAGCTCAGCGTAGCTGCCAAGGGAACAGGTCATGTCATTAGGAAATGACCTGTCGCTCTCGGCATCTTGAGGGAAACACTTGATGCCCCCAATGTCTGCATAAATGATGTGTCTGACAACCGACGAGGGCTTGGGTGGCTTAGGACGCTTGATCTGATGGCATTTTTGCTTTGTCCACATGACAGTTCCTGCTACTCTCCCGGCACATATCTCTACTGTCATAGAATTATACCCACCTAGAAGAGGAAATCGTCTTCATTGCCTTGGGGTTCACACCCTGCTCCATGGCTCTTTGTGGCTCAGGAGTGACTATTCTTCACCCAATTAGGACTGAAAGAGGGGGTTGTGTGACAGGAGAGAAAGGGCGGGGTTAGGACTGGGTCTCGTCCTGGACCATCGTTGACCAGCTGCTTACGCAGGGCCACAGGGCTGTATCACGGCGGGACAGGGATAATTGCTCTTGGAAGTCTTTGCCCATCTGAGTATCTGATCATCACCCTGGCTCTGCTTCCCGCTGTGTGATCTTGGCCAAGTCACCACGCCTCTCTGAGCCTCGTTTTCTCATCTATAAAGACCTTGACCCGAAGAATAAAGTGGAACAATTTAAGTTGTTTCCTGGGTGCTTAATATGTGCTAAGCGTCATGCTAAGCACCTCCCTGCATTATCTCGTGAAATCTTAAGATGACCTTTTTGATGGTCATTATCACCCACACTTTGCCACTGTCCTGTTTCTCAGGGGAGACAATGAAGGCATGGAGAGACTAATGAGTAGGTCCAGGTCTTACAACACGTCTATGGCAGAGCTGGGATTTCAACCCTGGCCAACGGAGTCCTGAACCGGTCCAGCTGAGCACCCTGGGCTGTTTCCTGGGTGCGGTAACAAGAGCGTTAGATCAAGAATCAAGAGAACTGGGTTCCAATTCTTCTCTCCCGCCTACCTGCCTTGTGGACGAGTCGCTAAGCCTTGGTTTCCACAACTCCAGCGCAGGACAGACACCAGTGCCCACTGCCGCCCTGGCTGGTAGAGGGAGCCCGTGAGGTCACAGTTGAGGAATGGCCACCAAACCAGTGGCGTTGGGTAACTGGACACATCTTCTTCTTGGGCTGGAATCTCTGGCTGGTCCATGCTTTTCTGCCATCTGGGCTCACTGTCCACAGCTGTGGGCACCTGTCCTTGTGTTGTTTGCAGTTTGGGGCTGGGGTCCAAGCTGCCTTGCCCACCCCTGAGGCTCACAGGTAGGTGCCCTCTCCTCAGAGTGACCCAGGTGTCCTGGAGAGCTTGACATTGTGTTATATGCCAATCCGTTCACTGATGAGGATGGGGATGAAGACAGGGGCAAGGGACTCATGACAAGGAAAGGGGACTTGGAAATGCGGACCCCACAAGTCAAGGTCAAGGGGCAGGAACCACAGGGAAGGAAGGAAAACACGCTGGGCCTCTTGGACCAGCTTGTAGGAAGCCTGGTGAATAAGACCGGAGGGAAGGTTGGGAAGGCCCACCCTGGGTCCCTCAGGCCACGATAGCAACTGAGACAGGGACCAGTCTCCCTGGCGGGGCCTTAGCCAAGGGCTGTGGAGCGCTGGGTGGCAGCCAGGCACCATGTCCTTGTTTCTTCCCAGCTCCACCTGAGAGCTGCTCTGTGGAGCGCAGGGCAGAACCAGACTGGGTTCCGGAAGCTGGCGCAGAAGGCATGGCTGCTCTGCCCGCTATTTGCCCACATGGCCGAGCAGGGATCCCTGGGTTGCTCTTTTCCTCAGAAAACACGCCTCATGAGGCGGAGCCTGTGCCCTTGTCTCAGGGTGGGCAGGGTCCCTCTGAGTACACGGACAGGCGGTGGTTACCAGGCAAGCTTCCATCCTGGCACCGACGCAGACGCAGAGTGCACTCGCGGCCGGGCCACACTCTCCCCTGGAAGAAGGGGTGGGTCTGCCTGCCAGGCGCATCTCAGCGTTGGCTTCCTGGGAGCCAAAGCCCGCGGCTTCTGCAGAGACCTTGGCTTCCCTCAGCCGCCCGCGGGCGCCTGGGATCGAACCTCCCTCCTGCACCTGCACACCTTCTCTTGAGAAGGGATGCTGGGTACACCAGTGACCTGTTTAAAAACTGAGGCCTCTTTCCTCTCTCTCTGTTATTATTATTTATTTCTTCTCCTGTTGAAATGAAAACTAGTGCGACCAACCCGGTGATAAACGTGGCAAATCCAGTTACCCAGTGAATTCTGATTTGTGCTTAAAAAATTTTTTTTTTTCTTCCAATAGAGGCTACTTAGGGCCAAGAAAATTTTTGACTCGAAAAAGCATGTCAAATGTGACTCACCGTTAATGGGGTGAGCTCTTTGCTTTGGGATTAGGTGTGAGTGACAGCACCCCGGTCCCTTTACTCACTGGGCTGGTGCCAGCCGGATGCTTTGTGTCGTTTTGAAAAAAAAAAAAAAAAGACAGAATTAGGTGTTCCATTTATCTTATTGATCTTAATAACCTGGTCTCATAAATACCTACTTTATGACATCAATAAAGGAGGCATCGTGGCAACGCAGAACAATGGAAATTGTTACTTTGCGAGTCAAGTGTTCCGTTGGATGCTTCGGTGAAGTTCACGAATGTGGGGCCGCTGGGAGGCTCCTGAGCGCTGGCTTTTCCTGGGTCAGTGCATGGGGGGCAGGGTTCCAGCCCTTTCTCTGGAAGCACAAGCGCCCCGAAGGGTCAGACTCAGAGCCCACAGCCTCTTCCTTCTCAGGGTCTGTGTGACTTTTCCTTCTCCTGTGGCTCAGACGTGAGTTTTCATCTGGTGGACTTTCACGGCCTGCTTTTGGTCTTGGCATGGATAGACCAAAGATTTCCCCATTGACAGAGTGCCGTGGGTAATCCTCTTGCTCAGGCTCAGGACAAAGGACACTCAACCCTTACATGGTACTCAAGGTGCACCGGACACGCCCACCCTCTTCTGGTTACTCTCATTTTTACAGAAGAGAAGACTGAGGGTCACGCAGGCACCATTACCGATGATAAAGTAGGACAACGGCTCTCAAACCTTTGCAAGTCAAGCGCTGTATACAAATTTCTGAGAAATATGTTATAATAATTAAGTCAGATATTAAAGAAAAAATATAAAGCCCAAGTGTGCTTTTATGGTAAATAAATGAAATAAATACAACAAAATTAAATTTATTCTGACATTAAAAAACATTTCTATGTTATGTTTTTTGAGTTATGCTTTTTAAAATTCATAAAAAAGAGGGGTTAAAAATAAAAAATACAACAAAAATGTTATCTTTTTATATATATAGATCAGTGGTTCTTAACCTGGGTTCTATGGAACCCTAGGGGTTCGATGAGTCGGTCTCAGGGGTTCGGAGAAGCCTCTGCCGCGGAGGCCAGAATAAAGTAATACTGTAATTTGTTGTGAGTTCATGCACTTTGTTGGTTTTGTTCTTTGAGCAAGGTGATGTTCATGCACGGCTCATTTTGTGCACCAGTAAAAAAACATACATATGTCTTGAATTTGGGGAAAAAAATCTTATTTTATTTATCTCTAAAGAAGGGTTCGGTGAATGCGCATATGAAACTGGTGGGTTCGGTACCTCAAAAAGGTTAAGAACCACTAACATAGGTGCATTCTTAGTAAGATTTAGTAAATTCGGCAGGTCCCAGCCCAAATGTGTTAAGTTTTTCCATTCTTGTGTTTATGAGAAACATGAGCCTGATGTGTCCTAGCGATTTCTTCAATGTTTGGGCATATATTTGAAAGGCAAACTCTCATTTCCTTGTCAATACATTGAAGAATTCTTCTCTTTTTACTCTTGTGTTGAGTGCAGAAAATCCCAGCATACATATCATCTTAACCTTACACCAAAAAAAGGAGAGAAGAAACTTGCCTCCAGTCTTTCTGGGGAACATGGGGGGTAGTATAACAATCCAGCACCACAGCTTGACAGCCTTTTGCAACCTAATCAGGCAAGTGAGGTGGGGGGTTGGGCAGACTGTCAGCTTACAGCCAATTCCCCACACCTCTGTCCCCCCAAAATCTAAACTCCAAAAACCCTGTTGATATTTTGGTCTCCAACAGGCACATATTTCTCTAGAATACCATAGGGTGCACCTGGAAATCTTCTAGGGTATACCAGTGCACCCTGGCGCACACTTTGAGAACCACTGGTCCAGGTCTTTGGGCTGTTGTGCTTTTTTTTTTTTTAAAACCATGTCACTTCCTGCCCACACCCCTTCTCCTCCCTCACCTCACTTTAGATAGCTCACCACTGGCTGGTTGAACTATGGACACCCAAGGTGCCATTGAGTAGGGGCCATGCTCAGAGCTAGCAGTGTGGGGCCTGCCCAGTGTGGTGCCAGCAGGAACCATGTCCATCCCCAAACCAATCCTGCCCCAGGACAGGAATGTCAGCTTCCCTGCCCTCCAGGGCCAATAATCAATAACAGCTTAGCTTTTGTGTCACTTTGCATTATTCTAGGGGTGCACAGATTTAAGCTAGAGGGACCACAGAGTCAGAGGGCTTGCACTTGGAGGGCTGTCCCAGGGTCCCTCAAATCCCCCCACGATGGCATGTTTCCTTTCAGCTTCCACTGGAAAGAGCGATAGATTCAAAAGAGAGGGGCAGGCGAGTACCCAGGCTGGCGACTCGAGGTCAACTGCATGCCAAGGCTGTGTGTGTCACAGGGAGGGGACCGAGGCTCCCGCTGATGGGTGGTCGCTGGTGCCAGTTCAGAGACAGCAGGGACCCCCCAGTTTGGGGCGCGGGGAAGAAGGAAACTTTATTCAGTGCAGAACAGTTCAGCTGCGACACAGCACGGCTGGCAGGCATGCTCTTTCCCCAGGCCTCCCTGTCCCCCAGGTCCCTTCCCGGCTGCACAGGGCAGAGCCATATCCGCCCAGCTGTGCCCTTCACTAACAGACCTTTCTTGTGCCTTTTCTGTCGGTTAGGAAGGTGCTAGGCTCTGGGAATCCAAAGCAACAGAAGAGGGTCCTCTCTGTCCCCTGCCCCCCAAACACACAAGGGACTCGGTCATTGTGGGGCTGAGGGAGGTAGAGAAATCTGTGACATCTCACAGGGCTGGGACGTAAGAGCCAGGGGGGTGCCCCCAGTTGCTGGGGTGCAGGATCAGGACAGGGAGCCCAGGCATTTTGTCGAATGGGTTTGTTGTTCAGTTCTGAGATTGTCCCCAGCGCTCCTCTCCTGCGTTGGTCCCTGCTGTGGGGACTTCCCCTGGCCCTGCTCTGCCTAGACTGCCCTTGGGGTCTCCCCAGTTAACTCTTATACATCTTCCCATTCTCTGCCCAAATGTCCACCCTCTGCTCACCTGTACAGCCCTGCATGGCCGGGGGAGTTTGGGCCATTTACTCCCCTTGTCTATGTTTCCATTTGAAAGTGGGGATGATGGGGGTGCCTGGCTCTCAGGGGGTGGCGGGCGTAAAGAAATGTGTGAGGAGCTCCTGGGTCCTCCCGTGGTGAGGGCTGAGTACCCTCGGCTGTTACTAGTGCTGATGTTGTTGCTGCTCTTTGCCCTAGCTCTCTCCCTCCTGATTACACACCTGGGCTGTAACTGCACAGGTGCCATTTGGCTGTCGCTGGGCCCTGCTCTCACGCATGGCCCAAGCTCTCTGGGCAGCGAGGGCTCTGACCTCAGAAACCTGGCCCCTGAGCCTAAGACAGGATATGACTGCGTTCGGTTTTCGGGGAGAAGGAAGCTGTTTATGAGATCATAACATTTGCTGTGTCCCAGGGCCTGGCAGAGCCGGGATGACTAAATATTCATATTTACTGATGGAAAGAAGGAAAGAAGGGAGGGAAGACAGGAGGAGGGACGAGGATCTGTTTCCTGGTGGCCCTTCCCCCACAGGGCGTGGGCCGAGTGGGACCTGAGTCTGGCCCAGTCCACATGGGGATTTGCACTGTGGCTGCACTGCTGGGACGGTTTCCGCTGTGGCTGTCGTCCTGACACCTAAGTGTTTACAGATGGCCCTGTAGCCTGTGGTGGCCTCTGTGGCATGCAGATGTGGTGGCAGGCCTGTTGAAGCTGCCCGACAGCCACCCACACGCCCGAAAGGCTGGCCCTTGGCTGGACCTGCTCCGGTTTGGTCAGCCTAGCCCTGGTGGTTCCAGAGTCTCTGAGAGCTTTCTTCGCCTCATATGTAGCCAGGGACAGAGTTACTTCCTTTCAAAGTACCACAATGGCACTCAAAGAGGGGAACAGCAAACATGAGTCTTCTGTCCTGTCAGAGAAGAGACAGGCCCTCCCTACCCCCCTTAGCAAAGAAAGTAAAGAAGAAAGCTCAAATAAAGGCCCCGGTATTGTTTCACAGACACACAGACCAGGCCTCTGTTGTGGGTCAAGACCAGAGCCAGAGGCTGACATCAAGCACGCGGCGATGTGGTTCTTGCCTGGTCACCACCCAGAGGAGTGACACACACTTTCAGAACCAGTACAGCATGGCTTCCCAAGTGCAATGAATGACACAGAGGGGCTCCCTGCAGGAGGGCAATACCTGAGATGACCCCCCAATGGTGAAAAGAGGAGAAAACCCAAGCACATAGGACAGAGTGAGCGAACAGTGTGGAGGGGAAACAGCGTCAGAGAGGGGGACCACGTGTAGGTTGGTGCCGCTGGAACCAGAGACGGGGCACGGGGGGCGCTAAGCTGGAGAGGAAGTCTGGGGTCAGTCACAGGGCTGTGGGACTCACCCCGCAAACCCACCGGGGAGTGTGGAGCAGGGCACCAATCGACAACGTGCACGATTGGAAAGGTCTTTCCGTGGTCACAGGGCGGAGGTTAGGAAGAAGAGAAGCGGGGAGGCATCCAGGACACGACTAAGGCCGTGAAGACGGAGCTGGATGCGTGAATGGGCAGAGAAAGGAGGCTGAGAGCATGCGTCCTGGGGCCGTTGGACTGGGAGGGTCAGGGAGATGCGGCACCCGCCCGCCCAGGCGCTTCCCGGTCTCAGCTGAGCAGCTAGGTGGGTTCTGCAGGTAAAGCATCGCAAGGAGTTATCGCTTCATGACCTTACTCTGTTGCCCTTAGGGATCTTTAGTCTTCCAAACTTAAAGACAGGAAGGCGCACTCCCTACTGTGATACATTCAAAAGAAATATAAGGATCAACATAATATGAACAGGAGGCAACAGATCGTTCCCCTGTGGCGGGTGCTGTGGGTGCCCCGCTCCCCACAGTGAGCGATGGCATCGATGAAGAGATATCCCGGTTCTCTCTCCCGGACTGGTGGGCTCTGTGGCACATGATCCTCATGGATCCCTGTGTTCCCCGTGGGAGGAAACACCCGCCGTGGTAGCTGACCTGGTCACACACACCTTTCCACGGATGTCTGCTTCCCTGCTTGCCTTCCCTTTCCTGCTGGGTCTGGCCACCCTGAGCTGCTCCTGCCCCAGCAACTTCCTTCTCTCAAGGCAGAGGTGCTGCGGAAGCCTCCCAGACCCCATGGCCGCCTGTGCCTCGCCGCCAAGCCCCTGTAGCCAAAGGGGAATGAAAATAAACTTCCGGGGCCCTGGCACTGGTGACTGAGATGGGTTGTTACAACTGGGCAGGGAAGGCATCTCAGCCAGCTTGCGCTGATACAACTAATGCCAGCGACCCTGTGGCTTAACAGGAATTTGTGTTCGCACGGTTCTGGAGGCCGGAGGTCCAAGGTCAGGGTGGCAGCCTGGCCCGCGGAGGTCCATCTGCCTGGCTCACTGACGGCTGCCATCTTGCTGTGTCCTGGCCCAGTGAGCAGAGAGTGAACTCTTCCTCCTTCTTTCTCCCGAGGAACAGCTCAAATCCCTTCTTGTTGTCTGGTTGTCCTGTCCTAAGACAGGAAGCTTGCACCATCGCTGGGATTGGCAAACTACAGTCAAAACTATGGGTCCACACCTGGCTAACTGCCTTTTTCATTGGTTATTTATTTATTTATTTATTGTTATTGTGGCGAAATACACCTAACATAAAATTTACCGTCTTAACCATTTTTAAGTGTGCAACATTCACATTGTTGTGGAACCACCACCAACATTCATCTCCAGAACTTTCCATCTCGCAAAACTAAAAAATCCTGTCCCCATTAAACGCTGTGACCCACCCCAACTCAATTTGGCTCCTGGGTTACATACAGTTCCTGTCACACATGCCCCCTCTCACACACACCTTTTCACTTTCTGGTCCTATTTTCTGAAATGCTTTCACCCAGAGGGTCCCATGGCTCGCTCTGTCCCTCCTTAGGGTCTCCAGTGTCACCTTCTTATGAAGGAAGGCTTCTCTTCACCCACCTTCAGTAGCAGCTCTGGCCACCTGTTCTCCTCTTCTTCTGTGTTACCTGAACTCATAGTACCTGTCATTACCTTGTGCTCTATTACAAGAATTGGCAAACATTTTATAAAGTTATTATAAACCTTCTACATGCTCTATGGTCTCTGTGGCGACTACTCATTCTTGACATCGCGGTGGGAAAACATCCGTGGACAACAGGTAAATGGATGAATGTGGCTCTGTTTCAATAAAACTTTATTTACAAAAGCAAGTGATGGGCGGCATCTGGCCCACAGACCAGAGTTTGCTGCTGGCACGTTCACTTACAAGCTTTGTGAGCAGGTATGTGTTCATTTTTCCTGGGTAGGTACCTAGGAGCAGAATTGAGTCATAGGGGAGCTCTATATTTAACAATGTGAGGGGCTGCCAGACCCTTACAAGGTGGCTGCACCATCATACGCTCACGCCCATGACAGAAACTCTGCATCCTCATTAACATTTGTTATTGTCCATCCTTTGAATTCGGGCCATCCTATTGGGTGTGACGTGGTGTCCAGTTGTGGTGTCGATTGGCATGTCCCTGAGGACTCATAACACTGAGCATCTTTCCTATCCTTATTGGCCATTTGTGTATTTTCTTTGGAGAAACGTCTGTTAGGCATTTCCCATTTTGAAACGATGTGTGTTTTTATTAGGGAGTTGTAAGAGAGTGTTGTACGTTCTGGATATAAATCTCCTATCAAGTCTGTGATTTGCAAATATTGTCTCCCATTGTGTGGTTCATCTTTCTGCTTTTCCTGATCTTATCCCATGAAGCATAAAAATCTTAAATTGAGAGAAAGTCCAGTTTCTCTAATTTTTTCTTTTGTTTGTGCTCCCGCCGCGCCCCCTCCCCCCCCCCCTTACCTAAGAAAGAGTTGCTGAGTGTAGCTGAGACAGATTTACTCCTCCGTTTTCTTCTCAGGGCTTTATCATTTCAGCCCTTGGGTTTGGGTGTTGGAGCCATTCCGAGTTGATTTTTGTGCACGCGGGAGGTAGGGGAGCAGCTGTCCTCCCTGCCTGTAGGGGGTCCAGTTGTCCCAGCACTGTTTGCTGAGAAGACTCCTCTTTCTTAATTTTATTGTCCCCGGAACCCTCGTGAAGGATCAATAGGCCACCCGTCTGAGGGTTTATTCTGGGATTGTCATTCCGTCCCATCGGTCACTGTGCCCGCCCTTTCTGCCGCGAAACACAGTATCTTGGTTCCCTCTGACAGTGCTGTAAGTTTTTAAATCAGGAAGTGAGAATGCTCTAACTTCCTTCTTCTTTCCGGAGCCTGTCCTGGCTTTCTCTCTTCCTTTGGATTCACAGGTGAAGGCCACAGGCTTGTTCCAGGGCCGAGTGCCATGCCTGGAGAGCCTTTCAAACCCCAGAGAAGCTTTAAATCATGTGCTCAACCCGGTCACGGCCTTTTTGCTTCAGAAGAGGTCCTCCTGGTCCTGCCACTGACGTGGTGGCCATGGGCAGCGGGATCCCCTGCTCTGCAGCCAGGAAGCTCTTGAACTGATAGGCTTGGGCTAGACGGTACCTTTTGCCTTCACCAACACTGAGACTGTGGTTCTGTGACTTGCGAGATACCATCCACCTGGGTGGGGGCCAGCTATCACTGGGTCCGACAGAGCTACCCTACCCTTTAGAAGAAATGTTGGAAATGACAAGTTTAGGGTGAGGTAAAGCAGATGACATCCGTTTAATTGCCTGGAAAATCATTACAGGTTTTTAACCTCATTAAAAAAAGTCGTTGTTTTCAACATTGACCTTAAAAATTAACGTGGGATCTCAGATCCTACGACATGAGATTTGTTTGACAAGTTGGTGATTGTAAAGCCAGAGTTAAGCAATTCTCTCTGTCCCCACCCCCTTTTTTCTCTCTGGTCTAAATTTATCCGCTTGTTTCCTTTCTCTTATTTGAACTTTTACTCAATTGTTAAGAGGACATTTAAAAACAATTGGCGTCAAGAAAGGAATTTGATCAGAATAAGAGCTGGAACATGGTACAAGTAGCAAGTGTTAGTTCTCACTGCCCGTTGTGCACAGAGAACAACACATCACAGTCTTCAGAGCGTTTTTCGTGAATAAGTATTTTATCTGCTCCTTAGGACAGCCCCATCAAACGAGCACTTTTAACAGTGATTTCCACAACTCACTTTTCAGTTGTGGAAATCGTGGCTGAAAGATGTCCGACAGCATGCTCACCTCTCTGCACTCGGTTTGGATCACTGTTGACATCCCACCATCTCAGGTTTGCCGGCTGGTCGTCCTGCCTTGGAGAAAGGTCCCCATGGTTAACATGTCGATCAGGACATTTTTTAAAAAAATTTATTTTATTTTTATTTTATTCATTTTGGAGAGGAGACACACACAGAGAGAGAGAGAGAGAGAGAGAGAGAGAGAGAGAGAGAGAGAGAGAGAGAGAGAGAGAAAGGGGGGAGGAGCTAGAAGCATCAACTCCCATATGTACCTTGACCAGACCAGTGCAGGGTTTTGAATTGGCGACCTCAGTGTTCCCAGGTCGACGCTTTATCCACTGCGCCACCACAGGTCAGGCCTCGATCAGGACAATTTAAGGAACCATAATAAGCAGGTCCAAGGGAAGCTACTCAACGTGGTGCAAATATTTTGAAAGAAGTTTCATGAGGAGTGAGAGAAGCTGAGGTGTCATCCCCGAGAGAACTCAGAGGAATCAGACCACTGTCTTCAAATACCTCGAGTGCCTGTGAGGGGACCAGAGAAGCAGCTGATGGTGGAGGGTCCTGCAAGGCAGAGTGAGGACCAGGGAGCGGAAGCTGCAGGGTGGTAAGTTTAGGCTTTGTGTCAGAAAGACCTTTCCAATAATTGAAGTTGTTCAAGGCTGGGATTGGCTGCTTTGGAAGGCCATGAGCTCCCTGTCACAGGAAGCAGCCAAGCAGGTGCTGTGTAGCTGCTGCCAAAGAGCTGCAGAGGGGAGTCAAGTACCTCATGGGGGATCAGGCTAGGCGAGTTCCTCCCAGTCACCATCATGCTAGCCCACCTTGCTCTTGCCGGAAGGAGGTACTAGTCTAGTGGAAAAGACACCTCCCCCCAACGATAAAGGTCCCAAAGACATAAACAAGCTGCTCTGATAAATAGCCCCTTTATCTCAGGTGGGCAAGGAAGGCCTCCCCGGGAGACCAGAGGAATCAGGCAGATGAGTGCGGGGTCAGGGAAGGTGAAGGCTGTGCGGTGAGAAGGCTCAGGAGAGCCGAGGGGTGTGGCATAGCTGACGGGGGTGGGGACATATTTTGGGGGATAGTTATTACAACACCCTTAAGGATCTGTGGTTACCCTTCATTTCTGTGCCTGTCTCTCGCCCCAGACCAGGAACTCTGGTAGGAAGGGTGTCCTTGACCTCTGCACCCCCAAGTAAGGGCAAGAGCTGAACGAATGATTCACTGTGTCTAAGGTATGCTGGGAAAGGAGAGGTATTCTCGAGATCTAAATTCTCCTCTTTGGGATTTTCTCTTCTTCCTGCTGGGACAGAATGCCTGCACATGTCACATGTCATAGTCTCAGACCTCCAGGCCCGGGGCCCTGATGCCTGTTGATTGGGAGAGTTTGTTCAAAGATTTTGGTTTCTTTATTTGAAGATGTTCTCCCCCCTTCTCCTCCCCCGATCTCTGATCCAGACCAGATAGACTTAATAAGAAACAAAAGTCCCTTTGGTGGTCCTGGGCTGATGCTTGCTGGGCTGTCTCCAGGAAGCGAGGGACGCGGATGCACACGTGTGTTCTAATAACCTTCCCCACATATTGCCCTTCCAGCCTGGGGGTTTCAGAGGAGGGCTTGCGGAAAGGGTGGGAATCATCTGACCACCTCCTGGTGACAGTTGGGTGACATTGGACCCTCTGTGGTTCAGAGCCTTCCTGGGTCTCCAGCTCCCCTTTCTACGTGGGAGGCACCCTGGCGTTGCGGGGTGGGGGGAAAGCTCCTGCACTCAGGGTCACGACTTCTGCCTCCTCCTGGCCGGCTGGCCGTGGGCGAGCCTTCCGACATCTCAAAGCTGTGCTCTGGCTATCTGGACACAGAAGGACTGGCGCGTCTTCTGCCGCATTGCCGTGCAAGCTGACTAAACGCAGAGGAAGAGCTGACAGTAGGCTGGCCCTTTGGCTCTCTTGGCTCCTGTGTTTCCTGACCTACAGTGGGTGAGGGGGTGCAGGGCTTTCTGGGGCGCTGTCCTGTAGTATGCTCACTCACACTGTGACACGTTTATTAAAACAACGCCCATGCAGAACAAACAGAAATTGGTTAATGATGTCCCTGAAGTCCGTGATCCCAGAGGCTTCAAACTCCACGTCTGCAGGAATCAGGCAGGCGCTACAGCTGACCAGAAGGGGTTAGGGGGGGGACCCCGCAGAACCAAAGAGGAGGTGTCCCATCCAAAGCGGAGGTGGCTGCTGTTTGGCTCCAGTTGTTTGAGGGAAGGTCTCAGTCTCCATCTGGGCAGGCCTGCGGGGTCAGATCCGTGAGATCTGGCTTTCACTGACTGACATCTACAATTTCTAAAGCAGTGGTTCTTAACCTGGGTTCTATAGAACCCTAGGGATTCGATGAGTCGGTCTCAGGGTTCATAGAAGCCTCTGCCGCGGAGGCCAGAATAAAGTAATGCCGTCATTTGTTGTGAGTTCATGCAATTTGTGGGTTTTGTTCTTTGAGCAAGGTGATGTTCATGAACGGCTCATTTTGTGCACCAGTAAAAAAACCATATACCTGTGTCTTGAATTTGGAAAAAAAAATCTTATTTTATTTATCACTAAAGAAGGGTTCGGTGAGTGCGCATATGAAACTGGTGGGTTCGGTACCTCAAAAAAGGTTAAGAACCACTGTTCTAAAAACATGCTGTTGATTGACATGCTATTTCTCCTTGGCAAACACTATGTCTGCTTTTCCTTCAGGACAGTAGGGCTGTCCCCAACTGCAATGCCCACGATGGCCCTTCTACGTGAGCTGAAGTACAGGAACGCAAGGTCCAGGGAATCTGGGGAGGGCAGGACAGGGTGTGAACAAGGTGGGTGCGTTCTTTGGAGACTGAATGTTGATATCCCCACGAAGCTCCCATGTTGAAAACCTAATTCCCAACAACGATGTTCAGAGAAGGGGGTCTTTGGGAGGTGATTAGGGTGAGATGAGGTCATCGTGGTGGTGGTGGTGGTGGGGGAAGGTAACCCTCCTGTGGGATTAGTGCCCTAATAAGAAGAAACAAGAGTGCTCTCTCTCCGTCTCCCCCTCCCCCACCCCAGCCATGTGAGCACACAACGGGGCCGCCATGGATGGGACGTTCCTCGTTTGTGATGCTGCCCACCCCACACGCTGTGCAGCTGAGCCTGCTTAGACCTGTGTGCGTCGCGGTGGGGATGCTGGGGGTGGGCTATTCTTGTCCCTCTGCCTGGACGCCCCTAGGAAAACTTGCTGGTCTGCAGCACTGAGCTCAAGCCTCTCCTCATTTAACGGGTCCCCTGGACCCTTTGCAGTGGTGCTGCTCCACTTTGACCTCCCGTAGACCCTGAGCCTCCTCCACCCGTCGTGATGTCCACGACACCTCGTCTTGGGTTTCCCACCCCATCGGACATGTGCCATTCACTGATAAAGGGAGAAGGGCCATCTGAGGCCCCCTGTGTGGACACTGAGGCTCTGAGCGGGAGATGACTTGTTCGGGGTCTCATGGTGTGCCGGCAGGTGATGCTGGGCTTGAACCCCGGATGCTGGAGACCTCTCTTATGATCCATTTTCAAGCTGGACCTCTGAGCCGGCCGTGGGCGCTGAGAGTTGCTCTCCGGGTTCCTCCGTGGTCCCCGGCACCCCCATGCCAAAGTTGCTCTTTCTGAAACCCTCCCAGATAAGGCAGTCTCGGCCCTCCCCTCTGGCTTTGATCTCCTAAGCATTTGAAGCACCGAGAATGAGAACGAGGTGGTCACTATCACCGGGAATGTGATAGCAGCGTCCCCTTTGGGCACGGCTCTCTGTTCTCGGCTCCCTTCGTGATGGTGCTGATGGAAACAAGGAGAGAGGCTTTATCTGCTGCTCCTGGGCTTCTCGAGAGCACTCCTGACAGCCCAGGCCTCCCAGGGAGCACGGGTACTGAGCTGACCCAGCCTCCGGCTGGCTGGCCGACGCCCCGCCTGGTGGCCCCAGCTGTCCTCAGCCATGGAAACAGCAGCAGCAGCCAGACCCTTGATTGACCCTGCTCCCTGTGGAGCCTGGTGCTGTGTGAGCTGGTTCAGCCATATTCTAGCGGGCTGACCTGGATGTTGGAGTGTGTGTGGCCTCATTGGACAGAGGAGGACACCACAGCTCAGGGTCGCATGGGGGACACAGGTGGCATGAGCCAAAGTGGACCTGAGGTTTAACCCAACCTGACTCTAAACCCATGTCCTTGTCACTGCAGGACAAGCTGCCTCAAGAACCAGGCTCCTGTGAGCCCCTGACTCCCTGTCTAGTGCTTTCTTTTTTTTTTTTGGAGTAGAAATCATTAATTAATTAATAACAATAATGGTAGCAGCAGCTAATATTTTCTGAGTCATTTTGTGTGCGGGGCGCTGTTCCAAGGGCTTCCCCTGCACGAATGCACTTGAACTTCACACATAGCCAAGCGAAGTAGGTACTATTATGATCCTTATTTACAGAAGAGGAGACTGAGTCACGGAAAGGCTGAGTAAGCCCCCCAAGGTCAGGCAGCAAGGACGGGACCCAGCTGGGTTTCAAAGCCCAGGTTATTTTGCCCAGGACTCACGTTCTGAGAGGGTTAGTTAAATTCCCTATATTGGTGAACTCTGATTCCGAGAAGCCCTTTCAAACGAACACGTGAGCGGCTCCACGTCCTGGGCTGTGCGTTTCCCCTCTTACGGGCTGGACGTGTGAGATTCAGTCGGACAGCTGCTTGTATTAGCACCTCCACAGTCACAGTTGACGGTGCGTGTCACTTGTGTTATAATTCATTTTCCCAGGCACCTCCTCAGGGTGACAGCATCCTCCCACTTCACCAGGGGAGAAACTGAGGCACGGAGAGGGCAGCAGTTGCCCCAAGGTCACGCAGCTGGAAACCAGCAGAACTGGGTATCCAATCCAGATCTACGCAAGGCACCATGCTTGTCCCTTCAGAACAAGGGTCTCTAACCAAGGGCTATGCAACGGGCCGCTGAGGTCTCTGCTGAGACAAACAGCAGACAGCTGGGGGCTCCTCCTCCCCAGCCCCGGAAGTGGGAATGGCGGTGGGGGGGGCAGATAGAGGAAGCCCCCCCCCTCCCCAGCATCTTTCTCTTGGTGTTCTGTCCAGCCACTCGGAATGAGGGCTGACATGTGGACCTGTATATCAGAAATCGGTTCGGAAAACAGCCTGGTGTTCACCAGCTGCGGGTGTCGAAGGGCTGGCGGAAACCTCCTTATAATCGGCAACAGACGGGATCAATAGGACAGGACCAGCTGCCCAGGGCGGACCTGGCTCTTTGGGGGTCTCCGGGCTGATAATGACAGAGCTGGCTCTCCCCAGAGTGGCTGGATGGCCCTTGTGTACCCTCTTCTCCCCGATGGTGTTGGTCTGCTCTCTCATTCCACGAGGTGGTGAGCTCTTTGTGGGGCTAACCGGCCACCAGTTCCTCTGGCCTCCTGCTGTGTCCTTTGTTGCAGGACCCTGGCAAGGACAATGGGCCAAGTGAGCCAAGAGGTCCTTGGGTATTTGGGGTTCTGGGGTGAAGCGGAAGAGGGTGGGGCACAGCCACAAGGCCAAGTGGCCTTGGGCTTGAGCAGTCCTGCTCAGAGCATCCATGCCACCTGACACTCTGGCCCACGGGTGTGAGTGATCCTGAGACTCACATAGTCTGTCCCTGATATCTGTCCCATTCTAGGCAGACGTCAGCTCTCCTACGGGCACCTGCCACGGCCTCTTCATGGTCACCCACACCTGCTCTTTCCTGGGCCAGTCCATTCTCCACACTGCACAAAACAAGCTTTGAAAAAACACGGGTCTGAACACAATGTTCCCAAGCTTGATAACTTACTACTTCTGTGGCTCTCAGGGTCAAGCCCACTGACCTTAAGGTGTCCATGGGCCTGGTGCACTGGGGGCCTGGCCTCCACCCACCAACCCCCTTCTTGTCCCTGATACAGTCTTTCCTCGGGACTTTGCTTGTGCTGTTTCCTCTGTGTGAGCACCCTTCCTCCCTCTTCGTGGGCTCAGCCTTACTCACTGTCTGGAGCTCTCAGGACTCCATGGGTCAAGTCCCCTCTCAGGAGCTGACACAGACGGCTATGCGTTTCCTTCCTAGATTCTAATTACTGAGTGATTGGATTGTTTTATTTACAATTTGCTTATGTGATTACTTGGTTAGTATCTGGCATCCCTGTTATCGATTGGGTGCCTACTACGTGCTGACCGTGGCTGTCCTGCAATCCCTGTGCAGGGGGACACTGCTTGCCTCACTCGCCACATGCAAGTGGCAGGCACATCCTTGGAGCCCCATAATTGTTTGTTGAATGAATAAACGAGTGACTGGGCACGTCAACTGCCTCAGCACGCTCAGGAGGCCCTGTCAGAGGTTGAGTGACAAGGTCAAGAAACCTGAGTCCAGTTTGAGTGCATATACTGAGGGTCAGTGTCGCCTGCTGTCACATAGGGAACTGCACATATCAAGAACCCAAATCAGACTTTCTGTTCCAAGCCCACCATCTTTCCCCCCAAGTCCCTCCTGAGGATTTGATCCTCCCCACCCTCACATCCCAAGGAGAATGACAGGGAGGCGAGGGAACTCTTTTCTGTGCCCATTGTAGGATGGCATTCACAGAGTTTACAAAGGGGTTGCCTCTGACACCTCTCGCCATGCTGCGAGTCGGGTAAACCTTCTCTGCTTTTTGCACAAGGAGCTGGCGGCTCAGAGAGGTCCAAGGCCGACGGAGCAAGCATCAAACTTGAACTTGCAGAGCACACACTGTCCACCAGACACTATCGATCACCCAGCTTCCAAGGCTTTGCCCATCCTCTACTCACTGGACTCAGAGGTTATTTTTAATACCAGTTTATCTCAGTGTTAACTTCCAATGTAATGCAGTGGTGGAAGGGGGGCCGGCTCAGTGGTCAGAGAGTCACGAGGCCATACGCCCCCATCCGTGTGTGGCCGTGGCCCTTGGCTGTGAATCGCGGGCACCCGTTCAGGTCGGGAGTTCTTCTGGATAGCCATGCCTGGATGGGTCCTCGGCTCCCTGGCCAGGATCAAGCTGTAGAAGCTAATATATTCTGAGTCAGACCAACTGCCGTTCGTGAAAGGGTGGGGGGAGGAAAGACTTGGTTGAGTAACCGTAATAATTGGAAAATTATTTTGATAGCCTGAAACAATCTAATATATTACAGAATTTTATTAAAATAATATCAAATCAAATTAACTGCTATTCCATAATGAATTAGGTAACAAGGTAGGCAGATATTAATCGGCCTTGGCTTCTAGGCAGGGGAGCCCGGAATTTATTAGTTCTCGTGGCTGGCGTGAGGGCGCAGGCAGGCTCCGCTCTCAGCGCCGCCGGGGAGGGAGCCCCCTGGGACGGCGGGCTTTTACTTTTTCTCTCCTCCCCCACCTCCACTTTCTAATCCATCATTAAACACTTGTATTTCTTTTATGTAGGGTCTTATGAAATTTTTAATTTTTTAATTGCTTTGTGATTTAATAATGAGGACTTTTCATTTTGCCCAAATAAGAAACGAGATGGTGATATTGAAATTCTTTCACCTTCGGCACCCAGAGTAACCTCCCCAGGTCGCTTTCGGCTCCCGAGTCTGGATAGAAGGCATCTGCTCTCCCAGGGCACGAGCTCAGGGCACGCAGGCATCGGCCGCCCGGACATTTGCTTCTTTGGAAAGCAGATGAGAGTCAGTGCTGCCCAGGTGGGCTCTGGGGACAGTTTCTGAGAAGCCACACTGGTGAGCGGAGATGGGGGACCTTTCTGATGACTCAATCAACTGCAGCCTCTAAATAATTCAGCCCTCACTTTACCTTTTGGTATTTTCTTAGCTCCTTGGCTTGGTGTGTTCCATTTTGACACACATAGAAAACGGTCATAGCAGTTTTATTGCACATTGGGTGACCAGCGCTGGGGTGGGGGATCCTGCCTGCTCTGGGCCCCACCTGGGTGCAGAAAGTCACACGTCTGGTCCTTCAGAGCCCATTTGGGGTGCAGGCTCGGAAAGCTCAGAGTAGCTGCAGAGTTTCCAGGCAACCAGAGTCCCTGAAAGAGCTTGTTAGCTTTATTTAGGGACTTCAGGAGGTGGTGTCGTGTCTCTGGACCTCAGTTTGCTCATCTGTAAAATGGGGGCTAAATGGCCTTGTGAAGTCATTATAAGAGACAGAAATGTTTCTTAGAGAGCTCCTGATACATGGACAGCATCCACTCAACAAAGGGCAGTGTATTTAGTACCATTGAGAGGACAGATGATTGCCCCGGAATCACCATGGTAACCCGGGTAACAAGGCGCCATTTTTCACCCCCCACTTCACGGATGTGGAAATCGAGGTGAGGATTAATTGCTGGGATGTGTGGCCAGTCAAGGGGGGGTGTGGAGCTGGGCTTAGGAACCAGGTCTTCCTGAGAGCAAAGCTTTTCCACCACACCAGGAACCTGATGTTTCATGCCTTTGGATCTCCTGCTTGACCGAAGTGTCACTTAAGATCAAAGTCTCAGCGGAAGGTGGAGCATCGGGCAACCCCATAAATCCTGCACAATAAAGAAAATATATTTCACTTCAAGGGTGCAACATGGAGTGGAAAGGAACGCACACATGTTGTCCCTCCTGCCCCCCAACACAGTATGGCCACATGTTTTGAATATTTTGTCTTTATTGACAAAGACCTGTCAAAGCTCTTTGACAAATGTCCCGATTTAAGAAAACAGCATCTGCTCACCTGCCGTATTTCATGGCAAGGGATCATCTTATTTTTGAGGAGAAGGTTGTGGGGAGGCTGGAATTCTGTGCACAGAACGGGCACCCCGTCAGCCCAGTGCATGGAGGAACTGGCACACTGCCCTCCCGGGGTATTGTCAGTAACTGCCATCTTCTTTGGCATCAGCGCCCTGATTCATTTGTTTTGGGGAAGGGCAGTGTTGTGTATATTGTCAGAGGGTCAGACAATTAAGTGTCCCCTCTCGCCTTAGCCGTGGGGCAGAGAAGTGACCTGAGGCAGGTCAATACCTCTTCTCTGGGTCTTGCATCTCCACATGAAGCAGATTCATTAAAAAAAGTAACACAAACAACCAACCAACCCTGAAATGACAGTGGGGTCAGTGCACCCTGTCAGCCTGATGGAGCCTCCAGCAGCCCGTGGGTGTAGGTCGGGAGTGGACCTCCTTCCGAAAATGGTTAGGAGGCCAGGTCCCGGCGCGAATTCACACAGAAGAAAGGGGGACAATCGATGCCCGGTGAGAGCCCAGGACCGTAGCTGAGGGGCTCCTGCAGCTAGCCACCTGCCCTTCCCCCATTCTGTGCAGGTAAGCCAGACGTGGAGTGGACGTGAGCATGCTTGCACACACATGGACTGTGCACACACAACCACACACACACTTACACACACGCCACATATACATATGTACACATACACCTTCACACATTCACACATACACACACCAATACACACTACATATACTCACAACGCACACATACACACGCGCAAATACACGCTCACACATACGAACACTCTATACACATACCTCCTCCCACCCCCGCACACACTCACCACACACACAGAGCAGGTAAGTTGGTAGAATCACTGTCTATTGGAGGAAGGCAGTTTGAATGATTTAAGGCAGAAGGGGATCAAAGTGCCTTGTTTCTGGCGTACTGGACGGACGCTTTCAGCTCATGGTGAGTGGAGGGTGTCTTGTAGGAGATGGATCACGTGATGGGCAGGGCCCATCCGCAGGTGGCAAGCCCTGAGGGCGGGGCTCCGTCCGCTCAGGACCGGGGCACCGATGCTTTTGTCTGGGGTGACATGCGCAGTACTATCCAAAGCGCCCTCCATCCCTCGGCCAATCTGGACACCTCTGTGGGCCTGTGAACTTGGACTTGATGGTTGTTTTTCTTCCAGAAGGGAACAAGCAAAGGATCTAGGACCAGAGGCAAAAAGTCATTCATGAAATGAATAAGGAGCTGTTCCCACAAATCCTAAAGATGGCTCACAGTGCACGTTTACTCAGGAGCTGTTTCCTTCTAAGTGTGAATGCTCTTAACCACGGGGACAGGGTAAAAGCTCCATGTCGCTTCACGCTAACAGTTCCCGGTGCGAGGGGTTCATTGCAGGTGAGCTTCCAGGGCTGGGCAGAGAGCATCCTCGGAACTGAGTCCAGTTCCACAGGAAGACATGGTGGCATGAATGGGAAAATAAAACACACCATCAGTTGCTGTCTTAGTGGGAACGTCCATTGACAAATATCTTCCTGACGTGGTAAACATTTTGGCTAATAAGCCAGGGGGTTAGCCACTCAGCAAGAAGCTAGAGTCATAGTCATTGAGAGTAACCTGCAGGACGCACCTGGTCACCCTTTGGGCAGTCTTGGTTCCTTCCTCTCGGCCAGCGCTTGGGTAGAACTCATGGGCGGAGAAAGAGACCATGACATTTCCGCCCTCACCTGCCCATGGCTGGGGTTCTCAAGATCACGAGGTTGCAGCAGAGAGAAGAGAAGCCGCCTGGTGCCCCTGCCGACACATGATTCGATATGACTTCTCTTTAGGTCCGCCATTGTTTCGTAAAATTGAAAAAATCAATTCAGTTGTCTCTTGCTTAATAATGACAAGACAGATAAGAAGCCTTTTTTTTTGTCTGTTTGTGACTGATGCTAATTCATATAAAACATTATCAGTATATCAACATAAAACACAGACGTGATGCACAGTGGGATGCAATGTTCACATGGCATTTTGAGAAGCCTTAAATCATACAGGGACTTTGCAGTTGTAATGGTTTTTGTCAACCTGGGTCCTCACACCCGCCCTTTCCGACCCCCTGTGAAAACACAGAAAGGCTTTGAGAAGAAAGGACTGTGCAACCATCTAGGTAAGAGACTCCTTTTTTTTTTAAGACCAAGTAAGAATATCTCTTTTTAAATGTGCAGACAACTTGGGATCTAGAAGGTCTGAGTTATTGAGCAATGAAACAAGAATCTTTTGACAGTCTTAGGGCTACAAGAGAGAAGGCAGCACAGTGATGGGCCACTCACCTGCTCTTCCAGCGGGGGCCGGGGCCGACGGGTCCCCGGGGTACGGATTCACAGGGAAGAGCTTTGCAGCGTTGGAGAGCTTCTCTGGCAAAGTCAATTTTGTGCATGTTCACCCCGGTTTGGATGTAAAAACGCAACCCAAATGAAGCGAACGCCTCCCTTGTGCCTAATTGCCTCCCAAAGAACGAGTCCCAAACAGCCTCCTGGGTGCCCACACGGGGGAAAGAAAAATAATCATAAAAAGGATTTAAAATTAAGGACAAAAAGAATGAAAGGGTAGATAAAATCTGAGAGGCATCGGAGGGAAGATAAAGTGACTTTTCTTTTTTTTTCTTTTTTTTTTTTGGCAGCGGCTCCCATAGAAGCTTTGCTTTCAAAGTCATCTGAGTGGGGTGGCGGCCTGCTCCTTCTTCACTAAAACCCCACAAGTGCGCGGGCATCTCTGGTATTCTCTCACTTAAAAAGGAGACGGGAGCGCAACCCAGACGGGGCTGGAACCGTGGCACATCGTTCTGCGTTTCCCGTCTCCGTCAATGGGTAATGAGAGAGCATGCTGTTTAACCCATTTCGGAAGAGCATGTGAAATGGCCTTTCATTTTCCCAGACCGGGCTCCGGGCCACCCCTGGGCCACAGAGGCTGTCAGCGTCAGCCGGGGGTGCGGGCGGAGCGGAGGGGATGCCGGATGCCAGGGAAACGAGAGTCTTCAGGAATCTGCGCCCAGAGAGGCAGCTCCCATCCTTCCATCATTAAACTGGGACTCGTTAAATGGAGAGATCTCTGCTCCTCCAGAAAATGCACAGGCAAGCCCCCAACTGGAAGACCCTATTTGCAATGCCTGGAGTACCTGCTCAGAGACCTCTTGTGGGCTGTTGTTTGGTGCACAAGTGGTGCCCACTCCTTCTCTACGACTGGCTGTGTCAGGACGTCCTGGCACCTGTTCTCTGTCCCCCACACGATGCAGAAGCATCTTGGTGGGTGGCTCCAGAGATTGCAATCAACAGAAAGTTCTCCAGGTGGATCAGATGTGAGGCCGTGTTGAAGAAGCACTGGCTCAGAGATTAATATCTTTTAACTCTTTTCTTGCAATCCCCTTTTAATTCTCACCTCTGACCTACCCACTTTACCCCAGGGATGTCTGCACAAGTGTACCTTTCTCGGAGCAAAATAGGTACTTCCTTGTCACTGTGCCCTTTGCACATGCTCTGCTCTTTGCCTGGAATTGCCTCTATGTCTTATAATTTGCAAGTTCTTCATAAAAACCAACTACGGACGTGGTGGCTCATAACAGCGCCACGCATGTTGATCACCATGCGGCGTCTGTGAGTCAGACGACTGGGTGCAGCTTAGCTGGCTTCTCAGCTAGAGCTATCTCTGGGTTTCAGTCAAGGTGTGATCAGCGCTGGGTCTCATCAGAGGCTTGACCGGGAAAGAAGCTGCTTGTCAACTCGTGTGTCAATGGCTACATTTAGTTCCTTACTTTGTTTTTTTTTTTACGACATCAGCTGGACATCGTCCATCATTTCAAGAGACTGCTTGCAGTTCTCTGCACGTGAGTTCCCCAATGTGACCATTAGCTCCCCAATGGCCAGCAAGTGCGGGGACCAGCCAGAAGGCTGCTAGAGTTTCACGGGATGTAATCATGCCATCACCTACACATAATCATTGTGTCCCATCAGCTGTCAGGTAGTCACTGGTCTGGAAGTAAGTCACGGTTAGTCCCAGCAACACTTTGGGTAGGGCATCATATAGCATGTGGACAGCGGGAGGTGGTCATCACACGGCCCACTTTAGGAGTCTGTGTGCCACAACTTACTAAAAGGTCACCTCCTCTCAGAAGCCTTCCCAGATGACCCTGGGGAGAATTCCTTCTCCATCCTTCAGGGTTCCCATGGCAATGTGTTAGTCGTGAGCATGAACTGACTATGCCCAGTTCCTATCTGGAGAAGATACACAGGAGTCATTCAGAGAATCGCCCCCTTTTGGGTGTCTTTTTTTTCTTTTTTCTTTTTAATCTTCACACCTCAAATTTGGCTGTGTCATTTAAAGTAAGGCTTTGCCAATCAGCGTCCATGATCACCTCTCACTGTGCATAGTTCCTGATCAAGAAGAAATATTCGTAGACAAGGGCTCCTGGCCCTTGCACGCCTTTCTCTGGCTCTTCCCTGGGCTTCGGGTCCTGGCGAACCTTAGCGGGTGAGGCATCTTGGACTTGGGCTCTGCTGGGCTGTGGCATCTCGGACGGTGGATGAGGCACGAATGCACAGACTGAGATGCTTCTGAGCACGGAGGAGGAGGCCCCGGTCTGAGCACCGTGCCTTCTCTCTCGCTCCCCCCTCTGTCTCGCTCCGGCTCCCTCACACTGCCCGGAAGGCCGTCTCCCGCCCTGCAAGCATTTCTTAATAGCCTGAAGTTTTGCGAAAGGGATGCAGGATAGGAGGAACCTAGGAGGCAACGAGATTTCCATATGAATGTCGCATTTTCATTTTCATTTTGACAAAGTGTATAAAGGTGGCTAATGAAGGCATCACGCCCGCCTCACCGTTTCTTTGATGGACTCCGGAACAGATTGCGAAGATATGGAGACAGATCCAGGGGTCACCGGTTCTACCGGGAGCTATATTTCATCCTTTCACAAAAAAACAAAACATCAGGGCGAATTAAATGATTAAAAAAAAAAAAAAGAAGATGATCAAAAAAGCAATGGCATTATTTTCAAGGAAGTTATGGCCTTCATAGAGGAACTGACTTTTCTGTCAGCCCCAGGAGAGGCTCTGTGTTGACTGAGACCCACGAAGGGTCATACGGCTGGGTCTTTTGGGAGCCACCATGGGTCGATGGTCCCTTTTAGTGAAGAGGTCTTGGATCAGCTTTGGAGGTATAAAGAGCAGCCTCAGGGAGCTATTTTGAAGCACCATCTTAGATCTTGGCTTCATTCTAAAGCTAACTTTGATTAAAGAGGTAGAACCCAAAGACTGTGCAACCAATAAACCGTGGGTATGAGGGATAGAGCAAGGACAGACCAAAATGATGCCTGGTAATACTCAGCATACTTCCGGCTCCTTCTACTGCACCGTGCTGCCTGTGAACTCAGTGAGAGGTGACCAGATCCAACTCTACGGGCCCACATTGTCACACGTCCTACTCACTGTGGAAGAGGTGGCCCTGGCTCAGGCACACTTGGAACTCATTCTGGTTGCAGGGCTCTTCTACTGCACTGTGCTGCCTGCAAACCCAAGGGGCTATGGCCAGAGGTCCACTCTGTTGGCCTGCACGATCAGATCCACGAGTAACCGCATGTTTCAGCTCCCTGTACCTCTGGCAATTCCTTATATAAATTATCTCTTCATGTGGTGAAGGGTCACCCCTTCATTATGTGTTGACGTTTACATGCTCATTACACCGTGGGTCAGCCCGTAGAGCACAGGTAGCTCAGAAATGCTCCATCTCCATCTATCATTTCTTTATTGATAAGAGCATGGGGCTGGTGACCAAGACCTCTCTGGCTTTTAGGAAGACATAGATCTGTATCTGTCTGGTATAAAAAGTAGCTTCTTTTAATTGATGTTTAGTTTTTTATTGATTATAAAAGTAAACAGATATTCTCTAAAGAAAATTGGGGCACTATGACAAAGATTAGAGAGCTGATGATCACTCATTCATCTTGCCACCCGTCGATTAAACTCTCACCATCTTAGTATGTCGATGTGGTCTCCTCGCTATGTGTAATGCTCTGCCGATGGCAATACATATCAATGTGAAGAGGCCATGCTTTCCCGCTTACCATTCAGTCTTGACAAGCTTTAGCCCCATCTTTCCTAACTAAGTACCAGCGTTCCCACGGCCACCGGCCCGAGAATGGAGTGGAGTCACAGAGAGACAGGGAGTGTGCAAGAAGAGAGTACCTCACTCCCCAACAGGGACATCCCCAGGATTCTGTAGCTGGAAGGGGGTTGGAACAGGTCTTGGTATGTGCCATTGGCCACGGCGTTCCTCAGGGTTCCCAAAGCCTTTGTAATCGTGCCTTCCTTGAAGACACTCACACCGAGTCCCCGTGAGATGGAGGAAGTAGCTTTTACTCTCCCATTTCCTGAAGGGGATGGGAGAGTCAGACGGGATCCTCCTACCCGCGCGGACCCGATGCATGCGGTTTCCCCCAGTAACTGATGGATGCTCAGCCGTGGTAGACTGTGGGGTGTGTTGAACCCAGTTCTTCAAACCATGAGCCCTTATTTCTTGTCGCTTTGATTTTCATGGAGAGGGACCCCTCATAGGACACACAGTATCCCTGGGACTGGTGTCTGAGTGGCTCCAGACTCTGAGCTGAAGGGCTGGACTGGCAGGAGTGGAACCCTTATTCCAAACACCACCCCGAGGGGCCCACACTGAGCTCACATCGAGCGATGGGCAATCATAGCCTTATTTTTCCTCTAGTTTTCCTCACGAGTTATTGTTCAGATCCGCAACCCCCCAGGCAGCAGCCTCTGAGTCACGGGCTGGCGGGGGCGGGCGTCAGCAGGTACATGTCCGGGTCTGTAGTGGCTTTGCAGGGCAGGGACAGAAGGGGGAGACGTACCATATTTAGTCTGCCCTTGGATTGGAGACACACCTGTTGTCCCAGCAACACCATGGTTTGGCCTTTTGGCATAATAACTTTGGGGCGCGTATGAGCCTAAGGTCTGGGGAGCATGGCATGGCTGCTCTGTGGGTTAGATAACAAACTTGCCATGGGTACTAAAAGACCTGGGGTCTAGCTCCTGTCTTCCTGCCCTGGCCACGGAGTAGCTAGCTGGACACGTTTCCACGAGGTGAGCTGTCCTGGCAGCTGAGGTCTGCATCTCATTACTACGGGGATCCTGACGGGACTTGTTGTTGACGGACAGACCGCCAGCCCGGGCCACTAGCGTTTAGGCAGGTGCTGGAAGCGCCTCTCCTCCTCTCAGGCACCTGGCTGGGAAGAGCTCTCTCTTTGGGTTCGGGAGGCTGGAGTTAACATTCCCGCTCAATGACTCTCCATCTCTGTGGCTCTGGGCAATTTATTTCAACTCCCGCATGTCAGGTTTCTGGATCGACAATGTTCAAATACCCACCACAGAGAACCGCCGTGAGAATTCCCCACAATCATGGTATGAAGTGCTTTGTAAACCCCAGAGCTTACCACCCAAATGCGGTTAAAAGTATTCCTCCCAATCCTGTCTGCTTGTGCCAGAGGGAACACACACACACACACACACACACACACACACGCACACACACACACACACCCCTCTCCTCTACCTTCATGCCTCCAACTTTCTTGCAATCGGATCTTACCTCCTATGGACTCTTCTGTCGAATCCCCTTCTCTCCTTCAGACGTTGCCTATTTTTCAATGCCTCTTCCTCCATGAAGCCTGCTTGCATTGCTGGACTGAGGCTTGGATTGGACACCAGGATCTTGGGCTCCTGGTCCTGCCTCTGCTTACTCTGTGGTCCTGGCCGGGCATCTCCCTTCACCTTCTCTCATCACTCCTAACTGCACCCCCTACTCTCTCACTCCCTCACCCACCTGTTCATTCACCCCCTTGCCCACTCACTCAGTACCTAGGGCTCTGAACATTCATACCAGAGCTTCTCACAGAGAGCAGACAGGCCTGGACTGCTGTCCCTTTGGTGAGTACTGACATAGTCCTAAGAGTTACTACAGCCCAGAACTCACCCAGTTACTCTCTCTAGCTCCTGTCTCCTCTGTGGTGTGTCTCTACCCTGGGGCCAACCTTGAACATCCCCAGATTCCTGGATTGGATCATCACAGCCCACGGAGAAACATGTGGCCACCAGGGCTGCCCGGCACGTAGGGCTGAAGGATAAAAGGGTTAGTTAGATCCATACATATGGTTACTTGGAGGGTGTGTGCCTGTGTGTGTTTACTATTCTCACTGCAAGTAACAAGTTCAATATTAATCTTCATTTCCAGGGAAATGATTAGTGTTAAGTGAACTGTGATTTCTATCTCTAGATACGTCTCATGTGCTAACTTAAGCAGTGAGGACAATGTTCTGTGTTGGCTGCGTCCGTAGCTGCAAAGACATATTCCAAAATGGGGGGGGGGTGAGGCGGGGAGGGCGGGGCAAGCAGACCACCCATTCAATAGGGGATTGAATTCCAGCATGCCAAGAGTCTCCAGCTGTGGGGAAAATTGTCCTTCCTGTCACAGGCCCCTGTAAGTGGGCCCAGCCCACCCATGCACTCGGGTGCTGGAGCTCAGAACAGAGAAAGAAATAGAAAAAGGAAGCCAAGGAGAAGCCCAGCCTTGGCATGACCTCTTGTCTCTGGAATCAGCTGTCGTTTTTGCTTACATGTTCCCACTCTGACTTTCCCTTCCTGCTCTTCAGTCCCGGGGTCCACTCCCAACCCGGGAACTGGATTTTTGTCTCCTGAATCCCAGGCTGGAAGTCTGTGTGGGGTCCATTTTCCTGCCAGGTCTCAGTCCCCTCCTCACCACTGCCCCTTCTTGTTCAGGCTCATGGACACAGCACTCCTGGGCACACGCCCCCAAGAGCCCTGCCCATGCCAGGAGGAGAAACTGGCTGCCCGTGCGTGCCCTAGAGCCTTCGATTTGACTCGTGTCTTCTAATTGTCATTGTCTCTGTTTGACAGTTGAGGAAACTGAGTCTCTGAGAAGTTGACTTGCCCCAGCAGGTGGGAGAGCTAGGGTTGTCATTTAGATCCGTCATTTGGAATTGGATAAAAACAAAGGTGGTTTCTGTTGGGGAGCCCAACATGAGTGCTGAGGAGCTTGGGAGTTGAGGGGGGGATGTCTCCACACCTTGGAACTGGAGCCGGAAAATAAATCGGAATGAAAGGCACTTGTGTACCCTTTCATCCATTTAAAATCTGCCTCCATTTCTGACCGGGCGGACAAGTAATTTCCCTTCAGAGCGCACCTTTCTTGTTTGAAGATTGCCAGTAACAACAACTGCTTTCACTGAGTGGCTGTGAGCAGGAAATGGCCAGAGACATGTGTAGCACGTAGTGCTGCATCCTGCCTGGAGGAAGCAGCTCTCTCGTGAGAGCTGTTTGAGGTACAACACATGCATGCATCCATCCATCCATCCATCCATCCATCCACTTATTCATTCATTAATATACTGTCATTCATTCCTTCAGTCATGCCCCCACAAACCGTGACTGAATGTGCAAGGGAACGTGTGGAGGCTGACTGGACTGCACAAACACCGTGGGGTCCTCCACCCTAAGAAGTTCCGCTTCCATAGTCGGTCTGGAGGAGAAAAGGCTACCTGGGGCTCGATGAGTGAAGTTAGGGGGCTCAGACGAGGGTACAGTTGGAGCGACGGGTGCTGCCCAGTGACCTGGGGAGGTCCAGGCAGCATCTGGGAGTGCGTGCTCTGTGGCAGGGGAACAGGGATGGTGTTTCTGGAAGAAGAATCACCCGCGTGAGTGTGCGGATGACGGGGACAACGTGGCAGGTGAGTTCTGGCGCCGAGTTGACGCTGGGTAGAAGCTGGGGTCTCCACCTCGTGGTCTCCGTCCTGCTTGGTCATTGCTCCTGAAGAGGCGCTCGGCGGGTGATACTGGGTGGCAGGGGAAGGGTCCTGCTTCCCTCCTGCCCCTGCTGGCTCCCCAGCTCTGGGGCAGGGCACTGTGCTGCCCTCCCCCTCTCCGTGCCCTCGTGGGGGGCAGGGGACCGTTCCTCTCTGACCGTTCCCTGACCCACTAGCTGGTAGGAACTGCCTGTGTTAACAAACGTTGTCTGTTTTTCTTTTTAATTTACTGTGGTGAAATATACATAGCATGAAATTTACCATAGTAACCGTTTTAAGTGTATAATTCAGTGGCATTAAGCATGTGCACATTGCTGTGCAACCATCACCACCATTCATCACCACCCAGAACTTTCTCCTTCAGCCTCAAGAGGAGCCATCTCTTCTAGAAACACTAACTCTCCACCTCCTCTCCCCCAGCCCCTGGGCCCCACCGTTCCGGTTCTGTCTCTGCGAGCAGACCTGCTCCAGAGCACCCACAGACGTGGGATCACAGTGTTTGTCCTTCGGTGCCTGCCTCGTCCCACCTGATGTTCTCAAGGTCGTCCATGCTGCCGCCTGTGTCAGAATGTCTTTTTTTTTTTTTAAAGGTTTTTATAAAGCATTTTTTATTTTATTTTATTTTTAACAGGAACAGGGGAAGAGTCAGAGAGAAGGATAGATACGGACAAACAGACAGGAATGGAGAGAGACAAGAAGCATCAATCATCAGATTTTTGTTGCCGTTGCGACACCTTAGTTGTTCATTGATTGCTTTCTCACATGTGCCTTGACCGCGGGCCTTCAGCAGACCGAGCCACCCCTTGCTGGAGCCAGCGACCTTGTGTCCAAGCTGACGAGCTTTTGCTCAAATCAGATGAGCCCGCGCTCAAGCTGGGGACCTCAGGGTCTTGAACCTGGGTCTTCTGCATCCCAGTCTGACGCTCTATCCATGGCGCCACTGTCTGGTCAGGCGTCTTTTCTTTTTGAGACTGAATAATATTTTATTGCGTGAATAGACCACTTTTGTTTGTCCATTTATCTGACCATGGAGGCTTGGGTTGTTTCTGCTTTCTAGCTACCCTGAAGAATCACACTGAGATAAAAGTGGACATAAGCGTAGTGATTTGAATCCCTCCCTTCAGTTCTTTTGGGTGTGGGCTTAAGAGTGGAGTCGCTGGACCATATGGTAATTCTAGGGTAACTTCCCAGGGACTTGCCACACTGTTTCCACCGTGGCTGCCTTCTCCTCCCTCTCTCCTCTGATCTAGTTCCCAGCACCTGTGCTGGGTGCATGTGGGTGTGTGAGGCTGTGAGTGTGTGTGAGTGTGTGAGAGTGTCTGTGACGGTGAGTGTGGTGTGCACGCCCGTGATGGGCAGAACGATGGCTCCCAAAGATGTCCCCACCCTGATCCCCGGGGTCTGGGACTATGCTGTGGGTTACGTGGCAGGGAGGAATCAAGACGGTAGCTGGAACAGAGGTTTCTAAGCACTGACCTTCCATAAGGGGACCGTGCTGGTGGGCCCAGTGTAGTCACAGGGTCCAGCAGAGGTCAGAGCGGCGCGCGCACAGGGGCCTGTCCTGCCGCTGCGGCCGTGCGGGTGGAGTCGGGCCGCGAGCCCAGGGGTCGGGCAAGTTCAGGAAAGGGACTACTTCCTAGAGCAGACCTGCCGGCATCTTGATTTCAACCCGGTGGGACCTGCGTTAGGTTTCTGACCTCCAGAAGTGGCAGGTGATGCATCTGTGTTGTGTTAAGTCACTAGATTTGGGGTTATGTTACGACAGGAACTTCTACAGTGAGTGAGTGAGTGCGTGTGAGCGTGAGGAAATGGGGGTGAGAGTGTGAATGAATGAACGAGGGTGTGTGTGTGTGTGTGTGTGTGTGTGTGTTTTCCAGGGGAAACGGGACCTTTGTGTCTGATTACTCAGGCTCCTATCATCACAATGCTGACTGCCAAGCACCCTCAGATGACTTTGGGGCTCTTCCGACATCAGCTGACTCTCCCTGCTGGCCCAGAGGTGCTTGCTCTGGAGGGAACCTGGTCCAGCAGGGGCCCTGGGGCTGCATTTCCACCTGAAGTCCCTGAGACTCTGCTGGCCTCGGCTATAGCCCTAAGCTTTGGAACTCAGAATTCAATGCCATATGGGTGTCTGGGCTCCAGAGACTCAGTCTGTAGCTTTCTAGAGGCTCCTAAGCTGATCCAGGTCCTAGGGAAATGGCCAAGGTGAGGGGACCAGGTGAAGGCCTTGGGGCCATATTGGATTACCACTGACCCAGAAGAAAGGGATGCCCACACTTCCCTGTACAGTGTAGTCCCCAAGGAGGGAGGGAGGCACCTTCCAGAGCAGAAGAACTCATAGGAGTTCTCTGCTCTTATACCATTAATTAGCCTGGGGCTGGCTCCTGTCGACACTCAAGGGCACGTCTAATTTATACCCTATAAAAATAGGGCTGATACTCAGTTTTTGGGCAGAGGTACTTTTATATGGGCTGCTAAAATATCAAGATACTTCTCACCCAAACTAGCTGGTAAATAGTCACTCTGTGCTCCCCGAGTACTGCCTTCTCCACCTCAGCCTCTCCCTGGGAGCCACCGTTCAGCTACGGCAGGGTCTGTATCCGGCCCTGAGTGACCCTGGGTCCTGGCATCAGCCCTATGGTCTCTTCTGAATGGGTAGCTGTCTGCCTTCCCCATGCTGAGTATTTTGGACGCTATCCCTGGTTGTCGGAACATTCTTGCCGAATCACAGTTAAATACTGCATGTTGGACAGATGGGCGTGGAGTGAAGAGAACGCTGCTCTTTTGTCCCACAAGATTTTCTTTGGGTCAATCAGCCTCTCCAGGCCTCAGTTTGTATATCTGCACAATGGGCATAATAATAACCACCCTAATTATATCACCAGCGGGATGAAATCGTTCCACCCTGTAGAGGTTTCTGGTCAGTGGTTGCTAATTTACTTAGTAGCCTAGCCTCTCAGGTCCTGTTCTGTTTTAGGCGACTGTGATAAGCTGGGTGCTTCCGGAAGTCTTCCCTTTTAATTTGCTTATATCGGCATGGCTTGCGCTGGCCTCTCCCGAGTCACGGGCCTATCTGCACACCCAGCAGTGCTTCTTTCCGGAACCTCCCCAGTGGTCTTTAGTCTTCACCGAGGTCTTGTTTACAGGTTGAGCATGCTCCCCATGTTCTGTGATTGACATTCTTTGGGGCTGCCTGTGTGATAGAACTTTCTAGGCTGAAGGTATCGGCCCTGGCCACCACTGGGCTCTCTGAGTCCCTGTGAGTGTTTTCAGTCACCTTACCTGACAAAGTGAGAGGGCGGTTCTCCTACAGGTACCACCTTAGACACTCAGCTCCGGAATCTCTGCTTATCACCAATTTCATTCTTTCCGTTCGTCCTGTCCACCCAACACACAATCTCAAATGCAGTTTCCTCGTCAGACACGGCAGGCTGCTTCATACACATCGTCTGTAGCCCCGGATTCCGACCCTATGCCTTCTGAGAGCCCCACTCTCCTGGCCCACATATGGAGGAACAGTGAGCTTATTCTCTGGGAACTCAAGCAGTTAGCTTCGGATCACAAATGAGTAGATCACAAGGACTCGGAGCTTTGGCCACTTGGAAGAAGGGCTGGTAGCCATAGTGGGGACGATCCCACGCTGGAGTGGGCAGCCCAACTGGGTGTTTCACTCCTGGCTCTTGGGAGGGTGGAGGGCAGGCATGCTGAGTCCAGAGGCGAAGAGTGGAGGCCTGACCTGCAGCAGGTACAGGAAAAGAAAGGAGTTCCATCAGACACCCCCTGGGGCTGTGGGCTCAGCCCTTGGCTGGGCGGGGAGGAAGGAACAGGGGACAAGCGTGGGGAAGAACCTTGCCCAAGACTGTCCTGTCTCATCAGCTCCCATTGCTTTTGGTGTTTTCTGGGATCTCTTATCGATAAAATCAACTGGCATCCACATGTCAGTCCTGAGCCTCCATGGAAGTATGTGTTAGGCTGAAAGATTTCCCAGGTCCTACCCTGGGGTCAAGAGTCAAGAAATGAAGGTGGTCTCCAATGTGTTGAAGCAGCCATTGGAAACTAATACAAGGTTCCTAGCTGAGATGGCTGCTAGGGTGTGACATGCCCCAGGAGACGGAAGGGCAATCTCCTGGTGGCATATGGTAGGCCGTGTGGTGGCCTTTCGTTATGCTGAGACTAAACCTGTTTTATGGGAGTGAGATGCACATGACACAGAGCCATCAACTTGGACTTAAGGGGCAGAATTTAAATTCTGGCTTTTCTCTAATCTGCTTTGTCACCTTGGCCAAGCACCTTCTTCACAGTGCTCAAGAAAGTAAATCTTGGAGAAGTCAATTTTTCTAAAATGACAACGCTTTTAAGTGTTACAATCAAAATTTCAATCCAGGTTCTTTTTGAAAGCAGAGAATGTGTCATTCTATGATTGTCTCAATACCCAACACACTTGACCAAAACTCATTTTCCAGAAGAGAGTTATTCTTTCTTTTTCTCCTTCAGAAGTTATTTTAATACTTAAACTAATTGAAAATGGAGACTTGAAGACCTCTGGAGAGCTTGGGTGTTTGTCCATCTATAATATTTATAGCAGCTAAAGGCATTGCTCACAATTAGCAAAATGTGGAAGCAACCCAAGTGTCCACCAATGGATGAATGAAAAAATAAAATGTGGTCTAGTGACCCAATGGAATACTATTCAGCTAGGAAAAGGAAGAAAATTCGGACACATGCAACAACACGGATGACCCTGAGCACATTATGTAAGTGAAATAAACCAGATGTCACAAGACAAATTTTACATGATTCTGCTTAGATAAGGTATCCACAGCAGTAAAATTCACGGAGACAGAGAGTAGAACGTGGTCGTCAGAGCCTATGGGCAATGAAACGGGGAATTAGTGTTTGGCGGGGACAGGGCTGCAGTCAGTGTTGCAGGATGAAGACAGTTCTGGGGGTGGACGGATGGTGACATTTACACAACAATGTGAATGTTCTCAACACCACTGAACCGTAGACTTAAAATGGTGAAGATGGTTAAGTCTTAAAAAACGTTAAAAAATTAAAAAAGTGTAAACTATCCTTTTCAAGGGATGTGCAGGGCACAGCTGAATGTTACCCTGTCATGGGGTAAACTTCCAGAGTAAACTGCAGAAGCTTTTTCCACAGAGAAGCAAGTTTGATGTTCCAATCATCCTTGGAGAAATGAACCACTTGATAGGTGAATATTTTTTTTAGATTTTATTTATTGATTGAATTTTGGAGAGAGGAGAGAGAGAGAGAGAATGGAAAAGAGAAGGAGAGTGAGATAGAGAGGGGAAGAACCGGGAAGCATCTACTCATAGTAGTTGCTTCCTGTATGTGCCTTGACCAGACAGGCCCGGGGATTTGAACCGGCAACCTCAGCATTCCGGGTCAGTGTTTTATCCACTGTGCCACCATAGATCAGGCTTGATAGATGATTAAAATAACACAAAACAAACAAACAAAAAACCAAGGGGACAGTGATAACAATATTGACAGACTTCTGATTCACATATTGAAAAAGGAAACCATTTAATAGTGTGTTGTAGAAATTGAGACACGCTGCACCAGGGAAGTCAGATGATGGGTGGGAGGTCGGGATATGGCAGCTTCCTCATTGTCCAGGGCCACCTGGTCAGGTGGGTATCATCATGAGCCTCATTTGTAACTACGAGTGTGGAGGGACAAGAGAGGGCAAACAACATGCCCGGGGGCTCGCATTCCCTTTCTTCACACTTGAGCCACATGAACGAGTGTCTGCACACGTGTGAGTGGGCTGCTACATACATGTGTAAGGTCTGGATTTCCCACCAGGGAACACTACCTGTGTAGGTGATTGTCGCGAACCAGAATCCCTCTTGGAAACTGAAAGAGCCACGGGGAGCGCTTCCACCTTGACACCTTTCCCTCTCTCCTCTGCAAGGGGCACCGGGGAGGGTGGGAGGCGGGGCTGTGCTCCTGGCCAGGTTTACCTGGTCGCCCAGGACAACAGACTTACAGGCAGCCAAAGAGATCATCAAGCAGCAGAGCGTGACAGTCAACATCAAAGGGGGAATGCCACTCCTTGATCCGGACTTGGCCGTACCTGCCAGGGCAGAGCCGTGGATGTGACCACCCCGGGAATTCAAAGGAGTTCTTAGAGTGAGCGGGCACACACACACCACACACACACACACACGCACACGCACACGCACACGCACACACGGCCCAAATGCAAAGCCCTCCTCCTCCTCCTCTCAAATGAAAATAGAAGTCTAGACATCTTTTCTTCACAATTCTTCACTGACCTAATTATTCAGATCTGTGCTTTCTTTTGGTCTTTTCAAAGAATGAGAAGAATGGTTAATTTCACTTAATGGAATAATTGAATGTCATAATTGTTTTTTACATTTCGGCACGAATGTTTGAGTTAAGCTGCACACACTCTCTCTCCCTGTCTAGAGCTCTTAATAACCAGGCTGCTCAAAGGGGCCTTTCTGTTCCATCTTTTTGTTTCCTAACTGGACTGTCTGGGCCAGCTTCTGGCAGCCGGCGTGCTCTGGGAGGGGGTCTGGGGGGAGTGGCAGTTAATGACTGTTTTGGTCTTGGATATTCTGATCTCTTTCTAATTCACTATTTGTCAGGCATGAGGGGCATCCTGAACAGGGTAGGGAACAATGAGTTTTTATTCTCTCTTGTCTTTACCTTCTGAATTGTGGTACCCAGCACAGGACCTGGAACCAAGGAGACAGAGAAAGTGTTCAATGCATGCATGCATGAGTGAATGAATGAGTGAATGAATGAATGAGCGAATGAATGGATCGGTAAATGAATGAGTGAATGAATGGATCAGTGAATGAATGAATGAGCGAATGAATGGATCGGTAAATGAATGAATGAGCGAATGAATGGATCGGTAAATGAATGAATGAGTGCATGAATGAATGAGTGATGAATGGATCTGTAAATGAATGAATGGATGAATGAATGAATGAGCGATGAATGGATCGGTGAATGAATGAATGAGAGATGAATGGATCGGTGAATGAATGAATGAGCAAATGAATGAATGAATGAGTGAATGAATGAATGAGTGAATGAATGGATGAGTGAATGAATGAGTGAAGGAATGAAGGAGTGAATGAATGAATGAGTGAAGGAATGAATGAGTGAGTGAAAGAATGAAGGAGTGAGTGAATGAGGCAGACTTTGCTCTTACAGCAAGGGGGTCCGAACAGCTTGGCGGGACAGAGATTACTCCCCAGGCTGCCCAGTACGCAGATTCCTTCTCTATGAAAAGTCGAGATTAATCCCAGCTCTGCGGACACCGTCGGTTTGTTTCTCTCTCCAAGGCTCCCACCCTCACTCCTAAGCAATCCCAAGCCCTCTCTCAAGCACTTCCCCCCTGCCTCCCAGGAAGCCCCGCATCCTCTCCCCAGCTTGGCGTCTTAAATTCTCCCTCTGTCCCACGTCGTTTCCTGCTGACTCGGGTATCCTGATGGCCAGTTCCACGGATTTGCAGCGTTTTTGGAAAAGGCATGCACGTCTAATTACATGGAGACATCGACCCGCTCGTTGCTTGGTTTTCTCTTGTACAGATGGTAGGAAAAGCCTGGAAATTTAACCCTAAAAGGTCATTGAACACATTGCCTATCTCTGGGGCTGGATCCAATATGAAGACCCACAGAAAGGAAAGATATTCTCTTCCCCTTCCCTTTTTTTTCTGCCTTCTTCTGGAGCTAAGATCACACTCTTTCTTCTTGACTTTGCCATGACACTGGACTCTGCACGGAGCATTCCACCACTAGAAGGGCCAAAGGACATGAGAAGGGCTTCATGTTTCTCCAAATGCTGTCTGTTTGGGAATTTATTCTGGGAACTGGATGAAGTAGTGTTTGCACAAGCTTTGTAAAGGGGAATGTGCTCATTCAATAAGCAATTGACTAATGTTGACTATGTGTTAGATATGGACCAGCTTGGAGAAACAGGACTTAGCAACACACAGTCCCTGTCCTTAGCTCCCCTGGCAGTCTTCAGGTGTATTAGGAAAAGAGGGTTCTCCTTCGCCAGTGTGACCTGTGTCAGAGCAGTGACAGGTATTGCTTAGAGGAGCATCTCAGAGGTTGTCGGGCCAGCTGGAAGACTTGGCCTGGCATTGAATTTGCTGCCACTAACTATATGACTTGGGACGAGGTGCCTGACATCTCTACACCTCACTTTCTTTGTCTGTAACATTAGACTGATAAGGCTGACTTTCTCAGGTTGTTTCTGAGGATCAGATGCGAGGACACATGTGAAAATAACTTTGGTAACTATGGAATGATATGCAAATAGGATTGTCAATCCATATTATTGTTAGCACCTGTGTTATCATGCAGATCACGTTGTTGACAAGGGGGCTAACCTGGTCCAGCTAGAATCTAATGTTGCTCAGGTGGGTTTGCTTCGATGGCATTCATCGCAGGGGAATTTGTTGTGAACTCTAAGCCTGCTGTTTGAGCTCTATTTTATGTTTTCTGCACATACACATCGCCACAAGGCTCATCATGGACTGCTGAGCACACTTGTATATTGTTAAACCAAGATGAACTGAGCGTATACACCATTCTAGGGGGCGTGCATGCCCTGTGTAGTTCTAGACTATCTGTAAAGGACATAGGCATGAATAGCATACAGACCTTGTCATCACGGAGATTATAGACCAGTGAGAGAGACCAACATGGACATAGGATAATTTCGTGCCAGGCAGAAAGCATGAGCGTCGTAAGAATGGAGCAGGAATGGGGGAAAGTCAGGGAACTGAAAAGATTATTTTTGCAGTGTGGATGAGAAAAAGTGATGTAGGAGTGAAGGAGAAAGAAAAAGTCAAGTGATCTGGGTGCTAAAGGATGGCTGGGATTAGAGTGTTTGCAGATAGAAGGGAAAGAGAAGATACCAATTCACTGAAGTTTAGGATGAACTTCTGTATACATATGACAAGATACAGTTGGAATACTGAATCCTTCTTTGTAATGCCTAAGAAAGTGGGTACGAATGAAGAAAACCCAGCCAAGAATACGAACAATTGCAACAGAACCGTGAGTAGAGCATAATCTCATGCTCTTCACACGCAGTATGGGGGCCAGAGAGGGAAACGGAAGATTCTGAAGTGATGTCTGCAGGTTATCCCAACCTCTTGAAATAACACAGGGAGGAAAGAGGGCGGCTGACCAAAGTCTCAAATTATTATTTTATTAATAGCCCCGTTTCCTAATTTCATAATAGCTAGACTAAGTGGATGAACAGGAATCCTTGGGAAAAGTTAAGGAAAATTCAGTGACTTGTCCCCTACGTACCACTAGCCTGTGTTAGTCAAGGTAGGGATGGAGACCTGTGGTGGCGCAGTGGATAAAGCGTCGACCTGGGAACACTGAGGTCACCAGTTCAATACCCTGCACTGGTCTGGTCAAGGCACATATGGGAGTTGATGCTTCCAGCTCCTCCCCTCTTTCTTTCTTTCTCTCTCTCACTCTGTGTCTCCTCTCTAAAATGCATAAAATTAAATAAATAAATAAATAAATAAATAAATAAATAAATAAAAAGGTAGGGATGGAATAGACTTGGAGCTGAATTTGCTGTTTTTTAAGATCTTTCTGAAATTGTGAAACACGTCCCTACCTGATGTGGCTAACCTTGCCCTCAGAATGGAATGTGACTCCTACCAGGTACAAGGACCAGTGGTGCGGGACATTGCCAAGGTCTCAGAGGAAGAACCTGATCCCAATGCCCATGTATTCTGATGTTACCCGGCAAATTCTCTATCAGAGAAGAGAAAAGGTCTGGACAGAGATGCCCTTGTTTAGGATAAGTGAGATAAAAAAAAATAGTTTTGTCGCTATGCAAATATATCAAGAGCTAAGTAAGTATAAAAATATTAAAGAACATTATGTAGAAACCATTGATGAAAAACCAAAACCTAGTCTTGAAGATGTAACCCCAGAAACTGAAGAAAACCCCCAAAAAACTTCTTTGTGCTCTAGATGTGGCCATGAGTTTATTAGAATAAGAACGTAGGGGTGAGTCAATAAAATCACACAGGGAGAAGAAAAGTGTTATCATAGGGTTCAGAAGCCAACTTGAGGGCTGAAATAACATCGTGTCCAAATCAATCAATAAGTTACGGCCAAAGAGAAAAGAATCATGTGGTTGAAATACAAAATTGCCGATATTAAGGAAGTACTCGAGATAGTCTAAATGGATGCAGGAAAGAAAGGTAAAGAGGTTAAAATTAATTAAAAGATTTTTTAAAATTTATTTTTATTTTATTCATTTTAGAGAGAGAAAGAGAGAAAGGGGGGAGGAGCTGGAAGCATCAACTCCCATATGTGCCTTGACCAGACCAGTGCAGGGTTTTGAACCGGCTACCTCAGTGTTCCCAGGTCCATGCTTTATCCACTGCACCACCATAGGTCAAGAGGCAAGGAAAGAGTGCAGGGACTCAGTCAATGCTTTATGAGATTAATCTGTGTCCCTAAATACGACAGGCAACAAATGAACACGTGCTCATTGACGCAACAGAAGGAAAATTTCCTTGGAAGGAAGGAAGAAACGGATTCATACGGAAAGGCCATCTCGTGCTTCATAAAAAGTTGATAGAGAACATTCGACATCAGCACATTTCCTGTGCACGTTAGTGCCCATCCAAGGTAGGTGGGGATGTTCAGATGCCTGCGCAGAAAGCACACGTCTCTCGTTAGGAAGAAAAATCAGGCTCTAGACAGGCGCTCCAGTAACATGTGCCACCCAAAGGCAGGGAGCAACGCCAGCTGTGGAGTTCTAAATGATACTGGGAGTGAATGAAGAATCCAATACCAAGCAAGTGGTGTTTCAGGTATAAACGCAACAGGCATAGCTTCGGAAACACGGAAGACGGTTGGCAACGATGCCTTGGAGAGCTTGGGAGGAAATGGCGCTCGATGTCAGCATGCCACTGACCAGAGGGTGAGTGCAGAAGCGGGGAGGGTCCCCGGTGCAGCCTTTCCGTGGAGGCCGTGCAAAGATCAGGGAGGGAAAGATGACTTCCGTTCTTAGACTTTACCACCAGACTGAGCCCTTGAAGATGTGGGGGAGGGGACGGAACCGAATTTATCTCAAGTTCACAAGTGGACAGACCATAGAAAACACGGGCCATCAAATACTAAAATCTCAGGTCACGGAGCATATACATGACTTTTGAGAAATAAAAAATTAAAAAGAGAGAGAGCAACTTCAACTAAGTCAGCAACAGATCAAATGACCTTGACCATGGAGCAGCCACGGAGAAAGGAGTGATATCAAGCACTGACGCAGCTATACAGACTTTGAATTAATAATAAATACTTGTAGGAATCCGGGTCCGGAATGGAATCTAAGTGCTGCGAACTCTATTGATGGAAATATAATATATATATATAATGTAATAGATAAAATAATTTTAGTTCATGTGTATATAGACACATAACTAGGCCTGAGGTCAGCAAAGCTTTTCTGTAAAGAGCCAGGGGGTGAGTATTTTAGGCTTCGCAGTCCACATACTCTTGCTCTTGTGTATTCTTCTTTCTTTCCTCGCTCGCGTATTGATTTGTTTGGTAGCCCACGCTGTGTCCATACTGCCGGGAGGTGACGGTAGCCCCTGGGCTGCGGCTTGCTGACCCTTGAACCAGAACACGGGCCTCTTGCCTACCATTCAGCCCGTGAGTTAACCCAGCCGGGGCTCTTGCGCAATGGCCCCATTTTCTCTGCTGCTCCAGGACAGGAAAAGCTGACAATGTGACTTGAAACTGAGGCAGGCAGGAAAATTCCAGCCTGAGCCACAGCTCCGTCAGGGTTCAAGCCGCCGCGCCTTCCGCACGTGACTCCAGCATGGTGTTGGCCAGCCCGCACGCATGGCCATGGAGCACAGGACACGTGGCCGGTTTAAATTGAGGTGGGCTGCGTGGACAAAACACAGCTGAGTTGTGGAGACGTAGGACAAACAAAAGAATGCCACAGTCTCATTAATGATGAGTAATTCTTTTTATATTGATTGTGTGTTGCAAGGGGGACATTTTGGATGCATTGGTTTAAATAAATTATATTATTTGTGTAAATCGCACTTATTTATATCATTTTAATAAGATACTGTTTAATTACATATTGTTAAAATTAATTGCACCTACTTCCTTTCACTGTTTAAAACATGTGGTGCTTATGTAAGTGTCTTCCGGTTGTAGTGAACAGTGGGATTGGAGGCTCCCGACAAGAAGATGAAATAATTTCTTATAAAGGTGGCTCCTGGTGAGGCAAGGCTGGGTGACAGTGCAGAGCACCCCTGAGGGTGATGTGACCTAAGGAGGGAAGGACGTGGGAGATTGTACCCTACCTGTCATCGGTCCTCGGCGGAGCAGTTTGGGGTGGTGTTGACCCCTCAGCACTGCCTGCTTCTCTCTCCCTCTGGCAGTTGGGCAGGGGTTGGGGTGCACTGAGGGGACCAGGGCTACTACAGGGGACTTGTCACTTCTGCCACACGGGTCCACCCAACAACACCTCTGTTTCCATATTAGCGTTGCCTGGTTTGACTTGCAGCACGAGCGTGTCAAGGCGATGGACCATCGCTGGCTTAAGCAAACTTCTGTAATCTCGCTCCATGGTGTCCCGGCCTCCCTTGAAGGTCAAGGGTGGTGGAGGGATCCAGTTGTAGTCAAAGAGAGCGAAGGGTCAGCTCAGCAGGCTTCTGGGGAAACGGTCACTTTTCTAAGCCGGACGGGGCCATCTGGCCTCGGGCTCCTTCTTCCAGGACTGGGTATGAATATGGTCAGTGGAGTCACCGCACAGCTGCCGCCTCGGAGCCTTGAATGAAGAGTTTCATGACCCACTGAGATGGGATGCCAACATGGACCGCCACACCTCGGTTACGTGGGGAGGATTAGGCGTCGGGAGTGTGACATTGCATTGCCTGATCCTGAAAACCCTCCACCTGATGCCCTTGGGAAACAGGGAGAAGGGCTTGTTGGGTAGCTAGGGTGTTTGTAGAAGGCCAGGTACCCGAGGATGTGACACTGCCGTAGAGCTCTCCAAATGTTAGAGATGAGTTAGTAGTCTGCTGTTCCTATAACGAATTACCATAAACTCAGCGGCTGAAACCAACACTCATACACTCCCTCACACGTCTGGAGGTCAGGAGTCCAATGGAACAGTGTTTGCAGGGCGGGTTCCTTCTGGAGGCTTCTGGGGAATCCATTTCCTTGTATTTTCCTACTTCTGAGGGCCACCTGCAAACCTCAGCTGCCACGGGCTCCTGTCACTGCAACCTCTTGCTCCTGCGATCATGTCTCCTAGCATCTCACTTTGATTCTTTTTGTGTCCCTCATATAAGGACACTTGTGATGACATCAGGTCCACTCAGATAATCCAAAACATCTCATTTTAAGACTGTGAACTTGATCCTCTCTGCACAATCCCTTTTGATGTAGAAGGCTAGCATTCTGTTCCCGGGGATGACGACATGGATCTCTTTGGGAAGGACACGGCTCAGCCTGTCCTGGAGACAGTAGGGGGTCAGTGCAAAGGTAGAGAGCAGCTGGACTCCACGTCGGGGTGTTGGGGTGCAGTGGGGGCAGCGGCCAGGAGTCGCGTCTGGCTGAAGGAACCCAGATGCCAAGGGGGGCGAGAGTGAGATGTAGAAAGAGGAGAAGGTTCTAAGTCCAGGACTGGGACTCTTGAAAGCCTGGAACTGTGGTTTGGGTCAATTTGAGTCAAGTTTTACCATCAGGTCTTTCAGCGACTGCGGTGGGGGAGGGGCGCTGTCTACACATGAGTTACAATGGCTGGAGAAAGAAATGAATATAGAATCCTTCAGATTCACCCTTTCCTTCCCCGTGAGAGGGAGACCTGGTTGGTTCCCTGCTCCCCTGCTGCCGGTAGGTGACAAGATACGAGAGGCTCAGGGGATGGGCGTGTTTTTCTTTCTGTTCCTGAGAGTTTAGACAGGGACACTGAGCCTGTGCTCGGGGTTGGGAGGACAGGTGAGAGGGAGGGGCTGGGCAGGGACACTTTCACTTCCAGGACTACCTCCGAGGGAGAGAGAGAGAGAGAGAGAAGTGGAGGCCACAGCAGAGGCCTGGAAATGCGGCAGGGACATGCTCTGGATGCAAACAGGCTGCCCGGAATGTCACCCCACTGGTTCCGAGCTGCTCCTCAGAGCCCTGCCCTTGGCAATGTGGAAGGGCATCAATGGAGGGCGAAACAAATCTAGCCAAGATACATCACCGCCTCGGACTCGCTTTCCCGCCTCTCCCCTCCTTCTCCATCACGGCTGCTCCAGCAATCAGTTCCTTTCATTTCCAGGCCTTGGTTTATTTTTGTTTGGTTTCTAGAAAGGGGTGGGCACCCTGCGGAGGGAAAGGAATTCCAGTGAAATGGGTGTCCGGCTGGTGGGGTATGGGGTGGGGGGTGAGCTGCGGGACCGCTATCGTGGCCCTCACTTTAGGAGGCTCAGAGATGTCAAGTCACCTGCCGAGGTCACACAGTGTGCAGGAGAGGAAGGAGGATTCCAGTCTCTGCCTGGCTCGTCCCCAAAAGCGGAGTTCCTCTCGGCCGACAGCTGCCTGCGTCTCCACGGCAGCCCGTGACACGTGGACACAGCCCTGAGGAACAGGCCTACTCTCTCCAGCACGAACCCGCGGAAACCCACGGGCTCAGCTTAAAACAGCATGGGGGTTGTGTGAGCAAAGCCCATGCCAAGGCATTTTAAGTCGGACTCCGTGATAAACGGAGATTTGATATCTCTGGATAATTCCCAGTGAGCACCCTTCCTCTTTAATTATCTTGTGGTCACCCTTTCAAAGGTGATTAAAGCTATTCTTCAGGAGATGCGGTTATAGATTGAGTGCGAACCTGGCCTTTCTTGTGGTTTTTATCACAGCAATTAAATCTGGCCGGCTCGCAGACGCTGTGTGGCAGGAGGGGTTTACCAAGCCAAATGATTTTCCCCTTCGGGCAGCGTTAAATTTAGGAAAAATAGAATTAATTATATCAGACAGGTATCTATCATATAGCATGCACGCATCAGAGACCCACGGGCTTGTTTTACTCCAACCAAGAGCCTCTCTCTCTCTCTCTCTCTCTCTCTCTCTCGTTCCTCTAGGTCCAAGGCCTCAGCCCCTCACTGGGGGTTGGGCTTGCCCTCACCTGCCCTCCAGGCCCTGTTCTCTTCCACCCATCCACCTACCCACCCATGCCCTCCATGCCGCCCCTCCCCCACCCAACACCCACAGCTCTCCTTGGAAGTAAAAACGAAAGCACTGGTGTTTACCAGAGCTTTCTCTAATGCTCTCAAACATACTATTTTAGGTGTTTGTGTTGAGAAAGACTGGGTACTCTGGCCAAGCCGAGCACCGGCAGGCCATTCTCATCGCCCCTGCGCCCCCTGCCCTCCTCCGTGTGGGACCCAGGAGGGAGCTCGCCAGCCTCTCCCTGGGTCCGTCTGTCTTGCCCTGGGCGTAATGAGAGGGTTGAAGCAGATACCTTCACCATCTCGTTCGGCTTCGAGTGAGGAATGTCAACGGCGGCTCAGCGGGATGAGAGTCCCGCTTCTTCGGTAAAAGACATAATTAATATTTTTTCTCAGGTGCTGTTTTGCGTTCCTGATGTTGAAAGGGCCCCGGGGATTCCCGTGTGATTATGCGCTTTCCTCTGCGCTGGCAGCTTCGTTGGCCCTCGGATAGGTTTGGGAAGAGGGACTCACCGCCGTTATTGATAAGCTGTGCCAGTTTGTGTTGCTGGCGGGAGCCGACCACGGCGGGGTGTGTTTGCTGGGAGACAAAGAGGGGACTTTTCAAAGATGCCAGTGACTTGGCATCCCTTCCCTGAGCGCCAATGAAAGGTCAGGCGTGTTCGCTGTCCACCCACGAGGGGCCAGGCACCCTTCACAGCGCAGGTGCGCGCGACTCCTCCGCTGGTGGGCTTGTGATCCCGCCCGCCCGGGTGGGAGGACCAGAGCGTCCCCCCTCCCCCCTGCATTTGTCAGACCCCGGCTCCTGCTCCCAACACCACCCTGCCTTCACTGCCTTCCCCGATGGGGAAGGGTGGGTTACCTGCCAGCTGTCTCGCGAGGGTGTTGTGAGGATTAATGAGATAATATTTTTTGAGTACTCAGAAATCTCCTGATGAAAGAGGCTATAAAAGTACAAAGTGTCACTATTATTATAATTAATGGCGTTTCTGAGAGCTTTCAAAGTGTATGTTGGGTTATAGAGAAGACAGAGGGGGTCTCTGCTCCGGGAGTCAGCTGTCTGTTGGGGGAAAACAAGGCAGGAGCCTGTGTGTGGCCGCGTGGCAGTGGGGAGCTGGGTTCGTTCAGCGGGAGGGAAGGGTAGTGGAGAAACAGATGCCGAGACAGGGGCCGCTGGTGGAGCGGGGACACCATTGAAGCTGGGGGACGCAGGGAGGTCTGCAGGAGAGGTCACCTGTGGCCAGGACTCACCTCCGACACTAAGGAAAGACGCATCCCTGGGAGTTCCGTTGGGTCTTTCCTGTTAGAGTGTACACCCGGGCCCTGCCAGGACTTCTGCTCATCCTTCACGCCTCAAAGGATGCCTGAGCTCCTGCCGTAGGCCAGGTCCCGGGATCCAGGCAAGAAAAGACACAGCCTCACTAAGCAAAGCGCTCAGACGCCGGTGGGGTAAACAGGTGCCTGCACCGACGGCAGGACCCGGGAGCAGCAGAGGGTATTGTCGCCAGACTGCTGGGGTCCGGGGTGGCGTCCTGGAAGACATGCCGCTGAACTAAGTTCTAAAGGTCCCAAAGGGTGCCTCGCTGATGAGGGAAAGAGAGAAGGAATGTGAGTGTGGCTGTGTGGGATGGAAGGTTTCACCCAAGCAGGGGGAACAGCATGCGCGAGGCCCAGAAAGGCAACAACAGCACGTGCTTGACTGGGGTAAGGGTGAAGGGGCGGTCAGGGGGAGGGGACAGTGAACTTAGAAAGCTGGACGAGGAGGCTTACCGGGCGGGAGGAGGCTCCTACCTGGGTCAGTGGCCATAAGGAGAGGGTGAGCAGGGACTTTGAGGAAGCAGCACCTGCAGGTCCAATTGAGGAGGGGGGAGGAGCAAAGGGTATCTGTTGGTTCACACGTCTGACTTGCGGAGCCTCTGAGGAAAGCCACTGTGCTTGATCTATCTCTGGGAAATGAATGCCAACCATAGTGCCAGACACGTGACCTGCTACATGATTTGTGGGGTCGTGCACAAATTGAAAATACGAGCCCCTGTGAAAAAATTAAGAATTTCAAGATGGCAACGGTAGTATATTAAGCCAAGCACGGGGGTCTTCTAAGCACAGGACCCTGTTCGACTGCACCCGTCATAGGCTCAGGAAGCCAGTCCTGTCCAGCCACATTGGAGGTGTTCAACCTTTCAGGCGGAACGACCATGCCACAGCGAGCTGAAGCATCAGGCAGCCTGCTTCGACAGACGTGCATGCCGAAGGATGGGCCAGGCTGGTCCTCAGGCCCCTCTCCTTCACACCTGGACATGCTTCTGGCCACCAGGCTGTCAACATGTACTGATGTAGGGAAACAGGAAGACACAGAGGGAGCTCTTCCATACGTGTCGGAAAGAAAACACAAAATGACTGTACATTCCCACCAGCAGTGGATGAGGGTTCCTTCTTCTCCACAGCCTCTCCAGCACTTGTTATTACCTGTCTTGTTGATAATAGCTAATCTAACAGGTATGAGATGGTATCTCACTGTAGTTCTGATTTGCATTTCTCTAATAGCTAATGAAGATGAGCATCTTTTCATATATCTGTTGGCCATTTGTATTTCTTCCTGGGAGAAGTGTCTGTTCATGTCCTCTTCCCATTTTTTTTATTGGATTGTTTGTTTGTTGTTGAGTTTTGTGAGTTCTTTGTATATCTTGTATATTAGGCCCTTATCTGAGCTGTTGTTTGAAAATATTTTCTCCCTTTTAGTTGGCTCTCTGTTTATTTGGCTGTCAGTTTCTCTTGCTGTGCAGAAGCTTCTTAGTCTGATGTGGTCCCATTCATTTATCTTTGCCTTCACTTCCCTTGCCTTTGGAGTCAAGTTCATAAAATGTGCTCTACGGCCAAGGTCCATGAGTTTAGTACCTATGTTTTCTTCTATGTAATTTATTGTTTCAGGTCTTATATTTAGGTCTTTGATCCATTTTGAATTAATTTTAGTACAAGGGGACAAACTATAGTCGAGTTTCATTCTTTTGCATGTGGCTTTCCAGTTTTCCCAGCACCATTTGTTGAAGAGGCTGGTACAACAAGTATGGAAGAAAGTATGGTGGTTCCTCAAAAAATTAAGAATAGAAAGAACTACCAGATGACCCAGCAATCCCTCTACTGGGTATACCCCCACCCCCCCGCCAAACTTGAAAACACTGGTACGTAAAGACACATGCAGCCCCATGTTCATTGCAGCATTGTTCACAGTGGCCAAGACCTGGGAACAACGAAAAAGCCCTGCAATAGATGACTGGATAAAGAAGATGTGGTACATATATACCATGGAATACTACTCGCCCATAAGAAATGATGACATCGGATCATTTACAACAACATGAATGGACCTTGATAACATTATACTGAGCGAAATAAGTAAATTAGAAAAAGTTAAGAAATGTATGATTCCATACATAGGTGGGACACAAAATTGAGACTCATGGGCATAGATAGGAATGCAGTGGTTACCAGGGGAGGGGGAAGAAAGAAAGGGGTGGGGGTGGGGGAAGAGGAGGGACTTTGGGTGATGGGTATACAACATAATCGAATGTCCAAATAATGTGGAGATGTTTTCTCTGAATCTATGTGCTCTAGTTGACCAATGCTACCATGTTAAAATTGTCTAAATAAAAAATAAAAATTAAAAAAAAACAAAACAAGACAAAACAATTCTGTTTTTCAATGGAGGGGCTGTGTGAGTCAGCACCCGCCTTGACACCTGCATGGCCAGTTTCTATGGAAACATTAATTGGTTAGAGTTAGCGTGTCACTGGTGCCCACATGCTACACCAGTATGAAATCCCACAGAAGTACACGAGAAGATGTTTGCGTCTCCTGGCGGGGAGAATTTGACGTGAATAAATATTACACATATATTAACTCACAAATACATCTCCAGGACTGACTCTGCCAGGTCTCTACCAGGAAAAGCACACAGGAGCGAGGGAGACAGAGTCCTTGCTGCCCCTGTCAACCCCCACTGCATAAAAGTCATCAATGCAGTCTCTGTTACTATTCTCAGTAGTGCAAAGTTCATTGTGTTTTCAGTATCGGATGTGTCGCCCTCTTCATCTGTAGGGGGCATCTTATTTCAGGAGACCTATAAACACCCGTTGGGTTCCCCACAGCGAGTGGATGACTTTTGAGCCTGGCGACGGTTGTTTCCATCGTAAAATCCAGAGCCTCTCCGCTCCGAGCCTTCGGGCTGGGAAGATATTCAAGGAGTTCCCGTCCTGAGACTGGGAGGAGTGGCGTTGTTCTGCTTCTAGAGTGTTAGCTCTGTATTTTTGGTCCTGTACATTATTTTGGTTGAATGCGTTCAGCACCTGATGGACGGCACCCTCCTGGGCGCCCAGCCTTGGTTTCCCAGCATCGTTGGTCACTACTCCCTGTCTTACCTCGGACCTCGTTGCTGCTGTTTTAACTTTTCAAATCAAGTGCATCATTTCTCTGGGGAACAATTTTTTTTTAATCCTTTTTCTGTTGCATGAGGTTTTAGAACTTTGCTATATATTTCTGCATCGCTGATTCCAAATCTGATATCCGATTTTTGCTGCATGCTTTAGTGTTTATGCAATTTTAATTTCTTTTTATTACAGTCAATGGCATGCATTGGTTTTTTTTTATTATATATATTTTATTATTATTAATTCTAATGGGGTGACACCAATAAATCAGGGTACATATGTACAATGAAAACATCTCCAGGTTATCTTATCATTCAATTGTGTTGCATACCCATCACCAAAAGTCAAATTGTCCTCTGTCACCTTCGATCTGGTTTTCCCTGTGTCCCTCCCCTCCTCCCTATTCCACTCTTCCCTCCCTCCCCCCATCCCGTAACCACCACTCTTTTGTCCATGTCTCATATTCTCACTTTTATGTCCCACCTATGTATGGAATCATGCTGTTCTCAGTTTTTCTTTTTTTCTGATTTACTTATTTCACTCTGTATAATGTTATCAAGGTACATCCATTTTGTTATAAATGATCTGATGTCATCGTTTCTTATAGCTGAGTAGTATTCCATAGTATATATGTACCATAGCTTTTTAATCCACTCGTCTTCTGACGGACACTTGGGCTGGTTCCAGATCTTCGCTATTGTGAACAATGCTGCCTAGATCAACTTGATTTAATAGATATCTTCAGAACTTTTCACCCTAAAGCAGTAGAATATACATTCTTCTCAAGCGCTCATGGTACGTTTTCTAGGATAGACCACATGTTAGGACACAAAAATGGTCTCAATAAATTTAAGAAGATTGAAATCATATCAAGCATTTTCTCTGATCACAATGCCATGAAACTAGAAATTAACCACAAAAGAAAAACTGAAAAATACTCAAACACATGCATTGGTTTTTAAATTGGAGTTAAAGGGCAACGACTCTTGGATTGAACATAACCACAAGGCAATTAATGTTTTACAAACATCACTTTTACATAATTGTAGCTGTTTTTAAATGTAAATTATTATTATTTGATAAAAACACCCTCTTATTTGGTTTTAAGATTGAATCATGGCTTCTTCAAGTAGGCGTAAATGTAAGAATAGTCCTGACACCTTCTGTTAAATATATGGCTGTTACACACTTCAACGTCAAAGGCGCAATATTTCATCATTTGTGACTTGTGCATATATTGCCCATTTTCAAGTTCCCCTTGGCGATCAAGGCAAGAATCGGGCTCCTCATATTGTGTGTCATAATTGTGAGAAAATGCTTTGTGACTGGACAAAAGGAAAACACAAAGGAATGCCTTTTGGTATTCCCATTGTTTGGCATGAACCTAAGGACCACAGCAGTGACTGTTATTTCTGTCTGATCCATACAAATGTCATTGGCAAGAAAAAATGGCATATAATCACATATCCTAATATTTTTTCAGCAATATGACCTATCCTACACTCTGAGACACTCCCAGTTCCAGTTTTCAATGGTATTACTTCTTCTAAGGACGAAGAAAGTGAACATGGTCATCAAGTGTATTTTGATAAGATGCATGAGGAAATAGTTGCATAATCAGAAGGGTCTTCTTCTGATGCCAAGCAGTCATTAACCCCTCAGCAGTTTAGCCAACCAGAATTGAATGACTTAGTAAGAGATTTGGGCCTATCAAAGAAAGCAGCTGAGTTCTTAGCTTCTAGGCTTCAAGAAAAGAATGTACTTCCCCGGTCAGCTAAAGTATACGTTTCAGGAAGCGTGAACAAATTTTTGTGGACTTATTTTCCAAAGACAAACACTTTGTTTACTGTCATAATATCAGTAGTCTTCTCAGCCAGCTACGTGTTACCAATTATAGTCCAACAGAATGGCGGCTATTCTTGACAGCTCTAAACGGAGTCTGAAATGTGTTCTCCTACACAACAGTAATGTTTATGCAGCGGTTCCAATTGGTTATTCAACTCATCTGCAAGAAGATTATCATGACATAAAATTGTCCTCGACTTTCTGAAGTATGGAGCATAACTGGATCATTTGTGTGGATCTTAAAATGGTCAATTTCCTGCTAAGACAACAGAGAGATTTCACGAAGTATCCTTGCTTTCTGTGTTTGTGGGAAAGCCAAGCTCGGGAGAAAGACTGGACACAGAAGGAGTGGCCAAAATGTGCCACTCTGGAAGTAGGGATGCAAAATATTGTGAACGAATCTGTAGTTAATTGAGACAGGATCATTTTCCCCCCACTTCACATCACATCACTGCTATTGTTATATCAAACTTGGCTTAATGAAGCAGTCTGTTCAGGCTTTGAATAGAGAAAGTAAATGCTTTCAACATATTATTTCTGCTTTTCCCGCCTTGTCTTTGGAGAAGATAAAAGCAGGTGTATTCGATGGACCTCAAATTCAAACCCTCAAACATGACGAACAGTTTGCCAGGAAGATGAATAAGGAGGAGAAAGCAGCATGGCAGTCTTTTGTGGCAGTTACAAAGAACTTCCTTGGCAACAAAAAAGCAGAAAACTATGAACGTCTGGTTCAAAGGGTGCTGTTGGCTTTCTGCGACATTGGATGTAATATGAGCATTAAGATTCACTTCCTGAACAGCCACCTTGATAAGTTTTCCGAAAATCTTGGAGCTGTTAGTGATGAGCAGACTACTACTGGAGCATAAAACGAGATCGTCTTCAACAAGTGCACAAACGCAAGAGCAACAGACGCAAATTTTTTCCTGAATTGAATTTAAATAAGTTTTGTGCAAATTTTATGATTAAAATAAGTGTTTTAATATGTTTTATTTTGAAATTGTAGACAAATTCTGATGCAATCATATCTTTTAGTGTATTAGTGTATTTACTGCATTATATAAATTATTATATTTTCACAAAGATAATGCCCAAGAAGATATTCTACTTCATTATGTTAAACTAACTGCTGAAAATTTTACAATAAGATGAAAACCTAAAATCTTGAATTGTAAAAAAAAAATTGTAGCTTACAGAGAAAAACTAATGTCAGGTTTGAGATCAGCAGACTCGATTTGGTAAGAACAAGTGTTTTTGTGGATGCAACAAAAACTTTGTTCCCGGTATTATCCATTCCTTTGGTATATTAGAGTGAATGCCCATTCTTTTTTTTTTTTTTTACAGGGACAGAGAGAGAGAGTCAGAGAGAGGGATAGATAGGGACAGACAGGAACGGAGAGAGGTGAGAAGCATCAATCATTAGTTTTTCGTTGCTGCTGCGACACCTTAGCTGTTCATTGATTGCTTTCTCACATGTGCCTTGACCGCGGGCCTTCAGCAGACCGCACAACCCCTTGCTGGAGCCAGCATCCTTGGGTTCAAGCTGACACCTTTGGCTCAAGCCAGATGGGCCTGTGCTCGAGCTGGTGAGCTCAGAGTCTCGAACCTGGGTCTTCCGCATCCCAGTCCGATGCTCTATCCACTGTGCCACAGCCACCGCCTGGTCAGGCCCATTCTTACTTTTAAAAAATAATTACATTAAAAAAAATCATAACTATCTTGGACGTTTAAATTGTGTGTGTGTGTGTGTGTATACACACTCCCGGAACACATTTTTCTTTGAAAAAAATATCACTTGGATGACAGACATAGAAGTTACAATGACCAGTGGAAATTTTATGGCCACAACATCCAAATGTAATTTTAACACTGTTTATTAATTGTATTATCTTGTGCCAGTGGTTCTGAACCTTTTTTGATGTACTGAACCCACCAGTTTCATATGAGCATTCACTGAACCCTTCTTTAGTGATAAATAAAATATGATTTTTTTCCAAATTCAAGACATAGGTATATGTTTTTTTACTGGTGCACAAAATGAGCCGTGCATGAACATCCCCTTGCTCAAAGAACAAGACCAACAAAGTGCATGAACTCACAACAAATTACGGTATTACTTTATTCTGGCCTCCGTGGCAGAGGCTTCTCCGAACCCCTGAGACTGACTCATCGAACCCCTAGGGTTCCATAGAACCCAGGTTAAGAACCACTGTCTTGGGCAAACAATTGAACTTCTTTAAGCTCCTGGGTCTGCCTGGTTAAGCAAGGGAAGTAGTGCCTTCTTCATAGGGTTCTTTGGGGAGCTGAAAGAACACCCCTATGACTGTGAGAGGCCAGGGGCAGCCCTCCAAAGCCCCTCACACATCCATCAGCTGTGATCAGCCATCTGTGCACCTGTTATCACCCTGTGAGAGAGTCGTGTTTGTCAGGAGCCTTTGAAAAAACGTCACCCAGGTGGTGTTCTTGCCACCTGTCACGTCTCTCTTCACTGTCCCTCTCCTCCTTGTCTCTTCACATCTAGATCCACTAAGTCTGGGGCACACGTCTGGGAAACCGGTCAGCACTCAGGCCAGTGGCGCTGCAAACTCGGGGTACACATCAATGCCAGGCTCAGTCCCGCTTATCTGTGACCGACTTAGTAACTACACTATCATATCGCTGGCTTCCTTAGTGCCGAAGCCTGAGCCCCTTCCTCTCCTGAATGAGGCCCAGTGAGTTGGGTCCATGGCCGGACGCTCTCGGCCGTAGTCCCTGAGCCCAGAAACCCACGGCTCTAGACCCGTCAAGGCGCACCTGCGTCCAGCCAGGATCTCTACACGTTTCCTTCCTGAAGGAAAGTGCTAAAGGGGCAATAAGGGCTTCAGAAGAGTAGATTCGACATTCTTTTCTGTAATTCCTTCATAGAACGAGCTGTCAAAAAGCCTTTCTGCCTTCTGACACAGAGTGCTTGTTCCTCTAAGTGGAATCTAAGGGCGATAGCACCAAGGTGAGCGAGAAAAACACAAATATCTGTGCCGCCGGAAAGAGAACCGTGCCCAGGAAGTCACAGACCTGACTGCAATCCCAGGCTCCTCCCTGTCCTGGCTGTGAAAGCACCACAGCCTGTCTCGTACCCACTGAGCCTCGGCCTTCCCGTGGGGAAATGGAGGCGGGGTGCCCAACTTGGAAGGAAGGCGGCTTGGAGAATGAGGTTGGATCCTGGAGAGAGCACCCAGCAATCTGTTAGCAGTGTGTGCCCATTCTCTCTCCCCCCGTCCCCCCTCTCCTTCCTAGAACCCTTCCTGCTTAGGCTACCAGAGCTAAAGGTTTTCATCACCATTGAGCCAGGCTCCCTGTGCTTTGTACACACAGGAACCAGAGGCCGATCTATGAGAAGACAACATGGGAGACACACCCAGATCCACTGCTCCCAGATCTGCTCTATCTAACCACACGAGGGGAAAGGTCCCCTCCTCCTTTCCCAGCTGAAGATGCATGATAGAATTGGTCAAATGAATCGTATATCATTTTATTAACCGTTACTCCCAAAGAGTCAATAAAATAATAATAATAAAAGATCTGAGCCAAGGTGGTTCTTCAGTAAATGTTTGCAGGACAAATGGAATACTTCAAAGCTAGAAACTCAGATACACACTCACACTAAACACTGATGCTAATAAACACAGTTTCAGGCATGCTGTGATAATGGTACACTTTTTACTGTAACCCTCGTGACCATGACCGATGGTGGGGCTGGATTGACACCATTCCTGGCAGCCAGGGGAGAACGAAATCAAGCAAAGCAAAGGAGATTGTTTGGAAGAGGGTTGTCCCTTCCTAGTGTATCTGCTGGCCGTCGATGGGTCCAGCATAGAATTCTTTGAGCCTGGGACACAGTCCTCAGCCCTGACTGTTGAGTATTTTCATCACTTACGCAAGCAAGAACAGGGCATAATTTGGGAAGAATACCAAGTCCGAGAGAAAGATTCCTGCTCACATAATCCAGAAAGCTGTGGAAAGATTAGAGCCTCCTGGTGAACCCACCAAGGTGACAGTTAACTAAACAGGGACATCGGAAAAAAGGCAGGAAAAGAAAAACATAAAAACAAGAAAAGATTGACTGAGGGTGCTGTGGTTTTAATAGGTTTCATGAGAAAAAAGACGAAAGAGTTATTAGTTTCTCGTTCAGTATTGGTCAGATCAATACTGGGATATGTCATGGAAAACAGGTGAAATCAGAAGCGAATTTCGGTCATTTTAGGGCAGATTCGCATCGAATAAAAGCGTACATTGCTTTCCCAGACCACTCAAAGAGGAAATGCATTAGGGAGGTTCGAAGAGGCTATCATTAACTGTCAAAGAGAAGTCCTAGGCTCAGAGAAAAGACCCGGGGGAGGTTGTTTTTATTTATTTTATTTTATTGTTTTGGTCACTTGCAACCAAAACAAACTTAACTTCCTTTACGGGTTCTTTCCTGTCTCTCCTGTCTCCGTTCCTTCCGCAGAGATTCAGCGAGCTGAGCTGCTGCTGCCTGGAGCCTTGCGGTGCGCTAGGTGAAGCCAAGAGAAGGAGGCCAGACCCGGAGCGGGAGGAGCGGGGACACCGAGACCTGGCCTTTACTTTATTCCCAGACAGCTCCCCTCATCCATGCTGGAGGCCTGCCCCCCCACCCCCCCACCCCCCCCCCGCCGGAACTCCCAGCAACTTCTTTCTGAACGAAGATGTGGACATCTCAATTCCTCCTCTTTCTCTTGAAGGGTTTTTTGCTTCTCATGAAACAGAACGGGTCCAACTCAGTTTAATAGCTGCCTACCTTCTGTGGGCATGAGGGGACATGAGGAGGAATGAGGCTGTGACAGCGGCCCTGACAAACGGTCCCATGGCAGCGTGCGGAGCACAGTGACAGAGCCAGGCTGGAGCACTCCAGACAGACTCACCCTCTCTCCAGGAGGACTCACTGGGAAGGAGTCAGGGAGGAGAGGTGAGTGCTGCCCCTGCTGCTGCAGGGCCACAGAGTGAAATCCAGGACAGAGACCCAAGGTCTTAGGTGGCTGCGGCTACAATGAACGACTCAGAGGCTCCGTGCTTACTGGCATGGATTCTGGAAGAGATAGCGGGGGAGTCAGGGGCGCATTCAAGAAGGGGCAGGAGTTGGACCATGTGCAGAAACATGTCAGTTTTCCAATTCTTCTATCTCGGAGCCCTTAGGAGGTCTTGGCCTTGCAAAGCAACATATTACCTCAGAATCCGCATCTCTGAAATCCTGGCAGGGGGGCCCGCCCAGCCGGCAACGCTGCCATATGTGTTTAGAATCTCATGCACAATAATTAATTTCCATTCTGCAAAAATGAATAATTAATATAGCCTCTCAAGTGAATGGATCCAAACAGAAGTTGACACATATTAAGGGACACACGCTGCTGAGCAAACTTTTAAAACTGGGGCATTTTATTAACAAAGCAACTTAAAAAAAAAAGAAGTCCCTATCTCCCAGACAATAGGAATTGAATACACTCCAAGAAGGAGGGCAGGCCAAGCGGAGGGTGTCGAGCTGTGATCTGGGGAGGGGGGAGGCAACAGGACTCTCGCATCCCTTTGAAGTGGCTGGTGGGGAGCTGAACACGAAGGTGGGGGACCCTCCAGGGATAGAAGGAGAAGAAAAAGAATACCACAGCCTTCGAGGAATGTAGGAGCTAAATATTTCACTTGGATTTTTTAAAATTTCTTTTTATTTATTCATTTTTTAGAGAGGAGATGAGAGAGAGAGAGAGAGAGAGAGAGAGAGAGAGTGAGAGAGAGAGAAAGGGGGGATGAGCTGGAAGCATCAACTCCCATATGTGCCTTGACCAGACCAGTGCAGGGTTTTGAACTGGTGATCTCAGTGTTCCCAGGTCGACGCTTTATCCACTGCACCACCACAGGTCAGGCCTCACTTGGATTTTTAATGATGCTGCCATGATGGAGAAACACGACCACAGCGATGGTGCAATGAGAAGTAAAAACAGTGATTTCCGGAGCTCTCCGCGCGGCAGACATCGTCGGTTAGTAAGGGCAACAGAGTCCTGCCGGCTTCATCGCCCCTCTGCCTGACTCAGAGGTCTCTTCAGAAGTGATTGCAAGACATCGGCAGTGCCACCAGATTTGTGGAGGGCGAGAAGTGGGCTATAAATACTCTTGGTGGGATGAGCGCCTCAAAGACTCCCATTCATCAGAATCCCGAGGCACTAAGACACGTCTGCTTATTATGGGTTTTTTTCTTTTAATTTTTTATCCTCATCCTTGTTAATCCATATTCATAACATCTTCCACTTACTGGGAGTGGTCTGGGTCAGACGCTGTGTTGGGTGCTGAAAATGCTGCTCTGACCCTCCGGAAACGGTTGTGGGCACTTGGGACCCTTACTTTCTCGATGGCGAAATAGAAGGGGCTCAGTGTGAATAGGAAGGTCTCCCCCACACCTTACACGGTGGTGAGAAAGCATGGAACCTTGACATGAGTCTGAGTCCGTGGCTCCAAACCTTGTGCTCATCTTGTGCAGTGGGGTTATTTTCTATGTCATAGAAGTGGAGACAAGTTGCTGATGAGAGGTCTGGGGGAATTTTTTTCCCCCCAAGATGAGGAAGGGGGAAAAATTGCACAATCGGCATTCTTCCTTTGGACCCTGATGGTGTTGGACGAGGAATGCTTTGGTTTTACAAAGACCTCAGGAAGGGTGATGCAGTTGGGGCTGCATTGAGCAGAAGCGTGATTCTCGGAATGAGGAAGGTGATGGGCGTGTCCACCTGGCTATAGTCAGATGTTTCCTGAGAGATGTGCTCAGCTGGACCCCCAGCAGGGCAGTGGGAAGCTAGGATGGTGATGGGACTCAGTCTCGCTATTTGAGGGCAGTTTGGGAGTTCTTTAGATAAAGCCATGTGATGTCATGACGTTCTCCTTCTTTGGAGAGAGAGAGAGAGAGAGAGAGAGAGAGAGAGGTTGGAAGAGGGAGAGAGGGAGGAAAAGGGGGAAGAGGGAGAGGGAAAGAGAAGAGAGAGAAACAAAGAAAGATGTATGGCTAGCCCCGAGTTGTTCTAGCCACTCAGGAGAGAATGGCTAGAAGAAGAAACCATCTCAGATGTCCTGTCTAGCTCTGCCTTTTGAAGATTCCAATCCCAGCTGTCCCCTGCCTGCACTCGTGTGAGAGACCTGCAGCACTCGGAGAGGTGATAACATATTGCTGTTTTCAGCCACAAAGTCTGGCATGGTTGTGCTGTAGCAATAGACGACAAGAGGAGAGGGCAGTGGTTGGAGTGACCTCTCCTCCACGTGGCTCTGTGTCTAACAAGCTAGCCAGGGCATGTTTCATGGTGGCCAGAGCAGAGACACGCGGGACCTCACAAGGTCTTCCCCGAGAGCTGCACACCTTTCCTTCTGCTGTGGTCCCATGAGCCACCTGGAGTCCAGGGAGGAAAATGGACTCGTCAGCTCTTGATGGGAAGTATCACAAGGTCACTGTGTAATGGTCATGGATATGGGGGTGGAGGATAGTCGAGTTCATTTTTGTGATCTATTGGTAGCAGCTTATTTGCCTAGCTTGGCCCGCTGGGAGCTCCAGAGAACTTGCCCACAAAGATGCCCTTTGAGCGGCAGGGTTATGTGATGGTGATGTAACCGTTGCAGTTGGGGATGCTGTCACTCAAAGCAGTATATCACAGTTCTGAGCTGGCAAAGACTTTTATATTTGGTCTTGTCCAACCCTCCCATTTTGCAAATACAGAAACTAAGGGTCAGAGAGGTTAAAAGGTTTCCCTAAGGTTGACCTACATCCAGGTCAGTGTGGAGTCTAGAGCAGGCAGGCACCAGTACCATCCCGCCAGGTGACCTTAGGCACCCCCTCTAATGTCAGGTCCCTTCTATGTAATGGGGTCATTGGGGCTCTTGGGACAGCCACACACGTGGTCACACTGATGGTTGTTATTGCAAGACGTGGACTGGAACCTTGGTTTCCTGCCTCCTCTTCCTGCCACATCAGTGGCTACAAGGTGAGCTTCCACATCCAGATAAGCTCAGACCCAACAACACGGAGAGATATTGGCACAGGTGGCGCCGAGCACACACGGCGCCTGCCAGGATGCTGGAGAGAGGCAGGGAGAGAGATGACACTCCGGGCATTGGCCCTCTAGAAACTGCCCTGCTGTGTGTGTGTGTGTGTGTGTGTGCGCACACACGTGTGTGTCCGGATTAAAATCATTATCTTTTCCTAACAATTCTCACATCATCACATCTGACAGAATAGATTTACTGTTTAAGGTAAATGTTGAATGTCTACACTTTAGGCATGTGGTCTCAATTAGAGGAATCACAAACAATTTATTGATTTTTTTTTAAAAAAGAAAATAATAGCAGAAAAATTATATACCATGATGATAAGGTGGGAGTCTCAGAGCAGGACTGTCCTTGGAAACAATGGAGGGAATATAACTATTCAAACATAAATGGATGTCTATGAAACAATGCTGAGTGGAATATTGACTTAAAACAATTACTTGCTTTGTAACAAATGTTGCATCAAGGTGCCGGCTTATTGCTGGAAGACACAGTCTGAGGGGGATAATTGGCAAATTCATTAAAACAGTGTGATATTCTAGACAGGGGCTCAGAAGATTGTCTAGCCCTTTGGGCAGCTCACTGGGCTTAATTCTGAGGTTCGAGTTGTTCTTTGAGCAGAGGCTAAAGCGAGGGGACAGGGGCACTGGACAAGGAGTCAAGAATGCTCTGTACATGACCTTGGACAACTTAATAAACTCTCGGGGCTCGGCTACCCTCTGGAAACATATACTGTAGGAGGGAGCCCCGGTTCCTTCTAACTGGGATAAAGGCTGGAATTTATGAATGGGAGAGCCTGGCTGGGGTACCGGTAGGGTGGCCACACACACACACCCTAAATGTCAAAGGCCTACATTTCATGAAATCTTAGTGCAATTTGTAACGGAGCCAGAATCTGACTGAAAGAAGCAATGACAAGTACATGCATGCCCGCACACACACACACACACACACATTTGCACAGACAGACATGCATGCATAGCTGTGCACAGACACACATGTGCACGCGCAGCACTTGCAGATGATCTCCTACAAGCACAGGTAAGGAGGGTGCGGACAGGGAAGGTCAATGCTATATGTCCTTCACGTTATTCTGAGCTTGTGGGAGTTGTGATTCAGCAGGGTTAAAACACACCATGATTGGCACCTTTAGTTATTTGGAAATCGTCTTATTTTACTTTATTTTAGCAGAATGATTTTTTTTTTCCTAAGAGAGAGGAGGGGAGCTAGAGAGACAGACTTGTGCATGCACCCCGACTGCTGTCCACCCAGCGACTCCCATCTTGGGCCAATGTTCTGCCCATCTGGGACCAACGCTCTGCCCAGCTGGGGCCATGCTTGCAACCGAGCTATTTTTACCTCCTGAGGTGGAGGCTCCACGGAGCCATCCTCAGTGCCTGGGGCCAACGCGCTTGAATCAGTCGAGCCATGGCTAACCTCTATCCTACTTCTTTCTCTATGATTTGCCTCTTATAGGTATCTCACTTAAGTGACATCACACAGTATCCGTCCTTTTGTGGCCTGCTTGATTCAGTTCTCACCTGTCTTGAAGATTCACACCAGATTCTCCTTCCTTTTGCCTGTTTGGACACTAGTCCATTGTGAAGATGGACCACATTTGTTTGGTGGCCACTGGGGTTGTGGCCATCTTTTGGCTGCTGTGAATAATGTTGCTACGGACATGGGGGTGTCGATACCTGTTCGAGTCCCAGCTCCCAACCCTTTTGGCTTTTTAACCTAGAAGAGGGTTTGCTGGATCAGATGGTCATTCTGTGTTGAGTTCCTGGAGGAACTGCCCACTTTGAGTCATGGGCTGGACCATCTTTGAATGGTTGAGAGTGGACCTTCACGGAACAGAAGAAGCCAACAGACCCTTTAAGGGCAAAGGGAAGCTCATGAGCCATCGTAGTGGAAATAGCTCATGGGGACCCCGGGTCCTTCAGGGATTGGTTTTTGCTCTAGGTACATGTTCTGGAGTGAAGGGACTCTGAGTCCCTTGCCAGAGCCAGCGAGGAGACATTAGACATGCTACCTGGAGGGAAGCCACAGAGAGCTGCCACAGAGCTCCGTGTCAGCTCAGTCACTCTAGGGTGGGACCGTGGGCAGATGGGGAAGCTCTGAGCCCTCTGGCTGTGAATAGTGGGGATTAAAGATGGTGTGTTCAACCACAGCAGTGGGTATGAAGTGAACAGTCGCGAAGTCAGTCCTGAACTAGGACACGGCAGGGCTGGGATCAGATTCTGAACCATATACTGCTTCTCCTGCAATTTACACAGACCCTGACCCAGTTTTGTCATCTGTAAAATGGGACCCTAAGCACCATCCCAGAACAGCTGCAAAGCACCTAAGGACTGGCTGGTGCCCATCCCTCGCACAAACGAGCGCTCACTAGGTGCACAGTGCTGGGCTGGGTTATCCAGACAGGAGCTCACGCTATGTGTCTGAACCACGTCCCCTCACGCGTGCAGGCCTCTCTCGGGAGCTTGGGAGAGAAGCAGCAGCCCGCTCCAGAATTCCCAGCTATTGAGGGCTGGGGTGTGCCCCCACCGCCGTTCCTGGGGCCAGGCCCCGGCCGCAGCGGGAGGGTGCGCGGGGTCTGCGCGGGCGGCTGCGCAGTGCCGCTGCCGCTGTCTCTGCCTGGTTTCCTGCGTCTGGATGGGTCTGAGGTTACAAGTGGTTTCCTGTTTCTCTGCAGCTCAGGACTGGCCTAATTGGAAAGACATGTTGGGCGAAGTGTCCAGCGTGCCGGAGGTGAGGCGGGGCCAGTCCGGCGTGTGCTCAGGTCGTGTCTGTGGAGGGATCCGGGAGTGAATGCGAGGGCGGGGGTTGGAGACCGCAGACCCTGGGGGTGCTGAGTGGCAGGGCATTCTGGGAGGGGACTCGTGGGCCACCCACCGCTGAATGCAGAGCAGTGTGGACTGCTGCCCGGCACGTGCCCCGCGGGTCTCTCCTGCATTGGGCAGCGCCCGGCTTCCTGAGCTTACCATCCTAACCATTAGGTGGCTGTGGTTCTGCTGTACAGAGACGGGATCCCACGCATGGCCACGTGCTCTCTGGACGCCATAGTAGACACAGACGTCACCCTGAAATCTGGGGTGAAATTCTGCTGGGGAACAAGCACATGTATCTCAGAATATACCCCACTTAGTCCCAGAAAGGACACGCCAGAGCCCAAACAAGTAGTGCACACAGGCGAACACACTGGCCATGGTGTTTCCTTTAGAGGAGCAGCGAGGCCCGGTGCCCCCGGTGTTTAGGGTTGACTTTCACATTAGCCTTGATCTGGCCAAGAAGACTCCAGATTAGCACTTTGGCTTCTTTTCCCAAATGTCACACTGTGGTGGGACGGAAGCACTCTACTCCCTTCCTGTCTTCTTTCTCTTAATATCTTCTGAGCCTAGGTTTACTCATCTGCAAAATGGCCATGAGGTTATTGGGGATGGGACTGCCGGAGGCGGGGGCCTGGTGCAAGGCTCACTCCACACTCCATCACTGCTCAGTCCTATGGCTGCTGGCCCTCCTCTTCCCTAAGGACGTGGTCGGTGCTTTCGGGGGTCACAGTTTCTCTCCACGCATCCCCAATGCTGCTGTGCCCCCAGCTCCCTGGCTTCTGCCGGGGGCTCACCGGGGAGTGAGAGCAGACGTGGATGGCTTGCATGCATACTGGGAAGGGCCACCCTCATGCCTGAGGAAACCGCGTGGCCACCGCAGCAGCATTTTATCCCGTGGTTCGTGGCAGCCGGCCACGGGGACATGTGCTAGGCCGATGTCACACTGGTGCACAGATAGGTTCCCCACAAACTCTGGAAGGAGGGTGTCTCATCCCCTTACACCCACCTCCCTGACTGTGAAGTCCGAGGACACCAGGCTACTGCAGAATGAGGTCCCGGGAGGTAATGCATGTGCTGGCCAGAGGTCCAGCCTTCCCTTGCCTGTAGCCGGCACGGTGACTGTTCGTCCCGGCTGGCCCCCTTTGTGGGTCCCCTACCGCACGCATGGCAGGAGGTCAAGAAGGGCAGGGCTCCCAGAGGGTTGTAGGCACCGTGGCAAAGTCAGCGAGGCTCTCCTAGGATTTCAGAGAGGCCACGTGGCTCAGCGAGGGCTCTGCAGTCAGACTTGAGCTCCATCTGAACTCTGACATTCTCGAGCTGTGTGGTTGTGGGCGAGTGGGCTCACTTCTCCAACCTCAGTTTTGCTCACTTGTGAAAATGGGGATAAACCTGCTGTGTGCGCGTGTGTGTGCATGTGCATGCGATGATTCACAGAGAGAAAAACCCCGAGCCGAGTGCCTGGCACTTTGTAGGTGCGCCATAAAGTTAAACCCACACTCTCCTCCTGTCCTGTGTGCTGAAAAGTCAGCAATAACTTACTGAGCACCTACCACGCGGCAGGCAGTGCGCTGAGTCATAAGCTGCCAGTGCACCTTAGACGCAGCCACCATGGTCATGCCCCCCTCTGAGGAAGGGACCCATGCAGACCCAGTGGCCCAGGGCCATGGCAAGGGAAGTGTGGGCGCTCTGGGGCCCAAGGGGAGGGTTTCTATCCCCTTCTATTGTGCAAAAACTATTTTTAAAAGCCTCTAGTATGCCAGGCCATGTGCCCGGCACATGCTGTACACGACCTGTGCTCCCAGGAGGTCCGGGTCACTGGGGCAGAGGCACACTGGACATCAGAAGCTTGACCGTGATGGGGATCTGGGTCTGAATTTTGACTCTACTAGTCAAGATTGTAATAGTCAACATCCACCCTAGTTTCCCCCTTGGTAGAGGATGAGAGGGGCTAATATTTAAGTCTACCTCTAGGTTAGGAACTGTACTTGGGGGAGCTCATTGGATGTACACACAGGTGGGGAGGATCCATTCACACAAGGAGGCCAAGGAGGTGAAGTGACTTGCCCAGGGTCACAAGGCCAGGACGTTGTAGAGTAGATTTCAAATGTGGGGCTTATTTGTGTCTAAAAAAAAAAAACCAAAATAAAAACAACCCATGTATTTTACTTTTGTTTTCCTTGAACAGTCCTTCCCTGGATGGGACTATATGACATTCACTCCTGTCCCCATTCTTACCTTGAATGTACGTCAAGGCAAAATACAGTGATGTTTCCACAGTGGGCCTTCCAATGAGCACGCCTTTGAAGAGTAGTGGTTCTGGGTGTGGCCCGCTGGGCAAATGCAGGGTTTTGTCTAGCAGAAGGTTTTGGAATCACCAGATCCAGGAAAGACTGTTTACCTGACCATGTTCGGAGGGAGCGCCATTGCTCTGTACCGTATTAATCTAATTGATCCCAGGGCAGTGGTGAGCTGGCCTGAGGCATTTGCTGACTGGATGTCGTTCTATTTTTTGCGTTGGGATTCACAGGAAAGTGAAGCCACATGTTTTGCAGCCAAGTGGGGGTGGGTCCAGCCATCTGAACAATGGGTCGTCCCCTTGGCTCTCAGACCGGGTGCAGTCATATTTGGTAATGTGCGAGGCAGGAAATAATTATTTATCGGTACATTTATTTTCAGGGCTCTGGGTAACAGGCCGTCGAATCCAAATATGGTCTGAAGAAAGCTTTTGTCTCATTATATACTATCTTCTCCTGGCCCGGGTGCTTTGAGCTTTTAGCCACTGGCCTTTAAACAATTTAAACTATGTTTTCCAGCCGGATGCACGTCATTAACACATAGGCGCACATGCGCGCCGGGGTGCGTGCTGCCTTTTTTAGAGCGGGCTCCGAGAGAGACTTCACGCGGTTGGCGCACTGGGCAGAGGGAGTCGCCCTCAGTGCCCTGGGAAAAATGAGGACTTTGGAATCAGGGCCAAACTGGAACACTGGCTTTTACAATTACTTAGCTACGGGACATTGTGCAAGAAATAACTGGACGTCTCCTAATCTTGGTGTCTTCGTCTGTGAAAGGCGCAGCAGAGTGCTGTAAGGGGTAAACGAGATAAAGCACCTCGATGCATGACCAGCATCGGAACTGCGTTGGGTCACCTCCCTCCAAACTCAGGAGCTTTCCAGAACCGCAACTTGGGCCTTTATTTGGAGATAGGTCATTACAAATACAGGTGGTCAAAACGAGGTCGTCCTCGAGTTGGGTGGAGCCGCATGACTGGTGTCCTTGTAGGAAGAGGAGACACAGCAGCAGGCCAGATGCAGGCAGAGGAAAGCCAGGTGAAGACGGAGGCAGGGGCCGGAACGACGCAGCCAGGGAGTGACAAGGACTGACAGGTCATCGCGAGAAGCTGGGATGAGACGAGGAGGGATTCCGCCATGAGCCCCAGAGCAGCTGGGCCCTGGCGACACTTCGATTCCAGACTCCCAGCCCCCAGAACTGTGAGAGAAGGAACTTCTGTGTTTGTGGTGACTTTGTCACAGCATCTCAGGAGACTGATACATTTCCCAATAAATCCTTTGTTCAAAGAGTCCACTTCTGGTCCAGGAGTTACGATTTGCCAACACTTGGTGTCTGGAGATGTGCTCAGCCTTGCAGAACACACAGACAGTGCCGGCAGGCTTCCTGTCCTCGAAGGGCCCCGGTCAATAAACGTGAGTTGTCCCTTCTTCTCCTGTCTTCTCTTTTCTGCTTACTTCTTCACAAACAGCTCAGCAGAATGATCTCCGCCTTCGTTACATGAATTCCCACAAGAGGACCCTGGTTTGTCTCAGCCTGAGACCACATCTACATATTTTCCCCACGTGAACACGCACACACTCAGCTTCCTGTCTCCCGCACACGGACGTTCTGAAGTTCACGGACGTGTTCTGTTCCCAGGCGGCGTGCTGCCATCAGACACCGAGTGGGCCGATGTAATGTACGCAGCCATACATCATGCCTTTAAAGGCCAATGCCATTTCTCCGGGCCCCCGTGAACACTTAGGGCTGACAGTGCCCAAATAAACTGGTTTATTTACTGCGGTAGTTACCTGTTTAAGACTAGCTGTTACATTAAGTAACACCCAATGCCCAGACTAATAAATTTATAGCGTGCCTACTTGTTTTACGGAGGGATTTGTTGCAGCCATAATAACTGTCAGAGGGGAAGCCTGGAGAAAGGGTGGGAGATGCTCGGAGGAGCCACGCGCAGCCGACTTCCCGGCAGCTGCACGGGAGCTCTTCTCACCGGCTCCAGCCCCCCGGGGAGGGGGCCTGGGGTCAATGAACCCAGAACATGGAGCCCAGCCTCTTGGGACGAGGCCATCTTTCTCTGTTGGGTCTGGATGGGTGTGAGCGACAAGGCTTGTGCTCTGTGGCTGTGATTGCAGAAGCTCACTGAAGATTGACTGCCATGGATTTGAGGGGTACTTCATGCGGGCCAGAAGCGGGGAGGCCCCACTGTCTCGCCCTGGTGAACTGGAGGGTGGCCAGTGGAAGAACCACATGCAATAGCCATGCCCTTATTCCTAGTTCAGTTTGGCTTGATGTTCTGAGACCAGATGGCGAGCTGGGGCCAAAGACAAGACGGGACTAGAAGTGTGGGGCAGAGCTGTGCAGTGGTTTGGAGCGCGGGCTTTGGGTCAGATAGGTCAGTTCTAATCCTGGAACAGTCATTGAAAAGTCGTGTGACAGCCGGCGAAATGAATTTGTTTATCTATTTATTTATTCATTTTGAGAGAGAATAAGGGGGGTGGGGAGAATTATTGAGAGAGAGAGAAGCAACAACTTGTTGTTCCACTTAGTGGTCTCACTGTGATTGCTTCTCATTATTGCCCAGACCGGGACTCAAGCTGGCTACCTTGATGGTTGAACCACCCAGGGGTCAGGCTGGCACCTTCAGCGTTGAGCTGACGACCCTGTGATCAAGCTGGTGACCTTGGACTCGAACTGGTGACCCAGGAATGGAACCAGCAAACTTGGTGCTCTGGGTCATTGCTATCCACTGTGCCACAGGTCAGGGCTAAAATGTATTTAATTCTCCAAATTATTCATTTTTTCCCAAAAAACTGGAATATTTACCTACTTTGCAAGGTTGTTGTGCAAACTAGAGGAAATGCTATCCAGGGACTGAGACGTGCCTAATACAGGCTTCCGTCAGTGTGTTGATTGACTATTTGTAAACTCTTGGATCCAGACTAGAGAGAGGGGCATCACGAGAGAGGGAATCTCGTCCAGCTTTTCTCTCCTCTCATTCTGTGTGAGAGGACACTGCTCACATGAGAGGGCCAGTGACTTATCCAAGGTCGTACTGCATCGTCATGGCAGAGAGTTGGTGTAAAAGCAAGTCTCCCAAGTTCTGTTCCTGACGCTGAGATATCCATTCATCTCACAATTAGTGAGCGCCTTCTTTGGGCTCCGCAGGGATGGAAGACTTGTCTGTCGGCTCTGTCAGGTGACTCCTCGGACACCTCTGGACCCCAGCTGTCAATCATAGGACCCGATGTGCAGAGTCAAAGCAGGAGAAGTTTGTGAAGTAAAGAAGGGACAGTCTTGGCCCCACAGGGAGAGCAGCACTGTGATCAAAGCAAGTGAAGGGCTTTGAGGGGGCTTAGAGGAGGGTCATGGATTCCCTTGGGGGTGGGCAGGCTGTCTAGAGTAGGAAATACCCTCTTCTGTACTGATGGGCTAAGCAGCTAGCCAGGCAGACAATGGGATGGACGTTCCAGGAGAAACAGCAAAAGCAAAGGGTCTTTAAAGAGAGAGAGAGAGAGAAACAAAAAAGGTTGCCTCGTTCTGTGAACAAGCAGGTTGGGGACAGTGCATCGTGCTGATGAGCTGTGTGTTGGGTGGGTGTGTCTTGAAGGATTCTCCCCCTGGCCATGCTTTCTGCACACTCTCTGCCATGATCCCAGGATGCACTGCGAGTCACACGGGGGAGAGGCTGCACTCCCCACTCAGGAAACTGAGGCTTTGAGGCTGACGGCACTGGCCAGCCATGGACTCATCTTTTCATTTGTTCGTTCCACACAAAACTGACTACGTATTTTTTTTTAACTTTTTAAAATTTTATTCATTTTAGAGAGGAGACACAGAGTGAGAAAGAGAGAGAGAGAGAGAGAGAGAGAGAGAGAGAGAGAGAGAGAGAGACAGGAGGAGCTAGAAGCATCAACTCCCATATGTGCCTTGACCAGACCAGTGCAGGGTTTTGAACTGGCGACCTCAGTGTTCCCAGGTCAACGCTTTATCCACTGCGCCACCACAGGTCAGGCCTGACTAGGTAATTTGTGGCAGCTGGTGCACGAGGGAAAAATGGAATGCTTTCTCCAAGAATGATGACGAATCTCAAGAGGGCTAAGACAAGCCTTTCATTCAAGCGCAGGGTCCTTCTGGACTCCGGGTCATGTGCCACCACAGAGGTCGGAGGTCCACGAAGCCGGCCTTGGTTCCACGGGCTTTGGTTCACGGGGTGCCTACAATATGCCAGGAGTAGCTCCAGGCACTGGGGACGCACAAACAAGTATACGAATTCATGAGTGGGGTGGCTTGAGATCACCATACGTAACAAAGGGTTTCAGGGTGGGGTGTGATAGACAGTCACGGGCCACTACTGACTGGTGCGCTGACGTCGCGGTGGGATGGGCGGAGCATCGGGGAGGCGGGGAGGCATTCCGGGCAAAGGAAAAGCGAAGACGCTACTCTGGGAAAGGATCTGGAGCATGTGGGACTAGGCAGCGATGCCCGGGTGGCCATGGGGCAGGTTGCGGGGCCCTGTGGGACCTGCTGAGGACGTCAGGTTTTACTCTAAGTGCAGTGGGAGGCACTGGGCAGGGTCGCGGAGAAACCACCTCTGGTCCAGGACCGCTCTTCCGTTGCGCCTCTCCTCCCACGGCCCGCAGCGCCAGAGGACCGGCCTCTACAGTTGGTCCCAGGAGTAAGTGATGAGTGATGTGGGAAGGGCGGTCCCCACCCCTTTACTTCTAGTCTGTGTGTGTCTCTCCTTCCGAGGTGGGTCTCCTGTAAATCGCATACACATGGGTGCCGTTTTCTTACCCATCCGGCTACCCTGCTGGGAGGACTGTTTTTGACTCACAGATACAAGTAAAGCATCCCATGGTCACTTAGGAAGGTCCTGTGTGACCCGGACCCAAGGAACCCTAAGGGAATGGGGACGGGTGACTGTGCACTGGAGTGTGCTCAGTGGTCGTACGTGGCTCACGGGCTCTTCTTTGATGCTACATTTTGTTATAGGAGTAGCAATTGTTCTATTATTAAAAAAAAATAGAGTAATTATGAAAAAATGCAAGCAATTAAGAGAAATGAAAAAGTTTTTAAAAATCTGAATTTTAAATCACTCAAAAGTAGCAATTGTCAAACCTTTGTAATTATTATTCTGGTCACCTTTACATAGCTAATGGAAACAAATTATAGCTAGGAAGAATATGTATTTCTAGAGAAATTATAATTATGATTTTAATAAAAATCAAATGCATTTTTACTTAATTGCAACAGTCACAAGAAAGTAAAGAACAACTTGATCTTTAAATAAACATTTCTTGATTAAAAATAAGAATTATGGATGAAAGTTGTTTTGTTTTGTTTTTATAAAAACATCTCAAGTTTAGAGTATTTATTGATAGAAAAGTTATCAAGTCTAGACTTCCTCATTACCATCTCTTCCACTTCCTGCTTTTTGGTAGTTATATTATTACCTTTATAGTTGCATTTTATCTTTATGTCATTTTTAATGTTTAAACTTTTTTTTCACATTTATCTTTAAACATATGTTCTTTAATCACACTTTTTCCAGCTGGTTAATCTCATTTCTCCATCTGAGTGAACTCGATGACTTCCACTCATCTCAACCTTTTCTGTATTCCTGAGTTTATTATGATTTTGATCCTAGCATTGTTGACTGGGTTAATGGTCCAGGAGGTTTTAAAAGAACGACTAATGGCTGCTATAGTCCTTCAGCTATTGCATCATTGATAGTATCTAACACGTTTCAGGTCGGAGGCGAATGTAGTTTTGTAGGCAATTTGGGGATTGCACTGTTTACCTCAAAAATTTGCTTGTCGTCGTTGGTTGACTTCTGGCATTGAGCTCTGAGGTCCTTTCCAGGTAACTGGCTCCTCTTTCGATGTGCTGATGACTTTTTCTTTGCCCTTGAGGGTCAGTGATTTCTCTGGGATTTAGTTTAAAGATGATCGTGTTTTCTTATTTTATTTTCCCTTGAGATACAGTGTAACACTTTCTCTATAGATTGTAGTCCTCATCTAAAAATCCTGTTCTTTTAAGATGTGATTGAACAGTTGTTGGTTTACTTTCTTGTGAAACGCCAACTGCATGTCTTGACGCTTTATGTATGTAGTTCCCATAGATGATACCTTTTTGTTGCATTTCTTTCCCATCTCTATTTTGTGTGATTTCTTCAAGTGTATTCTTCAAATATTTTAAAGTCAATTATGTTATCTGTTTTCCCTGTTTCTAACGTGGCCTTCTCCTCGAATATTTCCTTTTTCATGTCTTTCTTTACTAATTTAACCGTTCTTTTTCTGTCTGATAATTTAGTCTTTGAACCGTTGCATGACTTCCTTTAATTCCTTTATACAAAGGAAAATGCCTTCAAAACAACACAGAATTACGTATCTGAACTCTGTACCTCAACAACATACAAGCATACATGTAACATGCTTAAATATACATATCTTTTATTTCTATAGCTTTTCTTCTTTCCCTTTTTTTGGCATTATTAACATTTTTTTTCCCATGGCTAAACTTTCTTCAGGTTTCCTACAGACAAATGGTTTGGAGGACGGGCAAAATGACCGGGGACAGACGAAAGCCTCAACTTGAACAAATGGATCAATCATTCTCTTCTCACGCCTTTATCCTGGGGGATGTCTCTCTCGCCTCAGCTTTCAACATTCAGGATGTTGCTGTGGCAGACAGCAAGGCCACAAGGCCCCAGGTCCTCTGTGCCCCAATCTTGAATTTTCTGCCCCCTTTTCTCTCTCGAAGCCCACTTGACCTCCACCTGTGCTCATCCGCTAGGAGGCAATGACACAAGTATTCCTGGTGCTCGCTCCTCCTCAGGCAATCCATATTCTTGGGTGGGATCACCTCTTCTATACTGTATACATGACCCTGGATCTTTACTCAGATAATTGTCGGCTTCCCTGCTCAGCAAGTGGATCATTTAGGTACAATATCCTCCGCCTGATAGCAAAGATGGAGCTTTTCTTTGCCCGGCCCCTCTACCACCAAGGTTCGGACGGGACAGTGCTAGGCAGGTATGTTCCATAGCTTATGATTCGAAAGGGTGGGACTTCTCTTGTATCACTTGAAGATGCTATGCTTTCTCTCCTCTGTGCACTCATTTTAAAAATAGCTGTTATTTTTGGTAGGGTATGATCATTGGGAATGGAGCCAACACTTATTTTCTCTGCCATCTTTGAAGGAACAATTCTTGTGACTCTTAGATTGAAAGATATGAGAGTCCAGGGTCTTGATATCCCCTTATTCTAACTGGTAGGACAGGAGACAACACAGCTCAAGAATTCAGGCTAAACACCAAGGGATTAGGGGGTCAATATTTACTTTGTGGTCCGGCTTCTGCCAAGAGGAATTTGAGCACGACATTGAAAATACTCACTGCGGATGATTAGATGCCGATGCTGGTCTGGGCACACAGCCAGGTGCTTCACTTATTTCAGTTTGAATTCCAACAGCAACCCTGTGATGTGAAGCCTGTTAACCCCCATTTTACCTAAAAGGAAAAAGTACCCCAAGAACATGAGAAATCAGGGAAACTACATGATGCACCATGGAGCGTGCATTCAAGATCAAGTGAGTTAACTCCATGGCCAAGCACCCTTTCTTTTTTTATATGCTATAAGTTAGGTCTAAGAAGAAACTAAAAAATATTATTTTCCATTGATTTGAGAAGATAGAGGCAGGGAGAGAGAGAAGCATCAACTCGTTTCACTTCGTTGTTCCATTTTGTTGTGCGTGATTGCTTCTCGTATGTGCCCTGATGGGGGTTGAACCCAAGGCTGCTGGTGCACCTGAAGGATGCTTTATGCGCCGAGTCACCCTTCCAGGGCTTAAAAATAAAATTTTAAGATTGTAGAAATTACAATGAACTCAAAGAAGTTTTTTCCTTATGCTCTTCTCATGCGTTTAGTTTCCAGTGGCCATGTTAATAAACCTTGTGGTTCCTTTGACAACGGGTCCCTGTAGGTACAATTCCTCTGGCTCGCGTGTTTTCAGCATCTGCTCATTAACCAGTGTCTGATGGGGAGCAGGCAGAGGGGCTCACATAAGAAAGGGGCTCTTTTCTTCGTACATTGGCAGGTGTTGTTTCCCAATCAATATATTCTGCACCAGGTTGAGTAGAACCAACTGTAAACTTGGTCTCTGACCGTCGCATGTTTTAACTCACTCTGGCAGTGCAAATAAAACAAGGTGAGGGACTCTACTGAAAACCTGTACATTGTTGTAATCTTCTAGTTCTCTTATTTCCCCCCAGTACATCCCAGGATTCCTCTCCCCCTCCTGCTGTGGCAGCTTTGGCTGAGGGGATTCCTCTGTCATCTGCTTGATAGGAACAAACTGCCTCTTTCCCTTCCAGTGTGTTGGTCTCTGTCCTTCGGTGGGGTCCCAATCTCTGCCTCATGGTGGTCTCTGTACCTTTCTCCCAGTCATGGTGGAGGGCGTTGTTGCTGGGCAATTCTTTCATCTTTTGTATTTGCTGAAAAACAGAATGTTTTAGATATTTTTAAGGTCTTTTTTTTAAAAGAGACTAGACGTGACTACTTCCACATTAAGGAGCATTCACATTGATGGCCTTATTAGTCATGAAAACAAGACGATTGGAAAAATCTGCTTAAATTCAGTGTAGCAAATCACATTGGGCCATCCTTAAAGACTTGGTTTTCTCATTCTTCCAATAGAACTACTTCTTCCAAAATTCAGTTTTCAACTTGGACTCCCTGGTAATCTGTGGGTATTCCCATCACTGTATTAGCTATGTCATATTAGAATGATCTATGCGTGGTCCTGTCTTCCTAAGGCAGTGGTTCGCAATGTCTGCGCCAGGGCACACTGGTGCATCCTAGAAAATTTCTAGGTGTGGCTTATGGTATTCCAGAGAAATATGTGCCTGTTGGAGACCAAAATATCAACTGGGAATTGGCTGTAAGCTGACAGTCTGCCCAACGCCCCACCTCACTTGCCTGATTAGGTTGCAAAAGACTGTCAAGCTGGGGTGCTGGATTGTTTACACTACTCCCATGTTCCCTGGAAAGACTGGAGGCAAGTTTCTTCTATCCTTTGTTTGGTGTAAAGTTAAGATGATATGTATGGTGGGGTTTTCTGCACTCAACACAATAAAGAGTAAAAAGAGAGGAATTCTTCAATGTATTGATGAGAAAATGAGAGTTTGCCTTTCAAATATATGCCCAACGATTGAAGAAATTGCTAGTACACATCAGGCTCATGTTTCTCATAAACACAAGAATGAAAAAACTTAACACATTTGTGCCGGGATCTGCCAAATTTACTAAATCTTACTAAGAATGCATCTCCCCCCCCTCTATATAACTTTTTTGTCATTTTTAATTTTTAACCCCTCTTTTTACAAATTCTAAAAAGCATAACTCAAAAAGTGTAACATAAAAATGTTTTTTAATGTAATAATAAATTTAATTTTGTCATATTTATTTCGTTTAATTGCCATAAAAGCATGCTTGGACTTTATATTTTTTATTTAATATTTGACTTAATTATTATAACATATTTCTCAGAAATTTGTATATAGTGCACCTACAATTATTTGTAGGATTTTAAATGCGCCCCAACTTCAAAACGTTTGAGAACCACTGTCCTAAGGCATTCCTTGAGTTTCCATCCAGTCTGTAAAGCCTCCCCTTGCCTCCTCAGTATCCAGCTCAGAGACTGGCAAGGACTTGATTGTACAGAGTGTGTTTCCCACAAGGTATCAAAAAAGATAGTGTTTATGGCACATTCTTAGAAAAATGGCCTCTTGATTAAAGAGTGGTGGGGAAGGAACCTGTCTTTCTTGGGGCCTTTACATCTGGACAGAGGTTGCTCCCTGTAGGGCCTGCCCATAGTTGTCAAGGTTTACCCACAGGCAGCTCTGTGGGGGAGCCATGGTTAAGACCAGAGGTTCTTGATGTGAAATGCTACTTTGTGCATCTGGACCTTGACTTGACCTTCCAATGATGTAGCAGTCATGGAAACGATTGACGTGTCCCTTGATAGATCATTGGATGAACAGGATGTGGTACCTGCATACAATGGAATACTACTCAACCATCAGGAGAGATGAAATACTGCCAGTTATGACAACGTGAACGAGTCTTGAGAATATCACGCTGAGCAAAGTGAGTCAGCTGGAAAAAGTCAAGAATTGTGATTAGACTCCTCTGTGGGATATGAACTAAAAATAAAAAACAAACAAGACAAAGAAACAAACAAAAACTCATGGTGCTTAAAAGAAGGCAAGTAACCTCTCGTGACTGAAAACCTGGGGCCCACACAGCCTGCTTAGCACGGGGCTGAGCTGAAATGATGATACTCTGTAAGTCAGAAGACACATGCATTTGTACCCGCATCCCGACACACACCCCTATCACACTGCTCCTCTTTTAACAAGTTTATGAAAATGTTAAAAAGAGAACGATAAAATTCACACCGTCTAAAATCAGACCGTGTAACATACAGACGTCACTTCTTATGTCTTTGTTTTAAATAATTTAAGAAGACATCATAATGAGAGTCTCATAAACTTTAGAATTTTCTGTAGCCAGGATATTCCAACTTCATATCCTCCTAATGTTATTTTTGGCCAAGCATGGTCTTCGCAAGGACTCAATGTATTTTGTAGCTACTGAAAACTTTAGTCAGAGAAAAAAATAAGATCTCAGTGGTGTTCTGGGAGCCTCTCCCAGACAGCTATGTGGAAGATTGATAGAAGGTGAGAGAAAAATGGAAGATTCCCTAAAATGGAAACAAGAAGCTAGACCCCTTGCTCTCAAAAAATCCTTGATTTTAGTCCCAGGAACCAATATTCGGAGCCTCTAATAGCCAACCTAGGCATTGTATCTTCTGGTTTTATGGGGCCAAACAGAAGGAACAGATTATAGTTTTTAGGGGTTGGAGGACCATCCAAAGAGCAAATGGTCTAACCTCTTCATTTTACACGTGGGGCAACTGTGAGCCAAGGGAGGGGAATGAATTGACCGAAGTTCCTGAGTCTGAGTACCTATGGAAACTGGCATGCTCCCGCCTCACAGCTAGGCACCCAGCTCCAACCAGGGGTCCCATCCTGCCTTGGTGGAATGAGACATTTACAGACCCTGATACTCAAACTCGGAGTCAACTCCCCTCACTGTATGTTTTCTGCCTTAGTTTGGATAATGGTGTTTCTGCTCGGTCCCGCACTCACACTCATCTGTAGCTTACATGACTGAATGAGTCTCTCTCTGTTCAAGGGAACCTTTCTTCTAAGGCTGCCTGGTTCCCAGTTCCACTGGGACTCATCTATGCACAGCCCCACTGTTTAGGATTATTTCATTGTCAGAAAATGAAACCCAACCGAAACTGGCACCAACCTAGCGGAAGGCCTGGCTGCATTCAAGACCAGCATGATGTCACTTGGGCTTGGTTCCTTCCCATCTCTCCTCGTGTTGACTTTATTTTTCAGTGCTCGCTCTCCTTGTGGTGACCCCGCAGAAGCTAGCTCAGCAACCTCAGAAGAAAGAAAGCCTCCTTTCCCTGATAATTGCTCTGCTTACTCTGGGACCAAAATGGAAGTCATACTCATTCCCTGGTGTGTGGGAATGGCGTGTGGACTGAGAACAGGAGAAGGAATTTTCCTAGAAGAAGACCATCATGCCTGTTATCAGTAAAAAGGGTAACCTAGTTTGGGTGGGAAACCCAGCAGATGTCCAGAAAGCGTCTCTTGTCTCTCTGTCATCCTGGTTTGATGTCCTGTCCTGACTACTCTTGGCCTGGTGGCCACCCTGAAGCCGAATGATGGACCTTTCCCAAGGTGGGTGTTTCCAAACCCTTGAATAAAACATCAGTGATTTCCTCTTGTTATCTTCACATTGGAGTTCAACACCCTCTCTCCAGCAGGCATGGTCCACCTGGGACATTGCTGATTATCGCTGCACCCGTGTGGGTCTCACCCTGGATGATGGACAGGGCACCTTCTCAGGATAGCACTGCCCCATGGCTCCATCTTGCCCCGTGTCCTGTTCCTTCCCTGCAGAACCCCAGCCGGGGTCATGGAAAGGGCACATGGCCCACTGGTTCAGATCAGGACCGATGCCTCCCAGCCAGTGAACGACTCATCTGGGGCGTAAAGGCCGCCCTCCAGGCTCTTGTGGCCTCTGCGATATTCCGAGGAAGGAGCATACCACACCAAACAAAAAACACTCACACAAAGGAGCCCGGAGTGTGTGACTGTGTCAGCCAGCCTAATGTCAGAGGAGAAAATTTAAAAAAAGCAGGGTCTACATTGCCCTCGGTGTTTTAGTTACGGATGGGCCCCGGGGAACAGCCCTCCCGGGAACCAGTTCTCTAACCTGACGTGCTGGGGGAGGCGTCTGGCTTCATCACCTTGCGCGGGGGTAAGCGGGGAACTGTCCCTGGGAACTTTCGGCAGCCTTGCGGGGGAAGGGTGGGTGATGGCGGTGTGTTTCATACTGAACTTGGCACAAACAGGAGTGATGGGGCGTTCAGAGGCGATCAAACGGCACTTCCAGGTTGTCTTGCAAGAGTCTAATTACTGACCGGACACACCCGTTGCTTCAAACAGGTGCGGGGAGCTGCTCACCGCGCAGGAGCACCTGGTCACGCCATCGCGCTGTCAGCTCCTTCTCTCCTTGTAGCCCTGTCAAGAGACATTTTATTCCTTGATATTTTTTTTAAGACGTCGAGTTACCGAACCAGGGCCATGCTCAGTGATCTGTAGTTATTTTTGACTTCTTTCCTGTCGCTGGAGCCCTTCCTAAGTGATGTCACAAGGAGAGGAATGAGCGCAGACCTCAGGGAGGCAATGCGCAGGAGCGCAGGAGCGGAGTCTGCGGGAGAGCGCCTCCCCCTCTCCGCCCCCATTGCTGAGGAACCGGTGGTGACGCCAGCTAATGAGTCCGCAGGAGAAGCTGTTGTCCGGTTTCCAGGCCATAGTGAAGAATTGCAGAGCCAGGAGGCAGAGCCTGGAGCACACAATGTGGCCCCTATGGTTCTAGAAAAGGGAGAGGAGAAAAATTGGGAGGATAGGTCCCCAAACTAGATAAAAATACTCCTAAAAAATCAAAGAGGATGATGAGGGTTCCAGACCCGGGACAGGTGTGAAGGGCTGAACATGAGAGCCCCAGGGAGGTGGAGGGAGCTCATAACTCCTGATTCTTCAAGGATGGAGGGGGGGGGGAGTGAATGGAAGTGGGGAGGGGAACAGAGCCCTCAAAGCTGCTTCCGAGGTAGTAGGGACAGTCTGGCAGATGGAGAGTGGGTGAGGAGGCAGGTTGACCATGTTGGGTGTGAGGACTCCACGTTCGCAGTTCTCTTGAATGGCACACGGATACAGTTCATTCCTTCTCCGTGGGGCTGAGGAGGGATTTAAAATTCAGAGAGGGTTGATTATCTGTTAGCCTCAGGCTCACACAGCTAGCTCCCCAGTGGCATGATGCTGACCCCACCCAAGGTCGTTGGAATTTGCTCTGAAAACGCAGAGACTGTCACAGGCGGGGCGCTCATAGTGCAAGCAGGGAAGGCGGACACACGTCGTCCCACGGCCGCCTCATGCAGAAGGGGTCAGAGGAGCCTCGTCCCCCCCAGGCTTCTCTCCAGCCTCACAGCCCACCCGGCTGATACGTCCCTACCAGATGTTTGTGGGCGTCAACCAAATGCAAGGTTGCGGCCTGGTCTTGTAAACCACAGAGCTCTCCGGAAAACAGCTCAAACCCACTCTGGGCCCTGTGGGCAGCAGCAGCCTTGGAAGAAGAGCTGCCCAGGTCATTTAGGTGGAGTCGTAAAGAGGTAATGCTGACGGCCCAAGTGCCAAGACCACCCAGACCACCCTCCACACTGCTGAGGTTCTCCTTCATTCTTCTTACGAACCTGTCCGTTCAGCGTCCTCCACACGCCCGATCCCGGGCTGACCGACAACCTCTCATGTGGACATCAGTGATCATTGTGATCGTCTCTCGTCCCAGGACCCGCCTGCATTTACATCATCAGAAAGACCTCCCGGGTCTCTCGTTTGAGTCTCTGGTTTGTCCGTGAACACTTTCCCAATTGCACAAAGTCCGGGAGGCCAGTTTAGACCTAGGTCCTCGGCGGATGCTTTGGAAAATCACACATTTCACTGTCTGTCAGTCAGCCAGAGCGGCGTGTCCACGCCAAGAGAGCAGGTCGGTCTGACGTAGCACGGAAAACCCGGCACCAACATGGTGGCCAGGATGCATGAGAATTCAAGAGACATTTGCTGATGAACTGATACCACAGTGTGTGAGTTCTCCAAATTTCCTGTCCAGAAAGGACCTATAAGAAAGCTTCTTATAAGGAATAGATTATAGTCATTTCACTGACCCCTACAAGTCTCAGAATTAATCACAATTCTCTTTTTTCTATGGCTTCTAGGAAGCTCAGAGCCCACCTTTTAACAAAATATGGAACCACACGGTTTGACATTTCTAGTTACCTGGGCAATAGCTTTTTTCTACGGATGGTAGCATCATTCTGATTTCCTCCTCTGTTTCTGTTATTCTGTACCAGGGTCATTTTTTTTTTTTTTATATATAGAGAAAATACAAACTTCTTTTTAAGTGATCTGTTGCTTAGACTTGTCTAGGTGGTCACACTCCTTAGATGACCTGGTCATTGACTGTCAAGTCCCTGTGCCCGTCTCAGTGATAACCTCCCTGCTCTCGTTCTCCCTGAGGGTCTCTTACACAGAATACGGTAGTGCACACAGGCACACTCAGATGAAAAAACCCCACCACTGCTGATCACTCCAGATGATAGAATCTTAATAAACTTTCTGTGTCTGATTGGCCGGGATAACAAGAGATACATATCATGTGTGATAGCCGCACAGCAGAAGATAAGCTGGTCATCATTTTCAGATAAAAATGCCCATCCATCCACAGATTGCAATCAGGGGACTGCCATGGAGTTCTTGGTCTATGCCAGTTAATTAAACGCTCAATGCAATGCCGACTGCTGGTGCCCCGAGACGCAGCAGCCCTCGTCATGGGCTGCAGATGCACACAGAACACAGCCTGGAGGGTCTGCAGAGCGGCCAGTAGCTGCTCATGAAATACTTGTCCCCCTACCAGGTTATTTATCTATTCATTTATTTGGGAACTCATCTGCGATGTTAAAGGAGGTGACATCCGAGCTCCCTTTTTCCTCTGACAGCCGTGGGTCACAGGTTCGGGGACCATCATTCTGTCTACCACCCGGACATACGGTTTGCTGAGAGAAAAGGAAAAATCCATGGACACATGATTAGCAAAGACATATTAAGAGATATTTTTACCCCCACCCCCACCCCCCGAGCCAAATAAATTACGTGAGTAATTGGGTTGCACGAGATTTACTAGCAGGAGACAGAATGAGTGAAAAATGACCCCTCCTTGGACTGCCGGTGTGACATTTGAAACACCGAGGGTCAGCCACATGCACTAGATGTTTTGAGAGGGAGAGGGAGAGGGAAAGTGAAGAAGAAAGGGCTGGAGGAAGAATCGGAGAGGGAGGGAGCAAAGGGGAAGCTGAGAGGGGGTGGGAGCAATGCGCAGGGAGGGGCTGAGAGCCATGGGAACAGAAAAGGACGTGGTTTATGCATTCGGGTCCCCAGTGCCTATGCGCCCTGGCATGCCAGAGCAGCCAGGTTCCCAGGTTTGTTAAATAAACAGGAACCGGGTTCCTAACTGCTGGCCATTATGCCTTGTTTGGCTTCGCTACCCCAGGATAAATCGGATGCATCACCAAGTTACAGGAAACACGGTGACCAAACTCAGTTAATGAGACTCCGTGTCAGCTAATCATCATGGTGCTTTGGGAGTTTTCAATTTCTGTATTCAAAACGTCAGCCTGGATTTGTCACCTGGGAGGGAGTCTTCTGTCACCTCCCCTCTGAGAGTTGACTGATATCAGTGAGGGCTGGGGAAGCATGCGAATGCTAGAATACTGCATTCCAGAAAGAGCCAGATTGCTTGGCACCATTTACACAAAGGTTGTAGCCAGGGAGAGGCCTAGGAGGCTGCAGCCGAGAGCTTGTGAATATCGCATTATTACAGGACACAGACGCGTTGACGCAGCAGACGCGTTGGGCTCTGTCGAATCTCTGAGCTCACCAGTCCTCTGGTTTTATTTTTCCTCTGGCTTATTCCTGCCGTCCATGGCTCTTCTCTCCCCACAAAGTCCTTCATCCCGTTGAGTCCCTGTCCCGCCAGGGTCAGCTGCTCTCCAGGCTCCTGGCCTTCACCTCGGACCATGGCATCCCTAGAAAGAGTGTCATCAGGGAAACCTTTGCTTCTCGGGAAGAACGGGCAGCTTCTGTTCTGATGACTCAGGGGAGGTATTCCTCGCAGGCGCGCTGGCCCAGAAACCGTGGTCGCTCTTCTGCCACAAGTAATGGCACCTCCCCGTGTTCTTGTTTGATTTTCAATTCATTTTATTTTCCTAATGGGTCGTCACTGTGTTTGTTTCAAACTGCCTTAAGCCCTCTCTAGCGATATACAGGCAATAGGTAAACAAGTATACATACATATAGAGAAAAAATCTTGAAGGGACAGGCACTGTCACATGTACCTCATGGGACTGAACTCGTGATGATGATAATAATAATAATAATAGCAACAGCAATCTACCCATAATGTGCCAAACTTTACAGATCACCACACAACCGTGAGTCCTGTGGTCCTATGACCTCATTTCTAACCTCACAGAAGCCCTTGATGTTACTCCTAGTCAGCACCCTCGATCTGTTCTGTAAGATGAAAAGAAAGGGGTTAATAAAAAAAAATCGTTAGAATGCACAGCCATTCTGAATTGAATGCTGCCCGAATCCTGTCCCCATGGGAGCGCCTGCTCCTGGGATTGCTGTTCTCCGCCCTCGGACTCAGGTGAGTTGTCACTGGTCTTGACTCCAGATTTAGAAGCTGCTTCCTCCTCCTCCTCCTCCTCCTCCTCTTCTTCTTCTACATCTTTAAGTTAGATTTTAAACAGTTGATGATTGAGAAAATGAATCTAAGTTCTTTTAAGACACTGTTATTTGGGCGGGGGGGGGGGAAGATGTCCGTTCAGCCAGAAACATTTGTCGTCTCTCATCTGACAGATGAGTGATTAGAGCTGCACCCAAAGCCACAAGGCAAATAAACGACAGTCACAGTTTGAACCCCTCTCTGTGGTGCTAATTGAGACCTCTTTCCAGCGTGTGCTTCCTCGCTCCCTGTCCCAGTACCTGCTGCACTGGGCTGCTGCTTCTCACACCTGCTCCCCGAAGAACCCCTAGGCTCCCACACTGGACGGCTCGAGTGGAGGCTCAGAATGCAGGATTCCTGGGGCTTCCTCTTTCTTGGTTCCTGGAATTTCCTCTTGAGCGCGAATCCAGGAAAACCACCTGACTTGTAAACATTCTATTTCAGGACAAGAGGTGGGTGAGATCTGAACTTGGCTTGGTTTAAGCCCTGGTTCTTCTTGGTATGACAAAGCAGAAGTCGCACTGCAAGGGCACGATGCCTACAGCCATCTGCTGAGAGAAACGTCACCCACGGACACCCTGCTAGCAAGCCTTCATCCCTCAGTTTGGCATTCAAGCCCTTCAATCATCCCACCTGAATGTTCCTCTCCAGTGGTCTCGCATACCCACAGCTCCCTACAGTCTGGCCGGACTGGACAGTCACCGCGTTTGTACCCGGCCATCCTCTGTGCACTTTGCCCGTGTTAAATGCTCCACAAGTATACGTTGATCTTACCAACTACAGCTGAGTTGTCTAATAGCTGAACACATGTCACCGTGGAGTTTTCTGGTGTTTAGGGACTGCTCACTTCTCTGCTGTCTGCCCACAGAAAGGGAAGTCAAGGGTTGCCAACGATGGACAGAAATATACCCACGAAGGTAGAATCTCAGGTTCGAGTGACACAGGAAAGTACCTAAGGACAAGAGAATCTCTGCTCACAAAGGGGTGGCGCTTCATGACATACTCTGATTCTATCTGTCACAGTCTAATTATAGACAACTCAAGGGCTTACCATTTTCCCCCGGGGGATTCTTGGATGAGTAGCTTCCACCTTGGAATGCTCCAGAATTCGCGCTAAAATGTGTTTGTCCTCTTGAGTGACCTGAGCTTTCTCTGTCATCCCTAATGGGCATGGGTTAGGCACCCACTCCGTGCAAAGCGTAGCTAGGCGTGTTGAGATAAGAACAGAACACATGTCAGACCCCGTGGTCTCAGTGAGACTGGTGGAGGGGGTGAAAACTTTTTGTCACTCAAAATGCAAAGCAAATTGTGTGGGTGACCAGAAAGAGCATGGCCTCTTTGGGTAGTGGGGAGAGGAACTTTGTAGATGGCTTTGGGGACTCTAAGAGGGACACTGAGAAGACAGTAAGCCACATGGGGCCAAGTCAGAGATGGCCTTTAGGAGGAACAGGCTTAGTCAAGCTCTGGGTGGCTTTGGGGGTTTCTTGCAGTTGGAGTGTGGACCAGGACACAGAAGTCCCGTGGGCTGTCACTGAGAAGGCAGCATGCAGTAGTGACAGCTGAACCAGGGCAGGCACAGTCGGAGACAAGGAGGAACACCATGATGTGTCAGGGCTCCACGACACCTTTAGAAAGGGTGACAGGAAGGGGCTGCGCAGGGCACAGAACCCCTGGGCCGAGGAGGTGGGTGCCGGCCATGACCACACAGTAACGCTGAATGGGCTGTACGGTAGCTGAGTGATTGTGCACTTAAGCTCTGTGTCAAGTGCACAATCTGGGGGGCTGTACCTGCATAATGTCATTTAATCCTGATCAACGCAAGGTAAGGGAGAAGCTGACATCACCCCCATTTGAAAATGAGGAAACTGAGGCACGGTTTGGTTGAGTCACTTGCCTACATAGATCGAAGACTTGAAGACTCAGGATTTTCACCCTGGTTTTCCGACACCTGTGTCCGTGCCTCTCCTCCCACCTTGCAGTAAAGCCGGGCACACCAACCAGGGTGCACAACGGAAAGCGCACGCTCGCATCCACGACCTGACCAGAGATGCTTTTCTTCGCAGAAGAATCCGCTCTGGTGTTTCTTTCACACACCGCCTTAGCGAACTCACAATAAGATTTATTAAATAGTTCCCATGCCTTATAATACACGCACACACACATGCACATGCGCACACACACAGAGCAAACGTACACAAATGCACACGCACGTAAGCTATTGCGAAACAGATCTGTGGATTAAAGAGGGTAATTTAGGGTGTGACATCATTGTTGCATTGGGTGTAATGTCATTGTTGCATTGGGTGTGACAACCACTCCTGCCCAGCAGCAGTGGGTTAGGGCCACCCGGAGATGTTTCCAGCTTGCTTTCGCTTCCTGCCTTGGCTGGGCATTGAGCCTAGTCTTGATCTGTTGGTTCACTCACCAATTTTACACTTGCTGTTGCCTCCTGAACCATTTATGGGATTTCACACCCTACCTGGCCAGGTATCCAACTAAGCCCTTCGTACACATTTATGTCGCTCCATGTCAAACAGTCGATATGCAGTCATTGTGAGCCCTACGAAGCACCTGAAGAAACTGGTCCAGTCACTGTTCCAAGGATAGCCATCAGGGAAGGGCCAGTCTCGTCCTCCTTCCACAGCCAGCAGGTGACACTGAACTTTGGCCCTGAGCCTCAGTGGTCTTCCTCAGATCCTTGGTTGTACTTTACCTTGGTTCAGTCCATTCTCAGCCGTTTAAGGCAGCTGACCACATCTTATCTGTTGCTGGCCTGACAGCCCTCCTTAGCCTCAGTTCCGGGAACAGGTGCCCCTGAGCCTTGGTCCCTTGCCGTGGTTACAGGTGAGATGTTATTAGAAAATCATACCTCTTAAGTCTCTGATTTCCATAGAGGAGTAGGGCTTCAGGTGGGTTTCTACTGAGTTCCCCCAAATGAAGTTTTTTTGTGCAGCGAAAAGGCGCTGAGATTAACAAAAGGTGATTTGCTACTACTATGTCGGATTAAAAAATATAATGTAAAAAGAAAACCTAAGTCTTTATCCATAGATGACCTGTTAGATCCTGTTTTTCTGGTTCCATTTAAGAGGGAAAAAAAATGTGGCTTTATATGCCCACCCACTGATTTCCAACTAAAACAGAACTTAGTTGCCTGCTGATCCTGCTGACTTTTTTAAAATGAAAATCTTATTCTTCTTAAACTGCTGGAAAATTATATTTAAAACTCAGCATAACTCCATTGCCTATTGTTGCTGGAATCCTTGAGAACAAAGGTGGGGTTGTTTCCGGACCTGCTCTACCTACCCTGATGTACAAAATCGATTATCAAACACGTGCTCTCTGGTGACGCGCTTTGTTGCTAAGCTGAGGAATCCATTCCCACATGTTCATGAAAATGATCTGAAATAAGATTCTGCTCCCCTGCCCAATCTTCTGGTGGTAGGACTTTGGTACTTTGGTGGACTTAATGATATAGGATAGTAAGATTTGAAATTCTTGACCTACAGAATCGTGGGTTGTAACAACAATACATTGTTATTTTAAGCCACTAAATTTTGAAGTAGTTTCTTGCACAACAGTGATTGACAAAACACCGAGTGTCCAACCAGCGTCTGCTGTAGACTGCACTCCACCTACTGAGGTCCAGCCCACCCCCATGGACCCAGCCATAAATAAACTCAGGCAGATCACTTCCTAAAGCAAAGCGTATCCATGTCTGGTCTTACTTGTACAGAACACAGAAGCTAGGAAATCCTCTGTGCCAGTCCCTCCACATCTATCCGAAAGAAACTTGTGTAAGCAGCTAACTCCAAATTTCTCTGCTGTGTGAGATCTCGGGGCTGGGCCTGGTGCCGGTGTGATAATAATTTGGTGACATTAAAGCAGGTAAAGGATGCTGCTGAACCCATCTTGTGCCCAGGATTGGAAACAGAAAGTCAAAACCCGTCACTAGGGTAAGTCCTAGGACCTGGCGGGATGGGGTTGGAGCCACCCGTGGAATAGGAGTCCCTGGAGTTGGACCCTAGAAGACAGGAAGGTTGCTCTGGACAGTGACGTGCAGGAGGGGTCACGCTAGCGACTCTGGACCGAGCCCAAGAAAATGTTCCATGGGTTTACGAGAAGCATTCTCCATGTGGTGACAACGAGGCCGTGTGAAGCTAGCCCTCCTAGCCTGCTGAAGAGATGAATGAGCAGATAGGAAATGCGTGAATGAAAATACAAGATGGCGCCAGTTATGAGACGTGGTGTTTTCACACTGCAGCAGCGGGTGCTGCGGCCTGACTTGTGTTTGCTCATCTTCTTCTCGCAACATTCTCACGAGGCCGACGCCTTTGTTTTTCTCCCTCTACGGACGTAGAAACTGAAGCTCGTGGGGGTGAAAGGTTACTTCCCCAAGGTTGCCCAGGACTATGGCCAGAGAGTTTGAGTTTGAATCCTGGGTGTTTGGACAGCAGAACTCAGTATCCCTCCCACTGGGCTGGAGCACGTCCCAGGTGAGATGGGAGATAACAGAGCCCTGGGCAGAGATGCCCGGTCATCGTCAGTGGTGTGGGGCCTCGGCTGCTGTCTGGCTCATTAAGGACCATCCTTTATTTTTGAAATGCCAGGGCAACCAGGAGCGTGATGGGAGTAAAATGGAGGATCCGTCCCTCCGCACGGGAAGGACTCCTCAACTGATCTTCTCCTGGTAGACGCATACTTTTGTTATTCATTCATTTATTGGACAGAAAATCTGAGGCCAAGTAACTCTGCCAGGCAGAGTGCTCCAGAAACGCACAGGCTGTGCCCTCTGCCCTGGGGTCTCAGGGACCACGGAAAGTGCGCCCGACACAGGAAGGGGAACGGGTTCCCTGAAATGTGGAATGCGTTGCATCGTAGAACCAGGGCGGTGATGACGAAATGTGCTCGGGGTGATGATGTGAGAGAGCCTCACAGAGGAAAAGGTTAGCTTCCAGGAGGGTGGGTGGACTGGGGACAGGTGTTTCATCTAGAAGGGCCAGCATGGGTCAGGTACGAGGGCATGGCCACTGGGCTGACCTGGGAAATGCTATGTAAGAACCCGGAGCCATGCATCGTGAGGAATTCATGTCAGCTCGAGACATGGGAACTTCCCTGGGATGCAGGTCAAAAGAGAAAGGGTTTTATACCCCCGCGACTCCTTCCGTTGGCCGTGGGGCTGGTGTCCGGGAGGGTGGACGGCAGGGCGGCTGAGCACGAGGGCGGGGCAGGGAGCTAGGGCTCGATGAGATTGGAGCAGCATTTGCCCTGAACAATTCTATCTTCATTGTTATCTCATCAAAAACAAACAATTGCAGAGTCAGCTCTGGAAAGGCAGGTAATCATATGCAATTCTTTTGACTGCCTCCTGTAAGCTGCTCTGTTTTCTCACATGCCCTTAAAAAGACAGATAGAGCTACAGATGATTATCAGGTAAGGGGAGAAAAAGATAAGCAAACACAAAGTAATAATATGGTCCTCTGAAATCATTGGCTGTTTCCCTGCCGAGGAGGTGCGCTCAAATAAGCCCTTCCTTAACGTCGTCTTCGGCTTCTTAATAAAAATCTCATGAAGGCGGCTGTTTTCTTCTTCTCACCCGTGGCTGCCTCTGTGGATGGGCTCTGGGAAGCAGCCTGTTTCTGCAGCCTGCTCCTCCATCTACTTCTCCCCGTATCAGAGCTCTTCCAAACGTCCTGTCACGGTGGGTGTGGGCGGGCCCAGCCCTCCTCAGCCCGCACGGGCTCCAGTTCCTTCCTGCCATCTCTTCAAACAGGCTGATGTCTTCATTGTCCCCCGTTCACAACACACATTTCTACCTTTGCATGTTTTTTTCCTTTTTTTTAGCTAGTGAGAGAGGGAGAGAGAGAGAGAGAGAGAGAGAAAGGGACAGACAGGGACAGATAGACAGCAAGGGAGAGAGATGAGAAGCATCAACTCTTTGTTGCGGCACCTTAGTTGTTCATTGATTGATTGCATTCTCTTATGTGCCTTGACGGGGGTGGGGGGGGTGCTACAGCAGAGTGAGTGACCCCTTGCTCAAGCCAGCAACCTCAGGGTTTCGGACCTGGGTCCTAAGCATCCCAGGCCGTCGCTCTATCCACTGCGCCACCGCCTGGTCCCTGGCTCCCGCCGCCCCACCCTAAGACTTAGGGTGGCTGCTGCTGTCTTCCCGCCCACATCCTTGTCTCCACCACGCTTGCTTATGTCTTTGCTTTGCACAGATAGGTTTCTCTAAAATTCAAGACTGATTATTAAGTCACAACTCTGCTCAGAACCTCCAGAATCAAGTCCAGAGTCCCTCCGGTGCCTGTGAGATGCTCTGCCCTGGCCTCCTGTGCATCTCTGTCCCCAACCACGGCCATCTGTCCTCCCTGGTTCTCCCAGCCCCTCCCACCTCTAGGCTCTGACTGCTCTGCCTTCTGCCCAGAAAACCCTTCCCTGTGTGCTCGGTGGCTCCCTCTCTCCTGACTCACATCCCTGGGCAGAGAGCCTCCTGTCCCTCTGTCTGACATCCTGCTTTCACCCAGGGCTCTCTGTCCCCTAGCCTGCTTTATTTTCTTAACGTTCGTTAGCTATTGTCACATGACAATATATGCAGATATGTACATATTGCTGGGTGACATGTCTAGGGACTCTCTTCACTACAATTTCTACAAAGGCAGGGTTTCGAACTGTTTCATGAACTCCTGTATCCCTGGGCCTAGCACAGTGCCTGGCACACAGTGGGTACTTAACAAAGAATGAGTGATGAATGAGTGAAAGAATGTTCACATGCCCTTCTTTTCCATAATCTGGGGAGACTCATGGATGTCCAGGGACTACCTCCAAATGCTGGATCCCCAGCACAAGGCTGGAGACGTAGTAGGAACCTTCCAAATCTCCCTTCCCTCACTCAGGGTGGGCACGTAGTAGGACCTTCATACATGTTGCCTGGACCGAACTGCTGCGAATGTCTCCGATTTTTGCCAACGGAGCAGAAGGTCTTAATCAACATGCTTCTGGAAATCCATCAGAAATGTTACAGGATTTGAAAACAGCCACTGGAAAAAAAAAATATTAAAGAAAATAAAATCCCCGGCCTTGCGAATGTTGCTTTGAGGGTGGCAAACATCTTTAATAGATCCTGGCTTCAGGCTTTCTTTCCAGGGGTTTGAAAGTTCAGAACAACTCAATAGTCAAGTCTAGCTGAGGAGCGAAAATCCATACTAGCAAAGAACACAGTAAACACCTCCTGTCAGGAGGAGAATCAGTGGTCAAGGCAGCTGGCTCTTCTGTGCGGGACAATGAGTGGCCCTAGGAGCAGAAGGACTGGAGTCTCTGCCCTCACTGAGTGATGGAGACCTTGCTCTATGAACCGGGCTTACCAGCAGCCAGCTAGCCCAGTTTACCACTAAGAGGTCGGGCCATGCCCGAGGAGCTATTATCCATTGAGGGTTTCTGCCAAGCTAATTATTGGGGGTTGACCCTTTCAGCCCACCAGAAAAAAAATTCTAATCAGTAGGTGGTATGATCATATCTCCCTGAAAGGCTCTCCGTTCTAAGGCAGGGGGACATGTTCTGTGACAACGACAAGGTCCTCCAGTCATGCTCCCCGCTAAGGCAGGGCTGGCCACGTGCGGCTACCAGAGCACACATGGTTAGTGCCACCGAGGAGCTGGATTTTAGAATTTATTTCATGGTCATTAACTTAAATTTGTGTGTGCCACCTCAGGCTGGCGGCCCAGAGAGTGTCCTTCTGAAGGAATCGGAACTTTGAAAGGATAAAGGTGGCGGACAGGCCAGTGCGGCAACATGGATAATCTCCCGGGGGCCCTGGGGACGAGTCTGAACTCAATCTCAGCTTGAACCTGTATCCTCGAGTAATTTATTCAGCCTCTGTGTGCCTCCGTGTTCTTACCTCTAAAGTGGGGTGATGTGAGCTCCTGTGTTATGGGGTAGCAGTAAGTACCCACAATGGCAGTGAATCTATAGAACAGCATGGCACGGGACACTTAAAAAGCTGGTAAGAAGATAGATCTCAAGTTAAATGTTTTTACCTCAGTAAATAAAAAAAGCATAAAAATATTAAGTGAGCTAATACGTGTGGAGGGTGTGCTGTATCTGTAAATGCCATCTATAATTAGGTTAGTTACTTATGGAGGGAGGGGGGGAGAGACTGGCTACCTAGTTATCAGCTCTGCCTCTGTACTGGGTAATACCTTGTCACATCTATACCCCAACACACTTTATGGACACCCTGCTGTGTACATCAGGTGACAGAGCTGCACACATAGACACGGGGGCCTTTTCTCCTCCTCAGATGCTCGCAGTCTGGCAGAGAGGACTAGAATGTCAGCAGAACATTCCAGCTTGTTCATTTACTTATCAGCATGTATCAAAGACCTACCGTGTGCCTTCCCTGTCTCTTCTCTAGGATTGTGTTGGTGAACAAGACAGCCAAGGGCCCCGCTCTTGTTGTGCTTAAATTCTAATGAGAATAGCAACCAATGAAGCAATCAGTCCATCTATCCACCAATCAATCAATCAGACAGGCAGTCAAGAAGAGTTAAGTATTCCATCTGAAACGTTAAAGAAGGGGAATGTGATAGAAACTGAGTCATCAGTGAGACCCAGCTTATGCTGGCAGCCACGGGGTGTGGAAAGCGAGGGAACTTCTCCCAGATGTGTTTGAGCACAGAGTTGACAGCACCTGGTTCTGGATTCCTGGTGAGCCGGGAGGGAAGGGAGAAATGAACCACGGAGCTCAGGGTTTTTGGTTGGAGCGCCTGGGCTGTTCACTGAGGCGGGGGCGGCCAGGAAGAGCGATGCTGCGTGGGGAAAGCCAGACGGGCCACTCTCCCTCCCTCGCGCTCGTTTGCTGTGTCCTGGCTTCCGTCCTGGCTCCATAGGAGAAACAGGCCAATGCGGAACCGGTGGCCACAATCTTGTGAGCATTTACCGTGTGCCAGATCCTGCTCGGGCATCTGAGCGTGCTCCCCACCACCAGCCCGGCCTCCGCGGCTACGCAGCTTGCCCGAGAGGTTCTGTGCAAGAAATATGAGCGTCTCTACCACAGGCTCTGTGCATTTATAAAACAGAACAAAAACGTAACACAAAAGAGTAAAAAGCAACTTCGCTCTCACGCGTAATGCCACGTGATGGATCTGAAGTACTTCCTCCTCCCCCGCCCCATAATTGGCCAGTTACGTTGTTGCCCAGAGGGACAACCGTGACTAAGCAATTCTAAGGGATGGAATATAGTCCTCATTGTAAATGCCCCTCTTCCCTGCCACTCAGGGCCGCCTCACAAGCATCTCTCCCTGAGGCCACGCTAGGTCGAGCTCTACCACCGTCACGCGTCCTGAGGCTGAAGTTCTTGGTTTCCTGTATTGACGCGAAAGGGCCCTTCTCTGCTAATCGCACATCCGCTTACATGAAGTTGTTTCTACTTTAGTTTATTTTCCCTGATTATAAAATCATTCTCTAATCTTTGCAGAAAATTTAGAATGCAGAGTGCAAAGAGAACAAAGTGTCCCCTATGCTCCGTCGATCACTTGACGTCATTAGATTTCACCGAGGGTGTCTATGGTCAGCGACTTGAAATACGTGTTTGGAAAAGCATTGTATACACATGCTTTAAATGAGTAGATAGTGCATAGAGCACACAGTGAAAAAGGCTTTCTCCCTCTAGGCTTCACCTTGGTCACCCATTCCCAAGTGACCTTATTACAAGTTGTCTGTCAACTTCCAGGAGTCTGGGAACTCAACAACAAATCCTGTATCATCCACATATATTTTGCTCTTGCTTTGTTTATACACATTTGGGAATGTTCCATGCATATTTTCTAGTACCTTGCTTTCTCCCCCTTCCACGTCAGAGATCATCGTGAAGAGGGCAGTCAGATGTGTTTAACTCTTTTAAATAGCTGTGTGGCCTTGGGTGCCTAGAAATGCCAGAGTGCCTTTCTGAAAATGCCTGTGGCCCTGGCTGGTTGGCTCAGTGGTAAAAGGGTTGGCCCAGCATACAGAAGTCCCAGGAGCAATTCCAGGTCAGGGCACACGGGAGAAGCGAACACCTGCCTCTCCACCCCTCCCCCTCTGATCTCCTACTCTCTTTCTTTCCCTCCCACAGCAACGGCCTGAATGGTTCAAGCAGTTGGCCTCGGGTGCTGAGGATGGCTCCATGGCTTCCCCTCACAAGCATTTCTCCATGCGGAGGCGCTGAAATAGCTCAGTTGCCGAGCAACGAAGCAGCAGCGCCAGATGGGCAGAGCATCACCTGGTAGGGGGCTTGCTGGGTGGATCCCTGTTTGGATGCACGCGGGTGTCTGTCTCTCTGCCCCCCATCTCTCACTTAAAAAAATAAATGCCTGCGACTAGCATCCACTCAGCTTCCTGATATCCACTGTTTCCCCAGAGAAGTCCACTCCCACGCTAAATGCCATCCTTGGAAGGTCACCTGTTTTTTCTGTCTGATTGCCTTTAAGGTGTCTTTGCTATCCACGACATTCCGCCATTTCTCTACACCATATGTAGTGTGGACTTGTACTTATACGGCTTTCTATTAAGTGACACCTTCTGTCTTGGGACTCACACATCTCTTTATATTGGAATAATTCTCAGCTGTTGCCTTTCGAAATATTCCCCTCCACCAGCTTCTCTCTTGCTGGGATCTCTGACTGGACATACGTTGAAGAGTCTCAAGCTTTCTTCCAAGCATCTTCATTTCTCACTGACATTTTCCATCTTTTCCATCTCGGAAGGGCACTCTGGTAACATTCCTCTGTCTTTTATTTCACAGGTTTAATCTTTGAGTGTGTCTCATGCGCATGTGTGGTTTTTATCACAATTCTGTGTCTTCCAATTACATGCCTTCTTGCTTAATATCTGCTTATTAGTCGTGAGTTTAATATCTACCTGACAGTGATTCATATCTGCCTACGTTTTTAAAAATACAGTTTTCTGTCTCGCTTTGTGTAGACTCTTCATTCTTATATCCTCTTTGAGAATTATTCCTATACTTAGAGCCTCTTCCCAACTGCATAGCTATTTCCACTTCCTTAGGAAGAAAATCCACCTTTCCTTAGTTACACTTACATGTAGCTTTTACGATGTCAGCTTTTCTCATGCGGTTTGAAATCAGCATCTGCAAACTCTTCCTGAGTGGGGGTTTTCATCTCCGTTCTGATCCCTCCCTGAGTCACTATTTTGGGAGGATTTCCCCCACCTCTCTGGGCCCCTGCCTCATAGAGGCCGAGGCTCCCTGGGGATCCCTGCAGCTTCCTACCCACACCCCCTGGTGGGGAAGGCTAAGCCCAGCCATCCCTTCTGGGCTCTGTGCTAAACACAGTCGCTGGATTGAGTGAACCGGATTTGGACTGATTTCTTCAGAGTATGGTTTTGTATATTTTATGTATGCTAAGAGAAGTAAAACAGGTGTTTGCTGACCGGGAAGATGGGCGACCTCGGGAGTCACTTGTTGAAGATGGCTGAGCCTGCACCAGCCTTGGTCCCTGAGTCATGGTCTGGGCATGTGACCTTCCACCATCACAGATAAACTCCTTTTGTGTTGGGACAGAAGGTGTGGAGGCTTCGCTGCACAGCCATAAAACTAATACACGTCTCTCTTGTTCCAGCGGGCTTCTTCTGCCTTTCATGCTATAAGTTCCCAACCACCATGTCCCAGACATGTCCCAACCACTGTGGTTAAGCTGCATTTCTTCCCCTTGTGCTCCCTCACCGGGACGTTGGCATTTGGAGAGCGTCCCCATTTTATTTTTGAGTGCATGCATTTATTTGTTTGTTTTAAAAATAGCTTTACTATCTATCCCTGCTATGAATTGGGTGCGGGGTCAGAGGGGTCAGTGCGTGCTTGGACTGCCGCCTTCCAACTGCTTGAATGTGCCGCCGGAATCTATTTGCTAATATTTTATTTAGGGTGCCTCATCAATATTCATATGTGAGATTGGTCTGCAGTTTTATTTTATCCTCTCTGTCAGGTTCAAAAATCAATGCAAACCTTGCTTCACAAAAATAATTCAGAAGCCTCCCTTCTTTCCTGGTGCCCCCGAGGAGCGGAAGAACACAGAAACAAGCTGCTTCTTAAAGATCTGAAGTTCACCGGTAGAATCGCCCCTGCCCAGGGCTTTGGGAAGATCAGCTTTTAAAAAAAAAGAGTCTTCAATTTCTTTTATAGCATCGTTTCCATTCAGGATAGTCTATCCATCGGAGATCAATTCACTCATTTATGACTTTTTTAGGAAAATCACCCATTTCATCAAGAATTTTAAGTTGTGTAGCATGAAGCAATTATTTTCCTACCTTTTTTTCATTGTTTTTCTGGATTTAAAAAAAAATTCTCATATTTTTATTTAGGTATGAGGAGTGTGCAAGTTTTTTTATTTTTGCTTAGCTTCTCTAAGATTTTGTTTGAAATTCTTTGTTGCTGTTAGAGAGGTTCTTTTTTTATTTTTTTAATTTTATTCATTTTAGAGAGGAGACACAGAGAGAGAGAGAGAGAGAGAGAGAGAGAGAGAGAGAGAGAGAGAGAGAAAGAGAGAAAGGGGGGAGGAGCTGAAAGCATCAACTCCCATATGTGCCTTGACCAGACCAGTGCAGGGTTTTGAACTGACGACCTCAGTGTTCCCAGGTCGACGCTTTATCCACTGCGCCACCACAGGTCAGGCCTAGAGAGGTTCTTGGGTTCGTTTATTCTTCCTGCCGTGTTCTGTTTTTAAATCCCAATTCACTGCTTTCTGTTTTTATTACCTGCATTCCTGTTACAGCATCTCTTTCTCTCCCATTGCGTGCATGGACCTCTTTAGCTTTTTCTTATTTCTTTGGTTGAATTTTTCCTATGTTTTTCTTCATTCTTTTCTTAGTAATATAAAATTTAAACTTGATTTGACATTTTATTTTTAAAGCGACTTTAAATGTTAGTTAGGGGCTTAGTGTTTATATCATTGTAATATTATGTTAGAAAGATAAGCTAGCACTAAGGGAGACTGACTTTCTCTAGTTTTATTTGATTAATTTCCAGGAGGGTGTAGAATCCTTTTGACCCTGTCCGTTTTATTTCTATTACCCTGTGTTTACCAAATACCTGCACTGCAGCTGCTGGAGAACATGTGAGGTTTTCTTTGTGGTCTACTGATTATTCACGGGTTTTTTTTTGGTTTTTTTTGGTGAATATTCTGTGGGGCTTTGAAGAGAAGACCCAGTTCTTGCTCCCAAGGATTGGCTTTGGAGGATGCTGGGCAGGTGTCCGCCAGGTGTTCTGGCTGCCAAGACTCCTGAGGACTCCTTAGTTATGTGTGGGGTGTGTCAGGCCCTTTGCGTCCAATCTCCTCGTGGTGGGACTCAAAATTTACCCTCCTCCCCAGCTGGTTTTTTTCAGGTAAAACTCAGGTATCTGGCTCAGATTCCCTGGAGCAGACTCACCCGCATGATGCTTCTTTTGGGAAGTGAGCATCCGGGGAAATATAAAGGCTAGAAGCGGAATTTAGGAATTAGAGGAATTTAGGACCAGCAGGTGGAGCAGGGCTGAGTGTCTGAGACTGAAGGGGCTTTGCTGCTTATGGAATTTGAAGTGGCAGGGAATAAAATGTCCCAAACAGGCCACTGTATAGTCATGATTCCAGGGATTTTTCTGTCCGCATGTCACTTACCACGGCTCCCACTCTCGCTCACAATTCTGTAAACTGTGGGTCATCTTTGAATGAATGCCTTTTTGTGCTTAGTCAGCCAGAGGTAGCTTCATTGCTGCAACTTCAAAGCCTGCCTGTTACACAAGCATAAAAGTCAGTTCTATATATTATGTAATTATATATACTATAAATCAAATATCCGTATATTCTAGCTTACGCTCTTTGAGCTACCTAGATCCTGACTTGATTGATTTTTGTTTAGCTTTCTACAGCCATTTTTTTGTTACATTTGATTTGATTGTAGATTCACATTCTTATTTTATATTGCTTTAATTAATATCCCCATCAGCTAAGAGTGGTGTGTTAAATTTTCCTAACCTTATTTTGGCTTTTTTCTTTTTTTGCCTGTTTCTTCTTATATGACACATCTTTGCTCAACCATTTTGCTATTTTCACTGTTGCATAAAAACACAAAACTGTCACATCTCCATTGTGACTTGCTTACTGATTAAAAATGATCATATGTTCTTTAAAAACTTCGGGCAGTGAATTTATCCTCGCTCAACATTTTAAAGTCAGTATGTACTATGTGCGTGTGTGTGTGCGTGTGTGTGTGTGTGTGTTTCTGTTTTCTTCTAATGATTTGGAAGATATGCTGTAGGTTTACTTTCATTTCTTTTTTCTTTTTAAATTTTATTTTCTGAAGTTAGAAACCGGAGGCAGTCTGACAGACTCCTGCATGAGTCAGACAGGGATCCACCTGGCATGCCCACTAGGGGGCGATGCTCTGCCCATCTGGGCTTTTGCTCCTTTGGGGCCGAAGCCATTCTAGTGCCTGAGGCAGAGGTCATGGAGCCATCCTCAGTGCCTGCGCCAACTTTGCTCCAATGGAGCCTTGGCTGTGGGAGAGGAAGAGAGACATAGACAGGGGGAAGGGTGGGGAAGCAGATGGGCGCTTCTCCTGTGTGCCCTGGCTGGGAATCGAACCCCGGACTTCCACACGCCGGGCTGATGCTCTACCGCTGAGCCAACCGGCCAGGGCCTACTTTTACTTCTTTTAGTAGTTATCTTTATAGCTATTAATTTATGGAGAACAGACAATTTTTACTTTTTCAGACAGCGGTTTTTGATCCTTCGCTCTGACATGCTTGCACTATGGTGTTCTCAGTTTTCTTCCCACCACCTTCTCTCCGTCTTCCCCACACCACCTGACTTTGCTTCCGTTATTTTTATTTCTTCAAGTAAACACTTTATACATTTAAATAATATATTTAGATTTTTTCTATAGATATTGATCTTCCAATCTTTATAATAAAAGATGAGGAGGAGATAGGCATTCATGAAATAAACTTTCCCATTTTTCTTTCTCTTCTGGTTTTTTTTTTTTTTTATATAGTTCCAGTGTCATGGATGATAGAATATACATTTTGTTTGAAAGCAACATTTTCCCATAGAGGTATAATATTGATTTCAATTAATTAAATTAATATAATAACAATGACCAATTCTTTTACAGTCTCTTTTTTATTTCTGAATTAGCAATATCATCTCTTTTAATAGTTCCTATAAGAAGAGATTATGGAAACTCTTTCATAAGTTGTTAATGTTTAAGAATAACTTTGTTGCCTTATCCAAAAAGGACATATTGGCTGGGTATAAAATTATAGCTTCACACTTTTCATGAGGACTCTGAAGACATTCTTTCATTATTGTCTAACATTGACTACTTCAAGAAGAAGTCTAAAGGCATGTTGATATTTTTTTCTCTTGTGGATGAGTTGCCTTACTTTCCTGGATACAGAATTTCTTTTTTATTTTTGATGTTTAATAACCCAAATAAAATATGTCTCTTTGTTCATGGATCTGATTCAACTTGTCAGGGAACTGTTGACCCTTTCAATAATTAGATTCAAATCTTTATTTCAAAAATACTTTCCTCATCTTAGATCTTCAAATAATTTATAGGTTCTATTTGTTTTGCTTATTAATTCCAGTCACTTGTTTTGCATACAACTGATCTCCCTTGTTATTTTTCTTATTGAACATTTTTGCTTCTATAATTTAAAACTTTTTGTTATTTTTTTTTCTGTTTTATTCTGCTTAGTTTTCTTAAGCTTATCTTCTATATGCCTGATTATTTTTGTGGGTAGTCTGTTTCCTATTTACTGCTTCAAAAGTGTCCTTTTCTTATTTGATGTTTTTTTTTATTCTCTTCCACCTTTTCTTGATCTTTATCAATTTTTTTTATTCTGTTGTCTTTTAAGAAATATCTTGTTCTTATATTTATGCTTTAATCTTTAATTTTTCAGAGGTTATTATTCTTTTTATTTCCAATTTCTTTTTATTTCTTGATTTTAGAGAGCAGGGAGCAGGGGAAGCGGGGGGGGGGGACAGAAATGCTTATCTGCTTTTGCAAGTACCCTGACCCTGGAATGAACTAGAAACCTTTGCATACTGGGATAACTTTCTAACTAACTGAGCTATCCAGGCAGGGAGAGATTATTATTCTTCCTAAATGAGACAATGTTAGGACACACTATTACCTTACTGACTACCAGCATTTTCTCACGGTATGTTCATTGTCTACTTTTCCTTTGCTGTGCTTCTCGTACTACCAGCCAGTAGTGCCTGTGTGGAGGTCCTCTGCTGGTTCTCGGTTTTCCCTCATCTTCGAATGGGAAAGTTCCCTGCGGATGAGTTCTTTGCTGCAAGCCTGAGTGAGAGACAAAGGCAGGAGAGGGAGGCCAGCTGGAGGGCAGTGTGGGCTGGGAAGAAAGTCTGAGTGTTGCTCTGTTGTCCATGGGGACTCTTTGTCACACCACCACCTCCTTATTTGTTGAAGAATCTGGAGTCTCCTGGCTTTACCATACCAGGTATCTCGTTTCAACATAGTGACTTATACTAGTATGATTTTTACTTCAAAAGTAATTTCTCCTGGTTTCATGAAAAAATGGGTTTCTTTTTCTTTTTTATTCTCCTCTTTTTGTGTTTGCTTCAGAAATAGTCTGGGGTCAGAAGCACATCCACTAAATACTTTAAAAATTGTTAATCTCCTTCCATTGTTTAGCTACCCCTGCAACAATTCACATTGTTTCCATTTTTGTACTTCAGGTAGTCTATGATGAATATTAAGATATAACATTTTATCTGCTTATGTGGTTGTTGCTTTGAGGACAGACTTTTATAGTAAAATGACTGGGTAAGGATTATGAACATTTTTAAAGCTCCTAATTTATATTTATATTTTCCTGCTTATAAATTTTTTCTTTACATTTCTTCCAACAGTGTCTCAGAATACTCTTTTGCCATAACTTTCCTCCTCCAACATTGACCAGTTGCATTTTCAAAGAAAAAAGCTCTTGTTCATGTATTTTAATTATTTATTTAGTTGTGGGTTTGATTATTTAAAAATTATTTTTTTTTATTTTGAGTGCTCGCGCTATCATTCAACAGTCTTTTTCCAATTATCTATTGGAATGATTATATTTGTATCAGTTTGTATAAGTTTTTTTAATAAGAAAAGTGATATCTTTGTTATATTTGTTATAATGCCATTTTTTTGAATTTTAATTTCTTTATGGTACATTTTCCTTCAAGATTTAAAACAATTTTTTTGATTATTTATCTTTTGTTTTTAATCTTAGGAATCCCTTTCTTATTGAGAGATAAAATAAATGTTCAGTAATTTCTTTTAGGTTTTTGAGAGTTTGATTAAATATATATTTCTTTTTATTTCACATGAACTTGTAGTGTCTTCTTGATGTTTTACTCTCTATATTCACTTAATGTTAAATTAAGAAGGTAACTTTATTATTAAAGATGGCTTTATAATGACTTTATTTTTCTATACAATAATCTGTTAGCAGGATATATCATAATTTATCTGACTGTATTATTGGCAATACAGTTTGCCTTTAGGATTTAACCATTTGAAAGTACCCTGCAATGAAAATAAATCCCTCCTCCAAATAAGTATTTTCTTCATAACTTGCGTTATTTAATTCTCCTAAAAAGTATGGTCACTATGGCCAAAGTTATGGATACTGTTACATCTCGTGATGCAGACGGCTTTCTCAATGGCCTTCCAGTTTTTAATCTGATAGCTGGTGTTGTTTGAAGACACTCAACAAGGAAAAGTCTCGGGGCTGACCAGGCACCTAGCCCCGTTTGCTAATTAGGAATCTCAACCGTTACATTTTCTTTAGCAATTTCTAGAATTTTAAAGCTGGTCTCATTTGGCAATAATTTATTTTCTCATCATCTATGGAAGAAAACATTGAGGTGCAGGGATGGTCAACACCTCCCCGGGTGACAGAGCCAGAGATCAGTCCAGCCAGGCAGAGAGCGGGTGTGCTGGGATGTAGCCCGGTGGTGTTCCTTTCTTGTCTCTCGGTCTCTGCGTGAACACAAGCACATTGACCAAGAGTTCAAAGTGGAAGGTGACTTTTAAAGTGAAGAGAGAGCCAGACGCCCCTCATTATTCAAGAGAAATAGCAGAAGCCACCTTCTTACGGTCTCCCAAAAGTGCTTATGATATTCAAGAAATCTCTGAGCAGTTGCTTCTGAAAATTTTGTGAGGCAAAAACCTGAGAATTTGGCCCGGCTTTAATCAAATATTTATGATGCCCTCATTAGTCTCCAGTCCAAGGGTAGCACGGGTTCTCATTTGAATTTCTGCATGTAAGAGAGTTTTGAAAGGAAATGTCATATTATATGCACTGTTTATACAGATCAAATATGCATGTGTTGGTTTTGCAGACTGGTGTCAGTGCCGCTGTTATTTACGGGGGCAGCAATAATGAGGTGCGGCTGGAGCTCCCGCTTCGGATTTCGGGGAACCTCTGGGCTGTGGTGGGCTTCCGGGCACCATTTTGTGGCACTCAGGGCTTCCATGGAGGGACATGAGGGGGTGTCCCCACCCCTGCATCGCCTGGTGGGCTTGACTGGTGTGTGATAATCGGGTGACATTCACACCTAGGCAAGCAACGAGGAAGGAAAGGAATATTGCAGGCAGAGAAAGCCACGGTAAACAAGGGTTTCATTTACCGAAGGTTTGGTGTAGCCGGAGACTGTGTGGCGGAGGAGTGTACAGGTGAACGAGAAAGGGAAGTAGAGGCTGACTTGGTTATGGAGGGGAGACATTATCCCAGGCGCAGTGGAAAGGTGCTTATGAGTTCTAAGCTAGCGGGTGGCATCGTCTGGCTTGTGTCTTAGGGAGATGTCTCTGGCTGCATTGTTGAAAACAGACCAGCAGAAGCCAAGGCTGAGTCATGAAGACATAGTAGGAGTTGTTTCAAGTCCTGGAGAGAGAGAGGCTTCAGACATGGAGAAGAGCGGTGGCCACAGAGAGGCGGAGGCACGCACGGCTAGCGTTAGGTTCTGAAATCAACATTACTGAGTGGCTGTTTGAGTGTGAGGAAGAAGGAAGCCTCCAGTTGACCTCCGAGCTGTAGCTTAGGTGACCGTGCTCTGGGGGAGCCTACGGAAAGCCATGGAAAGGCAGTTGGGAAGGAAAGATGATGACTTTGTCCTAAAGAATTCGAATTTCAGTAGACTGCTGGTGGTCTCCCAGCAGAGATTCGGAGTAGACAGTTGAGTGCAGGGGTCTTGGACTCAGAGCTAAGAATGGGGGCATCTGCCACTGAGTGCTGGTTGGCAGCTGGGCTTTGAGGGTTTTGTTACCTTAAGGTTTCTATTTCCTCTGAGTGGATCAGTTGGGCTGAGCCTGGAGTCTTCGAAGACACTGAGGCGTATGGAGAGAAGTCTAGGGTATGTCTAGAAAGACGCTGAGCTCCCTTCCTACCTGGAACTTGAGTTTAATTCAGGATACAGGTAGGTAAGCAGACGATTACACCAAAGATGAGGGCTTAATGGACAGGGTAAGGGAAGAGAACTGTGCAGGGTGTCTAACCCACTTTGGATGGACAGTAGGAAATAAAGAAGATTCTTAAAAAAACCCCTAAAATCCCGACATTTCATTTGAGATATAAAGGATGAGAAGATTTTATCCGCCAAGTAGAGTAGGTGTGGGCATTCCTTATGAAGGGATTGCAGGCATGAGGACGCAGAGGGGAGAGGACATGGAGTCTGTTCTCCTTGGAAACTGTGTCTCCGGCATGGGCTTCGGCATCCAGGAGGGAGCAGGCACTCAATAACTATTGGGAAGGACGGAGGGAAGAAAGGAAAGAGGGAAGGAAAGAAAGAGAGAGTGGGAGAAGAACAAGATGGGGGAAAAAGGAAGGAAGGAGGAAGGGAGGGAGGAAGGGAAGAAAGGTAGGAAGGAAAGTAAGAAGGAAGGACGGTAGGAAGGAAAGTAGGAAGGAAAGAAGGTAGGAAGGAAGATAGGAAGAAAGAAAGGAAAGGAGGAAGGAAAGAAGGAAGCAAGGAAGGAAGGAAGGGAGGAAGGAAGAAGGAAGGAGGAAGGAAGAAGGAAGAAAGGGAAGGAGGAAGGAAAGAAGGAAGCAAGGAAGGAAGGGAGGAAGGAAGGAAGGAAGAAGGAAGAAAGGGAAGGAGGAAGGAAAGAAGGAAGCAAGGAAGGAAGGGAGGAAGGAAGGAAGGAAGGAAGGAAGGAAGGAGGAAGGAAGAAGGAAGAAAGGGAAGGAGGGGGAGGGAGGGAGAGAAGGAAGGAGGGGGAGGGAGAGAGGGAAAGAAGGTGGGAGGAAAGGAGGGAGTGAGGGAGCAGGAGACAAGGAAGGAGGGAGGGAGGGAAATGAAACGCAGGCTATCAGGGGTGAGTAGCTGTGAGGGCAGAGAGCTGGAGGACACGCACACACAGAGCCTGGGAAATCGAGGGCGGCATTTGGACTTTATCTCAGGTCAGGAGGTGCTGCTTGGCTGGCTCCATCCAGAAGGAGCTTCGGTTCCCTTTGCAGGTACTCGCTCACGCTATTTTCACAGAAGGGTTGGAGCTCCTTAGACAACTTCGCGAAGGAGGCAAATGTTTGCATTTTGTTGACCCATGTTTCCAGGTCTTTGTGTAATGCAAGTTCAGTGAAAACAGGCTTCTGTGAAAATGGAGGGCCTAAAGCAGCTGTCACCAGCGGGAGGCTGACGGGTGCACAGGTGTGCGCAGGGAAGGACTCCCTGGGGCACTGCGGGCGGCTCCACACCCTGCCGCCCTCAGCACCCACCCCCGCCCATTCCCAGGGAGGGCCCTGGCAAGGGGAATGCAGCAGAAATGAGAATCCAGAGGGGACAGAGCTGGACCCCTCCTGGGGGCAGAGAGGGGTCAGCTCCCAACCCTCCTGTGGGCGGTCAGCTGTGGGGGTGCCTTGGTGGGAGGAGGAATGCGTTATACAGAGTCTTTCTCTCCCTTGTTTCTCTTCATCTAATTACCATTATTTTTTTTGCTAACACGTGGAGCGCGGGGGGGGGGGGGGGGCTTAACCCCGGGGGGGGGGGGCTTAGCCCCGGGGGGGGGGGGGGGGGAGGAGAACTAAAACTTTGGAAACAGGAAGCCCTGGTTTTTAGCCCCAGCTTCGCTTCCTCCTCCTAATGTCTGACCCAGGATGGATTACTCCAAGGCCCTTACCTTTTGTCATGTTCTTAAATTAAAAACAATTCTCTTTCAATCCCAGCACGGCTGTCAGGCTCTATGCCCAACATTCGGGAGGCATTTAGCGACAGCTCGTTCCTGTCCTCACCCATCTTGGGAAGTACTTTTGAATCTAGGGAATCAAAGAAGGAAGATCAAGGTGATAGAACTCGCAGAAAGGGAGAGAAGTCAAGGAGACTGGCCACACCTTTGAGCCCAGCCTGCCTATGTGAAGAGGCACCAGGGACGAAGGAGGCAAGGGATGCCAGTGGACAGAGGAGCCCCTGGGCCAGCCTTGGAGGGCTCTGTGCGTGACAGTGGTGGTGGGGGGCAACATGGCAGCGACCTCTCTTCTCCCACCCGAAGAGCCCAGAGCCCTGAGGGACCACCCCCTGCCACCCCTTAGAGTGTGGAGTTGGGTCTTGTCCCGTGGCCCCAGGTGGAGTGTCCCGATTGTACAAAAGGAATAAAAGTTGATGACAGATGCGTGCCGTGCTGAAGGACAGATTTATGACCCATGGAGCGAGGCAGAGCCCGAATCTGGTCACGTGGAGAAGGGCGGGGGCGGGAGCGCGTGCGCACTATTGGCTTGGGAGGGCAGGGCCTGTGTCTGCCTGCGCGGCTGTTTGAGATCTGCTATCTCTCTGGTCATCTGCCTTGGGGATGGGAGGGGTGATGTGTATGTGAGTCTTTCTGTTGGTTTCAGGATTAAGACACCCCGAATATGTTCTGTGTGCCATTATGAATAATTCATGGATACAGAATTATGCAGGTGTTATTCTCAACACTAACTCCAGTGCAGCTGACTGCACCAGGCCTGTTTGTCGGGTCTGCTCTCGTCTGGACACAGGGCAGTGGGCATGGACAAAACAGATAAGAAAGGTTCAGAGCCTGACTGAGGGCTCTCCCACCGCAGCTGGGAGACAGTCAGTGGAGTTTCTTTCCAAGATAGCTGTTAATGGAAGGATCCTAGAGTTCAAGGTCAAGAGTATACAATTGGAAGTCGGTCCTCCGAGAGCCCAGAGAGATGATAACCAACATGGGTGGGCTGTTGAGAAGATCTCACAGTGGAAGTGACATCTGAGTTGGATCTTGGAAGAGGGGAGTGAGAGGGGGAGATTTGGGCGTGAATTCTCAGAGACCTGGTCAAGTCTGCTCCACATCACTGATGTCCCTCACTGTTGACAGCACCAGGTCTGCCCTTCGATGGCGCAGCAGAGGTTGGAGGCATCGTCAGGACTCTCTGATCTCCCTCACACGCCATCTTCCTTTCCTTCACGGGCAGAGGTTACCTGATTATTAGTGACTTCTGGCTGGCAGCCCCATCCCCCGGAATTACACAATAATGCCGGACAAGTCTCCTTTTTGTTAAAATTCAAAATTCAGCACTAAATTATTGTTTCTGTGTTTTTATGGACCATCTACACTGAAGTTGTATGTTCTCCTCCCCTTGTCTTACAACGTTGTTGATTTTTTCCAGTAAGCCCCTCGTCCTGTTGACTCACGCTCAGGTGAGTGGGGGAGACCGCAGACCCTGCACTGACCAAAGATGAGGCATGCACGCATCTTCCTCGTCTGTGCTTTATCTCTCATTTGTCACGTTATAGGTAATACGTAATCTGAGCTCCTCAATGCCTTGCGTCCTTTGTGCTAATGATACGAATGAACACAATAGAAACGGTGGCATCAGCAGGCGTTGATTAAGGATTAGAACAGGGTGACCAATATGCGTTACGTACACGAGCTCATTTTATTCTGCCAGGGAAGCGCCGTCTAGTGTAATAAATTTTGCAGATGAAGACACTGTGGAAAGGTGTGTGGTTTGAGGTTGCCCAGGTGGCCAAGGCTGCAGAGTCTGGTCCTTAAGCCAGCACTGTGTCATATGGAATGGCTCCATTGGGGTCATGGAAGGAGGCTCTGTGCACCCAAGATGCCCCTTTCCACAGTGCCAAGGCCCAGCTTGGACTCAGCGCACACAGGTAAGTGCAGAACTACTTCCTGATGAGCCTCCAGGACCTTCCAACCCTTGTTTCTGCTTGGCATCCCTCAAATACAGAGACCACACCTCCTGCGACCTGTCATGTGGTCATTGGGTGCCCTTGGCTTTGGAGTCGCTTGTTTTCTGAGTGTTGCAAGCTCTTAAAAACTAGAAACCAGTCGGGTGAGCAGTAACAGCAGGAATAGCCGTCCTATTCTGAGTCTGTGATATGATGATATGATCTGTATTGGGTGAAGTTCTTTACCTGTATGTACGTGTGATTACTCCCAAAGCCTTTTGTTGCTGGCAGTCAGTATCCCCATTTTACAGCTAAAACACTGAGGAGAGGCTGCTGTCCTGATGTCTCTGCCTCTCAGAGAGCAAAGACTGCTGACTAGGCGGGGACAGCAGTGAGGTTGTCACTCTAAGCTGTGATGATATTAAAATGAGAGGTCCTAGCCCCCTGCTCTGGCCTGTTGTTATATTTCTGTCCCAGAGGACCCCTGAGGGCAGGGTCCTTAACCTCAGCAGTGCTAAAGCGAGGGCAGGACAGGACAACCAGGCTTAGTCCTGTCCCCTGAGTAGTGTATCTGGCTTGTTGTGGCCAGATGTTTGCACCTGGCTGAATGTCCGGCCCCGGTTGTAAGTGATGACTCAGCAAGCTGCCATTCTCTCTCTTTTGCAGCCTCTGAGTTCTCTTCTGTAAACTAGCCATGTTGATAGTACTCCCCTTGTAAGCTGGTGGTGGTGGGGGCATCGCATAGAAACTGGGCTGAGCCATTATTGCACCATCTGGCTCCGAAATGTCAGGGCTCTCCAATATTTCTTGACCTTACCGTTATTTTTCTGTGTTCAGAATTAAGTAGTTGGAAGAAATTTTATCAGAGTGCTGGTTGGATGTCCTTTTGCAGGCCAAGCCAGCTCATGTTGATTTAAAAATATAGATAGGTGTCTATGTTCACGTTGACTACAGACGAGTGCTTTATTGTCCAGGAACGCAAAGCAGCAGATTCAGGCAAGGTCAAAGCCTCTCAAAGTCATGGCTCCCAGGCCCTGTTTCCTAATGCTTTTGCTTAGATGGTCTTGAAAGCCATGGGTTATTTTTGCTCACTTTATTTTCCTGTGTGTGCCTGAGCCAAGCTCCACTCTTGATCCGACCTATGCATTTGACCATTCTGGGCACATCTTCTAAGGGAGCTCATTCATTCATTCATTCATTCATCAGACATGTATGGAGACAGCACTGTGTACCAGTCTTGTGCTGGTACGTGGATTTGTACATTAATAGGTGTAGCTCCCACCACCTCTGTCCCCATGGGCTCACAGATGCCACATGGACAGCAGGATGCAACAGACCTCAGGAAGTCAAGTGCACTGAGGTGTTTTCTTGAAAAAGGGAGTGACAGAGTTCAAGTGACTTCCAAAAACAACAACGTCTGTTCCACATAGAAGTGTCCCCTTCCACATTTCTTCAGAGAAGATAAAAACAAAAAGCCCCAAAGCACTCCTTTCTCTAAATCATAGGCATGACAGCATTGGCCACCTCGGCTCCTCAGTATGGAGGGAGGTCCTTCCTGCGCCTATCGGCATTTTCAAGGGCTACACGTGAGGGAGATAACTCTGGTGTGACAAGCTCTTTCAGTGGGGAGAGATTTTTAAAGATTGTCAGGATCCTGCCAGCAACCCTTATTCCAGAGCGCTCGTGGGCTTTCCACGGGGACGGAGTTGGGTACGAGCACCTGTCGGGCGCGTGAGCACGCCACCCTGGCAGAGAGCGTGCTATTACTCCGCCAGCAGGTAAACATCCCGCGGGGCGTCCAAGTCCAAGTTCATTCATTACTTTGCCCAGGACTTGTGTTTATTTTTCAGCACCTGTGAAAAAACACATCGATATTTCAATACCTGTTACCATCGACTGCCTGGTGTGCGTAAGCTCTTGCGCGCCTGGAAGGCAATTTTATTTATTTATTTTAATAGAAAGTTATTTAAAGGTTTTAAATCAAAGGTGAGTTTACATTAGTCCTTGTAGCATCTGACTTAAACAAGTTTCCTTTTTTTAAATTTTATTTTAAACCTTTATCCCAATCAAGATTTTGGGTTTTTAAATTGTTTAAAGATGTTATTTTGAGTCTAAATACAAAAGAAATAGTAAACCCATAGAGGTTGGAGTGTATAGATTGGAAGAAAATTCGCCTTCAGATGTATCCCACCTCGCGAGGCCCTGCCTTGTCTCGGAGCATCTGCTGGGAATCTCCGCGTGGAAGTTCCACAGACCAGGCACACTCAGTGTGATAAAAGAAAAATAATTTTCTTTCCCTCCCAGTGCTATTACTGCTCCTGCATCCCCTTAGTCCCTGTGTCTGTTTTAACAGCCTCTCCTATCCAGTTTCTGTGGGTAGATACCCTGGATTCATTTGCAGGCTCTCCCCGCCTTCACTGTGAGGTTTCTTCACCAGGGCACCTGTCCTGCCATTTTCTCCTCTAGTCTCCAGAGCCCAAGGTTTTCAACCTGCAGATGCCCTGTCCCATTCAGAGATCTAGGGCAGGACCTTGCGCCTGGTAGCTCCCGCACACGTCCTGCGTCTTCTGATGCCCCAGAGTGTGAGCTCTCTCTAGCCTCCCTCTCAGGAACCTGGTCTAAAGGACTCCTTATGTTTCCTTTTATTTTCTAACCACCCACCTGGTCTCCTTGCTCCCCAGCGTGGCTTCTCCAGCCATCTTTGCACGCTTTCCAAGACTTGACCATGCCGTTCCTTTGCTGTTATACAAGTCAGTGATCTCCGCGCCTCTAGCACAGGGGTGCCCACACTTCTTCAGCTTGCGAGCTACTTATAAGATGACCAAGTCAAAATGATCTACCTACAATAAAAATGCAAAACATAAATTTATTTCTTCTATATTATCATTATTTAAGTTACTATTATTACTATTTAATATTGTGTATTCTTCTTTCTCCTTTCTCCTTCTCAGCTCTCTTTTCGGAGGAAAGTCAATGTCATAGTTTTTATGAACAGTCCGAAAAAGCCGCTCCACATTTCCCTTCTTTGGAATAGCAATGGCACACAGACAGATGAGGCAGACGCACTTAGAATATGACATAGTGAAAAAAAACCCCTCCCATTCTGTATGAAAGTGGTAGGTTTTAGGCTTCTTACTCGGACCAGCTACGGCACTCATTTTATACCCTTTGTTGTATTTAGTTTAAATAAATTGAAGGCTAACTACGCAGCAATGTCACTGAACAAGTTAGCGCGGTTTAAAGCGCATGCGTAGGGTGCCAAAAGTTCAGACGTCCGATTGGCTACCCTGTATGCCAATCAAAAGACAAATGAATTTTTAATGTCGTGCGATCTACCCGCACTTCGTTCACGATCGACCAGTAGATCGCGATCCACGTATTGAGCATCCCTGCTCTAGCATAGCATCCAGACGGGTCAGCCTGGCATTGTAAGATCTCCAGCAGCATTTTCTAGTGTTCTCACACACCTTTTTCTTTCACATGCCCTCTCTTTCTTGCTATAATCTTCCTGGGCTTCCAGGAATATAGAACTGAGGTCCGACAGCATGGATGAACACCAAGTTTCTGACACAGGAAGAAGGTTGCCTTGCTGGCCAGAAAGCATCAGGAGCCCCGCCTTCAGGGCGGGCCTTATAAAAGAGATGTTCCCTGGAGAGTGGTGGAGAAGGTGATAGCAGCTGTAGGAAAGTGGGTGCTGTCATTGGGGACAGTTGACATAGAGGGAAGTCTTGGAGAGGATCTGAGAGCTGCCTTTCATATTCCAGGAGAAGTATCATTGAAAAGACTTTCACTCTTAGGGACAGAAGGATGGTGGGTGGGTAGAAAGCACAGGACACCATTTTTCATCTTGATGTACAGCTTGTCCAGACAGAGACCTCCCTAAGGACGAGAGGGACTTTCTCTGGGGCGGATTTGCTCTCTGCCACAGAGGGTTTGCAAGTAGAGACTCAACATCATCTTGGCCGGGACACTGAAGGAATGGAAAGCACTTAGTGCCTGGTATATTGCAATTTATTTTATTATCGACGTCGCGGTTATTGTCATTGCCATCATCATCAACTCAGTTTGAGTGTTGGAGGAGCACTGAGGATCCTGTGATATCTGAGTTGCCCCGGGCACCTGCAGTCTGTGTGCATTGTCACGATGGACCCAGCTGCTTGCGGTCACGGAGTTAGAGCCTATGGGAATGTCCTCAAACCAGCCACAGGGCTCTGTGTGTGGTGCCGCCCTACCCCCAGACGACGGCTCTCTCGATTCAGAATGATTTTTATTTTCAAGATTGGAAACAGCTCTCTTTTATGATGAAATTTGCCAAAAGGAATTTGCTTTTTGCTCATTAGAAAGGCTTCGAAAAATGGAGGTGCTCTTAGTAGAAGCACTCGGGTAAATAAATAATGCTGGCATCTTTGCAGGGCCAGTGTGCTTTGTTTTCCCACCGTTTCCTACTTACGACCCCGCCCGCTCCCAAACTGGTGCTAATTGCGCTGTATTTGGGAAAAAAAATTGTTATGCCCCATTATCCTGTATACTTACTTGGTCTAAGAGACGCTTGAGAGACTTCAGAGAAAAAGCAGGTGAGAGCAGGTCCGATTTATTTTTTTTTAATGTTTATAAAAACTTGAAAGCAAAATAATCCGGCTCTGTCTTAGAGAGGGACTTAAAATAGGGCTCTTTTCTAGGAAAAGCAACTAGCTGTCGCTGTTCTCGCTGGCTTTTATCATCCTTCCCTTTCTTCCCTTCCTCTTTGTCTTGAAAGAAATGTACCTGAAAATATTAAGGAGGGGCTGTTGACTATTTTGAGAAAAAAAATGCTAATATACTTCAACTAGTAGCATCGTTTAGCAGTTTAACAAATGTTCCCCGAGCTTTAGAAACGTGGTTTGGTTGAAAAGGGTTATGTTTGCTTCATGATTTTATGGCAGCCAGTGCGAACAAGACAGCGTTGGGAGAAGGAGTGATTTGTTTCTCTGTGTGGTGTTTATGATCACATCTTATTGCATTATATTTGGAGATAAAGCATCGCCCTCCGAAGCCAGCGGTGGGGACTCTGCTCACCTCCGTCACAGGTGCCCGCAGAGCTCCGATGTCTGTGGCTCCACCAGCTGGGTCATATCTCGTTGGGTCAGGGCTGATGGGGCCCGACTCTGGAATAAGGACCCCGGGAGGACCCCTGTTCCAGAGCAGGTGACAGGCTGGAACAAATGTGTACTTGCCGGCAGGAGCATACTGGAGAACATTAGCAGATGAAGGATTTTATGACCACGTAGAGCTAGAGAGTATTGTTGGGACCTTGTACACATTCATGCTCATGATTCAATACATGTTCTGAGCTTCTATTTCTGCTGGGCGCCACGCAGGATGCTGAGGACAGGAAAACCAACAAGCTATGGTTTCTGTCCTCAAGACACTCACGGACTCATGATCTAGATGGGAGAGAGATGAGGTAAGAAGACAGCCCAAACTTGGCAGCCCCGATGGTAGAAATAGAAGAGGATGCAGTGGGGACTCAGAAGGGATGTCTTATTCTGGGTGGGGTGTGGGGCAAGTCATCCATCCATTCAGTATTGATCTACCGCCCAACATTGGCCAAGGTGCTAGGGAAGCTCAGGTGTTAACATTAGACACGGCACGTGTGTGCGTGTGCCTGATGTCTCAGCTGATGGCTGACCAAGAGCTATTGAACTAATGGGAGATGGAGGCTAAGACCTCCCCTTACCCAGGATGTGTAGCAACGTTAGAGGACTCAGTGTGGTTTGGAACTGGGAAATGGAGGTGGAGAGGTCAGCACGGCCTGCTCAGGGGCACAGGGGCTGAGGTCTGTGGAGACCTCCTTGTGATGGGGGAGGCACTGGAGGAGGCGTTTAGGGCCGGGGTGTGGTCAGACCAGATCCCCGGAGTTGGGAGCATCACATGCTCTGCTTTGTGTGAACAAAACTCCATTGCCTCACCCTCACCCCTAGTCTTGAGTTTTCCCTTTGATATCTCCTTTCTGATCATTTCAAACAGTGAACAAGGGGAAGGGCTCTTCGGGGGCACAGGTGAGAATATGACCGGGCTGGGGGTTGGTGAATGACAGGCATAACCTTGACCTGGATGGAGAGCGTCCATAGTCCATGCTGTCCGGAACGGGGAGCCACTGACTCACCTGAGTGCACCTGAGGGTGTGAGATCGAGGGACAGGGGAGATGGGAGGCGGCATCACAGGTGCTCGGCCAGGTCCTCGTCTTCCTCTTCCTTCCCAACCTGAGACACCCGTGGCCCCTTTGGCTTGAGTCGCCTTCTCTGTCCTGGTTCCTTCTGCAAAAACTTCTTCACGACTCAGAACGTCAGTGGACACCTCCTGTATTCCTGGACTTTGAGCTGGACAGCACAAGACCACTGAGTCCAACATGTAAGCAAGGGGGTGAGAAGGATGTAAACAGGAAACAAGGCAGAGGAAAACGAAAGGGAAAGCCCCACAGAAATTAGAAAAAAATATAATGAGGCAAATAGTTCCTACTGGGCGGGTGCCATTGCTGTTGGGGTGGGTTAGCAAGTCAGGAGAGATGTGAAGCAGAGGGTCTTGTGATGTCTTTGGCAGCATGAGAACGACTTCATCTATAGCAACTTATGAAAATCATTTATACCTTCACATGGCTTTGTCGTAGTCAGGGGTTGGCTTGCGAAGCCCGTCTTAAAGTGACAAAACCCAGGCTCAGGTGCTGAGTGATGAGCCAGGTTCCCTCTGCCGGAAGGGGCAGATTTGGCCTGGGACAGTCAGAGGGCACAGCAGACTGTGACTCAAGAGCGAGGAGTTGTATGTGCTGACGACAGTCAGATTCCCGAGGAGCTGAGTCATGCAGATTTGGAAGATGGGAATTTTCCAGAAGGAAAAGGATTCGAAAATGACTGTTGGAACTTTGGCGCCCAAAGACCTCGAGCAAGACACTCCTATCTGTTATTTCCTCAGTTGCAATATAAGTCACCAGGTGACTCCTAAGATCAGTGGAACTTCCACACTAGAGGTCGTTTGCTGTGCCGATTTTCCCCTTCCTTGGGTTTGCACATACCCCAAGGTACAGGGAGATGGAGAGCTTCCTGGAAGAGGAGGCAGATGACCATGAGAATAGGTTTTCTCTTTCTCCTGCTCAGGCACCCAGCTAAGCCTGATTGAACAAGATTTTTAAATTCCTCTTTCGCTTTTCTGCAACCAATTTTCTCAATTTTCTCCTCCCAAGCTTGGCTCTGGTTAAAAGCTACAGACGTTTGGGTGCAGCCGCAGACAGGTGAAAGTCAAGTTCATACCTATTTGCCCATTAAAACAGGACCCTGACGTCTCCTAGCTGGAAAAGGTGGGGGAGTTAAGTCTGTCAAGGCACATGGACAAACTTTCCCATTAGCTGAGATTTTCTGTCGTTCTGTTTCTTATTTATGGATTTCTGCAGTTTACTTTGGACGGGGGGGATTATTTTTCTCTGCTGACTCTGGCTGATTGATTCAATGTGTCTGCTCACTTTCAGATATGGCCAGGGAAGCTGCCGCCCAAGTCTGCCTATATTTAAAATTGAGAACACAAAATGGGTTTTGTATTTGAACATTGAACTTGAATATTTGAAAATTTGAACTGGACTATTTCATCAAGACACTGCATTTTACAAATAATTTATTTTGGAAATATAAGCTTGTTCCTGGGCAGTGTCGATTTTGAGTAACTTGATGTTCAGGCTTACTTCTGAATATTAATAACATTGGGGCTGTGCACACTTTGAGATTTCATACAAACGTCTCAGTGCAAGATGCTTAAATGAAGGGGCTAAAAGTGAATGCTTTCCTTCACATTATATCAGGATATTGGTTTTCCAAACGACGCCCTTCATATAATGTCAGATCAGAAAAAACAGCAACAGTTAGAATAGAAAACAACTCTGTTAATCACAAGACGTTGCACAAGTTTTAGCACCTCAGAAATTATGCATGCTAAGTGGTTGTATGATTTTTCTTTTTCATCGGTTTACAAAATAAATATCTCCTTGATTTTTTTTTAAGGATGAAAGCTTTAAAAATAAGGTTTATCAAAAACCTAATCATGCTCAATTCCATTTCTCATCAAAACACTGGAAGATGGAACTCATTCAGTTCCGAAAAAGAAATATGAGGATTGGTGGTTTGGAAGCAGGGGAACTGGTTCAGACTGGAGCCCCGACACTCTGAGACTCTTTCCTTGGGGATCCCTGTACCCTCCCCTCATCTTTGAACACTTTATAATTCTCAGCGGAAAGCTGACTTCTACTTCAAACGCGACAGAGGGGACCTGGCCCGAGGGCGAGTACGGGTTGGACGACATGGTGGGTAGTGTACGGGTGGAACTGGGTCTCCTAAGAGATTCAAGAAGTTCTAATGCCTCGTCTCTGTGAATGTGGCCTCACTTGGAGTGATGGTCTTTGCAGATGTAGTCAAGTTAAGATGGGTTCATACTGACTTAGGCTGGGTTCTGTCCCAGCCTAATGGGTGTTGTTGCAAGAAGAGGAGATTTAGGACTTAGACAAGCACAAAAGGAAGATGGCCATGGGAAGATGGCGGCAGAGATGGAAGTTGCTGGGCTCACAAACCAAGGAACGTCTGGAGCCACCAAAGCTAGGAGAGGCAGGAAGGAGTCCTCCCTAGCGCCTCCAGAGGGAGCAGGGCCCCGCTGACACCTTGGTTGGGGACTTCCGGGCTTCAGAACTGCAAGAATAAACTTCTGTTGTTTAAAGTCACCCGGTGGAGATATTTTGTTATGGCGGTCACAGGAAATGAACACAGAAATAGCCCCGAGCTTAGAGCTCTGGTGACAGAGAGAACACCCAAGGCTCAAGTGCTTGGACTTAGTACACGTGAGAGACTAGACGAGGCACTTCATTTATTTAAGCCTCTGTGAAGTGAGGATATGGCGAGTATTTATTACAGGACGGAGCGCAGGTTAAAGAAATGATCTGTGTCAGGTGTTTAACACAGGTCGTGTGTGTGTGTGTGTGTGTGTGTGTGTGAGTGTGTGAGACGACATCACCATACACTGATAATTCTGTTGGCCAGTGTTTAGAGCCACAACCTTGATGGAAAATGAGCTGTATGAGAGCAACACGGACTGGGCTGAATCAATAAAAAAATATTTCCGTAATATTCAAACAAAGAATTCACCTTTCGGTTCTCTGATGTCTCCGTATCGGCCCTGGCGGTCCGGTGCTGCGGAAGGAGCGTGTGGCCGAAGTCTGACAGCTTGGCCTGGAGCCCAATTTCTACTGTGTTGATAACAGCGTGGCCCTGAGAAAGTTACTTGATGTCTCTGAGCCTTGCTTGTCCTCTGTCAAATGACATTAATAATCAGAATCCCAGAGGCTTATGGCGTACATTGAAGAGACAATGGTTGCGAAAGGCTTATTCAGTGGTAGCTTCACGGACGTTATCGGTTGTTACTGTCGCTAGAGCTTGATGTCCTGCGCTGTGTGGAGTTTACCGCAATGCCCACCCTTCATCAATGCTTATTAAACCGAATCGGATTTGTCAGCGCATCGCCTCCACGGGGTCATTATGGATTTTCAGGTATGGGGTTTCCTTGCACACTGGCCCCATTAGTTCTGGTCCGAGCAGACCCACCTGGATGGCGCTGTCCCGCCTTGCCGTGAGGTGACTGTTTGCAGGCGAACACGCAGATGCCTGGTGGGAGGTCCTGAGAGAAGGGAGTTCCTCGCAGCGGTTAGGTTGTCTGTAAATGGGGGGGTGAGACGTCTCACCCTTTTCACTGGGTCACGCTCGGGATTAGCCCAGACGGGAATATGGCGGCACCATGGCTGGGGTGGAGGGCGGCAGAGTAAACCTCCCAAAGCTCCTGGGAGCTGTCACGGCTGCCTGCCAGGACTGTCTCAGAGCAGAAAGCGCTCTCTGTCCTTTCCCCGGCCTCCCCCACCCCCTCCCGCCTCCCAAGCTGCCCCTCTCGGGCCCAGGGATCGAGGCCCTTCAGCCTCTCCGTAAACAGCGCTGTCGTCATCTGAACCTCTGAGAGATTAGGTGTTTTTGAACAGAATAACTGAAGCAGAAATCTTGAAAAATGTTAATTATGATGGACTCTCACCGCCTGCATTGTTCAGGATCAGATCCCCCCGGGGCAGGGAATCTCTGTGGCAACGTCGAGGGTGTGGGCCGTGGTGGTGGGCGACGCTGCTTTTGTTGCCACGGGGGCGCTCCGTGCCCACACTGGTCACAGCAGGCCCTCGGTCGTGGGGGCAGCGCCCTGTCTGGCTGTGCGCTGGGAACTGCTCAGGGGAGAACTGAAGGCTGACAAAGAGGCAGGACGCTGACATGGGTGGGGCTCCCAGACCGGCCAGCACCCTACCCACACCCTGGAATTTTCCAGGACGGCAGTTGACAGATGCACACAGGAGGTAGCACACCTTCCCCCAGAAGGTGATCTAGGTGTCACCCATTAAAAACTCTGTTGAGAAAGGCATTCCTGATGGGAAGACGCAGGAAAACATTACTTGGAGCTGGACAAGTTTCTCCCAGGTAGCGTCCGCCTTTTCTCTCATCCAGGATGCCACGGTAGGACCCTGGCTTTGGCTGCCAGTGGGTCAGTGTGACCCAGACGGATGACTGTGGTAACCATTTCATCCAAGAGCCTCCCTGGGCTCATCTTTCCACCTCCACTCCCAAATGACCTCTGATCAGTTATTTTAAGGGCCGTTTTCATAAATTAATTCCAAGTATATCTAAATGTCATCAGAGGTGGCACATAGATTTAGAAGTGACAAGATCAAATCCCAGGAAACCAGGCTCCTAAAAAAGGCTGTCCTGGTTCTCCTACCCACTCTTGACCCCAGAATCTGTGTTGTCCACACAGGGACTCCCTGGCATGGACCCCTTCCTGGCAAGGAGTCTTCCAGTGTGGGTCTGTCTTGGTAACCGTGTTCATGACCGCAGCCTGAATCTGGCTTCCTGGCTTTGCTTCCATAGCATTCCACATTGCCAGCTCTGTCCCCGGGTTCTGCCTGGAAATGCCTTCCCTGGTCACATCCACACCCGCCCCCTCTGTGGGGCTTGGCCACACCCTGCAGAAACTTTATGGCTCCCAGGTTCTTGATTTCAAAGGTGGAGTTCAGCACGTCTCACCTGCCAGCCCACGGGTTTTCTGGAGGTCTCACCCACGTTAGTGACAGTGGTTTGAGGCATTTCTCTGCACGCCCGGCTCCTTAGGCTGGGGGCCTCTCTCTGCAAGTGTCGCCGTGCTTGGATACATGTACAACTCCCTCTTCATGTCCCACGGCACCTGCCCAATGGCCACCCCCTCAGAGAAGGGCTCACAGACCTCAGAGCCCCCAACATCCCAAACTATAGCTCCTGCCTTCCCTCCCTGTGGGACTTCAGCATCGTCTGCAACGGTGGTCACGAAGCCGTATTATTTACTGACCTGTGCGCCCTCTTCGTCTGTTTTTCTCACTCTTGACCGCTAGCTTATCACTGTGTCGCCAGAACCCCAGAGCGGAGAGGTGCTCAGTACACGCACGATAAATGCGAGGTCAAGAGGAAGAGTGGGCGTCGTGACCAGGAGACCCCAGCGTCAGCATGGAAAGTGATTAGTTGCACAAGGCCAGTTTCTCCCGAGACCCCCCTTGGAGGCTGCCGTGTGGCGGCTGGTGGGCTGTTCCCCGTCCCCCTCACCTCCCCCAGGCCTCCCTTCACGGGGCAACGGGCTGCTGCTTCTTCAGCAGGAAACATTGACGTGGCACCAGACTCAGGTTTCCGGTCCATGTTTCAGATTCACGACGTGTGAGAAATACCCATGTTTAAGCTCCGGGGTCACCCTTTCCACCGTGAGATATTCACATATGTTGGAAACCAGGACCAATGGAGTAAAAGAATCCAAATGTCCAGTTCCCAAGTCATGCTCACTATCATCTTTTTGCGTGGAGTAGTGCCTAGAATTCTCCACACTTATTTAAAAAGACTCTACCTGATAGAACATTCTAGAATAAGAATTATTTTTAAGTGAAATACACATCCGTTTTAACGTTTTTGAAGTACTTAATGTGTTTCAAGTATTTTTAATTGAATTTACTGGGCTGACATTGGTTCACAAAACCATACAGGTTTCAAGGGCAAAACTCAGTAAAAGATCGTCTGAACATTAACATTTCTAAAGGTTTTCATATGAACTTGGTATTGGAAAACGGGGGGAGAAGAAAGAAAATGTTTACTGAGAAAGCAGCGCCTACTCTTCCCCTTCACGAGCGTGGATTCATGGTTGACTGGGACGGAGAGACAGCCTCTTGGGTTTTCTGTTGTCACGTTAGATGTGAAGGGTTACGCGCGACAGCCTGCTCATGGAAGCCGCAATGACTGTGTCTCCAACATGGTACCTGAAGTCTTCAGCGGGAAGCGGAGGGCCCTACTGATTAGCGCTTGAGCACATTGGACGTGATCACCAGATGCAGGTGCTGGCTGGGCTGAGGCCCCCCAAGAAAAGAATGCACTAGCCTAAGTTAGTATTCACCTACGTTTCTGGATTGGAAGGTGATCTTCATCTCCACCTTACTCCGCACACCTAAAACGGTCCATTTTCTTTTAGACCAAACAGCAAAACCAACAACACCAAAACACAACAAAAGAACAAAAGTAGAACACTTTCTCCTGCTCCCACCTGCCACCAATCCCGGGGGGTTACCGTGAGGGAGGCGATGTCACCTCCACCCCGTCCCTTAGTTTTGGAAGATGGTACAGCTCTGGGACAATGCTGGCTGGCTGGTCCCGCCAATGGTTCCCTAGTCTTCTGTGAGATCGGGGACATCTTTCATTAGCCCAGGAGTCTCACTGCCCGGGCTTCCTTACGCCTCTGAAATGAATCATCCATCATCACTGGCTTATTTAGAGCTGTTTTTCTGTATTTTTTTTTTTCCTCCTTAAAATTGCGACCTCTGCTGAAAAGACCCCGAGGCATAGAGACAATAACGTCGTTCATTAAAATATTCAAATGAGCTTCAGCAGAGGTAATGACCAAGATGAAATCTCGAAGCACAAATTGCCTGTAACAGAAGCACCTATTTTGCCAAAGGGGTTTAAAGTAACCTGGATTGGGGGTTCTGGCAACAGCTAAACTCTTGTCAAGAGAAAGTTATCTTAGATTAGCATGAGATTCCACATGCATAATCTGGGGTCACCATCCTTAAGTCTTCCCAAAGACAATCACATCAGCCTTGGCATTTCATAAGACCTTTCAGGCTTTTGTGCTGGAAGTAGAATTCTTTTTCTTTTCCTAAAATTAAATGTATTGGGGTGACATTGATTAATAGGATCATATAGGTTTTAAGTGTACATTTCTATGATATATCATCTTTATATGGCATGGTGTGCCCACCGCCCACATTCAATGGAAATATCATTCTCATAATAAGATTTAAAAAAACAACAACAACTATTACTTAACATAAAAACTATTTTCACTCAATCACTTACAAAGATATCACAAATCATTGCTTTTCACTTATTTACAGAAAGCATAAAATTTTGCCGTCCTTTTTGAAAATGAGAAGTTGCCCATGTAGAGAAGCAGGGGTCAGAGCAGAGACCCCCGTAACTGGGGTTGAGTGGTAAACCCAGGGTGAGCAGCAGGAACTCTGTGCAAGCACTTTGGTGATGGGCTAACGAGCAAAGTAGTTAGTGAAGGCTCCACGGCCCAAGGCAGTTCTCTTGAAAATGGTGAGCAGCCAAGTCTCTCGGGGGAGAGAGAGACCCTACTCCTGTCTCTCCAGCCACGTTACCTTGGGAACACAGGGATGACTCTGAGTCTCGGGGTCTTCTGCTCACAGTGGGGACAGCACTGCACGCTGCCTCCCTTGTGTGGAATGGACCCTCTCAGGCCCTGAGTTTCCCTGGCTCGCCATCCTCTGGCTTCTGGTTGTGATAAAACCACCTCCTTTCTGCGCTGGAAGGTGGCTTGCAGCTGCTACTAATCTCTGGGTTCTCTCCCTAGTGTTTTGATTGGCTTCTCCGGGAGCCATGTAATCAATTCCCAATGTTAGACTCTGTCTAGTGGGAGCAGTGGGGGTGCCCCTGTTTCCCTGACTGGGTCCTTCCCTTCCCTCTCTCCCTTCCTCCTTCCTAACCTTCCTCCTTTCCCTCTCATTATTTAAATTCATGTTGTGTGCTCTAATCAATAGGGTGACCTTTTTTTTTTTTTCTTTTGACAGAGACAGAGAGAGAGTCAGAGAGAAGGACAGACAAGGAAGGGAGAGAGATGAGAAGCATCAATTCTTCATTGTAGCTCCTTAGTTGTTTATTAATGGCTTTCTCATATGTGCCTTGACGGGGGAGGCGGGGGATTACAGCAGAGCGAGTGACCCCTTGCTCAAGCCACTGACATTGGGCTCAAGCCAGCGACCACGGGGTCCTGTCTATGATCCCATGCTCAAGTCAGCGACCCCGCGCTCAAGCTGGCGAGTCCGTGAGCAAGCTGGCGACCTCAGAGTTTTGAACCCGGGTCCTCTGTGTCCCACTCTGACACTCTATCCACTGCACCACTGCCTGGTCAGACAATAGGGTGACCTTTTAATTGTATTTTAAACACAGATACTGCCCTGTCTCCATGGAAAACAAATCATGTTCTAAACTTGATGGATTATTATGTGTGGGACTCAAACAACCCAACGAGTCTACTCCCCTCTTCCCACCTTTCTCCACCCTTTCCCCTTGAGAAACAATAAGACGTGTCTCCCCCTGTCCATGGAAGCTGGACTCTTGGAGACAGGGTTCAGGTGTGGCAGCTTCAGTGTCAATCGGCAAAGCCTTGTGGAGGAACAGACGCAGGTCCGACCTGAGAAGGGTCGAGGTCTGGCTTCTTCACAGGTGTGGGGGCCTGCGAGGTGTCCGAGAGTGGGATGCCCCCCACCCCCGCCATATAGTTTATGCCTAGAACCAATCAAATAGCAAATGTCTTGAATGTGAGTTTTTTTCCCCATCATCTCTCCTCATTTGAGAGAACTAACCGACATCAAAAAGTGTCTCTGAGCCTGATCAGGCAGTGGCGCAGTGGATAGAGTGTCAGACTGGGATGCAGAGGACCCAGGTTCAAAACCCTGAGGTCGCCGGCTTGAGCGTGGGCACATCTGGTTTGAGCCAGGCTCACCAACTTGAGCCCAAGGTTGCTGGCTTGAGCAAGGGCTCACTCACTCTGCTGTAGTCACTCGGTCAAGGCACATATGAGAAAGCAATCTATGAACAACTAAGATGCCACAATAAAGAATTCATACTTCTTATCTCTCTCCCTCCTGTCTGTCTGTCCCTCTCTCTGTCCCTCTCTCTGTCCCTGTCACACACAAAAAAGTGTCTCACCACTAAGCACAGGTAACTCAGGCATTTGAGAACAGAAGACACGGCTATTTTGCCTTCTATGGTTTCAGTTACTCACGGTCAACTGTGCTCTGAAAACAGTAAATGAAAACAATGCGGGGAATAAACAGTTCATTGGTTTTAAACGGCACGCTCTTCTGAGCAGCGTGAGGAAATCTCGCTCTGTCCCGTTCCATCGCACCGGGACAGAATCACCCCTTCGTCCTGCATCTTTGCCCTGTAGACACGCCCCGCCCGTTAGCCGCTCAGTAGCTTTGCGGAAGGCGGTCTGCACTGTGAGCAGGGCCAGTTGTGGGAGGATGCTGAGTTCCCCGTGGACGCAATCAGGCTGTCAGTTTTCTGTGTAATCCTGACCCTTCTGGACTCCTATCCACTCCATTTACAAAATAATGTGACTGAACCTCACTTTCCTTCTCCTGTTCCAACCCTGAAAATAACGATTGAATGACAAGAGAGAGAAAAACCAAAGACCCCCGAAGGAGATGGTCTGGATCCAAAGTCCCATTCCCTGGGGCCCTTGCAGCCAGAGGGGCAGGTAGGGGCGGCAGGGGTCCGCAAGTTCTCCATGGTCCCCTATCCCTCTGCAGCTGGGCTTCAGGGCTCACACAACACAGGCTATACCTGCTGACCCGGGCCGTTCGGAGGGAAGCCCGTTCCCCCGGGTCTGGGGGCCGCTTCTCCTCCTCCCCCCGTCACGTTGTTTTTGGAGCTGCCTCAACCTCTATGCTAAAAAATGTTGGCTAGGATTTTCATTGGGTAGCGCACGTTGCCATCTCACTGCTAAGCCACTTAGTTTCGTAAACAGTGCTTTTTATGGGGGCGGCATGATGGAGTGTGAGAGTTCAACTGCTCCAGCATGTCCCCCTTAATAGCCACCGCAGTGTCATACTGCATCTTAGTGCTGGGGGACTGTGTTCAAGTCTTCCTCTTCGTGCGGGCTCTGGGCTCTGGGGAGATCTTGCCCCCTTTGTCATGGCGGGGAGAGGCCATTCTATTCTGCAAACGGCTCATGTGCTCTCAGTACATAGACGATAACTTGGTTGACCCTGTATCCTTAAAAGCACTTTCGCTGGAAACGATTCAGTGCATGAAGGGATACTGTTGGGGTCCTCTCTGTTGGGATTCACGCTTACATCCGCCAGAGCCTGCTCCTGCCACCACCTCCACCCAGATGCAGGCTGCGGTGCCAGGCTAGTCTGGGACCCAGCGGGGGACAAGCACAGAACCAGTGTGTCCTCCCCTGGTCAGTGAGCATGGGTGTCCGCATGTCACGCCTGCTCGCTGCTTTCCTACACCCTGCCTCGAAATACAAAGGGTGGCTGGGGGCTCAGGGTAGGATTTCTGAAGTCAGCAGTGACTTATTTTAGTCCTTGTGGGATGGACCAGGTTTGGACAGGCAACAGATAGGGAGAACTCGGCCATTGGGTGAGTGAGAGTACCTGGTATAAACGCAATTGACTAATAATTCACACCGAACTCACTTGGGAAACCAGTGGTTTAACTAGATTTGGTCTCGTACTTTGTATTTGAACTTGGAATTGTATTGTTCCTTCTCCTCCTACTCCCCAGAGTAATCTGGAAAACCCAGCCTGACTCTAGCAAAGAATTTGCAGGTGATTGTCAGGACAGCCTAGGTCGGTGACGAGAGTGTCAATGACTAATCCACGCGGTAGCATCTCTGCCTGGGACTTCGGAAGGGCAGTGAGTGCAGGACTGTGGCCAGGGAGAAGAGCCGTAGATCTGGGTGCTGTTATGGGTCCCGCCACCAGCTGGCTCCGTGTGGAACCGTGGCTGAGCACTTGCCCTGCATTGCCCTCCTTGGCATAGTGGGACCTGTGAGCCTTGTTCCACTGACCCCTGGCTCAGTCTTCTCGGCTGCCAGCCCTCCTCTTCTCAAACATGTTGATTATATCAAAATGACTCTCATGGGATGGAGTGCCACCTTGTCTGCCCATCACTGGATGGGGACACTCTAGCCTGACCGTCCCTGCGTATAGGAACCGCTGGGAAGCTGGCCTGTACCACCAGGTTGGGTGGGCAGGGCGGGGGCAGCTCTAATAGCTCAGAGCTGACCTCCCACCCTCGTCTCTCTGACACCACTGCCAACCCTTACTGAATCACCAGGCGCCCCATGGGGCACAGTGACACAGACTGTGGGCTCAGTGACAGAAAACTGTCACCATGACCTGACTTCCTTCTCCGGAACGCTGTGCACATAGGAACCCCTCGGCACCCTTCCCCATGTGTGATGCAAGCATTGCTTGCTTGCTTTCTTTTTCTTTTTTCTTTTTTTGCCCCATCTGGAAATTATTCCTTACTGACTGAGAGGTTCAAGTCCCTTCTGTTTATAATAATTTTATTATTTATAATATTATGTTGTTAATTTTCATAAATAGTGCTCAGTCACCATGGCAACAGAATTTTCACAAATCATTAAATCAAATAATGACTAATCGTGATGCTCTGTACTTATATTCATTTTTTTTCTTTCATTTTTTTTTTTTTTTTTTAAATAGAGCTCCACGTTCTTTAAAAAACGTGATTAACGGGGCCCCTGGCTCCACCGACAGTTTCCAGAGGTAGGGGATGGGGTCAAGGTGCAGCACAGCACCTTCCCGCCAGCTCGCTCTCCCGGTCAGGGGTCAGGAGCGTGCGGGGGGCGGGGGGAGCGACCTCAGGGGTCATCTGGTGTGATGTTTCCCAGACTCGGGCCCCATTCCTATTTAGGGTTCTCAGGGGGGCTTGTTTACACACCTGAGCCTTCTCTGAGCCCACCCTCCTGGACCCACATCACTAGGAGCTGGAACCCAAGAGCATGTGCTTCCAACCAACTCACCTGGCGATCTTTGCCCCCGCGCCCCCATTGCCTGTCCAATCCCTGTTCATCCTGCAAGGATGAAAACAAGTCCCTCCAGATGGCCAGTGTACCGTCTGGCCTGGTGGACAGGTCTCCAGAGCAAGGTTGCTCCATCCCAACGCTTCTGAGATCTGGGACCAGACAGTTCTGCTGTGAGGCTGTCCTGTGTGCTGCCGATGCCTGTCCCTGGATGCCGGTGACAGCTCCCGCCACCCCAGGTTGACAACCGCAATGGGTCTACAGTGTTGAACGTGTCGTTGGGGCGAAGTCACCCTGGTTGGGAACCACTGTCCCAGACTTGGAGCACACTTTCTAGACCAGGGAGGTACAGCCTTCTTGCTTTATTTTATCTTATTACGTCTGTTACTTTATTGTATTACTTTATTTCCGACAGTTCTGTGAGGAAGTTCCACCCTATGTTGCACTGAAACCTAATTCCCTATGGGTTCTGTTTATGAGTCCTGTTGTCACTGCCAGAACTCGGGGACACGCCCCTGCCTTTGTCCCAGCACGGCACTTCCCACCGGAAGCCAGCAAGCCTGGGTGCTTTGGGCCACCTCTCCTCTAGGCTGCGTGCTGGTGGTTCACCCGACTGTCATTCCTCTGGCTTGAGTTTGAATCCCCACTCTTGTGTTGTTGGTGACACTGCTGTTTCCCATCAGTCCCATTCCATTTTCCAGTATGTCCTCTGAGGGCCTGCGCTCAGATGTGCCCGCAACAGTTCTCACGTGGGACGTATTCAGAACCTACTGTGTGCAAGGCCCACCTGGGCCTGGTGCTGGGAATATGGAGACAGCCTTGCCAGACAGGACTGAAGACTCACCCAGAGTTGACGTAGGATGTAGGAAGCAGGAAGGGGAGGAGCCCCGGCGATTCCAATACCATCTGAGCTGAGACTGGGCAGAGTCACGGTCAGCAGAAGGAAAGCAGAAGGAAGCACTGATCTGCGCGCAGGTGTAGGGTGGGACCTCTCAGGAGAGTGAGGTGGCATTTCCCAGCTCTAGGAGGCAGAGGGGAAGACAGCAGGCCCAGGAGGAATCTGGACCGTGGGCCAGGGACACAATAATAGAGAGCATCTTAATGGCATGGCTGCCAGGGAGAGGTGGCTTGTCCCTGAACTTCAGATCCTCATAAAAACAAGAGTCACTGAAGTGGAACCAGCCTCTTGAGCATTCAGAGGACACGGCCGTTCCTTTCCCGAAACAACCTCAGACTTTCCCAGGGGCAACCCGGGGCAGGGATGGCAATGTTGGGCACGTGACAGTCCGCTGAAGTCTCTTCACCGCCCACCCTAGGCCTGTCTGGCCTCTTGGTTGGAGGGACTCTGGTCCCTGGAGCTGCCGGGAAGGTTTGATTTATAATGTCTGGATTGGAAACTAGCTCTGAAGTCTTCCGCACATGGTCTTGTTGAGGTCCGCTTCTTTACCTAAAGAATGGGAAAATAGAGCTGGCAGTCACGGGCTGACTTGTGTCTCTCCAAAGCCATACGTTGAAACCCTAAGCCCTAGTTCCTCAGAAGGTCCTAGGCCTCGTTTGGGGATAAGATCACTACAGAGATGATTAAGATGAAGTCATCCTGAAGCAGGGGAGGCTCCTAATCCCATGCGACTGGTGTTCTTATAAAAAAGAGAATTTGGCCTGACCAGGCGGTGGCGCAGTGGATAGAGCGTCAGACTGGGATGCGGAACACCTAGGTTTGAGACCCAGAGGTCACCAGCTTGAGCGCGGGCCCATCTGGCTTGAGCAAAAGCTCGCCAGCTTGGACCCAAGGTCGCTGGCTCCAGCAAGGGGTTGCTCGGTCTGCTGAAGGCCCGTGGTCAAGGCACATGTGAGAAAGCAATCAATGAACAACTAAGGTGTCGCAATGGCAACGAAAAACTAATGAAGATGCTTTTCACTTCTCTCTGTTTGTTCCTATCTGTCTATCCCTCTCTCTGATTCTCTCTCTCTGTCCTTTAAAAAAAAAAAAGAGAATTTGGACAGAGGGAAGCATGAAGAGGGAGCCCCATGGGAAGACGAAGGCAGACGCCGGGGGATTCTTCTACAAGCCAAGGAGCAACAGAGATTCTAGTCAACCCCAGAAACTGGGAAGGAGACAAGGGACTGAGTCTTCTTCCCAGTCCTCAGGAGGAACCAGCCCTGCCTACACCTTGACCTTGCGCTTCCCGCCTCCAGAGCTCTGAGACAACACATTTCTGTTGTTTGAGCCACTTGGTTTGTGGTCATTCGTTAGAGCAGCCCTAGGACACGAACACCCACTTACTGGGATTGTGGGCAGGTAAGATGGAACGCCATGAAGGCCGGGGTCTGCCACGGGATGCCAACTTACCAACTGAGGGCAGAAGATGGTTCTGGAGGGAGAGTGTGGGGACCCCTACCTCCCCGTGGGAAGTGACTGCAGAGAGCAAGTCCTATTGAACCAGAAGCCGACCGCAAGGATGCAGGGGGGCCCCGAGGAAAGGTAGCCCGTGGTGAATGGAGCTTGTACCTGTGTCTTGGCGAAGGGAGCCGTGGGCCTGGACTCAGACTGCGACCAGCTGCCGTCCTTAAGCTCCCACTGACTTCTGCTGTCTCTCACTCCCATCACAGTCCTTCAAGGTCAATAGCATCCTCCCCATTTGATAGAGAGGCTTGCTAGCGACCTGTGAGAGGTCAGCCATGCCCGCCCGTCCAGGGCAGTGGGAGGCCCGTGTCAGTAACTTGTGGGTCTCTAGCACCTTGCACAGTGCCTGGGACTAGACAGATGTTTGGCTCACATTTGTTGAACGTTGGATGAAATAAAATGTAGAGGAATTTGGATTCAGATCGAGGATCTCCCACTCTGGATCCTACCGCCTTTCAATTCCTCTCCAGCACCCAGCGCAGCAGACATCTTGGATACCAGGACAGCGGGGGACGTGAGCCAGGTGCCGACTGTCCAGACCCACGGTGGCCCCATTTCTGAATTAGGAGTAAGGAAATGCATCCCAGAGGCTCTTTCATTGGGAGCGAATGATCTGTTCTAAGTGAGTGCACTTTGCAAATTGTAAACTGCCACGGAAAAACGAGGAAATGGAATGACCAGGACACCTGTCCACCAAGGCTGTGCTGCACCCAGCTGCTCTCATTTTGCACATAACCTGCTGTGGCTAATGCATCAATTTACTCTTAGAAAATGCGCACTGCGCCCATGATCAGCTTCCCCCAGAGTCAGCCGCTCAATCAGTGTGGCCCATCACCCTTCAGTAAACCCCTAACACACAAAAAGCCAATCTCTAGTGCCCAAACAACAGGATTCATGACTTAAAACAGACCAGCCTAATTAACTAGACACACACACACACACACACACACACACACACACACACACACACACACACACACACACTAATTATCCAGAGTATGTCAGCGAGAGAAAGCCAGATGCAAGAAAAGGTCCCTCAGACGCCCTGTTTCGCAATGCAAAGGGTTGGGACTGGCTGCCGCACAAACTGGACAGTTTTACTTGTGGGCGTCGGCTCGTAACCCTGCCAGAGCTCCTCGGCGATGACACGCGTCCCCGAGTTACAGCACCGCAGGTACGTGTAGGCTTTCTGGGTGACGGCAGCTCTCTGCATTATGCAAGTGTCTTTCCCAGTTCTCTCCGCCCCACACACACGATCAGAACCGTCACATCTACAGAGTGGAGGAGGATAGTGCTGTTTATCAAACGAGCCACACGCACGGGGGGGGGGGGGGGGGGAGGGGGAGGGGGGGCGTGCTTGGCCCCCTCCTTCGCAGTTTGTCCGAAAATTGCTTTTACAACATTGTTGCAACCCCGAGTTCCCAAGAATACCACCTGAGGTGAAGGTCTCATATTTCCAGAAGACCTGAATCAACGCAAGCTATTGAGAATTTTAAAAAAAGTTGTGGCAAGAAGAAGCATCTATCAGTCCCTGTGGGGGGATGAGACCACACAGCCGCCTGGCGGTTCTGTTCTGACACCCCTGAAGGAGGTCCTCTGGATACAATTGATGTGTGGTACACCCAGAGGACACTGAGATCATCTTCAGGGGAAGTGGATTTGATGGTTTCCAGCAAATACAACAAAAAAATTTAAAAATATGTAGAAATGAGGAAATGGCTCTCACCCTCCAAAGATGACAATTCGAAACCTCCCAAGGCGCCCGAGCTTGGCTGGAGGAAGACACTCCTGAGTGTCGGGTTAATAGGTAGCCCGAGACTGTTGGGCTGGCGAGGAGCAAGGGGGGTCCTGGGTGAATCGATGAGTTTCCAGCCAAAGCTACGCCCTCGATCATAAAAAGACCTTCTCTTTCGCTCTTATCCGAGGAAGGACTCTCTCCCAGCCTCCCTTCCCTCTCTTCCTTTCAGGAGCTCTGGCGGGGGTTGTCATGGTGGACATGGTGCAGGCACTGGGAATGCAAACATCACAGACAGGGGCTCAGTGACGCAAATAGTTATATAACTAAAATGGGGATAGATGGTACGAAGGATGACGCTGAGAACTACTTTAGTCACGTATGGCAGCGCAGACCTGGTTAGGGGGAGGAGGAGGAAGTGGTCTTCGAACTCACATCTAAACGGGTCAGGAGAGGGCAGCAGGAATGAGACCATGTGGGAGAAGGAGGCTATGGGACGTACCTGAAGACCAGCAGAGAGCTGTGGAAATACTTCACGCAGGGCAGCTCACGATCAACCTTCAGTGATCACATTGGCTGCCCTGTGGACAGTGGGTCGGAACTGGTAAAATCCCGATGTGCAGAAACTAGCGTGAGCGCTCTGGGGTTCCAGGGCAGAGGTGATGTGAGCCTGGGCTGCCGGAGCAGTAGTGGCAATGGGGAGAGATGGGCTTCTCTCGGGGTGTTTTGACCTCTACCCACAGCGTGTGGTGGCTGATTAGATTAGGGCGGGGGTGGGGGACAGAGAGTGGTCTAAACTTGACTCCTACCCTATGGCTTCTGCTTGCTGGATGAACGGTGACGCCTTCACCGGGATCGTTGGTGTCAAACTTTGTATAGCTACTTAGAGAGGCAGCTTCCGTCTGCCTGACTCTGGGAGGCCATTCAAGAAGTGTGTCCTCTGTCCAAGCAGGGAGGTATCCCACAAGGATAGGAACCCTCATGCCCATCAAAAACAGGGCTGATATACACCATCCGTGCTGGGACAGGAAACTCAAGGCCAGGAGCCATGGTGGAAATAGAGTTTGGAGACGGAAGTATATGGAGCCCAGGTGGGCTGCAGGAGAAGCGTGGAGTGCAGGCAGGCGCAGGGGCAGCTGGTTACAAGCAGCACCGTGGTGCGTAGTGAGCGGCAGCGTGGCCAGATATCTGTGTAGGCTCTGCAGAGACACAGAGCTAGGCCTGAGTCCTGACTTTCCCCGGATGTGGCCCTGGGCATGCACCTCAGCCTCTTGAGCCTCGAATGCAGAAAGGTGATGGGGGTAATTAACCAAACAGAATCATGCACATGTGACTGAGAGTCAATAAACTGCTTTTGTCATTACTTCCATCAGCAGAGTAAAAATTTAACTCCGTGCTCACGTGGGGCAAAAGGCAGGGGCAGCATTGGAGGAACGGCCCAAGGTCAAACGGCACCAGTAAAAAGGACAAGCAGAGGCCTTGCTCAGCCAGGGCCTGGGGCTTCGCTCATTCAACCACAGTGGCTTTCTGAGACTCTGGATTTTTCTGAGTCAACAACAAACGTCTTCTCTGCATAATTACAGAAAGTCCAGTGCCAACGTCTTCTTCCGCGGAGCAGCAATTGTTAAACTGTCCCGTGGTTCTGAATTTGCAATAATAACCCAACTTTGGCTGCCGCCAGTGCCGGCAGCCCGGTCAGGTCTGGCTGACACATGTGTTTTGTTTGGCCCGCACACTGTCTCATGAAAATGAAAATAGCCATCCATCAACACTTAAAACTTGGACGTGCCATGCTAAAAATCAGAATTTCCAGGTTCTGCTTGCCGAGAGGCCGGAAGATCGGACAGACCTCGGGTTCCCATCGAGCATGGCCAGAGCCACGTGGCTGCAAGAAGTGAGTATCTTTTGGAAGGGGACACCTGCTGGCGTGACACTGGACGGTTCCTGGGGTTTTGTAGACCAGCCTCACCGCCCTGACTTGTTAAGCCTTATCGACTTCAGATCTTTGGGCTCCTTATCTAAACAATAGTTTGCTGTGTCCCAACTAGGAACACTACTGTTTCTTTAAGCTGGATAAGGTGGTCTACTATTAATATCGGTCATTGACAATATTTTCCCAGTTCACTCAGCCACCCACGCACAAGGGTGCTCCTGTGTGTGCGCCCAGGAAAGCAAATTGCTGTTTATTATTATTATTATTATTTTACTTTTCCTCCAGAATAGTTCTTTAAAGTCCTAAGCTTGTCTCTGCTGGAATCTGGCACGGGTATCAGATTTAGGCCACGCCTCCCACTTGGGATTTTTGTTTGTTTGTTTTTGTTTTTGTTTTACACAGAAAGGGCTCTGTTTCAGGGTCCTTCTCCAGGTGTTCTGCTACCTGAGTGCTTCTGAGATGCACTTGGCCAAACGTTCTGGTTCAAAAGAATCAAAACTCTTCGAGGCCCCCGAGGGAAATGTCTTTGAAAATTCCTCTTCCCTGCCTTCCCGTGATGAACTTGAGAGATGGTGAAGAGACAGATAAGAAAATCCTGCCTCTTCCCCGAAAACAAAACGCAGACACACACACACACACACACACACACACACACACACACACACACACAGCAATAAAACAGCAGACAAGGAAGGTATTTGCCCCAGTAGCAAAGTCAGCTACTTGCAGAATTTCATTTACCCGAGGACAGCCTGTTTTCTCAAATATCCCATAGTGATTATCTGGCAAAATCTCAAAAACATTTTTTAACGCAAGTTGTCTTTGGTCAATAAATACCAGAAACTGAAACGTCCTGGGGGCGGAGATTTATGGCTGAAGCACAACAAACACACCCATAAATCAGGCCGGGAGCCTTCTCTTCGCAGCTCTTAGCAGAGGCCACGAGCGAGCGGCGTGTGTGGGGGGTCCTGGCAGGGCCAGCTCTCGTCCATCTGTAGGGCAGCGGAGGGGATGGCGTTCGAAGACCCCAGCAATTCAGCCGCGAGAGAATGGCCGCTTCTGACTCTGCACAGTGGCGCTTTTCTCTCTCCAGTCCACGTTCGCTGGGACGCTGCCCTTTCCCCTTGCTCTCCAAGAGGGGCGTGTGGTGGAGACGCTGGGAACTGGGTTCGAATCCCAGCTTCACCACTGGGCTGGGTGAGGACATCTCTTCAACGCTCTGGCATTGGACACCCTCGTCTGAAACTTGAGGCTAATGATCCCCACCGAGGAGAGCTGTTGTTAGGATGAAAGGCTCAGCAGCACAGAGCCTTGCGAAATGCAAGCCCTTGCCGCAGTCTCATCGTCATGGTTTACACGTACAGGGTTGTTGGGGAGGAAAAACGTCTTTTCTACCCTTATAGGTTCTTCCTGCTAGTCCGAGAATTAAATGGGCACGAGACACATTAACAGGTAGTGCCAGTTTAACTGTGTCCATACGGGGGTGGGAGGGGCTTCCATAAGGCTAGGGGTCCCACAGACAGTCGGGCAATCAGGGTCCGTGTGGCATCCTGAACTAAGGAGAAGGGGTACGAGTCTGGATCCTCGAAGGGAAGAAAGGGGAATAGAAAAACAAATGTGTGGTAAGCGAGTGTTTGCCATGTCACCAGAATGAAAGGGACTGAGAGAGGACCCTGGCCCCCAAGCCCTGAGGCAGTCCCCTCGCCCCACCGGGCCCGAATTCTGTGTGGTTTCATCTCTGGCAACAGTGTTCTTCCCGAACCGGGTCTTTCACCTCCATTTCTTTAGGCAGTTAAGGGGGAGGCCAAACAAAACAAAACAAAAACCATCCTGAACCCTTTTATTGATTTTTTTAAATAATCAACTTAAAATAGTTCTTATGCCAGGAAGACATATTGTGGGTGGCGAACTCTCGCTCTCCTACGAGCTGCATGGCACAACTTACGTCGTCTGTGCAGTGACCCACCCAAGTCCTTTCAGGGGGACCAGCTGAAGGAGCAGCGGAGATGAAGCAGGGGTCTGATCGTTTATATTTTTTAACAGATTCCACCAAGGATTGCAAGAACAGAAGAGTGGGGTTTTTGTGCACGCTCGGCTCGTGGAACAGCAGAGAACTCCCTGCTCTCTGCCGGGTGGGGAGCCGGGGCTCGTGCATGCCGAGGCGCTCCCTCCCGGAGAGCCCGGAAAACCCCGCCCTCCGCACACTCTCCGCTCCGACCACGTGGCCCAGACGTCCAGTGGTCTCACCATCGCTTGCCAAGTACATACTTGACCAGGAGTGGAGAATTTTCTAGAACTGTCAGCATGAGCAGACTTTCTATTTTCTGTCCTGGGGGCGGGGGAGGTCTACCACATAGATCAGTCTTCCTGGGCTCGCCGACAACAGAAACCCCGTTTCTGCATAGTTGCGGGGACGGAGAGGCCAACGGAGATGGCCAGAGTTTATCTACGACATCGGGCTCTCTTGCAAGGACATTTTCATGTGTGACAGCTCTTCTACTCTTCTTTGGAACAGACGTCTCAGGGGTAGGACACCGGGCAGGGGTTGCCAGACTCGACATCATTTGGTGACGATACCCCCCTGGGTATGTGTCCTCCCTCCTCTGCCCTGCGGACTTCTCTTCTGTAAAGACAGGTAGGATGCTCACCCGGAGGGTGCTGGACGTGCATGGAAGTGCTGGACGTGGCCAGGCCGCCCCTTGCCCTCTCTGCCAAGTGCACATCATTCCCGGTCACCCGGAAGGGCCAGCTCTGCTCTGACAGCGATGTCACTCTGGGCCGCCAGATATGAAGTCACTGTCTTGGCAGAAGCAGGCAGGAATGCCCTCTTGCTGACGCTTGCTCTGGACCATTCCTTATTCTGTGACATATCCACCTTCCTACTCCACAGACCCGGCCTCTGCCCAACTCAAGGTCCCAGCTAAAGTGGCATTATTTTGCTCAACTATCTTCAAAGCGCCCTGTGTATAAAGAACCTCGAGGTGGTCTGAGGAAACCTGGACTCCGATTCTAACTTCATTGTTAGAATCAGAGCTTCATGAGCTGTGCGGCCCTGCCAACCTCAGTTTATCCATCTGCACAATGAACACAGTCATTGTGCCAATCCACACACTCTTCGGAGCCTGGTGACTGGGGTGTGTGAATGCTCTATGAGCTGCAAAGCTATGGCCAGTGAGAGGTGACCTCCTCTCTCTTTTGTGCATGGGGCAACGTCCACATGCCAGAGCCTGCTTTGAAAGCTGTCCCCAGGGGGCCCTTTGCTTCCTTTTCAGCCACATGGGACCCGCCGGCCCATAGAGCTTTTTCAAAGATTTTTTTTTTAATTTATTCATTTTAGAGAGGAGACACAGAGTGAGAGAGAGAGAGAGAGAGAGAGAGAGAGAGAGAGAGAAAGGGGGGAGGAGCTGGAAGCTCAACTCCCATATGTGCCTTGACCAGACCAGTGCAGGGTTTTGAACTGGCGACCTCAGTGTTCCCAGGTCGACGCTTTATCCACTGCGCCACCACAGGTCAGGCGCCGGCCCATAGAGCTTTGATGTCATTGAATCTTGGCTGAGAGGTCTCCTCCACTTGCTCTTGCGTGGGAGTCCTACTTGGTCTTCCCAGTCCACGCCCAGGTAGTATTACTCATGAGGCACAGGGTGGACTGTGCCTCCCCTGCGTGGCTCCTGGGATCGGGGGACACTGGGAGGAGAGGAGGCTGTGACAGAGCTTCTCCGGCTCAGAGAATTGCTCTGTAGTCCCGGGAAGGCGTGAACCATGCCGATCGGGGAGCCGGCCTGCAATCTCTTTCTCCCTTTCTCTCCCTTGCCTTCTCTGTCTTCCCAGCGCTCCAACATGAACCGGCCCTGCTGTTTCTAACAACGCACAGAGGCATCTCACATGCCCATGGGAACACAATCCGAGCGCCCACCCCTCCTCAGGACCAGAGTTGGGGTCCCGCCTCAGCCTTCCAGACAAGAAGAGAAGACAGCGGACGCCACATGGGAGAACAAGGAGCCAAAGTTCACCCCTGGTGCAGCCCAGGACATCTGAAACTCTGCAGAACTCCCATTTCTGTGGAGAAATCCCAAGGAGAAACAGGACTTCACTGAAAATGGAATGTGATTCATCGCTTCCTTTTGTGTGTTAAGATCTGTTGAAGGAAATAAGAAGTTCTGACACTTTCGCCTCTTTAAAGCCCGGGGTTTTCTTGTCTGAACTTGGATAAACTTTGGTTTCGACCCACAGAGAGGCGTCGCAAAGTCCTGGAGGATCATCAGGCAGGGAGCCAAGGAAGTGACGTTCTAATTGCCACCTGGCGCTGACTTTTTTGGACAAGTCAGGGGTTGTTTCTGAATTTTAATCTCTTTATCTAAAAATTGAGAGGCTTTTATTACACGATCCATCAGACCTCTTTCCAGCGTGAACATCCCGTGATCTATTAGCTGTCTAGTATTTATAACCTAATACGGGACTAGGCCCACAAGAATTTCTTTTACTACCAAGAGTTACAACTTTTCAGGATGTTGTCTGTGGTTCTCACTCCAGTGTCCTCCTCACCAGTGGGGCAGGTGCTGCGGCTTAGCGAGAAAAATGGGTATGTATTCAGCGATCCCTGCACGTTGGGGGTTTATGACACACAGAGTGGTTGATGTCCTGCCCATTTCACAGCAGATAACACTGAGGCTAAAATCCGTATTCAAACCCATGTATATGCCATGAGCCCGTTCTACCTGCAAGGTCCCAGTCTTGTTCAGCATTCCCGTGGCAGGCTGGGCTTTCCCATCATTGCAAGGTGGGAGGCAAGCACTCATTTATAATAAATCATTAGAAAGGCAAGCCTCGTTTGGGTTGCAATTATTTCAGTCCATGACTTCTCACGATTGCATGGTCTCGTCGTCCGGCAAAGCCTCTTGCTCCCTCTGTGCTGAATGTTCGTAAAGCCTCGCTTAGACCCTTAAGTAATGAGGTCTTTCACACAATCGAGAGTCCTTGGTGGGCGTCCCGGTTCACTCCTTCTTGCCCATCTCAGTCGCTGTTATATTCAAAAGGCTCCCATGATCGGTGCATTCTGGGAACATGGCACTGAGTGAAGTCAGGTCAGAGTCCTTGCAGTGGGGCTGCGTGCAGCCTAGGATGCTTGACTGTGCGTTTGGAATCTAGGTAACGCGACAGTGTGCTGCTCTTCCTAAGGTGATTTCACCCCGGAACCCCTCGATCATTGCACAGATGATCACACAAGCCCATGCTTCCCCTGGAATCTTAATTTCTCTCATTGACTCCGAGTCTGTGAGGTTTGCTACAATGTAAAAACAATAATGGCTAGTAGCTGTATTCTAGACCCTTTCTGGTTTCCAAAGGGCTTATCTGACTTGTTTTAAAAAGGATTCCGAGAGACCAAGGTGATTACCCGCTTGTATGCACGGAGCACTGGGGATTTGAGTTTGAGATGGTGCAGAGAACAGGCACTGCCCCGCGCCCCACTGCCCCAGACACGTGGGAAAGGCGAACAAGTATTGGCTGGGTGTATTGAACACTAACAGTGCGCTACAATGAAAACGGAGAGTGTACGGATACCCAAAATGCAACTATTTTCTGAAGAAAGGACACTGGTGTGCTTAGCAGGGTCTGAATTCCTGAGGCCCAGCTAGGTGCTGGGAAGAGTCCAGCCCAAGAGTGAGGCTGGAACAAGGACTTAAGGGCTTCAGAAGGGTTGAGGCCACATCTGGGAGTCTGGACGTGGCTGAGGACTGCACTTAGGCTGTGACACTGAGACTCGACCCCTATTTCCAGAGTCTGTACTGCTCTGTGTCTGTCTTCCCAGGGGTGTGGCTGAAGCCCGAGCCCAGGGATTTGAACAGTGCCTTCTGCTCATGCCAGGATCTGGAGCCACTGAAGGGCAGGAACCGTCCTGATATAAGTCCAACGTGCGGGGTAGCATTCAAATGGAGGCAGAGCAGAGCCCATGATTCTAGGAGTTCCCAGGATGCAAAGAGGAGACATCTCCTAGGATGATGACGAACTCACAACCAAGAATCACAGAACACTGAAGGAGGAGGAAGCCCATAGGGAACCAGAAAAGCCTTGGAGAATGAAAGAGGATATATCTGATAAAAAAAAAAAAAAGTCACCCAGGAATCTGAAAAAAGAAAAGAAAAGTTAAGATGTTTTTACTATTCTGAAAGACAGAAATGAGGGAAAGCGGCCAGGAGAAGGGGGAGGGAGGTTAGGGAAGAAAAGAGAAGTTGAAATAACAGCAAGGTGTTAGGAAAAGCAGGGATCACATCCCTATAGAAAAGTATAATTTTTGAATAGAAATAAGTACCATAACAGATGTGCTTGACAGAAGAAACCCCCAAGACTGTATAGCAGTACAAAGAGAGAACATACTAGAAAAGTTAAGAGACTCGGAAGACGGCCTGCCCTGAAGTCACCCTCAGGTCTGCGGCTAGTTTTTGGGAACGAGGAGGCAGAGCCCACACAAGGCATGGCCGAGGTGTGTTGACAATGAGCTGTGTGGATGTTCCAGCGACTCGCTGAAGTCATCAAGAGAAGCCTCCAAGCATATCCGCTACAAAGGATGATTTTTACAAGCTCGCAGAGGAAATTAAAATAAAACAGGATTTCCTACAGAGAAGTGAAAATCACATTGACAACAGATTTCTTCAGCGGGATTGGACGCCAAAGGAGAAGTTCAGTAATGTATTCAAAGAGAAAATAGCTCTCTGTTATGAGCTTGCCACTCTTCTCAAGTGTTTTTTTCAAGAGGGAGTCTTCAGTAAGGTAGAGAAATTTAAAGTCATGCACCAACTGGAGAGTTGGCCATGGACCCCTTTCTGAAAGGACATGTCATCTTGGAGTGATCATCAATAAACTATGACCCTGTGGGCCAAATCCAGAGCACTGCACTGCTGGGTTTCCTATCATCTGTGGGCTAAGAATAGGTTTGAGATATATATATATATATTAATGATTGAAAAAAAAAATCAGAAGAAGAATAAAGTTTTGTGACATGTGAAAATTATTTGAAATTCAAACTTCAGTTGTCCATAAATCAAGTTTTACTGGAACATGGCCATGCCCATTTGTTTACACAGTGACTGTGGTTGCTTTCAAGCTACAAGGGCAACATGGAGTAGTTGTGACAGAGACCATATGGCCTGCAGAGCCTAAACTATCTGTCCTTGTACAGAAAAAGTTTGCCTACCCGAAATGGTGTTCTTTAGAAAGGAGGAATAATAAACTGAGGAAAAAAGAATTGGAGGCAGGAAATCAGAGTAAAGCATACTATCGATAATTATCTTGAGGAATTTAAATGAGTACTGACTACTGACTAATAATCATGATGTCATTATATCTATATCTATATATATTTATTCTTTTTTAATTAAAATCTGTAAAAACAAGCTGGAACTAAGTTTCAGACACCAATGTCATATGATAGCAAGTTTTGAGGAGGAAGCAGATGTTCTATGCAGATTGTCTTGCTTGGGACAAAGGAGGGACGGGTAATATTTCTGTCTTAGAAGAAAATGTAGTGTGTATTAAATTTTTTGAGAGACTTTATAAAAATAGAGACTGTAATTCCTAAGTCAGATGAATAAAAATGAAAAAGCATTAAAAGCCCCTCAATCGTCTCAGGAAAGGGGAAGAAGAAGAAAACTGGTAAAAGAATAGCAGAAAGTATAGAGAAAACAGAAATAAGTCCAAACTTTGGGTTATTCCCAGATAAAACAAGTCAAACACCTAAAACAGACTCACTAAAATATGATGGCGTGGTGTTTAGAAGAGATACGGCTAAACAAATGATTTTAAGAATTGAACACGGATAAAAAGATATATTTCGATAAAACTCTCACCTGAAAAAAGGCAGGATGTCAACAGTTAATATCAGAAAAAAAAAAAAGGAAATTAAAAGAGAAAAAAGGACAAAGGAGATGCTACCCGATGATACAAGAACTAATCAACAAGTTGTGAATTTGTGTATTCTTAAATATGTACATATATACTGTATAAACGGTTTTGGTTTTGCAGGACTTGCAGGAGCAGTCTACCATCTGGTTAGCCCCCTGCTCAGAGGAGTTTTGGGGTTGCAAGGTGGTGGCTGCTCCAGCCATCCAGTCATCCATCCTTAGAAAGAGAAAAACAAGTGGGAGAGAGTGCCCGGCAGGTCAGCTGCGAGACAGCTCAGCCCTCTGAGTACAGTTACCACCTGCGTCTCCAGAGGGGAGACCACGATTGCAACTCAGCTCGCAGAGAAGGTGGCGTCCTTCCCCACGATCCATGAGAACAAGCAAAGGTCCTTGCAATTCCACTTTTTAATCCCCAGGGGAAAGAATCACCCCACTGGCATTTGTAGGTGCAACTCTTCCTTGGTCATTTGATGTACACAACAATGAACTCAAAATACAAATGTAGAGGCAGTCAAGGAATAGAGCTTTGGTGAGGAGGGGTGGGGTGGGTGGTGTGGGTGGTGGGCGCAGGCTGCCTTTGGAGTCCCAGCCCGTTCCCTCTGGACCCCGCACCTGCAGATGCTGTGTTTCCTCACTCTGGAGTCTCCTTCTTCTTCGTTATCTTTTTTATGTTGATTTTTGACCATGGTTTGCATGACTCCTGTTTTGGGAGACGGGAGGAGGATGACTTAGTAGCTGATCGATCTCTATAGCCTTGCATGTGTAGCTGAAAATATACACATCCCCCGTGTGCTGGGTGTACACATTTTACGAATCTTGTCAGTTACATGGCGCACACACACTGACGTGTACTCTACACCAGCATTGCAATAGTCAGAGTCAACCGCACTAGACCTGTCACCGTTACATCTGTCTTGTCTTCCTTTGATGGAGGTGTGTGACAGACGCTCACTCAGGTTGGGGAGTCATCCTTTACTTTTTCCTTTCTGGAAGTCTGATCAAGCTTTTGGTTTATGTATATTGGGAGTTCTATCATTAGGTAAGAAGGAGGAGAAAAAACAACAACCTTTCTTTCCTCCCCAGATCTGCTCCCTACTTCATCCTCACTGTTGGGGAAGGCAGTGTGCCTACCTTAGAAATGACCGTCTCCTCCTGAAAAAACACCCCCGAGCACAAGGGCAGTGAGAATGCAGGAAACCACAACAGAATATCACTGAACCTTAATAAAAAAATGAGTTCCTGATACATGATAAAAAGTGGATGATCCTTCCAGACGTTGTGATAGGTGAACTAAGCCAGACACAAAAGGACAAACGCTGTGTAATTCCACGTGCACGAGGCACCAGGAACAGGCAAATTCATAGAGACGGAAGGAGGGTGCTGGCTCCCAGGAGCTGGGAGTGGCGGGCAGGCGCCTGAAGTTGTTGTTTATTGGGAACAGCGCCTTTCTGGGGGAAGATGATAAATTTCCGGAGGCGGACAGTGACGATGGCTCGCAGCAACGCGAACGTACTCAGTGCCGCTGAGTTGTATGTTTACAAACAATTCAAATGGTCACATTTATATTCTGTATATTTTACCACAATAAGAAATAACTTTAAAAGTTCTGTTTCCAGACATATTTGCAGGTCGAGTGTGGGCAGACGAGGTTGGATGGGGTTCTGAAGAAAGGGGCCACTCGGCCCTGGGACCCCTCGCTCTTCCCGTATCGCTGCCGCGGGTCGCCCGGGCCCGTGCACGCGCTCCCGGGCCGAGCAGGACATCCCCGTGCCCTGCCTGCGCAGAGCAGGCGGCCGCAAAACATCACAGGTTCTCCGATCGGCTCCGGAGCCCTGGACCAGACCCTGACGAGGAGGACAGATGGAGCGTTGACTCAGATCTGCCTTCCCGTTGTCAGAAATCCTTCATCATGCCCCAATTTTGTGATGCGATGTCGCTGGAATGCAGCAGGAGCAGCGGCACATTATAGAATTAATTGCCTTCAGCTTGAAGGCCTGTGATTAATTGATATGCAGCTTGAAGGGCCATGCCTGGGGAGTCAGTGTCACAGGGCTGCGTGTGCGTGTGCGTGTGTGTGTGTGTGAGGGGGGGGAGCCCAGGGCGGGAGGGGGTCTCCTGGGACCATGTCCACTCCCCCCCCCCCCCCCCCCCCCCCCCCCCCCCCCCCCCCCCCGCCAACGTCAGCTCACCTCCACTCACCCACCCCTGCCATGCTCCACCTTCATCGCCGGGAGACCTGCAGCTCAGGGACGGTGGCGAATGCCGTGGACGGACGGACGGCACCGCACGACAGACAGAGCTGAGAAGCAACCGTGAATGTCTTTTTATTTCATTGCATTTATTTCTTCTTTCTGCGTCTGTTCTCCTCATTCAAAGGAACCATTTCCTGCACCTTTTCTTGTGATTCTGCTCTTTTCTCCCCAAAGACTACTTACTAAAACGGCTGCATTTTTTTCCAGTGGGCACCTGTGACCTGCCCCAGAGCTCCAGCTCCCCGGCTGATGTGGGCTGCAGGTCACAGGTCCACTGTGTGTGCTGAAAATCACCCCATTTCACAACACCAGCTCCCGGACCACCAGGGGGACAGTGGGCAGCTTGTGCTTGCAACTTTGGTGTCCTTCAAACCACTAGGCTCTCGTCTCCTCCCAGCTCTCTTTTCCCATTGCCCGGATGTCTTCATTGTCACCTGAAATTCTCTAACAACCTTCAGAAATCACAAAATCTGGATTTATTGAAGAAAAAATAAATTCTATGCACTGTGCTCTTCCCTGGGAGTCACGAGAGAAACATGAGCCGAAGCCTTGGTTCGCCGCCAATTCACGGTGCGATATACAAAGTATGATATATACACAGACAGCGGCAGTTACTAATTATTCGGGGCTGACTATTACTGACACTGTCATTTGGTTCTTTCCACACTCTAACCTCATTTGATCCTCAAAGCAAACAACTATACACGAACAGTATCATCAGCCCATTTCGGAGATGGAAGAGGGGTGGTTCGGGTGAGAGCGGAGGAGATAGAGTGAGGGCTTGAGGCCTGCCATGCCTAAAGCACGAAGAAAAGGGCTGTGTGAATGGTGACAGTGACATCTGAAGGCGGGCTGCTGAGGACAGGCTGGACACTAAACAGAACTTTGAATAGGGAACCAGCGTTCACCAGGGAAAGGGCAGAGGAGGGAAGACCTGTGGTCACAGCGCAGTTTGCAGGTAAGCACCACTGCAACTGGTTTAACGTTGCTGACGTCTGTGGCAAATCCGGGGGTGCGGCAAGCGGGGTCAGCAGCGGAGGACAGGACATGAGTGGGGCCAGGTAACGGGGGACCCTGCAAGCTTTTCTCGGGGGCCTGGGCATCTTCTCAGAGCAGCCAGAAGACACAGACACGTTTTGAGCTGCAGAGAGCAAGAAGGTTAACGCACATGATGCGGTTTTGTGGGCCGAGCACATAGTAGGTGCTCAATTCATGCCTGGGAAATAAAGCAAGCTATTCCGGAAGCATCTCGGAGCTTTCAGTTTAGATGGTTCATTAACGCAAAGAGCTGTGCTGCAGTCAAAGCCAACAATGTGTCGCTTCCGTGCCCATGTCTGTTTCAGACCACGCGTGGAATAATTATCGGGGTGGCTAACAATGGATGATTTATTATAAATATCAGCTTTGCTGCTTGGTAATTCAGATCCGAAATATCTGCCCATTTCCATCCCAAAGGGAGGAAGCTGGTTAGTTTGTTCCCCATGTTATAACTAGGAAATTAAATTCAATGAACTGAATGAATGGCACAGGGGTAAATAAACTAATTTCATTCACACAAGGAAGAATACTACTGACTATGTCTATAGTTGGCTAAATAAACCAATTAAGTACTTCCACTGTAGACAGCACAAGCCAATAGTGTAGCCACGAAAAAAGGGGAAAAAAAAGAAGAAGAAAAGAAAAAAAGCTTGTCTTAATTAAGTGTAATCCAAACGGGTATTGAGCTACCGCCTGTTGGCTTCTGGCTTCTCAGCAGCTCGGATGGTTCCGACGTGGTCTTCAGGTGTGCCCCTTTCTTGAGTTCCAGGTTTTTATCACAAATGGAGGGAAATGACATGACCTCATTCCTCCAGCACACACCCAGAAAATGACAAATCCTGGGCCGTGTGAGACAACGTTCTCAGGGTCTGGGGTCAAGTGGACCCAGGCTTCCATCTGTGGCTGGGTGATCTTAGGCAGGTTATACGACCTCAGTTTCTTCATCTCTAAAATGGGAGCAATAATTGACTGCTTCTGGTGATGATGCCGAGGATGAAATGAGGAGGGGATATTCTAGCCTAGCCCAGGACCAGGCGTGTAAACTCTGCGTAGTGGTTCATGCTTCCTCCCGGCTTGAGTTCTGTCTGCCTGGGAGACTGGGGGATGCCCCGTTCTGAGGGTCAGAGGAACTGAATACTTTCAACCACTCTTTCTCGAGCGCCTACTCTTTGCTCGGCTTTTAACATATAGTCCAGCTGATGAGTCAAAGATGAGTCTGCACGTGGAAAAGAATTGCAATTTAACAGGAAAATGCTGAGATAGGTGTTCAGAGTTTAGCCAGACTCTAATTCAGTGGTTCTTAACCTGGGTTCTATTGAACCCTAGGGGTTCGATGAGTCGGTCTCAGGGGTTCGGAGAAGCCTCTGCCGCAGAGGCCAGAATAAAGTAATACCGTAATTTGTTGTGAGTTCATGCACTTTGTTGGTTTTGTTCTTTGAGCAAGGTGATGTTCATGCACGGCTCATTTTGTGCACCAGTAAAAAAAAATATACCTATGTCTTGAATTTGGAAAAAAAAATCATATTTTATTTATCACTAAAGAAGGGTTCGGTGAATGCGCATATGAAACTGGTGGGTTCGGTACCTCAAGAAAGGTTAAGAACCACTGCTCTAATTAGTGTCTTGGCCCCCAGAAGTCACTGATAGCACGGCTCTCGGGAAGCCGCGGATATGTTTTCTGCCTGCAGTTTTAAGCTTGATATATCTGGCTCCCGCCTCTAGCTGAGGTCGGTTCTTGGTGTGATTGAAGCCGATTTGGAGCCAGCTGGGGTGTTATGATCCTGATCGCGGGACCAGGATCAGCATAGAGGAAAGAGGAGGTTTGCTGCTGGTGGAGATTTACTGGGCCAGCGCTGCCATCCCAGGCCAGTCGAGCTTTCCCTCTGTGGGCCTCAGTTTCCACATCTGTGAAGTGGGGGTGCGAGACATTTCCTGCTCGTTCTGACACTTGATAGGGAGCAATTCTTGAGCTATGGTGCAACTCTGTTCTCCGGGGAAAGGGAGCCCTCAGTCCTAGGGGTCACACAGAAACACAGCCAACAAGGGCCAACGTGGAAGGTGCCGGGCCAGGAAGCGGCGGGCCCTGACTCAGCCTGGGCGAGAGTCAGCAAGACTTTCTGGAGGACCTGAAACCAGAGGGGAGTTACCCAGGGCCTGAACACGTCAGGGAGGGGGAAAGTATACACCTGCCTGACATGCATAGAAGCTGGCAGCCCAAGCTTTTTGGTGTTACTGAAATTGAAATAGACAAGGACGTAGAGCTTGGGGAGGACACTCTAAGAGAGCGGGGCTGGGTCCTCTGGCTGCAGGGTGACCTTGAGGGCGGACCGTTAACTGTGGCGGTATGGAAAAGGGGCAGAGTCAAAAGGAGTCCTGGAGGTCACATCTTTAGGATGCTAGCTATGCAGGAGAGGAAGGGGTAGCCTGACTCTGTTGGAACCCGCCCCCCTTTCCCCACCAACCCACGCCGGAACAGAGCATGCCCTGTGCAGAGATGCCAGGTGAAGGGACAGAAATCACAGGAGGTGGGAGCTTCCAGTGTGGAGCTCCTGGGTGTGAGGAGCCGGGCAGCGTCCAGAAAAAAAAGAGGTCAGCCGCAGGCCCCAGAGCTCAGAGACAGGTTTCAAGGCGGGAGACCAGAATTGGGTGCTAAGATGGACCACAGAGATCCAGGAGGGAGAGGCAGAGCTGATGATGGCGTTTGCTGCTTCAGTGGAAGGGGAGCCAGCCCTCCCCTCCCCCATCCCCGGCCTCTGTGGTCATCCGGCCACCCACACGTGGCCCAGGTCCTCCCAGCATTAGAGAGGAACAGGCAGATCCAAATCTGTTCCCTTCTCGCTGCTCAAACCTCCATCTTCAAGCAGGAAGGAAAACCCAGAACAGATGAGGACAGAGCATTTGATCAAAACCTGACAATCCCCAAATAAAACACTTTATGTATATGTTGTTCTTCCTCCAACTTAATTCCTTAATTTCGTGTGGATGTCCCTGACAGCTTGTCAAATGGGCTTCTGCAGAAGAGCTGATCCCCGGAATGCCAAGGACAGAAAGGTACGCCTCTCCCTGGCCCCCAGGTCCCCAGAGGGAGGATGAGCAGATGTGAGATCTGGACCACCCCAGGGAGGCAGCAAAGGGCGTGTCAAACACCCACACCTGGCACCTCTTCTCTCCTGAAAACGTTTTGATCAAAAGTTATTTTATGAGTTTTTTTTGTTGGTTTCTTTGTTTAATTGCCCATGTGTCAAATCTGAGAACACAGAGATAGTGATGGCTTCTTCTTCAGAGGCACTGAACGGTGCCCTGGTGTCCTGCTTCAGCCTAGCTTTCTGGTCCTAATAGCCCTCTCTTCACTTCACCTCCGGCTCTGATCTGTCTCTCTGGCCTCGTGTCTTGGTTCTTCCTGTGAGAGGAGCCCATTCGCTTGGTCCCGTGAACTGGGAGGCGGGGGAGGGCTGTACATGTTGGCGTGATTGAAGTCAGTAAAAAAAAGTCATTCTTCCCTGTCTCCCTGAGCCTCACACAAATCCTTGCACATGGCGGATTTTCCCAGAACCAATCAACTGGCCTTTCCTCACATGGTGATCCCTCCTGGGAAGCCCCTCCGCCACATCTTTTCTTACTTCTTCTCATAGACAGGGGTCAGCAAAAGTAGATTTACAGTTGTGAATACATAAAGTGGAATTTATTCTTGTATTGTTATTTATTAATTATTGCATTATTTTCCATATGAAGAACTATAAACTTACTTTGCTCACCCATGTATGTCCATCCATCCACTTACCTACATGTCTCCATGTTAATGTTATGTTTCCTCCACTAGAAATGATGGAGAGAAGACTCTGTGTGTACCTAACTCTACCTGTATCCCTAATCCTTACCACAGGGAAGCTGCCCCATAGAAGGCCTCCAATAAGTATTTATTGAATACACAAAGAACTCACAATTCTCACAACACTTATTCTTATACTATGCTAGTTACACCCTTTCACTCAGTTCTCTTAAATCTACTTAGTCTCTCCTTCTGGAAGCATTCCTACCCTTACTTGCTGCCCCAGGGAGAATTTGGCAAGTTGGGGACCACACCATCCTTGCATTCTGTGTGTGTGTACCTCCATTTCCGCTCTTAGTGCACCACATTGTGCCAGCTTGCACACAAGCTTGACTCATCCATCCCATCCCCAGAGCAAGGTCAGGACTTGGCCAGGCCCACTTATGCATTCTTTATGTTTAATGCAGCATAGCCACTATGAGTGATGAATAAGAGGATTTATTGAATAGATTAATGAGTGAGCAGCTTGGTTGGAATTCAGCTTTGGACAGAATTGTACAAAGTCAGAAAATATTTGATAGCAAATTGAAGTCCAGGCTTATTGTGGGTGGTGGGATCAATTTCTAGACCTAAGTCCACCTGACATCTTACCAGGACAGCATACTGAAATCCCTTATTATTTGATTTTTAAAGGCACAAGGCATATGATTTTCAAAAAGTCCCAGATCAACATCAGTCCAGTCATTTTGGCTCTTTAGCCATCAGAGCTCTCAGTCAGCACCCACCCCATCCTCCTTTTCTTTAATTTTTCATCAGAGATTGATTAATATTCATTAGGTGATGCTCATATTTCTGAAGTCGTGACAAGGCACTTTACAAAATTAAAAAAAAATTTAATTCTGTTCACCACTCTGTGTGATGGATATTTTATCACCGCATTCCAGGGTTTAAAAGAGGCTCAAAGGACATAAATAATTTGACCGAGCTCATGTTGTTCATACCTGGTAAATCTGACCTGCTGTTGCTATGACGCTGAAGCTCTGCTGTTTCTGAGCCTCTTCTTAAGAGTCGGAATCTTGGGGGGCAGGAGGAAACCTCAGAAGTCATCTGGCTCTTACTTCTCACTCAGTAAAAAACTCTCCTACTTAACCTTTTTAACAGAAGTAAGCTTTATTTGTATGGTTATATCATCTTCTTGTCTTTCTCATCGCTATTTTCCTCATTATTGTCATTATCGTCATCATCATCACCATCATCGTTATCATATTTGGCACGTTCACTATTTTATGTAGCTATAAAGTCTCATAGTTTGTAAGTAAGAGCTAAGATATAAACCCAGACCTGCTTTGACTGCTGTGATGGAATGCCTTGTAATTCTTAGGTTGGGCAACAACTCTTTTCCTTTACATGATGAGATATTATATTTTGGACAGAAAAGTCAGTATTCAATTAGTGTATCAAAGGACCAACCACTCAGTGCACACAAGTTTAATTCCTCATTTATATACCAGTCTTTAGGTATTTGATAACAATATTTAATTAGACCTAGTTTTCATTTTGTAATTATGTTGACCCCTCTTATCTGAGTCACTTCCTGGTTCATCTCAGCCCCGGGACAGATGTGCTGACACAAGGTGAAAACTCTTCTACGACTGAGTCTGATCCGGCAGCCTTTCTGGACAGGGATGTAGTGGGAATCGGATGGCAATGAGACACGTCAACACTGTTTGCGATGGTAAGCAGGAGGGACTCCTGGCGGGCAAAGTTGGAGGGAGGGTGGAAGGGTGGACAGTCACACTGGGCAACATAAACCAATAGTGCCAGGCAGGGACAGTGAAGCAGGCAGTGCGTGGGCCACTATCTTCTTGATAGAATGCTAATGCCTCTGAGTCAGGAGGGAGTAGTGTGATGCAGTGAGCGATCATCCTAGTCTCAGACCCCTTGGATCTATTCCCAGCTCAGCCAGAAAGTTGCTCTGGGACCCTGGCTCATTACCTTTTCTCCTCTGGGCTGCAGCGAGTCCATCTGAAAACCAAAAGTGGTCTGCAACGATCTTCATGTTTCTTTCCCTGGGAAACTTCTCTGAATTGAAGTTGGCTGGAGCAACGTTGATGCAGGTGATGGATTTGAGAACGAGATGGAGGCCGAGCGTTTAGATTTGTTGTTCTTCCCGTACATACGGGAAATGCGAAGAACACCTCCCAGTGAGCCTTCTTAGGTGTTTCAGGCTTAGAAATACGAGTTTCTCTTCAATATAGCCTCTTCAAGGGCAGACCTGAAATGTGACTAGGGAATTTAATTGAAATTACTACTTGGTGTAATGCCATTTTGATACCAGTTGGAGTTTCAAAGGAAATTTCATTGAGTTGGTTAGAATGGTAGGCGATGCACCTGCTGTTTAGAAAAGGACAGTGACCTCGAGGTGAGGAAGCCTGTCCTCAGTCTTTCCTATGCTGAGAAGCAAAGCTGAGCACATGGCCACTATGCCAGGTCTAAACTTTCATCAGACCCTGGCCTATAGTCTAAGGCTGATTAGTAACATGTGGGATTCAAGGTAAGGTAAGTGCCAATTCTATTAACTCAATCAGTACCAGAATGATTACAGATAACTTATCAGATATTCTTAAAAAAAATTACACATCACATTGCGTTATTTACATAATGACCTGATTGTGTTTCGTTTCAAACTGAATGAAATATGAAGGCCTCTGGAACGGAGATGATAGATTAGCCGTCTAGAGCGACATCTTACTCAACCACCTTTGACTCTTTGCAGAATAAATTGATGTATACATAAAACCATGTGATAAATTTAACATTTCTTTCTCTCCTGCTATTACATCAAACACAAATGGCTAGAGAGATTTCTGCACACTGAGTTTGCTGGCTGGATGTAAGACTTATGCTAGTCTATGGTGTATGAGATAGCGACTTTGGGGACCTTGAGAGCCTTTCCCTGAACGGGGCAGGAAGCACCAGATGACCTTGAGGTTTGAGGAGAGGTACGTAGGTTATAGTATGCAGATGCCACGGACCAAGAGGATGAACAATGTTTGTAAAGATGAGCTCTACCTTGAAAGTCCCAAGGGCAAAACTTTGAATTTCATTTAGGTCTTTTCTTGTTTTGCAACAAGATGCTTATCTGAGAACATCGCTGTATTTAAGAGTGGTATCATCCGAGACCAGGTTATTCAACCATGGTTAATAATGCTAAGCAATGCAAAGAGGTGTGTGTGTGTGTGTGTGTGTGTGTGTGTGTGTGTTAATGCATGCATATGTAACGAATTTGTGTACATAAAGCATGTCTGTAGTAATACTTCTGTGAAAGTTTAGGCACCCATGCAGATTTGTTAATACCTGCTACATGGTAGCAACTATGATCAGCTTCTCTCAAGGTAACTTACTTTGGCAGCCCCATTTTTTTCTTTTCAGGAAAAAGGACAAACGAACACAACTTTCAGTATAATTTAACTACTCTAGGTTGATACAATAGCATAAAACCTAAGAAGCTAATTTTATATACATTCAGCTGTGCAATGTGCTGGCTGTGTGACCTTGAATAAGTCATTATTTTTCTCAGTTTCTTGGTCACCTCGCTCTGAAATGAACCCCAAACTCAACTCTTAGCTGCACCATGTTGAAGGTCACAGACAATTGGAGGTGTGGGGAGGGTGTGACATGGTGGTGAGGAGCTTGGACTGCTCGAGTCTGCCACATCTCGGTCAAGTGACAGTGGGTTAGTCACACTGAGCTCTGGGGGCCTCAGTTTCCTCATGGGTAGAACAGATGTTGATCCCAATCCTCATGCATTGTAAGTTAATTAGGTAAGGCACTTTGCTTGGTGACAGACACATGGTCAGAGTGATCAGTGAGTCACGCAGAACCCTGAACTGTGCACCCTCCTGAGCTTCTGGGAATCGTGGTGGCCTTCTGACCCCCTCCCCAGCTTGGAGAGGGAGGGCACAGTGGGCACAGGTCCCGAGGTGAGTGACAGTTCGTCCCCTCCCAGTCCCGTACCCAGCACGCTCTCCGTGGGGGGCACCGGCTCCGGGACGGCTCCTGCTCTCTTTCTCGCCAGCTCTCCTGCCTTCCCGCCTTGACAGGTGGACATCATTATCTCTGCCGTGACGGTGAAATTACCGAAGGAAACAATTTTCACCCTGAAGCCATCAATTTTACTTTTGATCCTTCTCCTCAGACGAAGCTTCCTTCCAAAGTCACTTAAAAAAAATTAAAAACCCTTTAAAAGGAGGTTTTATGCAACAGACAGTGCTCCTTATTTGAGTTATTTCTTTAGAGCCTGGATAGCATTTCTGTTGCTCACCGTCGGATAAAACATTAATCACGGACGTACTGAGCTTCGGAGAGCACCTTCAGACCTGCAGCGCGTCCCTGGCAAGCACTCCGGGGAATGGCTATAGTCTAAGTCTGGACAGGGGCACAGCCACGGCACTCACCCCTTCCAGGCTGTCTTCACGCTGTCCAGGCACAGGGACAGGGGGCTCTCCTTACTTTGAGCTATGCTCTCTATGGAGAGGGAACTGGACACACAGGGAAAACAGAGCTCATGCTCGGGTGGTCATGATGACTCGGGTCCTTAGGAGCGCCCCACACCCCTCCGTGAGCGGTTGTATCCTAGACTTAGATTAAGCTCTGGTTCTGTTCTCAGGTTCCTGGAAGACACGGGGTACCTTGTTTAACCCCCACGAGAGTCAGTTCCATCACCGGTCAGCATGTGGGTTTCATGAGCTAAGGCTATTACAGCTTCCCCACACGTTACACGGGCCGGGGGACTTGCTGGGTTCCAGATACCACACTGCTGTGTACACTGATGCTCTCCGTCTGTTTGTGTTCTGGGTGGCGGGCATTATAACCCATCTTGCCACAGACCTGGTAAAGGTGCAGGCTTTTGCTCAAGGCCGTGTAGCTCGCTGAGCAGCGCCGGCCCCAGCTGCCCTGACGGAGCAGAGTCTCTCCCTCGATGGGAGGCTGGTGGGGGGGATGCCTGTGTCTTGGACACAGGAGATGCTCAGGAAACACCAGGCTTTGTTTTCCTTGGCCATTTGTCCTCAACGTGTGCTGGGGCCCCTCCTTCCCGGCAGGAGGAGCATACGTTTAAGCGGTTCCTGTTACGACCGTGTGTCCAACTCAGAGAGGGCAGGGGGCGCCCACGTGGGCTGGTGGTGGGTGCAGACTGCAGGTCGAAGCCGAGCGGAAGAAGACCGTGACTGGGGTGATGAACACCCTCTGCGAAGACGCGGACGGCGACGTGCACCCGCAGAGAGTGTGGCAGGCGGTGGGGGTCGGAAGTGGGCACTATGGTGACAGAGCATGCGCAGTGCGTCCAGCCAGGAGGGCTGCCACGTGCAGCCAGGTCCCGAGCTCCACCTGGAAAGTGAATGGAGGTTTGCCCGTGGACAAGAAAGGCATTCTGAGATGAGGCTTAGCCTAAGACACACTGTGTGGGCTCTCCTCCCCACTTCCCCTGTTCGCCAGCCTTCAACAAGTGCCCAGGCACAATACTGGTGGTGACAGTGAACATCAGAGAGGTGATGAGGAACAGACAGGAACCCTCATGTTCAAAGAGAGCGTGGAGGCCACATGGGCTGGGAGCAGGGCATAGTTACTGATGAGCTCATGATGGGCCACGGCAGGAACTTAGATCATAGACATGCGTGTGCGTGGTGTCACAGTGCTCTAAGGAAAAAAAAGAAAAGGGAATTAAAATAACTCCAAGTGGGACGAGTATTCTCCGATTCCCAAGCTGAGCTAGCTGCCTTTATTCCTCTTGGTCACTTTCATCCGCAAGGTTCACCCCTTTATGTGACTCCCAGATGGCTGAGTTTGTGCACCCCAGTGTAGGCACTGGGACAAGGATAAGCAGGCACGTGTGGCACGGTGGATTTGTCACCAAGGTTTTTACACAGAGAAACCCCTGACCGCCCCAGTGATCATTCCATTTGACCCCCAGGTAAATTTGCAATGTCCAGAAAGTTCCTCTTGGCTTACAAAGTATTTGCAACATGATGACATATTGAACTTCATGCTAGAAATATCTGTAAGGCAACACATAGGAAGCTGATGAACTTAACTTCTTTTGCATTTGGGGCATGTAGAAATTTTTCACACAAGGAAGATGGGTTAAATTAAAAAAATGTATTGCTCAGTCTTTAAGAAAGGCTATAGGTGGGTGGAGATTAATGTTTTATTATCTTCCACATGAGTGTTCAAGGCAAAAAAAGAGCCAAGGGAGGTGGGAGCTAACGGCCAGTATATCCGAAGCAGGGCATGTGAGCAGGTGTGTCCGTGAGAAAGTGGCTCGTGACCCGCCAGTGCCTCCCTGGTCCGACTGCAGAAGGGCACTGGATGTGGATTTATTCTGAGAAGACCACCAGTAAGACAGGCAACACTCCCCCTCCGCAATGCGCCTGCCGTCCCCAGAGGAGGTACTGTCACTCTCCACCTGTTTCCTAGCTGAGTGTACAGTTGTCCCGCATACGACTCTGAACTTCTGTGTCTATGGACCTTGACACACGCAGTGCACATCTCATCTGAGGGCTAAAAACGTTTCCCATCCAACCAGGGCTGGGCCGTCTCAGCCATGTGAGCATCCTTCTGTGTTTTGGTGGAGATAGACACACGCAGCAAACCTCTGTGGGTGGGGAAGGAGACCGGTGGTTGCAGAGACCCAGTGGGATTAGGAAATATCAGTTACATTCTCAGGCCCAGCCTGGGTACAGATGGGGACACTCACTGGGCTTTCTGAGCACTCAGAGGGGAATGTTTGCCCAATGGGGCATGCGGTAGCTCGTGCCGGGCCGACTGGCTTTTGAGCCATTCCTGTCTTTCTCACGTCTGCCTGAAGCACATCAGAGGTGCCCTGCATACCTATCCATTCCTTGATTTCAGGAGCCGAGCCCCACTGGGTAGTTTATTTATAACCAAACTAACATCCCTGTCCTTAGCGAGTTAAAAACATGTTATTAAACAGAAAAGACTTGTTTATTTATTTGTTTGTTCGCCGTTTCTTTCGTTCTCAGCAATGATCTGGACATCAATTCTTTTCTGCTAAGTTTCATCTTCGGTTCTAAAAGAAATAAAAATACCTAGGACGCTGGTGGTACCTCCCGGAAGCTTGGGGTCTAGTGTGCAGCTCAGGCACAGATACACGGACAACTTGAATGCAGCGTGAACAGTGTCCCCATGGAGGTAATGAACCCAGGAAGGCTGCATGGAAGAAGACAACTAACTCACCACCAAGAGAAAGCAAGTCAAAGAAGGCTTCCCCAAGCGGGTGAGCTTAGGCTTAACCTTGGTAGATGACTTGAGATTCTCCTGAGGAGGAGGCAAGCAAGGGACAGTGTGAGCAAAGACCATGACCTGTACACCAGATGGCATCTGTAGTGTCAGTTACGGCTGGGACACGGGGCACAGAGGGTGTGACTTAAGAGACAGGCCATCCAGGACGAGCTGGGTCTTCATCCTGCCTCTGTAACTTAAAGGAGCTGGGTGGACGCAGCAGAGAGCGGACAATGAAGGGCTGTGTTTGCTGGCCTCTGCAGCACCCCCCACCCCCGGGCAGGATGCTGGGGCTATGACACCCAGAACAGCTGGGTGCCAGGTGGCCCCGTGCCGCAGCCCCTGCGTTCCTGGGCAAATTCAGAACAGCTGAGGATCCCCGGCCCTTTCTCATGGCGCATTGTCCGCGCAGGCCTCCCCTTGGCCTCAACTTTAATTCTTGGGTGCTCTGGGGATTTGGGGCAGTCAGCAAAGCCTGCCCCTTCCTCCCCTCCATTCATTAATTACTGTCCTCGGAAACTTCCATCTATTCACACTGAGCACCGGTTTTGGGAAGAACCAGACCCATGTAGAATGCTAGTGAACTGATACGGCTGGACTCTCAGAAGAGCTACCAGACCACGGATGTCAGTTAACTAGGAATTTGGGGCCTGCCATTTGGAGGTGCTTGATAAATAGCTCTATGAGCCATTATGTCCTCCACCAAGGGAGGGGTTGGCCACCTCCCTGCTGAGCCACCCCACTTCTGGGATTGGGACAAGCACCTGAAGCTCTGAGACAACAGTGCCCACATGTACCCCCAGGCCGGCCGGGATGGGGACGGGTCCGCTTGGGCTGAGCATCCTTTTTCCCTGTCTTCTCTCACCGCCTATACCTACCACCTCGCTCTCCTCATCTGTCAGGTGGGACCAATCACAGTCTCGCCTCTATGGGAAGGAGGTCCCGCCACAAATGGGTGGTGTCAGAGTCACCTCGTCCCTTATTCTTCCCTTCCCTTGGGGTCACTGCGACCTGCACTTGCCCAGGGCTCCCAGAAAGGGCACAGAGAAAATCCTCACCTTTCCACTTGACAGAGACTCCTTCTGCAGGGGACTTCTTTAGCAAAGTGCACCTGCTTGGGAAATGAGGAATGTGTGGCTCAAAAGCTGATCCGTGTTGGATTAAAAACCTGCCAGTTGACCATCCGGATCTGGGAGTGAGATCGTCCGCATACTTTCTGGTGTCTTTTTATATATAGTGGCAGAGCAAAGGAAACTGAGTCAAGAATTCCTGTAGAGAGAGCAATCAGGACCGGCAGAAGGCATGTGGGGGCCCCTGGGGGGTCGTGACTGCAGAATTGAGGGGAAGAGAACAAATGCAGAAAATTCCAGTTGAGAAAAATAAAAAACAACACCCAACTTTTTCTTGCTCTTTCTACCAACACCCCAAAGGCTGAATGCGAGCAGCTGCAAAGGATGTTGCCCAAAGCGGTGATGGAAGTTTTGTTTTAAAATGTATTTGTGTTTTCATTTGTTCTGTCTGGTTTTCTACAGAGCCCGGATGAGCGGCCACAGTTTTCTCTATGTGACAGGGGCAGCTTGGTGAGTGGTGGCCCTGTCTTTTTGTCTCCCGTCTGACATGTGACGATTAGGAGCAGAGGCTTGAGGAAGGATGGTGGACCGCCCTTGGAGGAGGCAGCTCTTCCTGTTCAGAGCAGGGCTGGAAGCTGCAGGTTGCTGCTCTGGAAGCTTCCTCCACATGCGGGGCTGTGCTCGGGAGAGCTCTGAGCCCTTGGCTCTGCCCCAGGGCTGTGGGAACAGGACGACCACACAAACAGGATGACCGCTTGGGCTCACAGGCAGCCGCTTTCTCAGTGTCCCGAGCTAGTGAGCGATGGTCCCAGACTCAACGCCAGGTCTGCTGGCCTCCTCGGGAGGGGAGGTCTGTGCCCATACCCCGTCCGCCCTGCGAGGCCCAGTGCCGGGTGAGAGAGCACTGTCCTTCCTCAGGGGGTTCCCATCATATCTGTCCCAGCCCCCCCCCCCTGCCCCCGCACATGCTTACCCGGCTGCCCACTTCCACGCTTCCGGAGTCCGTCTCTTTCCCTCCACACCTCGAGGACCCCTCGGCGTTGTAGACCCTGACCCCTCTGCCTTCCGAAATCTCCGGCCATTCCAAAGTCCAAGATAGAGAACTCCGTACTCCCACCCAAGCTCTGAGCAATCCTTCTGCTCACACATTCATGTAACCCAGGGAAAATAATGTTCATTTTTAGAAGTGAAATTTTCCTAGCGTATGGCTCCATTGCCTTCCCTCCGCCACCTCTTCTTTAAATTCTAAACCCCTGCCTGGGCCATCCTGGAGAGCCATGGGACCCCGTCCTCTGTGTGACCTGCTGTCCACTCAGGCCTTTGTTCCTCCGCGCACGAGTGCCCCAGCCTGGGGTGACATGCAGACAGCTCAATTTGCTTCCTGGCACATAGTAAGCCCTCAGGATGTCCCTGCTGATGGAGCCGATGAACAGCTTTCTGATTGAATGCTCAGAACGTATTTGCTGGACTACAGAATACTAAACAAACTTTTCACAAGTGCCCTGTTGAGTTGGGTACCATAGCGACTTACCATCTCTATCTAACAAAGGAAATAAACAAAATAAATGGTCCAGAGAAGTGAAGTCACTCGCCCAAGGGCACAATGCTAGCGAGTCACAGAGAAGGTCCAAACCCCAGGCCTCCTGCTGGGTCAGAGGCCGTGGGAAGGCTGTGGACTCTGCGCTCAAAGTCACTGCACACTCGGCACGCTGCCTCTTTCCTTCCAAGTGGCCATGGCGAGGCCTTGAATGCCATGCTAATGTGGCCAAGGCAGTTGCTGGGCTCTGTGAACCTTCCTCGGCCTTGTCCAGGCGTCCAGGGAACACACAACTAGGCCGGAGCAGTGAGAGGAAAGGAATCCATTGTCACCCGCCACTTGCCAGAGAACACTTGACATTGGGGCCAGATGGGATAGCCACGTGGGGTGTTTCGGGCAGACGTTGGCCCCCGGCCACATGGGGCCACCCTGCCGGGCCCCTGCTCATCTGGCCCAGCTGCGCCAGGGCTTTAGAACTAATCCACAAGATTGTTCTTTTCAACTTTGATTGGCTGCTGGTGACATCATAGGAATTTGGGAGAAGTGATTTTATTGCATATCCTGTTATATATGTTTTTGATTAATAAACATTGGGCAAAGGCAGTTAATTATGCTATTATAAATGCAGATGTGTTGTTGGCAGACTATTTTGAAAATGTAACATTCAGTCAAGTAAGGCTTGAGGAGGGTGGTGACTCTCTCACTGTGTAAATGACACCAGAACCTTACAAAAGAGGTTTCTGTGTACATTATTGCCCAAAATGAAGCTTTCTAACCCAGCTCAGGGTCCTACCTTTTACATTTCATTACTCAGTAGATCTTCCAAGAAGAGGGGGAGATTTTTATTTTCTAATGTCTCTTATAAGGCAATACTTCTCCATGGCATGTCTGTAAGATAGCATGTGGGTATGCGTGCTGGTATTTGCAGAAGGCAGACACGGAGGGTCAGCAAGAAGTTTTCTAGTTCTGATATATAATTGCCGTATTCGTTTCCTGGGGCTGCTGGGATACATGACCACACTCTGAGTGGCTTAAACAACAGGGATTTGTAGTCTCACAGTTCTGGAGGCCGGAAGTCCCCGATCAAGGGGTCAGTAGGGTTGGTTCCTCCAGGGAGAATCTAGCTTTCACGTCTGTCCTAGATTTTGGTGGTTGGTTGACAACCTCGGCTATTCCTCAATCGGTTATACCTTCTAACCACATAGCGAGAAAACCAAAGACCGATGCTAATGATGATATTGCTCAAGCCCACCATGTGTTCAGACACTAAAAATGAAACAAGACAACTTACTAATTCATAAAACAAATCAGAAGTCACGATGTAAATAACGAAGTATTTAAAATAAAATGACAACATCATTATTTATACAAATCTGTCAGGTAGAATTAAAGTGTGAGATGGGGGTTTGTAACTTTGCAGGTGGGTATTAAGAAATATTAAAGTTTAAAAGTTAAAAGCAAGCATTTAGTTTGAGAAATTAGATAAGGAGCCACAGAGTCAACCCAAAGAAATAGAAGCACGACATAATAAAGACAAGAGCAGATATTAGAAAAAAGATAAAAAGAATCAATGAGAGCAAAGCTCATTCTTCATAAGACTATTGAAACAGAAAAATCTCTGATAAGGTTAATGGAGGGAAAAAAGACAGAATCACAAATAAAAAATATTAGGAACAAAAAGGGTTAGTAACAGACACTGGCACAGATTTTTTGAGTAACTTTGCTACAGCAAATGTGATGGTTTATACGAAAGGGATAATTACTGAAATAATATGAATGACTGAAATTGAAGTGAAAGAAAAAAAATAGCTAACTAAAGCAATTACTATTACAAAAAAGAACTTGGGGGGCATATAAATTATATCAATGTATCTCTTCTAGAAAGTTACTCTGTCTAGGTTGTTTTTGAATAAATTGTACCAAACTACCAAGGGACAGATGAACTATGACTTTAACCAATTGCTTCTGAGGAAAGAAAGAAAGGAAGAAAGCTATCCACCTTACTACGCAATGCTAGGATTCACTTGATTCCGAAACTGGAGGCCAGAGCAAAAAGAGAAAAAATTTAGGTCACTTTTATTAAGATAGAGACAAAAAATTATAAATAAAATATTAACAAATTAAACTCAGTGGTATTTTAAAACATTGCATACTTGATTCACTTCAGAAGTGAAAGATGAGTTTAATGTCATAAAGTCTATTAAAATAGAACACAGAATCAACAGATAAAAAGAGAAAATATATACAATCATCTCAATAGATGTAGAAAAACAATTTGATAAAGTCCCAGGAAACCTTTGTTATAAATATTTTTGGTAAACAAATAAGAAAAGCTAAGGATAGGGTCTAGTATTGGCATATACCATAAAAAGATCTCAATACATTTAAGATTTAATAACACAACAAAATAATATAGCTGTCTAACCATGACAAAATTAAACCAAGAGATCAATAATATAAAATATCTAGAAAATCCTAAAATACTCAGGGATTAAACAACTTCTAGAAATAACTATTTAAAAAAGAAATTGCAGTACTAGCTAGATAGCAATACTAGAAAAACAATAGAAAAAAAATCGATGAAGCCAAAATCTGTTTTTTTAAAAAAAAAATTAATTAAAGTGATTAATTTCTAGACAAGCTGAACAAGATAAAACAGAGAGAAGACGCAAATTACACTTAACAGCGATGAAAGATGTGACATCCTCAACAATAGTAAAATTAATAAAAGGACAATAGTAAAATATTGTGAACAATTTCAGGATCAAAAAAATCATCAGCTTATGTTAAAAACAGAAAAAGGACAAAGTCACTGAAAGATGTAGATTATCCACCTAAGGTAAGCACATTACCTGAACATTCTTGTATCTGCCATCTAAATCAAATTAGTAGTTAAAAAAGCCAAACAAAACAAGCAAATTAACTAATAGCAATTCCTGGCCCATATACTACACTGTTGAATTCTGTCAAACATTCAAAGAAGACCTCCAAACAATTCTTTGGGCACTCCTTCAGAATATATGAGATGAGAGAATATTTCTCAACTTATTTTATGAGCCTTGCATTAACATAATTAATCTTGATGTCTTTGTCTTTACGATATGTACGAAAACATGCAGAGCAATACTCCTGCAGGATACAGAGGTAAGAATCCATCAGAAATGGATAGGTTCCTTTTTTGCAAGTCAAATTCGACAACACTCACAAAAATGTCATAATGCATCATAATGAGAAGGAACTTATCCTAGCAAAGAAAGTTTGGCTTCACATTCTAAACTCAATCCATGTAAAATAAAAATAAAAATAAAAAAATAATAAAACTTATGTAATATATACTAACAACAAGCTAACAGGGAAAAATCCTCTCAGTAGATACAGAAATATGTTTTTTAAATTTAATACGGATTCATGAGGAAACAAAGAAACAAAAATAAACAAATAAAAAACTCTTGGTAAACTAGAAATGGAACGCACTTTCTCAACCTGATCAAGGGAATCTAACAAAAAGCTAGAGCTAGTGTCATGCTTAATGGTGAGAGACAGACAGAATGTTCTCCTGTGAAGATCGGACACGAGGCACCACTGTCCACACTCACCATTGGTGTTTTCCATTGTACTGGAGGTCCTAGCTTGTGCAATCAGGCAAGAAAAAGAAAGGAAAGGTCCAAGTTGGAAAGAAAGGAGTAAGACACGATTGTCTGTGTAGAACGTTCCAAGAAAAACATAAAAGAAATTGTGTAACTTATGGGTGAGTTTAAGAAAGCCCTAAGATACAAAGCCAGTGTACAAAAATCAAATGTAGTTCTCATATAAGCAATGAAAAATTAAAAAAATAAAATTTAAATAAACAATACCATGTAACCAAACATCAAAACTATGGCACACATAGGGATAAATTTACCAGAGCATCTGTAATATCTGTACACTGAAACCTACAAAGTACTACTGAACTGCATTAAATAAGTAAATAAATTAAGAGATGAAACATGTTAGGGATTGAAAAATTTACTATTATTCAGTTAAGCATCCTTAAATTAACTGTAGTTCCTCCAAATCCCAATAAATATCACAGCAGGATTTTACTTTTAAATAGGCAAGCAGGTTCTAAAATTTATATGGAAATGCAAAACACTTAAAAATACAGTTTGGGTAGAATTACAGTATTTGAACTGAAGCTACCGTAATCAAGCCATTGTGTTTTTAGTGTAAAGGCAGATATAATAATAGATCAAAGGAAAAGAATGGAAAGTGGAAAAATACATCCTCAATATATGGTCAGTTGAATTTCAACAAAGCTCCCAAAGCGATTCAAAAGGGAAAGAACAACCTTTTCGACAAGTGGCGCTCGAGTAATTGGACATCCGGGTGGGACAGAAGGAAGCTCAACCCTTACTTACCTCACACTATATAAACCATGAGTTGGAAATGAGCCACGCTCTGAATATAACAGCGGCTAAAACTATAACAGTTCCCGATAAGAATGCAGAAAAAACCCCAACAAGCTGTGGCCTTACGTAGGCGAAGATTTCTTAGATAAAACACAAAAAAACATGAATCATAAAAAAGAAAAAAAATCATAAATAAAACCTCATAAATATCGAAAGCTTTTACTCTTCACAAGACAGTGAAGAAAAGATAAAGGCAAGCCACGGGCCAGAAGAAAATATTGAAAAACATTTATCTGACAGGGGACTGGTATTCAGAATATATAAAGAACTCCTACCCTCAACAGTAGAAAGGAAAATCACCTGGTTTTAAATATTGTGGGTGCAGTCGCTGAGCAGGGCTGTCCTCTCAGGAGATACAGGGATGGCAAATAAATACCTTGCAAAGAACTCAAAATGATTGGTCTTCACGGAAAAATAAATTAAAGCTACAAAGCAAAGGCGCACACCCACTAGAATAGCTAAATTTAAAGTGACTCATAATAGCAAAGATTGGGGAAGGCTTCAAACAAACACAGCCTTCTACACAGATGCTGAGGGTTCAACACATTGCAGCCATTTGAAAATAATTTGGTAGTTTCTTTCCCTTTTTATTTTTTAAAAAAATTATTTACTGATATTAGAGAGGGGGGAAAGGAGAGAGAGAGAGAGAGAGAAACATTGATTTGTTATTCCACTTATCCCTGCATTTACTGGTTGATTCCTTTATGTGCCCTGATCAGGAGTCTAACCCACAATCTTGGCCTGTTGGGATGATGCTTTAACCACCTGAGCTACCTGACTGGGTAATCTGGCAGTTTCTTATAAAGTTTTATATATCTGTATAGTTACCTTATGGACTTCTTACCTTCTTTTGTTATCCAAGAGAAATAAAAACTTACCCCCCTACAAAGATTTGTACTTGAATATTCATAGTGGCTCTATTTATAATCCCCCCAAAACCTGAAAACAACCCAAATATCTGCTAACTGGTGAAGGAATGAACACATTGTGGTATAAGCACGCAATGGAATATTACTCAGCTGTAAAAAGGAACATACTGCTAATACATGTAGCAACATGAATGGATCTCAAAACCATGACGCTAAATGAAGGAGTCCAGACACCGAAAGCTACATACTGTATGATTCCACTTCTGTGAAATAAAACAAAACAACAACTTATATGGGCAGGAAGATGCTGGTTGCCCGGAGTTGGGGCTGGGGGCAGGGCGTGAGCACACATGGGCAGGAGGGAGCTTTCTGGGGTGATGAACATCATCTATTTCAGGACTGTGATTATGTACATTTGTCAAAACTTCTCAAGCTGTACACTAAAGCCGGCGAGTTTTATGTTATGTAAATTAGAACTCAAGCTGATTTAAAAAAACAGCCTAAATGCTGTTGGAAGAAGAGCCAAAGCCTAGGCGAATATAACTGCAACACATTTACTTTTCGCTCTCCAGATCAGGGAAGTGCCCGTGAAAGAGCTTTAGCCATAACTTTCCTACCCTATGAGCATCCAAGATGAAAAGGATGGCGATGCCAAGACTAAACGCTCTGTTGTGGCAGAGAAATGTTAGTCCCAGCTGCAAATAGGGAGCAGATGACCCTCCTGGCTTCCTGGCAGGCAGAGCATGGGTAAGATGTGAGTTTGCACAACCAGCCAGCGATGTCACCCAAGTTCTGCAGGGGACATTGGGTCCTGAGAGAGTGTCACCAGAGATGTAGTTCCAAATGCAGAGCCCAGTGTATGACTTGCCTTCTCTCCCCAAGTGTAAGCCCTGTGAGGACAAAGGCTCAGCTTTGTCCAGTGTTCTGTTCTCAGGGCGTAGAGTTACACCTGAAACGCGGTCGAAGGAATAGCGTCCTAGAAAACAGATGAAGACAGCCGCAGTAGTGAGAGCCAGCCACACGGCAGGGTCCGATCAGCATCCGCTGCCTGGCGTCCAGAGCCGCAGACGGGGCTGTACCAGGGGTGACAGATGTGGGCCAGTGGTATCGGCAGCAATGCAAGACTGGGGGTCACCTACGCATGTCAGCAGTGCCCACAGTGTTGCCAGGACGGGTGGCACGCATCATTCGGTGCTCTTGCCGGTGTTGGTAGCAATGGTCGTGCTGGTGGCATGCTTGGTTTAGCGGTGCCAGCAGGGGTAGCCAACCAGACGTTCCTTGGTAAAATTGTGACTGTGATTTCAGTGGCCTGGCCTCTCTCCCTCGCTGTCTTTTTCCTGAAGTTTCTTCAGACTTTCTGTCTGTTTCTTCTGTCAATCCCCCAACATCCTTCTCATTAAATCCCTTCCTGCTTAATTTAATTAGAGTCAGTTTCTGTTGTTTGCAGCGGAGACCCCTGACGATTACAGATGCGCAGCTGTTAGAACCAACGAACCGGATCTGTGCGAATCAACACGGATAAACCTGAAGAACATGTCTGAGTGAGTAACAGCGTGTAACAGGAGGGTGTATGCAGCACGAAGCCATTCATGTAATTTTAAACACACGCCAAACAACACTGTCTATTATTTATAAATAAAAGAAGATATAGTACCAGTGTTAGAAATAAGGATGAGGAAGATATGCAAGGACTTTAGAATGTTAAAGACCTCTTGGGGAAGAAGAGAGAAGAACAGCAGTGACAGGGGGAACTCAGCACGATCTCAGATGTGTTAGTTTAAAGAGGTCAGAGCAGATGTGGTGATGGACTGCTTCATTTGTTTTATTGGGGTGCAGGAGCATGGACATTTACGAACTTATCTTTACTTCTATATATACCTAAATACTGTATAATTATTAAAGGAACACAGACCTCTCTTATCCCTGCCTGTCAAGGCTCCCTCACTCCCTACAGGGACCTCAAGTCCCCACTTCAGGACCCAGGGATTTCCCAGAGCCGAGTTTCAAATCTGGTGGCCCAGGATAAGCTCTCTCCCTCTTTGAAAAATGTGATCATTGTAGTCACAGCCATCGCTGCTGCCTTTGTCCAAATAATCAGGTTTTCATAAAAAATGTTAATGGTGCTTAGTGTTGGGAAATTTGCCCCCCAAATTGGATTAAAGACATCATAAAATAGAATTGAATCTTTAATATATCGGGTAAGCATTGTTTTATTGAAGCAATATAAAGAGGTCTTTATAAACGCTTTTAAATTATAGAATACAATGAATCTTTAATTTACTGTTTAAATATTTGTTACATTCTTAAAATAAAAAAGGGCAGTCTGGGAGTCTCATCATTTTTTAAAATAATTTCTTAGTATAACTACCTAAAAATTAAAGATGATGTAATTAATATATAATCCATTACGTGTTAATAAATACATTATAATGCACACACATACACACACACGGGGGGTGGGAGTTGCTGTGCATATATGACTTCTTATGCTCCTACAGAGTGTTAATGCTCCAAAAGGTGTCCTGATGCCTCTCGGAAATGCTGGGGCTTGTGGTGGGATTAGAAAAGCAAAGCCCTGTGCAGTGTTCGTCCTGGTATTTTGAAAACACTCATCACTTTCTCTATTGGTTCTCCTCTTTTAAAATTAAGAGCTTCCAACTAAATATAGAGGTCAGGAATAATGCTCACGTAATGAATGAAATGACTGATGCTCAGAGGGAAAACCTCATCAGTGATCTCATATTGTTTTAGGGATTAAGAGAGACAAGATTTATGTTCCTTGGTTGTGTTTTTTAGAATATTTTCACTTGATGATGTTGGCTTAACCCAGATCCCAGTCTCCATATCTAGTTGGATGCTCTTAGATCACTAAGGTAACTTTGCAGATTACCTGAACAAACAGTTAAGGAACATTTTGTATATGAAGGACTCTATGTTTGGCATTGGAAAACCCAAGACAAATAAAACACGGCTATGCTCATAGTGTAATGCATAAGACAAACTCATTGGATCAAGGCAAACTCATTGGATCAGGTCAATTGAAATTTGAAAGGCTTGTATAAGATGTAAACACAAGTAATTATGGAAAACTCACCAAGATGGGACAGTTAAAAAAGCTCTCGTGGTAAAGGTGTTGCACAAGCTAAATGTTAGTAAATGGATAGGTGTTAACTGAGATGAGGTGAGAGAACAGGGCACCACAAACAGAGGGGGCAACATAAACTAAGGTGTGAAGTTGCATGGTGTGAGCTGACACTGACAAGCATCATTACTAGATGCAAAAAGGAAGAGTGGGACCTGGAAGGACTTTTAGGTTTGGTTGTGACCAAGATTCTGAAGGAATATAGTGCTGCATCCCTTCCCCAAAAATACTCCAGAAGAAATACAAGGGAAAAAGAAAATAAAAACTAAAAAATACTCTAGAAAAATTTGAATAAGTGGCAGTAAAAAGTATGTGAATAAAGAGAGAAATATACCATGTTCATAGACAGGAAACCTTAATATCATAAAGATATTAATTTAACGTAAATTGATCTGTCCACTTCAGGTAGTTCCAGTCACAGAACTTAAATAGTCACACCTAAAATATATAGCAGAGAATAAAGATTAAACTTCAAATGTTAGCCAGGGCCTTTCTGAAGGAGAAAAATGGAAAGCAAAGATACCAGGTATTAGCATCAGCTATGAAACTACAGACATCACAGAAGTGTAGAAGTAGAATGGAGAAAGACACACTGACCAGTGGGATCCAAGGGGGAAATCCAGCCACATGTGCAGGTGATTTTGGTACACATCAGAGTAGCATGTGAGATGACGGAGTAGAGAATGAGTTAAAAATCAATAGAAAAAGTGGTTATTCATATGTAAAGATAGAAAATTGGATCCCTACCTCATGCCTTGTACAAAAATGAATTATAGGTGGATTAAGTCTCATATATAAAAGAAAACACTGGAAATATTTGTTAAAACTCATTAGAAATATGACTTAAGCTCTTGAGAACTGAATAGACCTTTAGATTAGATATAAAAGTATTGACAAAGGGTAGAAAACTTCAATTTACTAAAATGAACCAAACCTCCCATTAAAAATATAAAAGGACAATTTATAAACTTGGAGAAGATATTTGCAATATACACACCTAACAAAGAATTGATATAAAAACCAAGTAGTCATTTCAATAAGTGGACAAAATACATACAAATAATAAGGTCAATAAACATATAATGACATTTTCGACATGCTTGGTGATAGGGAAATTTAAACCAAGATCACAAAGACATATTTTATATAGTTTCAATGTCAATATTTTAAAATTCTGAAAATTCCAAGTGATACATTATAGAATTCATAGGGTCTTCCACATATCACTGGTGAAAATCAATTTGGAATTGAAAATCAATTTGGCATTGCCTCCTATAGCTGAGTCTCACAAAACCAAGGGCTATAGTAATAATTCTGTTTCCAGGAATATTCTTGAAAGACGTTCTCACACATATACAATGGCAGATGGATCCAAACACACCATAGCTGCATTCCTACAATTGTAAAAATTTAGAGATAATCACACTCCCTACCAGCAGAAGAGTAAAAGAATAACAGCATGGCCACAAAATAAAATATTTGGCAGCCGTCAGAATGAACTATAGTGATTCATAAATAAAGGCTGAATATTAGCAATATGATATTTCATGGAAAAAGTTCAAAATATATTCAGCAGTGTGACACTGTTTAAGTAATGTTTAAATCAGTGAATTAAAAGTACGTTTTAGGAATACACGTAGATGCTCTAAATCTTTTGAAGCAAAGAACAAGTTAAGAATAAACAAAAGATTGAGGGTGCTGATCACCGTGGGAGAGAGGAGGCAGAGAACTGAATGGTATGTGGGGGCATCTGGTTAGAGGTAGTTATTGTCAAGACTAGCTTTTATTTTGAAAGGTGTTTTTATGGTTGTATGATTTTAAAGGAAGAAAAAAGGAGAGAGGAAGGAAAGAAGGAGAAAAGGAAGGAAGGAAGGAAGGAAGGAAGGAAGGAAGGAAGGAAGGAAGGAAGGAAGGAAGGAAGGAAAGAAGGAAGGAAGGAGGGAGGAGAGAGGAAGGGAAGAAGGGAGGAGGAGGGAGGGGAGGGAGGAAGGGAGGGGGAGGAAGAGGAAGGGAGGGGGAGGAAGAGGAAGGGAGAAAGGGAGGAGGAGGGAGGAGGGAGGAACAGTACAAAGCATCAGAAACCCTGTCTAAACATAAGAGAGACGTTGTGATGGGACCAAGGGCACTCTCAGTTATACAGAACAGTTTCGTTAATGCACATTGTTTTACTTTCTTTTCTTGGCTTCTGGGACACCACACTCCTTGGTTTCCAAGCTTTTTTGGTGGCTGTTCCTTTCTCATCTTGAGTCTAGGCCACTTCCTTTCTTCTCAATCTCTGCATGTTGATGAGTTCTTCAGCCCCCATCTGTTGATTTGCACTGACATCCTAGGTCATCTTGTCTAATCTCATGACTTTAAATGCCATTCATAACCAGGTGGCCAAACTTATGTATAAGGATGCATAGGTCAAAACTGAACTCTTCATTTCCCTCTCAAACTCACTCCAACCCACCACGCATGCTCAATAATGGTGTCACCGTCCACTCTATTGCTAGGCCCCAACCTGGATGGTATCCATCCTCCGACTTATCTTTTCCTGACAGCCATGTGTCCAATGACTTCTTGGCCCTCTATCTGTAGGGAGAACTGTCACCATTGCTCACCTGAACTGTTACAATAGACTCCTCACTGTCCCCCTCCAGGCAACTCTTGTATTTTTATGACTGATTCTCTACACAGGGGACAGAGGGATATCTTAAAAACACAGTAAGAACTCCACATACTATGCTTCAGAGATTCTAGGAACTTAATTTGGAGCTGAACTAAAGCCCCAACTCTCAGGATGCAGACACCCTGCCTTCCTGTCTCTCATGGGCTGCTAAGCTCCCCCTTACCTTCTCTGCGCCCAGATAATGGCTTCCTCGCTATTTCACCAACTCACTGAACTCTCGCTCCCTCCTGTTTCTCTGCATTGGCTCTCGGGAACATTCTCCTCTCAGGTCACAACCCGACATGCTTTCTTTCATAAGCCTCCTTCTCTGAAACACACACGCACAGCCCCACCACGCTCTAGTCCTTTATCATGCCTTATTTTTCCTATCGACTTTATTTTTTTACAGCACTTCAAACCTGAGTGTTTATATTTTCCTGGGTAACTGTATTTCTCTCCGAATGGAGCGGAAGTTCTGTTAGAACTAGGAACGTCATCTGTCTCGTTTGCGGTGCTACCTCTACGGACTGGTACTGTGTCCACCAGGAGTTTTTTGTTCCGGATTCTGAGTAAATGAATGAATGGCTTCATAGACACTTAACCAAAAAGCTTTGCTTATTACCTGTATTTTACAAGTGAGAAACTGAGACATTTGTCCAGCAATTTGTGACAATCACGTAGGTAGTAAGACCTAGAACCAAGTTTCAGATGGAAGCAGGTTGACTGTATTTTCATAAACCTAATCTGCTATATTCCTCCTTGATCTGTACGGCCCATGGAGGTCTACATGGGGGACCTGTTGGAATGGATGGGAAGAACCATATAGAGTTAAAATAGACTTTATCCTTCGGAATTGCCTGCCAGGACTTGAAGAAATATGTTAAGTACATTTCTTCATTAATTCTTACTTATGATTAATTTGCTTAGCACCTCCTTATATAAAGAAATAGTAATGTGAATAAATATCTAAGTTCTAACAGATTTTGGACAGGTGGCTTTAAATCAATCAGATTTTAGCTGATTTTTTTTTTCATCAGTGACCATAAGACTCAACACAAATACTACTGAATAAAACAGCGAGACTTGGTAATAATCAAACAAGATGTAGCAAATAGAGACCTAATTTGAGGTTGGTGGACGTCAACTCTAAGAGGCAGCAAAAGGAGCTTCTGATCATCGAATTCTTTGACATATAAACATAAGCAAATCTTTTCTGCTTAAAAATGCAATACATGTTAATTTTTGAAAAGTTTAAAAAAGCAAAAAAAAAAGTATATAGCTGATAATTTAGTTTAGAGGGAGGCATTGGCCATCGTGTGCATAGAACGTAGTATGAGCCTTATCATGTTGGCATCAGTATGTGTAGTTTCACTTTATGTCAATCATAACCATTTTCCTCTATGAGTAAATACCTTGAATATGTGATTTTTGGTGGCTGCATAATTTCCAATAATATAATGTTCCAATATTGATTCACCCATTTTCCCAGGGATGGCAATGTGGGAAGCTGCTTTGTGTGTGTGACGAACATGGCAAGGAGCAACCTTATCTTAAAAATCTTTTCTTGTCCTTCTGATTATTTCCTGTGACTGAAAGGTGATTTAAATTGACTGAGAGAAGGCTCACAGAAATGAAATCGGAGCTATTTAAAAACATGGGTCATTGGTGTGAATGCTGTTTCTTCGTTTCAACTCCTAGGGGAAGGGTGTTGGATGTCCTATAAATGTTTATATGTGCTGATATATTTTCTAATTTGTCAACAAATTGCCCACTACCTGGGGAAAGTCTAGGGGCTGTTTCAGAGTAAAACTATGAATCTACAGATTGACACACATTTATCTCTTACCTTTGTCCAGTGGTTCAGGAATGCAATCCGTGCACTGAGACCTTCTGTGGAAAATGTTTTACTGGTCTGTGATAAATGGTTCAATGTAGTATATATTCCAAAAAGTCAAATGATGATGGTAGGAGGTGATAGGTTTTGTGTTTGTGACTGCCTACTTTTGAAAAATGTGAAAATTGTCAACCTTTCGGGAGTATTAAAAGTTTTTCGTGAAATTTGACCAGCCCGTGAAATGCCCAGATCTGGGAACAACTGACCACCTAGAACTTGAAGGAAGGGCTGCAGTTGCATTCTGTGATCCTGCTGCTGCCTGGGGGGCATTTGATGACGTTACACAGGAAGTAGAATCATCACATAGTCTAGTGGTGAATGTGTCCTCCGCATGGACTCCACAAAGAAAGGGACTCTTATTCTAAAAGGGACTCTCGACACCCCTTTATCACCCCAGCAACCAGAGTATGTTGCAGACAGCAGAGATTCTAGGCAGAGCAGCACATGCATGTTGCAGGAAAATCTGCCAGGTAAGGCATCAGATAAAAGCCACTTCTGAGTTAAAGAGTTAAACAGGCAGCCGGTATTTTTGCCCAGCATGTTGGAAGAAAGCAGAAGAAGCTAAATTTAAATTTAGCTTTGAGGGTTTGCAGGTGTAAAGACTAAGAACTCTGAAGTGCAGGTAATGACATGGGGAAGAAGTGCCAGAGCCTTGGCACCGTAGGGTGACACTGGCATGGGTGACACAAAGAGCTCACTTGAGCTTGAACCAGAACCCAGCAAAGAAAACACAATCAGAACCTGTCAAGGAGAGAGTCCTGCATCTGGTCAGGGAGGGGAACAACGAGGATGCTTACAGAGCTCTCAGTTCACAGTATACTAATCGTTTATTTTCACGCTTGAGCTGACTGTGGAGCAAACTGAAGAGGGTTCAGTTCTGAGGGCCCAGTTGTCCACTTTTTATGGTAATTTTTAATATAATTAGTACTACACCAACCTACTGGAGATCCATGATCTCTTAACAGCAGTACCCAAATTCTAGGAGTTCTGAAAACCACATTCTTAAAAAGATTTGTGGCCAGCTCATTTGGCATCAGATTGTGACCTGAATTGAAGTGAGGCTATTTATAATTATTATCACGACCCTCTTTGTGTGAATATTTAGGCTTGCTGTGGCAGAAATTGTCATGTGTTTAATTATAGGTCACTGCCTTGGACCCTGCTGGGGCTGTTACGTCATATACAGTGCATGGGTCATATTGCTTTGCTAAAATCTAAACACCTTTTTAATTATGAAGTCATCTACCCCAAAGATTTCAGCCAAGAAATTATGGATTTGTATATTAATTACCTATACTATATATAACAAATTTCTAAGAAATTAAGTATTAGAGAAATCATTTAAATCTCATATATCTGTCTACTATCACAATGTTCTCTCTTTTTCCTCCTAAAAATTTCTATTTAAAATATTGATATCTATTAGTTCCATACATGTTCAATGACAATGTGATATATGTTGATGTAATGCCCATACATACTCTATTATCGTTAATATAGTCATATATATATACATGTATTTATATATGTAAGTGTATTTGTGGGCATTTATGTTGTTATAAATCCTTATACATAATTTTATATGTAATATTCTTTACATGTTCTTAAATGTTATCAATAGAATCATTCTGAAATTATTTTACTTTTTATGATGACTATTGATGTTAAAAGCTTCTTTTTATACGCTTATTGGCCATTCATATATCTTCTTTGGTAAAGTAGCTATTCAAATGTGTTGCTATTTTTGTTGTTGTTGTTGTTAATTTTTTTTGTTTCCTTGTTATCAAGTGGTAAGGCTCTTTTTATAATCTTCACGAAGCTCCTTGTCAGATATATGATTTGCAAATATTTTTCTCCCAGTCTGTGGCATAGCTTTTCATTTTCCTTACAGTGTGTCTCAAAGATCAAAGGTGTCTAACTTGGTTGAAGACACCCTTAGTTTTTCTTTCATGGCTCATGCCTTTGCTCTCCTATTTTAGAAATCATCGCCTAGCCCTTTGTCACAGATTTTTCTCTTAGGTTATCTTCTAAATACTTAATAGTTTCAGCTCTTGTAGGTAAGTCTATAATCTGTTTCAAGTTAATCTTTTCTACAGGGTGAGCTGTGTCAATGTAATTTTTTCCATACAGATAATCCAGTTGTTCCTATTGTTAAAAGAGCATATTCTTTCCTCATTGAGAAGCATTACCATCTTTGGAAAAAACTAAGTAACGGTGTAACTACGGGTCTATCTTTGGATTCTTCATTCTGTTTAAGTTTTTACACAGCCATTCTTATGGCAGTATCACGCTGTCTGCATTACCATGCTTTTATGATATGTGTTGAAATCAGGATGTATAAGTTCTTTGCACATGCTCTTCTTTTTCAAAATTATTTTGGCTATTCTAGTTCATCTGATTTTTCATGTAATTTTTGGCTTGGGCTTTTTTTTTTTTTTTTAATGGAAGAACTTGAAAAGACTTGCATTGAGCATCTCATATTTATTTAGGTCACCATTAATTTCTCTTTGCAGCGTTTTGTAATTTTCTGTGTTTTAATCCTAGTACATTTTAATTGTGTATTCCTAGTGTTTTAGTCTGTTTGGGCTACAAGAACAGAATACCATAGACCGGGTAGCTTGTAAACAACGGAAATCTGTTTCTCACAGTTCTTCAGGCTAGAGGTCTAAGATCCACGTGTTGGAAAAATGGGTGTCTGAAGAGAACTCGCTTCCTGGTTTATAGACGTCCATCTTATTGCTAAGTCCTCACACGGCTGAAGCAGGTGAGGGCGCTTTATGGAGTCTTTTCTATAAGAACACTAACCCCATTCATTAGGGTTCAATAACAAGTACCTTTCAAAAACCCTCTTTCCTAATACCATCTTATTGGGGATTAAGATTTTATCATATGAATTTTTGGGAGATGCAAACATAGGTAGTCCATGACACACAGTATGTTTAAATACACTATATTTACTTATATAATGACCCTCTATTCTGTCACGTTGCTAAATTTCACTTATTAGTTGTGGTGCTTTATTCTTTTTATAGGTTCCTTAAGATTTCCTAAGTATATACTTAATATCATCTGCAATTAAAGTTTTAATCTTATCTTTTCCAATGCATAGAACTTTATTTATTTTTTCTTTTTATTGCTTTATTGCGCTGTCCCAGGCAAGAATTATAGTGCTGAATGGAAGTAGAGAAAAATGTCCTCCCTCTCCTGTTTCTGATTACAAGGAGGAGTCTTGTGCCTTTCCCCTTTGGTACTAATCTTACCTCTAAGTTTTTTATAGATCAATTAAATTGATAATGTTTCCTTCAATTCCTGGTTTGCTGATGGTTTCGATCATGTACGTGTATTAAGTTTTGTTAAAGACTCTTTCTCCCTTTTAATAATAGAGTTGGGTACATTTCTCATGGGTTTTTATTTGTATATTTGAGGTCATTAATGAGGCTGAACACATTTTCTCTCTATGTTGAGCCCTAAAATATTTTTTTTTTGTCGCTGGAGCACAGGAAACAATCATAGTGATTAGTCGTCGTCAATCAGAGTGTCCTGGGAAGCTGATCTGTCTGTCTGGAATGAATGAAATGACAGTCACAAGATGTGAAAGCATGTTGTCTCTAAGTGTCCTGCACTTTTCACCTATCACTCTATCCACGAGATTTTGTGGCATGAGCTGGCAAACATTTTCTGTAAAGGGTCAGATAGTAAATATTGCAGGTTTTGTGGGCTATTTGGTCTGTGTCACAAATACTCAACTCTGCCATCGCAGGGGAAAGCAGCCATAAATGAATGGCATGGCTGTATTCCAATAAAACTTTATATGCAAAACAAGTGGCAGGCAGAATTTACTGACCTCTGGTCTACATCGGTAGATGTTTATTTTTCAAATTGTCTATACAATAGTCCAGGCTGTGAGTCATTGGCAACATATTTCAGCAATTCTTTATTGTTGTGCAGACAATTTGTCTTTTCCATTATTATAAACAACATTGTGATTTGAGTTCCTAGATACAAATGTGTCTGCTTGTTTGAGTGTCACATAAATTGCATTTACTGTGCGCATGGTAAGTGCTCAATAATATAAATATATTAACAAATTTCTGCTGTAGCAAAATCATTTTCCCGAGCACTGTGAATGGAGGTGTGGCTTTCTCTCCGCCTGGGGAAATTCACCCTGTGCAGAAATGAAGCAAGTCTGCTGCTTTCCAACAGTGTGATCTCAGTTAGGGCAATAACATCTCTGGGCCTCAGTTTCCACAGTTTAAATGAGGGAATAATGACGTCCTCAGATGTGTGCTGAGAAGGTTGGGTGACATCAAGTGCGAATGTTTGGGGAAAAGTGGTTTTAAGGAGTCAGCATTACAAAGCGTCTCAGCCACATTTTCCTTTTTTATTCCAAATTCTGCTTGCCCACAGCAAGAATGCTGAGGCACGGGCTGTGAGCCATGGACATTGACATGAGTCTGCATGAATATTCAAGGGAAAGTAATGCCTGTCGGGTTATGAATGTTAAGTTAGTTAGGTCTCCGCTTCCACGGTGTACATGGAGTTGTATTTTGTACATGCAAAATGCAATTCCGAATTCTTATCTCACCATCATGGGCATAGCTCAGAAATGTCAGGGCTGGGCTTGGCACATTCTGGAGAAAAAGAAATGCTATTGAACCCTAGAATTGTGTGTTCCACATAAGAAGACAAATACACTCACACATGAACAACTCGGAGTGTAGGTTTGTTATGCCACTTTTGAGAAAAAAATATTTGGATAATTTGGGTATTTTGATAATCAGGCTCAAGCTGTTTTCTATTCATTTCAGATACAAATGATCTTAGCAAAATTTATGGTTTTATATGTCTACAAAAAAATAAAATGAAGCATGCATCAATGATAACAAAAGGATCTATGTTACCTCATAGCAGGCACGAATATATACTTTGGAAAAAATACTGCCTTTTGCAGTCACTCAGTCTTTGATTAAGATTACTGCTCTATAGAAAGAACTGAAATGAATATTCCACATCAACAGAAAGTCATTCAGTTGTCTTCCCCCAGACAACATAAATGTGAACTACACTCATTGTATGCAGTGAAAGGGAATGTCCCAGTCCTTAGTCACTAAAAGTTTGCACATATTTGTCCAGCAGTTATAAATCTCTTATCTCAGATTTCACAGAAACACTACAATGCAAAGATCACTCACCTGTTTGTTCATTTATTCATTCAGGAAGAACTGATCCCCCACTCTCTAGCCATGATCTGGGGTGGCACTTCCCTCAATGTTCTTGGTTGGCCATGCCATGTGACTTGTTTTGCTCCCCCCCACGACCAAACAATAGAAAATGTGACACCAGAAGACTTATAAGCACTTGCACATGGGAGCTTACCAATCTGGTGCTGCACTTGGAACCCTGAAACATGAACGAGTCTATAAACTAGCCTGCTGGAGGAAGACAGGCCACATTGAGAAGAACCACCAGTGGCTGCATCCCCAGCCAACAGCTTGACAATCATCAGACATGTGAAGAAGTCTGACCCAGCTCACCCAACCACCAGGCTGCATGCTGGTCTACCAGCAAAGTGTGGAAGATTCCAGTAAGCCATCGCAGACAAGACCATCTGATTGACCTACAGCATTGGTCGGCAAAGTCATCAGTCAACAGAGCCTGATATCAACAGCACAACAATTGAAATTTCTTTTGAGAGCCAAACTTTTTAAACTTCAACTATATAGGTAGGCACATTCCTTATCGAAGTGGCGCCTGCACTTGGTGTTTTGTGGAAGAGCCACACTCAAGGGGCCAGAGAGCCCCGTGTGGCTCACAAGCCACGGTTTGCCGACTACTGACCTACAGGAATGTAATTTAAATCAAAGCAGTGTTATTTGAAGCCACTAAATCTTGCTGTTGGTTTGTTACACAGCAAAAGCTGACAGAGACATACATGGCCCTTTCTTCTTACTCCAATCCCATGTAAGTGGAACAGCATTAGGACATGATAGCTACTCAATCAGTGTTTGTATCAAAGACAGCATGGCTGAGTCTTCTTGGCTATGAAACTGGGTCTCACCTTCCTCATCTCCTAATAACACTTCCTAGGATTGTTTTGAGAATTAAGTGTGTTAATATGTAAAGTATTTAGAACAATGTCTAGCACTTAGTAGGTACAAATTCAACGATAGTATCTAGTCTATGCCTGAGTCAGTGTCTCTCAAAATTTCCACCAAACAACTGCCTAGAATATCATTGCTTAGTTTGGATAGAATGAAAGCCATAGCCTTAAACTCATTTGAAGTGGAAACTTACGGACCTGAGGCAGGGTCTGGGAATCCAGGTTGAAATGGGAATGTCACTAGGCTGGAATCATAGTGACAAAGTCATGCAAGGAGGCAGAAGGGTGGAGTTGTGACCATCACTCACTAGCCTGCGCCTCTGCTTCTTTGTGCTGGGGATAGTGTCTGTCACTTTCTCGTGGTGAGGAGAAAGTTACACAAATGCAATTGTACAGCTCAAAGTAGTAACCCCATTAATAGTTCTAAGCTATGACTACGTTCTTATATGAGTATGCAAAGTTTTTGTCTTTAGCATAATTTGTCCCTTCGATTTAGAGCACATAGCGGTCAGTTACAGAAACTGCCAGAGAAGTGTTTATTATTATTATTATTATCATTATTCTTTCTCTTTACTTTTCAGTGAGCACCCGTGTTGTTTCTGGTAGTGCTGTTTATGCAGGAGACACATGTCTAAGGTGTGTCGTCTACCTTGAAAGGGTTTCTAGGCTAAGGGGGGGGGTAGAGGCGTGCAAATAAACACGTCAGCACTTTTCAAATATTAAAATATGAACTAATTGAATCTGCATAAAAACCCAGCAAGGCTGGAACCCGTGGTCTCATTTCCATCTGTTGAGATTCAAAGGGCAGTCCGGCAAACGTACAGACATCTCGGGGCTGCTGTGCGACCAGTCGGCATTCGAACCCGTGCCGCCCAGCTCCACGGACCATGCTGCAGGTCACCCCTGCCATAATCACTCTGAACACTGACAGTATCACACAAGATAGGGAAATCAAATATTGTTCGATCACACCAACATAGAGATGAGGCCAATTAATTCTCTGGTGAAATGGAAAATCCTCAGATCACCCTTATTTGAGCTGAGCGTGCAGATTGGATGGGTTTTTCAGGTATACTTATGGACGGATATAATTTTCCAATTGGAGGCTACAATGTTTGCAGAAGCACCGGGATGGGAAAAATAACCTGGCAGGTTTGTAATGGCTACATATGTAAGGTATCCTTGGCTGGATGGAGAAAAGCCGCGTATTCTAAGTACAGAAAGGGTCAGGATGGCTTCACGTCCTTCCTTGGGTGCTGTGACTTTCCAACTCTCTTCCTGAGTTTGACAATGGGAGTGAAACACTTTACACCGATCATGAAAAGCCATGCCATCATGCCATTGCAGGAATTCCCATGTGCACGAAAGGACCGGGGCATCTGGGATCTGTCATTCCCGATGCAATATATAAATACCGTGTAATACGGGAGTGGGGGAGCGAGAGGATGGGAAACCCTTGATGTTGATTTTTTTTTCCTACTTAATGGTGCCCTAAGTAAGACAAATTTGATCAGAAAAGTGGGTCAACCCATCAGTGATTGGGATACATATGCTTCGCAGTTGGAGAGAGGAACATAAAAGAATAACAGATAATTGATTCAAGTGCGCCAGTGTTGGAAGTGATAGCAGGAGCATGGCACCTGGACATAATTTTACATATTTTAAGGACTATTGTATTATTTATACATTTGCAAGCGGCCCCAAGAAAATTGTGCATGAAAAATCAATGAGGGCCTAATGCATCAAGTGGGAGAGCTTATGATAATATGGGGTGATCATCTCACATGGGGTAGAATTACCATTCTGAGAGAGCTTTCGTAGTTCTATCTATCCATCTCTATCTATCTTTCTGTCTATCTATCTATCTATCTATCTGCCTATCATCTATCATCTATCTCTTATTGTATCGAATCTATCTACAATGTATCTTATCTATCATCTTTTGTACCTAGACGTAACTTTTATTGTGAAATAATCCAAGCATTCAGAAAAAAACAGAGGTTACTCTAACAACTACTTTTTTTTTTTTTTTAACAGGGAAACGTTAATAACAGGTGAGCACTAAGCAGATTCTAAGCTAAAATGTGAATGCGTTGGCATTCTGCAGGTAAAGCCTCTGGCTGGCATCTGTTTTCCAAGCCGGAATGCACAGCAGTGACAGGAAGCACCTGTCATTACCCAAGAGGTCCCATCGAAGCCTTGCACGGTTCCCCAGGCATCATTTCCTCCCTACTCTAATGACGACTGTACACTAACGTCACCTTCCTGTGACAGCACCCTGCTGTCTCTGCTTCCCTGCAGAGGATCCTACAGATTCTTCCTCTTGTTAGCCAGGTAGGTCCACATTCCATGGTTTTGAAAGCCGATCTTCCTTAGGGTCTAACCTCCAAGTACACCGAGCTTCCGGCCAGTTCTCCCACACTCCAGTAGTCCCTGTGTCCACAGAGTTTCCTGGCCATGAAAGAGACAGAAAATGGACGAATGCCCCTTCGGGTCATGGAACCTGCAGGATAGGTAGACGTTACGTAGGAGAAGCCTAGGGACATATGGTTCGGCCAGAGGGCTTTCCTAACTACCATTCTATATCTCCTGTCGAAATATACTGTGACCCAGACAGGTCGTTTCTCATCTCCTGCTAGTCTCATTTCAGACGAGATCGGGCGCGTTTGGGGTGGGATGGCCGTAGACCTCATTTCAAATAAATACAAATAAATAGTTGAAATCAATTTAAATAAAATTTTATTTAACCCAATATACATTGTACAATTTGTTATCATTTCAACATGTAACCAATATAAAATTATTGAGATATGGTGTTTTGTTTCTACTCTTACTCTGCCGTTATTTTCTTCATAGCATTTGTGTCGATTTGAGGTTATTGTGCTTATTTGCTTAGTTATATAGTTTTCTCTGTCTCCATCCAGTAGACTGTGAGATTCAGAAACCCATGAGCCTCTGGTAGCTGCTCTGTCTCAGATGGAGAGATCACGTGGTTTATGGGAAGCTCGTGCCACGCGTCTGTTGACTAGAGCCGCAGGTGAGAAGGTCTGTATGTGGGGAAGGTCCTGACATCTTTGGATGCCTGCTGCATAGTGCACCAGGGGCCTGGAGTGTGCAGGAGGAAGGCAGAAGCTAGGAAAATCATTAAAGAGTAGAGACAGACATGGCTCCATGCTGCGATTGACATGGAAGAGACTCATTCTCTTCTTCACGGATAAGCTTCCTCCTTCTTCAAGCCCCTACTTAATGCCAGGCTAGATCAGTAGCTCTCTCATACATGCTCTTGGAACAAGGCATCTTTCGGCTGTAGTTCTCACTGTTTTGGACTGGTATTTGCTCAGGTTACAAGTTATCTTTCTTACTAGACAGGTGTGGTCCTTGAGAGCATAGCCGAGGTCATGCACACATCTGTGTTTAATCTTCTGTGCTCCGCAAGATGATTGCAAGAGTCACTTTCATCGTTACACGTCTTAGTAATTCATTCCTTTTGAGGGCTGTGTAGTATTTCATTGGATGTATATCACATAATCTATGTATCCAATCATCTGTTGATGAGCTTTTGAGTTAACTCAGTTTTGGAGCTATGATTAATAAATCTGTTATGACTATTTTTGTATATAATTTTATGGGGCCGTATGTTTCCCTATCTTTTGGGTAAATAACTAGAATAGAACTGCCAGGGCATATAGTAACAGTAGTTTTAAGTTTATGCCAAATACAAAAATTTCTGAAAGCACTCATACTAGTTTATATTTCCATTTGCAATATATCGGAATCCTTATGTATCCCCCTCTCCTTTGTTGAATTGTTTTGGTACATTTTTAAAACATTCTTTTCATGACAATATCACACTATCTTGATGATGGTAGACAAGTCTTAAAATCAGTCATATCAGTTGTTTGACTGTGTTCTTCTTTCTCAAAATATGTTGACTATTTTAGGTTTATTGCATTTTCATGTAAATGTTAGAAGTAGCTTGTCAATTTCTACAAAATAGCCTGCTGGGATTTCGTTTGGAATCATGTTGAATCCGTAAATCAATTTGAAGGGAACTGACATTGTCATGAACATAAGGACATTTTCCATTCATTTATATCTTCATTATTAATCTCAGTAGTATTTTATAGTTTTTAGTGTATAAGTCTTTCATGTGTTTTGTTAAATTAATCTCTAGTTATTTCATGTTTGGAATGCTGTTAAGAATAATATTTTTATTTCAATTTCCAATTATTTGTTGTTATTGTTTAGAAATAATTGTTTGTATATGTTAACATTTCTGAACTCCTATACTACGTTTAGAAAAAAAAATTTTGTGGATACCTTAGGATATTCTATGATGTTGTTTACAGATAAAGACAGTTTAATGTCTCCTTTTCAATTTGTATATCTTTAATTTTTTCTTCCAGTATTGCACTGGCTACAATATCTAGTATAATGTTAATAGAAATGGTAAGGGCAGTCATCTTTGCCTTGCTACCTATCAAAGAAAAAATATAGTCAATCTTTTATATCCATTATAATCTTAGCTATAGGTGCCCTTTATCAAATTGAGAATAATTCCTTAGTTGTTACTTTGTTAAAATGTTTTATCCTAAACGGGTATTGAATTTTTACAAAAGTTTTTCTACATTTAATACAACGATTGTAGATTTTCATGTTTAGTCAATTGATATAGTGAACTTTTTTCTTTAATTTTAATGTTAAATTAACATTGTATTGTTTGAATTTACTGTATTTTGCAATGTTTTCCATAGGTAATTTATGCATATACAATAAAATAAATAATATAAATATATATATACATGTTTATATTATGTATTATTATATGCATTATATTATATGTATGTTAGTATGTGTGTGCATATATGTGTATGTGAATAAATTTACTAATATTTTGCGAAGGCTTATTTTATCTACAGTCGAGATGTTGATGTATAGTTTTATTTTTGCCACAGTAACATCTGTTTTTGTCTGGTTGTGCTAGCCAATTTAACCTGGATCTACTAAATTAATTCAGATAAATTTTATTTTACTTTTTTATTTTCTGGAGAAATCTAAATATATACCATTTCTTTATTATAAGTAAGATAGAATTTATCAGTGAAGCCATCAGGGTCACAACATTGGTGTGTTAAAAGTTTCTGATTACAAATTTAAACTTCTACACAGATTAAAACTATTTGTATTTTCTATTTTATCTTGGGTCAGTTTTGGTAATGTGTGTTACTCAAAAATTTATTGGTATAGCCTGGCCTGTGGTGGCGCAGTGGATAAAGCGTTGACCTGGGAACACTGAGGTTGCCAGTTCAAAACCCTGCACTGGTCTGGTCAAGGCACATATGGGAGTTGATGCTTCTAGCTCCCCCCCTCTTTCTCTTTCTCTCTCTCCTCTCTAAAATAAATAAATAAAAAGAAATTAAAAAAACTTTTTTGGTATAATATTGTTCATAACTTTCTTTCACCATCTTTTTAATGTCTGTTGGATCTGTAGTAAGTTCTCCTTTTTCATTCCTGAAACTTGGCAATTCACTTGTCCTTTCTCTTTTTCGTGTTGATAAAACCAATGAGCATTTTCTCAATTTTATTATTTAAAATGTTTTGTTTCACTGATTTTTTTGTTTATCTACATTCTAGTTTATTGATTTTTTTGTTCTTTTCTTATTTCACCTTATTTGTTCTTCCCTTCGTAATACTTTATTCTTCTACCTTCTTACTATGAAAATTTGGAACACTGGTTTTGGATTTTCTTTTCAAAATTAAGTATTTCGTGTGCATTTTTTCTCTCTCTGAGAACTCCTTAAACTGAATCCCAAACATTTTGATCTGCTATGTTTTTATTTTAAAATTTTTAAATATTTTCTATAGTATGATTTTTTTGACTCATGTATTATTTAGAAGTGTTTTGTTCAATTTTCACTTATTTGAATGGTTTTAAGATATTTTGCTTATAATATTTCTAATTTAATTTTATTGCAATTAGACAGCAAACTTTAAGTTTATAAAGAATTGTTTTATGGCCCATCATCTGGTCTATTTTGGTGAATGTTTTATGTTTACTAGAAAATAAATAAGTGTATTCTGCTATTGTTGAATGCAATGTTCTGTGATTGTTAATGAAATAAAACTGGTAGTGTTATTCAAATCTTCTATATGCTTATCAAGGTGTGTTTTTAAACTTGTTTTCTGTATTAAGGAGAGACTACTGTTAAGGACTTCAACTATGGTTGTGAGTTTCTCCATTTCTACTTTTAATTCTGTGAGATTTTGGTTTACGTGTCTGGAGTCTCTGTTTCTAACTTTATGCACAGTGTTGAGAAACTGAAAAGCTCATACATCTTAGGAAAATTAAACCTAATTAACATCTATACCAGCATCAATATCTGAAGTCTTTGAAAGTGCCCCACAAACAAATATATTCAAAGCAAATATGGCAGACCTATGTAAAATGTCAGTATTATGTTAAGAGTTTACAGAGGCTAATAAATTAGTAAAACATTGAAATTTTAATTTGGAAATGTGTAAACAACATGAAATACCATTCACCAATGAGAAAATTCAACTGCTAAAAATATGTAAGGGTAAATGCTAACTAGGCTTTTCTAGTAAGCAATTTAATGTAGCAGATATAATGTAAAATAACTATGCAGTTGTTTTCTTGCCTATAAATTGACTGTTTTTTAAAAGTTGTAATGTTCAGTGATGGCCAAAGTAGAGTATAATTACATTATTGCACAATGACAGTAAATTGAAAAGTGATTTAAATAATGTATGAATAAATGCAGTCTGAATATAACTGCACCATATCAATTAAGAACAAGAAAGAGATTAATTTCTTTATTCATTTTGCATAGATTTCTTTAGTATGTACCATATATTAGGCTCTTTGTTGGAGAGTACCCTTCTCTAAACTCCAGAGTTTCTGCAACTCTGATTGCAAAAACAATTTCTCTTTTTGTGGAACTTAATCATACTTTTGATATATATCCTAAGGAAATAATACCCAAGTGGTTCATATAATATAAGTGAATACATTTTATCATTTCACATATAACTACCAAATAAGTTAGAAATAAATCAGCTGTTTACTAGCTACATTAAATATGGTATATCCACATTTTAAACTACTATTCTTGCTCTAAAATGTATTTATTAATTTATTAACTAAACAGATTTTTTCCCCACTTAATAAGTTCCAGGAATTGTGGTAGATGTTTTACATATAATGGTACACAAGACAAAATAAGGCTTTGCTCCCATGAACCATATTCTAAAGCAAAAATGCAATGTAGTAAGATCTAACATTACACACTCATACACACACACATACACTAACAAACAGTATATGAAATATTTTCTGCCACCATAACTCTAATTTTCTGATGAAAACATGATTGGAACCAAAAATCCTAAATATAATAGTATTTATATTACTGCGTAACAAGTTACTTTAAATTTAGTGGCTTAAGGCAATACAGACACTTATCTCCTGGGTTTGTGTGTCAAGAGTCCAGGCACAGCTAAGCTTGGTCCTCTGCAAGACTGCAATCAGGTGTCAGGTTGGGGTGAGTTCTCATCTGAAAGGTCAACTGGAGAAGAGTCTAGTTCAAAGCTCACTCAGTTGTTGGCAGAATACATATCTTTGTTGTTTCAGGGCTCAGAACATAGTCTTATATATAATGTAATAGGGTCATGAGAATAACTTTCCACCTCTTCGGCTGTATAATGTAATATAATCATGAAAGTGGCATAATCGTGGGGGTGACATGTTGTTATTATATCATATTCTGTTGAATAGAAGAGAGTAGCAGATCTTGCCCACCATAAACAAGAAGAGAGAATTCTACAAGGGTGTGAACCAGAAGGCAGATGTGACGGGGACCACCGTAAAATCTATCCACCACACCCAATAACCTAAGGTTTGTTATGATTACAGCACTACCTGTGACTTTCCTGTCTCTGATTTTTAAAATATTTATTGTAAAGTTGCTATGCTTTTTATAATTTAACATATTTTAATTTTCAAGTGCCAGAGTTAGCCAGCTACTCCCTAATTTATGTTATTAAGCATGTATTATTTCAAGAATGCAATAATTTCTTTACAACAACCATTCATCCTTGAATTTTATTACTTTTTCATTATGTCTCTTAGATAATGTAGCAATAGTTCTCTGTTCTGCTTCTTTCGTAGCAAAAGCACATTATTTCAGGTGCCATTTAACTATTAGTATGTTCAGAGCCGGCCTTGGAAAATGACTACTATTTATAAATTCTTATCTAAGGTTGTTGATTTTCCCATTACAACCTTTTGCTTGCCTGGTGCTTAGACACACAAAGAGACAGGGATGGCAAAGTCGATCGTCTCACGTGGGCATGGAGAAGCAGATGGGCTTTGCGTCAGGAAGCTGTGTACCAAGATGGAGCTGCGCCCAGAAGAAGAGGACCCGTCTGCCAGGAAGCAGGTATGATGAGTGCGTGGCTGGCAGTGAAGTTCCATAACCCTTCACCTTTCCTCCTTGACAAAGACCTCAAGAGTGAGTGTGAAGTGGGCCTATCTACATCCTGATTATTATAGTACACTTGGCAGACATTGAGGGTGTGGTAATTGTTGTCATTTTTACAATATTGTGATATTAATTTTATGGCATATTGAATCTCCAAATAGCCCGTGACATAAAGAGACCTTTATGGCTCCGAAGCGACTATTCTACTTCATTATCTCATGAGTCTTCTGATTTAAAGAGACCTCAATGAGACCTTGGCATAATTAAGCCTAATGAGTCCAAAAGAGTTCCAGTGGTCTATGGTGAGAGTAATTTAGACCTGACAGGTCTTTGTTGTAAGGAGGTCCTGACATCCCAGAGTAGCCCATGGGTCATGTAGGTAAGACTGACAGCTGAGTTCGTGAATTGAGGCTGTTTAAAGGCACTTTGTACATCAACCATATAGTCTAAAACTTTCACATGGAACGTTTTAAAAGGAATGACAAAGAAGCAATCTAGTGACAATTACCTCCTTCATTTCCAGGATGAGTTGGAGAGAATGCTAGAAATTTTTAGCTGAGAACCTCACAAGTAAATATATATATATATATACACACACACACAACCTGACCAGGCAGTGGCGCAGTGGATAGAGCATTGGACTGGGATGCGGAGGACCCAGGTTCGAGACCCCAAAGTCGCCAGCTTGGACCCAAGGTCGCTGGCTCCATCCAGCAAGGGGTTGCTTGGTCTGCTGAAGGCCCGCGGTCAAGGCACATATGAGAAAACAATGAATGAACAACTAAGGTGTCACAACGAAAAACTGATGATTGATGCTTTTCATCTCTCTCCATTTCTGTCTGTCCCTATCTCTCTCTCTCTCTGACTCTCTCTCTGTCCCTGTAAAAAAAAAAAAAAAAAAGAAAAGAAAGAAAGAAAGAAAGGAAAAAATATATATATACAAACTCTTAAAAAGTTTTTACATAGAGATTTTACTACATTGCATCTAGTTTTTCATGCTCCCTAGAACATCAGTTTATTCATTCATATATGTACAGCATTTGTGCCTGCCTGTTTATTCAGTGCCATGCCAGGGACAGGGACACAAAGCTTGAATAAGATACAGCCTAGCTCTCAAGGAGTTCAGCATCTAAAGGTTTTAAGAAGTGAGTAACAGAACACTAGTGAGCAAACAATGGCCCACCGGGCAGCCACTTACTTTTGTAAATGAAGCGTTATCGAAACATAGCCATGCTCGTTCATTTATGTTTTGTCTGTGGCTACTTTTTGTCACTACAATGGCAGAGTGTTGCGTAGCTATGACAGAGGCGGTATGGACCACAAGATGAAAATATTCACTCTCTGTCCCTTTAAGACTGAGTTTGCCAACACCTGGTCTAGAATTTCAAAGGTCTTGGAGCTCCCTCAGTATAAACCTCCAGTGGGCATGAATTAGCATTTTCAGTTCACGCAGCTTTGCTGTAATTCAGAGAGGAGGTCCGATTTTCTCATCATTGCATGTTTATTCTACTTTAACATAAGTGGAATGTTTTAGCAAATTCTTCAAACATTTGCTTGGTGCTACCTCTACACCAGGTCTTTTGATAATCTCGCTTTCTAATTCCTAGAGTATAGAAGACGCTTAATTAATGTTTACGAAAATAAATTCAGTTTGCCTACACCATGAACAACAGTGTGGTGGCTTTAAAGATACGTCATCAAATACTTTGATATTTCTCCCCTAAAAAGTTGACTATTTCCCCTCTCCTTGTATGTGGGCTAGATTGTGACTCAATTTATGAAATAGAATACACCAGACATGATGGGATGTCATAAATTTATATAAAACAAATACTGCTGATGTGTTAAGTTTTATTTCTCTCTATCTTCTCCTTCCTTATTCAAGAATAAGCCATTTGTCATAGAGAAGGAAGTCCACGTACCAGGGAAGCCATCCCCTGTGTCATAGGGACATTTGGGTACTGATGGAGAGGCCCATGTGGCAAGGAACTGATGCTGGCCATCAACTAAAGTGGTGTAATTAAAAGCGGGCCTTCTGAGGCTGGCCAATAACCAATGAGTGGGTTTGACAATAAATTCTGTCTCATTCAAGCCTTGAAATGACTCTTACTTGTAACGTCACAAGGTATCTTTCGTCAGAAGCTTCTAGCTGAGCCATTCCTGGGTTCTTAACCACCAGAAACTGTGAACTAATAAATGTTTATTATTATTATTTTAAGTGACAAGATTGGGGCGACGTGTCACACAGCAAGAAATAACTGCCACCCTGACACCGGAGGTGAGAGACAGTACCGTGGTTGTCTCTTGCTCTGAATTCTTATCGCTTCCTCTGCAAAAGCACTGACCCTTGGTCAAGGTCCTGAGATGGTTCAGAAGCTCTTCCCCTGTCTCCACAGGTGCCAGTACCCTCCTTGTGGCCATGTTGTCATTCCTGAAGGTAGTATGGCGGATCTAAAAACAACTTAGGGGTATACTGCTACCAGCCTCATGTAATTTGGGACTTGATGCTGCGTCAGAGACCCCTATGGAAACACTGGCAACCCTGTCATTGCCCTTTCTGAGCACTTACTATCGCTTGTTGAAATTATAGCTTCTCTTCTTCTTTGCACAACATGTCCAAGAGGCTCCTATGGTTCATTGTCCCCTTCCTTCCAGAAGGAAAGGAAGGTCTCTCTCCCAGAGTTGTAATTGCTTTGCAAGAACAACAAAGAGGATGATGGTAGCTCACATGTTTATGAATCTTGGGCTTGCTTTCAGCTTTTTGTTATCTGTCTTGCTTTTCATTCTGATACCAAAGATGTCCATTTTCACCATTGTTTGGATGACTCCACTCAAAGTAATGGTCAGGTATATCCACCTTTGGTAACCAACAACTAATGCTGCATTTGCTTTTTTTTTTTAACCTCCGAGTAATATATGTGTCCATGTTGGATGGCTCATGGAGTGCTTGACAGGTTGTCATGCTTCTTTTCAGAAGACCAACTAGTAACTCCCAAGCGTGTCTTCTAAAAGATTGATTAGAAGTTAGTGTTGATAGCAATGCCCTTCTCACAGAATACTGTGAGATGATAACCTCAAATGCCAGGATTCCACATGGGGTGGTTCTGAGACTCAATTACCAAACCCTAACACAAAGCCAGTTGTGACCAGTGTTGAATCAGAGACACAGAACAATTCAATGAAAACACAAGTGCAGCTAGTGAGGTGTTATATTCTGCGTTGGCTCCTAGAACAGAAAAAGACATCGGCAGAAAACAAAATTTACATCGAACGTGGAGTGTAATAAATCATAGTGTTCTAATGCTGGTTTCTTGGTTTTGACAAATACATCATGATAATGTAAGATATGAATGATAGGGGGACTCTCTGTACCATCTTTGCAACTTTGCAGCAAATACACACATTCACACACACACACACACACACACACACACACACACACACACACACCACATTAGCAAGAGATTTATTTTGTAACCAGGGCTAGAAGAATGTTTCAAGAGAAGGACAACGTCATGTGAGTTAGGAGGATGTGGCGGGCAGGAGCTGGGCATAGAGAAGATTCCAGACTGAAGTGACAGAATATAAACTTTCAACCTACCGCTGGCAGGTTCTGTGACAGGCAGGCATCTGGTGTGACCAGAGGATGCAGGGGAATCGTAGGTAGGCCCTGGGGCATTTGGGCACAGGGAGAAAGCATGCCTGAGTTTTGAATGACACAACTAAAAGCCTGGGTTACAATATTATCGGCATAATGGGCCTACTGTGGGGTGTTGTGACGTCATCAGAGCTATGTTTGTAAAGGATTAGTATTTTATAGGATGTGTTTCTGGGGCTCCCTCCCCAACACACACACATACCCTATTATCCACACAAGGTCAGTAACTCTTCATGGATGACTTGAAATTACCATTTGAGTTTGCTTCAGGGAGACCTCTGTGTCCCCTACAGACTGGAAAGGGTACCCTTCCATTGTCCTTTCTGAATACTTACTATCACTTGTTCAAATTAAGACCCCTTTCCTTCTTTGCACGTTGTTTTCAGGAGGTAGATGCCTACTTGATGTTCTGGGCAATGTCAGGGCCAAGCACACGTTGGGTTCCCAGTACTTTTGTTGAAGGAATAAATTAATGGGTAATTGTAGAGGATCTTCAGGGGAAACCAAGGCACTGTGACCTACTTTTGCATAGAATTAAGAGATCTGCCTGGCTGTCAGTGGATAAGAGTTATTAATGAACATAAACACAATAAGGTCCAAGCTGACCTTACAGCGGCTTTGGGGAAAGTCTCTGGAGTCATGATACGAAGGCGGAGAGGCAGAGGTGGGTCTTGGCATTTTCCTCCGAACAGGGAAAGGACGCCCTCGGCGAGTCTGGCCACTCTCCGGACAGCTCCCCAACACAGCGTCTTCAGCCCAACTCTCCGTCACTGAACAGTGCTCTGTGCAGACACGCCATCCACAGCCACCATTTAGGAGATCAATGTCTTCCACTCCTCCCGCCCTCTTGTCCTAAGATATCAGACAATCCACCGGGTTGGTGATTTGCAAGGATCAGCGCTGGCTCCGTCCAAATTTACCTCTTTGAAGAGTCTTCCTTAAGAATTGAGACATCACTCTGCTCTTCCCAAAGCATGTGTATCTTTCCAGAATTCAAAGAGGCCGGAGACAAATGTCCTCATTTTCCTTGACAGACAGACAGACGACGTGCCGTGTTCCTCAGGTTGCCAGTCGGCAAATCGGAAAGCGCGATGCTCCTTTTCTTCCTTCCTCATCCCCTGATGTGGCTTTTTGGTCCCTCTCCAAAGGAAACCCTCAGAGAAACCAGACAGGATGAAAGGGGCGGTGGTCGAATGTGCCGTCCCCGAGCCCATCAAGGATTAACATTGTGGTTATGACTCTGCCTGCCGCGTCAGGGACATGTGTATTTAAAGACCCTTGGAAGTTTGGGGCGAATATATCTGCAGGAGGTGCCCGACGTTTCCCTGCAGGGAAAGAGCAAGGCTGGGCATCGCCTCTTCAATGTTCCCCAAACCGAATCCTGGGGCCATTTCTCCGGCAATCCAGTGTGCACGCGGCAGGGCTGGGGCTGGAGAAAGAAGGGCTTGAAGCTCCTGGTTCATTCTTTCCTTTCCATGTGATAGGACCCCTTTCCCCATTCTTTTTCCTTCCAAAGCACAAATTATTGCTTCCCTTTAGGGGAAGTGGGAGACAAAGGAGAGTATGGAAAGTAACTGGCCGCAGAAGCACTGTAAGCAGATGATATTAGATAGACCTGAGTATTTCCAGGGATTCGTATTGTGGTGGAGACGTGGCCTAAGAGGACCAGAGCCCACGGAGACCGGAAACAGTTCCGACTCTGGGGGGGCGGCTGCCCTGTGGAACCCGGCCTGGGTTCTCCCAGCTTCTTCCTGAGGGATGGTCCTGTGCCCAGATGGCCACAGCTGGCTGGAGAGCATCCCAGGGCCAGATCCGCGCTGGATGGACGCTCGGGGTAGCTTGCAAACCTGGGAGCCCGTGGGAACCCGCAGAAACACCGTGCGAGAGTTTCAAAAGCACGGCATCCGAGGTCAAACTCTCTGAATCCTCATAACCATCTCATCAACTGCGTGATGCTCCCATAGGCCACCTGAACGACATAAATCCCAGTTGCTCCTCACCGGTACAGCACTTACAGCCACGCGAGGAGGGTTGAGAATGTTAAAGAGGAAAAAGTGCTTGTTACAGTGCCTGGCAAGTAGTAAGAACACATCAGACACGACCTCCTATCTTCCTCAGCACTGTCATCATGACGGTCATCGATGCCCCGGGAGATGGAGCGGCACCCCCCCACATCCTGTGCCTGTCTGTGCAAATGGCCAGAGCGGCCCAACTCTTTGATGTTCCCTTTCCCCCTTTTTAAATCTTCTTTGTCGTCCCGAGTATAACTGCGAGAAAACTCAGAACTGAGCAGGTTTCATTTTTTTTCTCTTCTTCTACAAGAGGCGCACCCCAATACAGCTTCCCTTCTATCGCGCGATCGCTGTTTGGACAACGTCCACCCCAGGCCAGTGCTCCTGCGCTGAAGGTAATTTTATTTCCCCCACCGAGAGCAAAACCTGTCTTTGTGTAGGGGCCGTTAAGACTGCCCATTCTTAAATTAGCTTAGCAAAAAAAAACAAGTGCATTTTATAGTGAAGCCAACAGTAATTGAACACTGTGACTATGAGTGGCCCTTGCGGTGTTTGAATGCAGGCCAAAAGTACCTTCTGTCTGTCTCTGACACGGGGAGACAATGGCAGTATTATTTACAGCACTGGCCCTCAGCAATTCCAAAGGCCACCTGCGAGGACAAAAGATACGCTGATGCTGTGCCCAGCCCTGGACCCGACTGGAGCTCTATGTTTCGTAAATAATTCACCCCTCTGCCCCAAGTGGTGGGCCATCTATTCTTTGCCTCTTTCCCTTTATGCCAACCACGGATGCAAGGAAAAGACACCTCCCTCCTCTGAATCCCTAGAGGGAAGGGTGGCCCACAACAATTCTTTGATTCCATAGCTTGGGGGGGGGGGGAACAGTGTCACCAGCACAGACCAGCCATGAGGAAGGTAACAGAGCCAGCATCCGGGAGAATGTTGGCAAGGGCCTGTCCCCTCTGGAAAGTCACGCTTCCAAAGAATGTCATTCGGTGTTTTGTCTCCACGGAGTTTTTTATAAGGGAGCTTGAAGCTTTCTCAGGCAGTACTCACAAGTTGTCACGCTCCTGGGGGTGGGTAGGGAAAGGGTTCTAACCCTCTGTTAGAGACAACCTGAGCTAGGTGGGCAGAGCAGAAGATATCACAATTGACTTGGCTCCATTGCTCACCCAGAATCTGGGACTATGGACCAGACCAGATGCAATTGTCCCATGGCAATCCCTGCTAACACGGCATTGACCATAACACAGCCTCATCGGTCACGGGACACGCGGCCTGTGCTCGGAGTGGAGAGTGCACTGCTCCTGACCCAGACCTGGGCTTGTGGAGTTCAATGCGACCCATGCCTCTAGCTTGCAAGCAGCATAACCGTCAGTCTTCTAAGTTCATCCACAGCAATCTGTCGGTTCCTATCGCCTCGTCCCACCTCGAGCCCTGTTATCTGACCTGTTCTTGGGATCTTCAGCTCCTGGCCAAGTGCCCAGACATTGGAGCCGGGCCTCCCCACGGGCGTTGGGATCTGCTGGCCACGACGGCTTTCCCAGATGGAGGGAGACTCCGCACGCGTGTTTTCCTACACAGCGTCTGTCTCCGGCTGCTGGCCAGCACCTGGCCCGGAGAAATCCAAACCCAGGAGGCTTCCTGGACACAGCCAAGTGGACACTCTGGGCCGCACAGATCTGGAGGCCTTACCACCGCTGGCCTCAGGAAAGTCACAGCCATCAGCATAACGGTCACACAGAGGCTTCATCACGGCTCATGAACTGTGTTTTATAAATGGTTGCATGCCTCCCCCTTTTTAAATTTGCTTCTTACACTCCATGAGGTATGAGGAAGGCATGATCACTCACATGTTAAAGGCTAGCTTAAGTGAGCTTCAAAGATTTTCAATTAAAAAGAGGGCCAAACCAAGTCTAAGAGGTCAACTCGCTCAGTCTTCGGGGCTTCTAATACACCACGGAGTCAGAAGGGTGTGAGGAGGGAGAGGAGCAGAATCATGCTCAACATGATGCTTAAAGGTCCTGACCCTACCTTCAGCCGAGCTGGTACTGAGACCTTGAATTTTCCTTTTGTGGGCAATGCTGTCTAAAGACAAGATTTCAGCCCATTACACTGTACACTGTACCTTCCCCGATGGCGGGCGGTGCTTATACGCAACGCACTCACCAATGCCTTTCCTGGTAGACCATGCACTGAGGGAAGGAAGGAAGGAAGGAATGAATGAATGGGCAGACGAGAGAGTGGAAGAAGGAATGAATGTGCTGCTTGTGCGGGAGGCTGTGTGCTCATTCTTTGATTGTTCTTGACGCTGGGATCCCGTCTGTCTCTTTCTTGGTGTCCTCTTTCTGTCTCTGAGGTCGCCTCCACATTCCCCGCATACTTCTGGCCTCAGTCCTGAAAGACTGTCCTCATCGCAAGGGGGCCTTCGTTCCCTGAGCCTCCCTGCCAGCTTTGTCTGACCTTAGATGGACACCCCCGCGTGCCGGGACACACCCTTGCAGGACGACTCCCTATCTCCACTACGCTGGGTGCACACGGGCCTGTGGCCGGGCCTCTAGAAGCTTCTTTTCCCCGAACCCGTGCTGTCACCTGTCATCTCCCACTGGGACTCATGCTGCAAACGTTGAGTCAGACTCCCAGACTCTTCTCATGGAATTTCAGAACCAGAGGGGACGCCACGGACCTCATTTGGGTCCTTATTATTTTCCCTTCTGAGCAAACCGGCGCTCGGAGAAGAAACGCCTGGTCTTGCCCAGGGTCCCCTGGCCCTTCAGTGACCAGCATGGACTTGAAACCACAGAGCCGCCTGTGTATCCCGGCCCCTCAGAGAGGCCGTCCTCTCTGCCCGTCACACCACGTGCCATCTATTTTTTGAGGTTTGACGTGAAAGAATGTTGCCATTGTGAGCACGGGGACGAGGGCTGTTGGACTGTCGCCGCACCTCCGCCGAGAGAGAGCCAGCTGCCCCTCGGTTCAGGACTTGCCAATAGCAGAGTTAACTCGTCCCCCGCAGACAGACCGTTGCCAGCCGCAGCTCAGTGTAGCGCTGACCAGGAACGCTTCCGAACGTGCTCTGAGATCAGATGTTGAAGGGCCCAGGGCTGACCGTGGGCCCCCGACTCTCCAGATTCTGCTCGAGGATGTATTATTGGTTTGATAGAAAAAGCTTTGGTTTGGGGGTTCATACAGACACGGCTCTGCCGTTGACTCACCAAGCCCACTGTTAAAGTCGTAAACGCTCAGCTTGTATCCCCGTGAGCAAAACGCTCTGAGGTCACCTCTGTGGACATCGTTCTGGATTCGGAAAGTGGAAACGGCCAGGATGAGGCCTGCCCCCCAGAGACCACTCCATCACTGGTAGATAGAGCCCTCTGCCCTCCCCCGCTTAGGAACCTCTTTGATTAATAAAGGGGGGCAGGCGGACCGTTTCCAGCTCCTTCTCGTTTTTGATGGACTTACACAGGCCACTGATTTCCACCATCCTGCTCCCCCTTTAACGAGCTCATGTGCTCACAGTTAATGAACTAATTACTCTGAGCAAAAACCCGCATTAAGTTGCAAACCTGGTTTCCGCAGCCTCAGCCGGACCAATGCTTTTTTTTGTCGAGGCAAAGACAGCGTGGCCATGCAGACTCTGCCAGGTCCCCACCACAGGCCTTCCCCACCAGGGAATGGTCACATCAACCAGCACAGTTTGATTATAAATATCTCGCCGAATGAGTGACATCGAACATGACAGGTACTTTCTCGAGATCCGGGACGAGACCGCCTTGCAGGCTGCGACCCACAGACCTCAGTGCTTTTCCAGCCAGGAATACAGCTCTTCTCGAAGGCGAGAGATTCCACACGCACGCCCCCCCCCTCCCCAAGTGACTCGGTTAATGGCCAGAAAATGGAGGTGTGCCAAATGGCCTGCTTTAAAATCAGATGACGGTGAACAGACCACTTCGGAGCATCCAGGAGGGAGCTGTACACACAAGGCGCATCTTAATTGGAAGGGAAACTTTCTGCACTTCGAAACATTTAAGCCATTTGCCTGGGGAACACCTTTAAGTGATGTAGCACGAGGCTGTTTGCTGCAAAGGACTCCATTTTCATTCCTTCAGGACTCATTTTACCGAGAGGCCGGAACACAAACTTCAGAGTTGGTTGCTCCAGATTTGAATCCCGGCTTTGCCCCCATTAGCCAAGCATATGCCGTGTGACCGTGGAGAGATCACCTAATGTCTCTGTGCCTTAGTTTCTTCATTGAGGATATGTGGGAGCTGGAAGTCCGAGCACATTGGGTTTATTGTGAGGTCTAATTGGAAAGGGGATGGATGTAATTATCGACCAGATATTTATTTAACACTACAGCAGAGTCCACTAGTGCTCAAGTCTCTGTGTGCCTCCTGTATTCCCAGCTCCCCCCGGTAGCTTAGCTGCCGATTCTGCCAGAAGGGAACGTGAGAGGCAGAGAGTCCCCTCTTTTAGTTCATGTAGACGGCCACCACGTCCATATGTTGTGTCTATAGTGGGGCAGAGTCTTCTTTAGCCTGAGTCCATGAGTCACTGTGTGGAGCCAAGTTGTATTAGTTGGCTAGGAGGACTATGACAAAATATCAGAGACTGGATAGCTTGAAACAACAGAAATTTCTTACAGTTCTGGAGGCTAGAAGTCTAAAATGGAAGTGTTGCCAGCGCTCTGCTCCTCTGGGGCTCTTGGCAGAATCCTTCTTTGTGTTGGTGGTCGATATTCTTCATTCCTTGGCTTATAGCCACATCACTCTGGTCTCTGCCTCTGTCAAGTCTTCTCATAAGGGATCCAGGCATATTGGATGAAAATGAAAGCCTTATTGGGCTCATCTGAACTTGATTATGTATGCAAAGGCCTTATTTCCAAATAAAGTCACACGTCTCCAGAGCTTATCACAGTTCTTGTCATAGATGAGAGTTCTTGATCAATGTTTGATGAGGAATAAATAAATGAAGTCTCAATGATCTCTTCTATTGAAACAAACCACCATGGGCTGCTAGTTGAAGAGAGATGGCAGGGAGGCTGGGTTGGCAAAAATGGAGTAATGGATGTGGTGAAGAAGGTTTCCTCCAGGGTTAGGACACCACAGGACCAGAGGCATGGAGGTCCTCAGAAATCTAGGACAAAAGGAGTGTTCCACTGTGACATCTGCAGGGTGGACTCATAGTTGACATGACCCTGCATTGCCTGGGCAGATTGTTGACATTTTACGTAGTCTTGGGTTTCCAGCCAGGAGCCCAAACAGGGACAGAACATGTTGAATAAATGAAAGGGATGTGGGAATCTTCTTCTGTGCAAGTTGTTTAAGTGATCCAGAGCACGATAATTTCCATCTTGTTTTCAGAAACTAGTGCCTGCCAAGGTATAGTTGCCTGGTAGGAAACTACTTTCCAAGTTTTACTGAGACGTGTTGGTTGTTGTTGCTGTTGTCATCGTTGTTTTAATCACCTTCCAGATGATCGGAGAACTGTTCTTGTGATAATACTGGACAGTACATGCAGTCAGAAGGAAACCAGACACATTTATATTTGAAGGCATTGGAAAATGGAAGGGGAGAAGGCATGTAGGGTGTGTTAATCTGAAAAGGGACTGGCTTTGTATGGAGTCGTTCTCACTGTATCAGTTAGCCCTTGCCATAGTAATGCTGTGTAACAAATATCCTGCTCTCTGGGCATGGAAAACAACAGTTATTCCTATTGGTCTACAGGTAAACTTGGTTAACTCTTTAGGTTGCAGCTCTGGAGATCTGAGTCTGCTCCTTATGATTTTCATCCTTCTAGACCTTGAGGTTAGTTGGGGCTTGTTCTTGTCAAGGTGATAGCTGAGGCACAAGAGCTCTAGGAGAAACAACCAGATGAAATAAATGCCTTGCTCACTTGACTCGGCCAAAGTGGTCACATGACCAAACTCAAAGTCAGGGGTTGCAGGTGAAGGCATAGATAAAAAGTTAGAAGCAGACATTTACTCTGTTGCACTCTAAAAACAGAGTTGACTCATTGTATGAATAAGAAACTGAGGTTGGGAGGTGACATGCCTTGACCAATGTCGAAATGCATATAAATGATAGACCCAAGTTTAAGGTCCAGGTCTACCTAATGCAGTGGTCCTCAGCCAGGGCAGTTTCCCACCGCTTTCCCCTCAACCCCATCCCCCAGGGGATATTCACATTTGGCAATGTCTGGAAACATTTTTGATTGTTACAACTCAGGAGTGGAGCGTTCTATTAACATCTAGTGGGTAGAGGCCAGGAACGATGTCAAACAGGTCAGTCTCTACACCACAACAGATTCATTCAGCCCAGAATCTCCATAGTACCAAGGCTCGGAAACCTTAATCCAAAGCCAGTCTTCCTCTGGTCTATCCAACCACCTCCTCCAACTGGAGACATCTGGCTGGGCACGTCCCTGCTTGGGGAATGATCCTCACAGCACCTAAGGGTCTGATGCCCTCATTATTGGTGCTTAACATATTTATTGTGTAACACTTATTTGTGTCCAGTCTTTTATTCATTCAATAAGCGTTTCTGAGCACTTGTCCTGCACAAGGCTCCTCATGGTCTCACTTTCCCAGTGGGACCACTCTGTGTCCCGGTGCTTGTCACTGACGGTTCTTACGAGTCTCTCCGGGTATACCACAGTGCCTGCAACGGATTCCCATCCATGGCGATTTAGTTAGCACAGCGCTGGGGACGGGGGAAGCTCTCACTCTGTGGCTTCCGTCAGGGCCGTAATGTCACTGTAGCGAGAGCATGGGAGCTCACCAGCTCTCCTCCAGTGTCTTGTCATACACCCACTGCCCCCGACATAACGTCATGTAGCCTACTTCTCCTCTACCACACTTAATTATCTTCCATATATAAAACACTCCTTACTGAATAGAATATCCAGACACTTCATCTGACAGGGAGGCAAACAGTAATATGTAGCGTTTCATTTGTTTTTTCATTAAATCGGGCATGACCATTGTTGGCGCCTGGGAGTTTACGACCCTGGGTCCGACACTCTGACATTACTCATCTATTCGCAGCCGGTCTGAGCGCCGTGGAAGGGCCTCATTTTCTCTCTATTTATGTTAGTCAAATAAATTCATCTTTTATTTCATTGAGCTGAATGCCTCCATCTGTGGGGCTTCTTATGAGCCCCGTGGTTTTATTTTTTTTAATTTATTACTGATTTATTTCTTCTTATTTTTTTCTTTCCTGCTGCTGCCTTCTCATTAAAATGTCTTGTAGCTTTTAGACACGGAGGCAGACAGGATTAATTAAAGCCTCCCCGCTTCTCTGATAGCGCAGGATGGAGAAGCATCAGAAGCACACTTGCAGCCGGTGATAAACTCAGGGGAGTGCCTGGTGGAGCTGCACCGGGGCTGGAATCCGCAGTCCCTTCCGAAACAAAGTTAGCAGTCAGTTGGACAGCAGAAGGGAGCCAGCTCCCAGCCTGCTCACCTGGTCCTCACCTGGGCTGCCGAGACGAGTGGGAGAGCACCTACCAGACCCAGCCTGCGAGGCGAGTCTAAGTGACAGCGGCGGCGGCTGTCTCTGACATGGCCCTCGGTCCAGGGGAATGACCCTGGCTGAAAATGCTCACTGCACAGAGGGTCCGCAGTATGTCGTTCCAGTCAAATAGCCAGCATTCTTTTAGTGCTGCCACGACCCAGTGTGCAGGCAGGGTCTCTTTCTATTCCCTCACACTCTAAACAGTAGGGCATAGAAAATATATGTTTTCTTTTTTTTTTTTTTTTGTGGGTGGAGTGTCTAATCACATACGATAAAATGCGTAAGTCTTGAGTATAAAGTCTGTGAGTTTTGACAAACTGGCATAGCTGTGTATCCCACACTGCCGGTCAAATCATTGACTATTGTTATTAGCCCCAAAGGTCCTCTCTCTTATGCACCTTCCCAGGTGAACGCCCTGGACCTCAGCACCACCCATTTCTTTTCAGCTTTAGTGACGTATAACTGGCAAATAACACTGCATATAGTTAAAGCGTACAAAGAGATGTTTTGATATAGCTATACATTATTATTATTATTATGTCTAATGATTACTATACAAAGATAATTAGCATATCCATTACCCATCATCTCACCTTGCCTTTTTTTTCTTTTCTGATGAGAACACTTGAGGTTTAACCTCTCAAGACATGTTAAGCATACCATACGGTATTGCTATTTAGTCACATATTATCCATTAGATTTTCAGAATTTATTTCATCCTGCACAACTGAAAATTGTATCCTTTGACCAAATCCTCCCACTTCCGCTTCCTTCGACCCTGGGCCACCACCTTTCTACTCTCTGCTTCTAAGAGCTTGACTCTGGGAGAATCCACATGTAAGTGAGACTACGCAGTATTTATCTTTCTGGGTCTCATTTCACTTAGCATAGTGTCCACCGGGTTAATCCATGTTGTTGCAAATGACCGGATTTCCTTTGTTTTGAAGGCTTAATAATATTCTAAACATATCTATATATCTATATATACAGATATAGATAAATAGATATAGATATGTAATATACGAAGAACGTTTTCTTTACCCGTTCACCTGTTGACGAACGTTGAGGTGGTTCCCGCGTCTTGGGTACTGTGAATAGTGTGGCAGTGGAAGTGCGAGTGCAGCTACCTCCTTGAGGGAGTGATTTCATTTCCTTGGAATAAATAACCTAATTGCAAACGTGGGGAAAGAACCCGCACAGACATTTCTCAAAAGAGGACGTACACACGGCCAACAGGTACATGAAAAGGTGCCCGCTGGAGGGTAATAGTTGTTAGGCAAATGCAAATCAAAGCCACAATGGGACATCACCTCACATCTGTTAGAATGGCTGCCATCAGAAAGATAAGTGAGAGCAAGGGCTGGTGAGGATGCAGGGGAAAGGGGACCCTCCACGTGGCGGGTGGGATTGCAGATTGCTGCAGCCACTGTGGAAAACAGTACAGAGGGTCCTCAAAAATTTAAGCTATCATAGGACCCAGGGAACCCAGCAACCTCTGTGTTGATTTCTTTCACGGTTGGTTATCTTTGCCTGATAGAGAAATTCAAGTACAGTAACTGGAATCCTAGTTTGGACTCTTCTGTGGCTGGATTCCTTCGCCCAGACGAATGAGCTTGAATTGGGGGTTCAACACCTTGTGTGTTTGTGGTTTCATTATTTTTTTAATTGCTGAGTCATAATCCATTGTATGAGAGTAGCATACTTTATCTGTTTTTCTATTTATGGACATTTCTGAAACTAATTGTTTACAGTTTTTGGTTGCTATGAATAAAGGTGAACATAAGTCATTTTGTAAATTACTGTTGGGTACGTGCGTAAGGATATTGCTACTCAGCTATTAGGTATTGTTACGGATGAAGTGTGTGTTTCTCCTCAGACTCCATATGTTACAGCTCTAATCCCCAGTGTGATGATATTTGTAGTTGGTGACTTTGGGAGGTGATTAGGTCATGGGGGTAGAGCCTTCATCAACCAAATAGTGCCTTTCTAATAAAGGACACAAGGGTGAAGACCTCTCTCTGCTATGTGAGAATATGACAAGAAAGCAGGCATCTGAAAACCAAGAAGACACCTGTCACCAAACACTAGACCAGCCAATGCCTTGATCTTGAACTTCCCAGTCTCCAGACCTGTGAGAAATCAATGCTTATCTGTTAATTCACCCTGTCTGTGGTAATCTGTTACAGCAGTCTGAGCTCAGACAGATAGTACCCACAATTTATGGATGATTCTCTACATGTCTATTAGTTGTATTAAAAATAAAAGCTCTAATACACACTTATTAAGCACCTACTACTCGCAAAAAACTGGGTCATCGTGGAGTTGCATACGGTTTCACCTCAAGGACTTCTGTGGCCAGGAAGTGGGATACATTGGGGCCACCCAAGGGGATATAGAAGGGGGAATAAGGGAATGAGTGATCAGGTGTGTGCGTGAGTGACGGACATCTGACGGGGATGGACAGGACTTGAGTAAAATACAGATCCACATGATTCATGTGTGAGCCTTTGTTGAAAGAATTTGATTCCGTCTCAGCGGCATTTTATTTTACACGTCTGCCGCTACATTCTCAACTAAGACGTCTTCACCCAAGGTGTGATATCAGGAGTAACCGCCTTCCCGTCCCCAAGCAATGCGATCTTTGCATCTCTGCTGACAAGCTTGTCTCCATCCCAGGCGGCTGTCCACCCTCCCACATCTGGGACGCGTGCAGTCCTGTTCGGTTTTGTGAAATGGAATGGCCATTGTCAGTGCTTTCTGGTCCAGAATATGAGCATTGAGGCACTGGAAAGACTCATGGATTAATAGTAGAGTTTGTCATTCTAGAATGTCTACTCCTTTTCTCCCCCACCCCCTACTGTATAAGGGCTTTCGACAGGTTTGGGCAGCCCATCCCAACCAGTACGCATCTGGACACACCTTTCCCTCTGCCATCATCCGTGGACCCCATCTTGAGGACAGGATGTGCCCAGGGCCCTGAGGAGGTCAGCAGCCAGTGGTCACACCGGGACTGCGACCAGAAGCTACAGGAAGGCCTGGCCTCCTGAGGCCTTTCAGCACATTCACTGGGTGGTGGGTTTGAGCCAGAACACCTTCCTTTACAGCTCTTCCGACGGCTCCCACTCTCACGGTGCCTTCTGACCTGTCCCGTTTTATCCAGCATAGTTTTCTGTGTTGTGTGTGTGTGTGTGTGTGTGTGTGTGTGTGTGTGTTTCTGACCCCACGACTCCTGATCCTGAATGAAGTGGTATTTGGAGAGAACATTCCCCCGTGTGGCTGTAGAGTGCTGGGCTCAGGCAGGATCTCGGGGCCACCTCTCCTGACGTGGCATCTGATAGCTCAGTCCTCCAGGAAGCTCAGGGCCACGTGGCTTCCTTTTCTGGTCCAGCCTGGCGGGAGCTCACGTGACCTTCGGGGCACACGCTTCCATTTTCGGCAGATCCAAACCGAGCCTGGTCGGCCCTAAGTCACGCTGACATCTGCTCCCGGACTTTTCACCCAGTGGCCCCGAGCCGGCTGGCCATCTGGGATTACAAAGAGCCACTCCAAACACAGCTCCGCGTGCCTGCGCGTTTAAAAACGGCTTTTGTATCCCTCGGAGTCTCGGCTTTCCCAGCCTGCCTCCCCGCCCCCTCACCTGTCTTCCGTTCCTCCCCAGCGTCATGTGACACCTGTGCTCGGGCCTCTGGAATGCTCAGGCCTCCCCAACCCACCAGGCGCCTCTTCTTTATTTTGATGTATTCCTTAAAAAGTGGCCATCTCACAAATCCATTCCCATTCTAAACATTGCCGTGACTGAGGTGAATGAATCCTTCTGCAGCCCCAGCAATCAGTTTGTGCAGAGCGAAGAGAGGATAAGGCCTAGCACAGATGGCCCGGTGGTGGTGGGGATCGTGGTGGGGGAAGGGTTCGATCCCTCCGGGTACCTGCTCTGTGGTTCTGCTCGAACCTGAGCCTCAGCTTCCTTAGCGACAAATGGGGCCATACTATTTCCTATGTCACAGGGTCAACGGGAGGATTAGATACATTACAGAGCATTCAGACATGTGCGCACTTGATACAGAATAAGTTCTCAACAAATGTACATTTTTTTATAAATATTCTTTTGCATAGTTATATATGTAGTTATATATATATAGTTATATATATAGTTATATATATAGTTATATATAAAGTTATATATATATAGTTTTGCATTCATTTTCTGTGCTTTTTTTTTGCACAGATGTTTAAATAAAAATACTTTTTGATGTAAACTGGGTCATCCTTTAATTATGGCACTGAATCATTTTATCTTACTTATCCTACAAATCTTTCCATGTGAACATCTAGTATTTCCCATCTGTAGTTGGGAACCCACAGATACGGAAGGCTGACTACTTTTATGCTTGGATTGTCAACTGTGTGGCGGGTCAGCACCCATAACTCCTGTGCTGTTCATGCCTCAACAGTTCCTCATCATTTTTACCAGCTACCTAATATTCTATGTGGGTGCTCCATCACTCGCATACTTTCTCTTGGTGGACACCTTATTGTTATTATTGTCTTTTGCTTGTGTCTGTTATAGTTGATAGGAAGAAGTAAACTATACTACCAAGAAAAAAGTAAACTAAATCAATAGGAAAAAGGACATGGGACATAAACATAAAAAGTTAGTTCACAATAGAAGATCCGCAAGTGTCCATAACCATGAAAATGGCATCAATGTAACAGCACTTAGGGAAATAAAAATAAAAATTATAATGAGCTATGGGTTCTGGTTTGCTTGGATCATGCAATCAGTGATGGTATGGTGCTAGGTAGGCACTGGAAATGTCAGGGGAACACTTTGTAAAGTATACGATTGTCTAACCACTGTGTTGTTCATCTGAAATGAATACAAAATAAGACTGAATGCAAACTATAACTGAAAAAAGAAAAACAAAACAGTGAAGAATTGGAAAAAGAAAAAGACAGCTGGTATCCATAGTTGAAGTATGTGGTCATGTGGCTTCTCCTTTACATCTTTGGTGGGAATGTTTACTGTCACAGCCTTTCCACATGGAAAGGAATACTTTCTTATTGATTTGTAGGCGCTCTTTGCATAATATGGATATAGATAATTTACTATTTGTATAGAAAATATTTCTTTTACTCTTTTAAATCTTTTGCCTTTCAATTATTTGAATGCTGAGTTTTATTTTAAATAAAATTTTCCTTTAATTGTAGTTGTATGTGCCAAATTTTACATTATGATTTCTAGTTTTGAGATCTTATTTAGGAAGCTTCTCCTTATCCCAATCTATGACTTCCTACTAATGCTTTATTGTTTATTCCCACATACTTGGCTTTCTAATTCATTAATTATTTGTTGACTATTCCACTGTTTTATTATTAATTTGAAATATCATTTTTATTATATCAGTCAATCTGTACAGGTATGAATTAAGCATTCACATATAGATTCATAGGTTATACCGGCTCCTCTAAGTAGTGGTTTCTATAGTTGATTTCGATGTAGCATCTTTGCTCTCTCACAGAATGAGTTAGGATGCCCTCGTCATCTCTTCTGTTCTGACATAATGGATAAACCATTGGAATTACCTCTTCTTTGAAGATAAACTCTATTTACCCAAGGACCACAGGAGAAGGTGATTTTTGCTTATCAACTTTATCCAGCTCTAATTTATATACCTGTTATCTCGTTCACTGAGTCTTGAAATATATAAATACTCATACTAACACTAATACAACCAATATAAAAATCAAAATAAAACTTTTCTTGCCTGACCTGTGGTGGCGCAGTGGATAAAGCGTCGACCTGGGAACACTGAGGTCGCCAGTTCAAAACCCTGCGCTGGTCTGGTCAAGGCACATATGGGAGTTGATGCTTCCAGCTCCTCCCCCCTTTATCTCTCTCTCTCTCACTCTGTGTCTCCTCTCTAAAATGAATAAAATAAAAAAAAATTAAAAAAAAAAGAAACACAAATTAAAATAAAACTTTTCTTTATCCCCCAAAAGGTCTTTCTCAGACCACTTTGTGGTTAAGCCACCCATACCTGGCCATTCTCACCCACTGTCCTGCATGATGGTTTAGTTGTACATTTTAAAGGATTTTAAATAACGAAATCATTAAAGGTCTGTCTGCTCCTCTGTGTCTGGTTCCTTTCACTCGTCACATTACCTCTGAAATTCGTTGGTGCTGTTCCTTGTATCCAGAGTTTCTTTTCCTTGCTGAATATTATTCTACTGCACAAATATATCGCTATGCTTGTTCCTTTACCTCCTGATGGACGTCTGGGTTGCTGCCAGTGTCAGGTGGTGAGGAATCAGGCTGCTATAAATATCGGTATTGACGTTTTTGTGCACATGTGTTTTCATTCCTTTGGGAAAAGTACGCAGGAGTAGGGTTGCCAGGTCACCTGGTGAGTGAATGCTTTACCTTACTGGAAGATGCCAAACTATTTTTCAAAGTTTTCCACACTTTGTATTTCTATCAGCAATGCATGCAAATTCCAGTCGCTCCATATTCTTGCCTATAAATCGCTATTGTCAGTCTCTTTAACTTTAGCCACTCAGTTTGGTGTGTAGGGATAAAATGAGGTTCCCTGACATCTAACGATGTTTATCACTTCACCTACGTTTGTTATAGCACATTGAGGCCCAGGTTTTGAATATCTCTTAATCTTTTGCCTTTGTGTTTTTCTGTGGGTGTTTTAATTTTTTTTTTGTCTTCTTAATAGTGGTACAAGTTCTTTGTCTACTCTGGATACCCGCCATTTATCAGATATGTGCATTTAGAATATTTTCTCCTAGCCTGTCAGTTGCTGTTTTATTTAACTGTTGTCCAAAGAGAAAAGCTTTTCATTTTGATAAAAAAGACAAGCTCTGTTTTGAGGCATTTTGTTTCACTCTTTCTTTAACTCGTCTAATCATTTTTTTCACTCCTTAATTTTGCAATTTATATTTTTCTTGCTAATTATCTATTGCATTAAACTTTGCAAATACATTAAATTACCATATAATCTCATTCTAAAATTGCCGTCTGGTCCAAAGCTTCTATGAAATTTTTTTAGTCTTGATGTCACTTGTTTTTCTATAGTATTTTCCTTCGTTTTGCATGTCAGTTCAAGTCATTAGCTATTTTATTGGTATTTTCAAATAATCCACTTTTGGTTTCTTTGATTATACCCTCATTTTTGTTTGTTCCTACGTAAGACATTTCTGCTTTTAAATGAATTCATTCTTCTCTTTTAATTGATTTAGATAATTTATCTTTTTAACAGTTTAAGTCAAAATCTGAATTCACTATTTTTTAGTCTGTATAATAAATGCAAATATGGCCAGAAGTTTTTATTCTTTGGCCTTATCTCTTGGGATGCATCATGCAGTTTTTTCATTTTTATTTCCAAAATACTTTTGCATCTTCTTTAAGTGATATGTAGATGGAACATTTTATTTATATGTAAAAACATTTTAGTTGATTTTTTCCCTATTGCTTTTATTTTTAAAAAATACTATGCTAACATTATTTTTCTTCCTTTAAAGCTAGTAATATCTTATTTGACATATCACCCATCTTTAACTTTGTTGTCTGTGCCAGATGAGTTTAAAAAGACTTGTATTTTCTGTTAGGCACTGCATATTAATGATGTGTTAATTTTTCTATATTTATACTTACTTTTTTGACTACTTGATGTGACATCTGATCTGAAAGGGATGTGTTAAAATCTTACATTATGATTGTGGATTTATTAGTTTCCTTTGCATCTCCAACAGGTTGTGTTTTATGCTGTTGGAGTTCTGTTCCTAAATGTGTGAATATTCTTCTTGGTGGAGTATAATATTTAATAATATTAAAATCCCATTTTGTCTTATTTAATATTTTTGATTGGGATTATTGTGTTGTCTGATATGTATTTCCTTCACCTCTTTTATTTAAGCATTTGCTAGTTTCTCTTTCTCCATCTGTTTTCAGGCTTTCCCGGTCATTTTTGTCGGGGGCATGTCTTATAAAAATAGTTAGGTTTTTCTTAAATATCCCTTTTCTCAAAAACCCAACCAGAAAATCTCTATCTTTTCGTAGGAGGATTTGACCCATTCACATTTATTGCAATTACCAGTACTGTTATGTGTAGCAATGCTCTCAATTTCAATTTACCTTGTGCTTTCTCTTGGTTTCCTGTTCCTTTCCAAAATCTGTTTGTTGTCCTGGTTTTGTATTCTTCCCTCTATTGTTTTCCTCTAGGATCCTAGAAGACATGTGTATCCTATTTTAAACATTTTTCAATCCATAACATAAAGACCTTAAGAACAATTTATAGTCTACACGGCAGACAAGACACACCATTTTAAGAACAGAGAAACATTGTAGTAATTAGAATCCCAAGAAGACACTTGTTACTATGAAAAACTAAGTCAGTTTTCATTCATTAGTCCCATGAAAGTATTTATTGACTATCTGTTATGTGCCATGCGTGTCTTTAGGTTCTGGGAGATGGAAGGGGTTGAATAAGACAGATTGCTAGTGTTTAAGGAAAATGCTGCCAGGAGAGAGGGGAGCAGAAACAGTCTGTTTTTCTCAGGGGATCACAGAGTTAGGGACGGGCTATACCAGCCCATTACCCAGCCATGGTGGAAAATGGAAAGATAGGGAGATGAGCTGTGGGTACAGTGAAATGGTGGGGCCAGCACCTCCACTGAGCAGTGTATACACCAGGGGTCCCCAAACATTTTACACAGGGGGCCAGCTCACTGTCCCTCAGACCGTTGGAGGGCCAGACATAAAAAAAAAAAAACTAGGATCAATTCCCTATGCACACTGCACATATCTTATTTTAAAGTAAAAAAAACAAAACGGGAACAAATACAATATTTAAAATAAAGAACAAGTCAATTTAAATGAACACACTGACCAGTATTTCAATGGGAACCATGGGTGCGGATGCATCCTGTGCTCCTCTCACTGACCACCAATGAAAGAGGTGCCCCTTCCGGAAGTGTGGCGGGGGGCCAGATAAATGGCCTCAGGGGGCCGCATGCTCTAGTTTGGTTTAGAGTGTGCATGAAAGAAACTGAGCATCTGCGTGTGGCTGGATCATGCTTGGAGTGACAATTTCAGGTATTAAGTCTGGCAAAGTTACGGGCAGGTCACAGTGATTTGAAATCTCAGCAATAAGAAAATGGTGTGGTTACACCACAGGGTCAAGTACACGGATTGGGTAAATGTCATTGAAACATGGAGGATCTTTTCAGGCTGTGATAGCGCTGAAATCCACACCTGGCTTCCTTTTTGGTGTAGGAAAGTAAGAATTTGGAGCTCTTGTGGGAAATTATTTTCTCCCCAAAGTGAGAAGCGGGGGAGGGATGAGGGGAGGCAGACACACAGACTTCCGCATGCTTCCGACTGGGATCCACCCGGCATGCCTATCAAAGGGCAATGCTCGGCCCCTCTGGGACGTTGCTTCTTTGCCGTCAGATCCATTCTAGCGCCTGAGGCGGAGGCCATAAAGCTATCCTCAGCGCCCGGGCCAACTTTGCTCCAGTGGAGCCTTGGCTGCAGGAGGGGGAGAGAGAGATAGAGAGGAAGGAGAGGGGGAAGGGTGGAGAAGCAGATGGGCACTTCTCCCATGTGCCTTGACTGGGAATTGAACCTGGAACTTCCACACGCCGGACCAATGCTTTTCCACTGAGCCAGCTGGTCAGGGCTCCTGTGGGAAATTTGAGCTAGTCATCACTGACATTCTCCATGCCACATCCCACTGCATCTCCATCTCAGCCCAGCCTCCTGGTGGTCCTATCATCGCCTCACAGATTAGGAAGCTGAGAATTTGAGAGGTGAGGGGAGCCAATCACTTAGGAAGTGATTATCACAGTTCAGACTCAGACCTCACTGGTCAAGGGGATGCATGTTTTTTAAAGAGAAGTTCAGAGGCAGATTTAACTGTGGGTGCACCGGGCATGCACCCTGGTCCCCAACTTCTGAAGGGCCCCGCAAAATCCCAACTTGACACTTTTTTCTAATGACATCGAGTTTGGTTTCATATGTGCAATTTTAACATTAATAGTACATAATATTTTGCATTTATTTAAAAATATGGTTAGCATGTATGTTTATTTTCCCTGTCTCTCTCTTATTTTAAGGGGCCCAATATTTTCTTTGCAGCCCAGGGCCTCACCCGACCTTAATCTGCCTCTGGAGAAGGTAACAGTTTCTTTCAGAACATGGGCTGGATACCACCCATCAGGTCTAAGCAACCAAGACAGCCATAGCCGGGCAGGTGTTTACATGGACCACCAGTGCTGCCAGGGCAGGTCCCCTGGAGAAAGGGTGGGAGCGGGGTGAGCTATGGGCGGAGCTGAGCCAACCGGGGGTTCTCGAAACCATACTGAGAAGGTTTGTGTCAGACCTCGCCAGGCATCCCATCGACAACCCAATGGAACGAGGGCAGTCTGCTGGTCACAGAATAAAAGGCCTGAACCCCGGGGGGCCCTCTCTTTGGGAACCCCCCCCCCCAGCTCCGGCGCTCCTTGGAGATCATCTGGCCTTTTGCCGGCACACAATACACACGTTTAAATAAATAAATAAATAAAATCTAAAGAAAACTAGACTCTAAGACATGAGAATGCAGTTTTCACCGCTCAAGACCAAGTGCCTTTGGGGGGCGGGGTGTGATTCTGAGTTCCTTTCCCTGGACACCCCCGTCTCCCTCCCAGCTCTCTCCACGGGCCCACAGAGCAGTTGACTGACTTCTGTGGGGTCCGAGAGGAACGGGCAATGTCTTGGTGGTCTGTGCTTCAAACTTACCTTTGGCTTGGATTGGATCAGGAGACACAGTGAGCTGCTGTTGATTACACCACGTTACTGTTCAGAGCAAACTTTGCCTATCACAGTGAGGATTTGTAAGGTATCTGGAGGAAGAGGGCTGCTGAGTCTAATGGCCATACGTCTTAATGTTTTATGATTAGGCACGAGTAAGTTAAGTAACACCAGAAGGTCCATTAGGACATTTAATGTGGTTTAATATTCTCAGCCATGTTCATCGGCCCGAGTTCCAATTACTAAAGGGATGGGTTTGCCAGACGATCTCAAAGCACCTTGTAATTACTGGAATGTTATTTTGTTCTCCGTTTATGAGAACCATCAGAAACATCTTTCAAAGGAAAATTGCAGCTGGAGAGAGATTATGAATTAATAATAATAATATTAATAATAGCAATAATAACCAAGGTGGTTCAGTGATAGGTCCACATGAACAATAATCATCATTTACCTCCTCATTGCTCTACTTGGTCCACACGACAACCCAACGAGTTAAGGAATATTGCTCCCATTTTGCAAATGAAATTAAGACGCGTAGAGAAATTATAAAGTTAAGCCTGAGCCTAGGAAAATGCCTGCTTCTGACACAGTCGGCGTGGGCAGACCGGAGGAGTCTGGTACTCAGAAACACATTCGCCCGAGTGTGTAGTACGCGTATCCCACACCAGCTCCTCCAGCCTACCTGCCGTCGAACACTGGGGAGCCCGTGCCCCTGTGCGCCCAAGACTCTGCCGACTTGTGAGCACAGGTTAGGGATCTGTGAATTCATATACCAAGTCTCCACGGTGACCTGTGACCTCCACCGCTTTGGTAGGAGGAAACTCAGGGTTTTGCCCCGTGTTTCTTCGAAGAGGTTCGCAGTCTTTAACACTGTTCATTGCCAAAGACAGTGGGCTCCTGGAAGGTACATGGCCTGCTACGGGATCCTATAGCCCGGTCCATCCAAAGACTTTACAGAATCAAGCACAGTTGCCCTCAAGCCACATGGGGTGGGAGCTGGGTTCCGAGTGTGGTGTCCCTGGCCCTTGGCATCCTGCAAAGGTGCCACTCTGACCACAGTGCGTCGCGCAGCTGGCTCTAGTGTTTTCCGTAGCCCATGTGTACTGGCTCTGGCTGCACCCTTCTCCAAGCCTCCCGGGCCATGATAACTCCTGCATTCCTTCCTTTTCTTCTTTCACGAAGCGTTCGAGGGAGGCCCGTCATGAAACCACCCGATGGGGTAAGACTGTTGGCAATGGCGTGTTGCACAAGGCAAGCAAGCTGGCGTTTGAAGGCCAGCAGCCAGGCTCCTGAGCCCTGCGTGTAACCAAGTTCGAGGCTAAGGGAGCGGAGCTCGGAGGGGCGACAGGGGAGCCAGAGGAGGGAGGGGGCTCGTGCATGTCGGTGAAGTGGAGAGGCCAACTGTGATGACTGAGTGAAGGAACATCGGCTTGCACGGTGCACGACCGAGTCCTTGCAGGCACAGCTCCTGTCTGGCTGTGTGTGCTTGTGCAGCCCACAGGGACCTCAAACCACCAGGCCTGGCCACATTCTGCTGCTGTCTCTGCTCACGCTGTAGGTCCCTAACCAGCTCACGGAGCTGCAGACTGGTTTCCCAGAATAGACCCGGACGTCACACTACACAGAGATGCCTGGGTGGGGGAGCCCACTCCAGATGTGGTGAGGGACACTTCAGGGACTCATTATAATCAGCAGACAGATCATGTCGACTCCTCTCATTCTTCCTGACTTTCAACGAGGGCTTTGGCTGCCTCCTTCCCTGGGTCGACACCTGGCAGGAGCCTCAGCTCTGGGAGACAGCATGCACCTCCACACGGCAGGTCTCTGCTGCCTCCAGCAAACCCCATCCGTGCCCAGTGAATTCCCAGGTGCACAGGGCTACCCCGTTCCCTTTAACATGGGGTCCAAGGCCACTAGCCAGCCTTTTAAAAGGTCTTTGTTCTTCACTCCGTGCTACAACTTCAGCATCTTCCACTCCCTGACCAGGGAGAGGCGTCCGCCAGGTTCCCCACCCTGGTCCCCTTTCTCACCTCATTTGAATCTCCCCGCTCCGCCCGCACCATTCCAGCCCTAGTCCCTGGGCCAGCTCCTGTCACCCCGATGCAAGCTCATGTCTCCCCACCAAGCCCAGCATTCTCCCTGCATGTTCCTCGACTTTCAGCTTGGAGCTATCATCACACCCCGCCCACCGAGCCGGGCTGGGAGCCCCCGGAAGGCTTACTCATATTTGTATGCTAGCTCACTGATTGCTCTTGGATAATCACACCACAAGCTACAATTACTGATCATCTTATGACAGTGATTGCCTTTTTTTCTCTTGGTTCCCTCCAGTGGAACACCCAGCTCGGAACTGAGGGGCACGGTCTCTGTGTTTTGGGGTCCCCGGCCCCGTTTCCTACCGTGGTTCTGCCACTTGATGTGTGTGTGTGCGTGGAAAAGGGCCTTGGGTCCAGTTTCATCTCCAGTTGTGCCCCCGCGAGCTGGGCCACCTTGCTGAGCGGCGGGCCCTTCTGCCCCTCGGCCTTCGTCTCTGTGAAATGGAAATAGTAACATTTACTATGTGGCCCCGTTGCAAAAAAAAAAACACTTAGTTTGTAAAATAAATTCGGTAAATGCCTGGCCTGTGCTGACGCTAGCGGTACTGTCATCGTCATGAAGACAACAAACCAGGTTAGATAGTGACATGCACTGACAGCTTGTAAGTGCCAGGCCCTGTGCTGGCTTCAGATGCATTATCTAATTGGACACCCAGAGCCCTACCGGGCGGGCAGGGCTCTGCCCACTGTCCTAATTCTATGGATGTGGAAGCTGAGTGGGTGGGCCACGTCCCCCTCTCATCTCTGCTTCCATCCTCTGGAAACAAGGTGTAGTACCTGCCCTGTGGAGGCTGAGATAAGTGGGGTGCTGTGTGTCCCACACCTGGGAGGACTCCAGCCCCCCCGCCCCCCTCCACGCAGTACTCAGTGGCCTGCTTCCGCTCCCTGCCCAGCCCTGGGGGGAGAACGGGCCCCCCAGGGCACGGGGATCGCCAGGATGTCTCGGGTATCTTCTGGTTCTGGATTTGTGGACGAATAGAGCGGGGTCTTGGCATCGCCACTCTCCTTTGCCCTGGAGGAACGAGTATGGGGGTCTCGAAAGAGGATGGCACCCTCACTGTATTCACGGCTCCCTTCCCATGCCGTCCTGGTGCCGAGACAGGCGTCTCACTCAGGGCGCCTCCGATGGAGAGACAGTGAAGGGGCCCAGGCTCGTCCTGGTGCCCACGTGCTCAGGCTGGAGGGAGGCTGGGCCCGGGCCGCCGCGGGGGGAGTTTGGACCTTGCTCTGAACTGGGCTCTTGTCCTGGGGAGAGCAGGCAGGCGGATAGCTCCTCCACACCTGCCTCCCCCACCGCACTCTGGGGAAGAACTCACTTTTCTTTCAAGGTGCATTAACTTTCAGCACATATGGCGTGACAGGTCCACAGGGTGGCCTGTCACCAGGCCCAGGAGAGAAGGAGGTGGAGAGGACATCTCTGGCAGCTGCAGAGACAAGGCCCTTTGTCTCTGGGTGAGAAGGGCTAGCCAGCTTGGGAGGTTGGGTGGCCCACTGTGCAGGGAAGCCATGTGGGTGTGCCCGGGAATCCTTTGTCCTCCCTCTGGGAGCAGGCAGCGTCTGCCCCCGGGACTGCTCTTCACAGAGAAAAGGGGACACAATGGCAGGTGGGGGAGCAGCCAGGGACAGTCCGACCTTGCCCAGATGCAGACAGGGATCCTGGGACCCGCAGCTGCCCTGGGGTTCGGGGTTGGAGGGTGGAAATATGGGGGAGAGGCAGGGAGCTACTAATTGCTCAGTACTTCAGACAAGCTTTACGTTTACGGTTCAGTCCTTAGAAAACATTGTGACGTAGATCGAAACGCCATTTATCAGCAGGGAAACCGAGGCTCAGAAAGGTTTAGTAACCTGCCTAAGGCTGCCCAGCAGATGAGGAATGGAATCAGAATTCAGATCCAGAATTGACAAGCAGCAGCCTAGTGTCCCATAGATGTCTGACTCCTTTGGAAGACTGGCGAGACCTGCAGCCACCAACCCACCAGCTTGTGTTGGCCAGCTGTCCCCAGGTCACATATGTGGGCTTCCAGAAGTCTTTTTGGAGCCCCTTGCGTGGGTCTGACCCCGGGCAGGAAGGTCACTCCAGGCCCCCAGCGCCAGGGTCTCCTCAGCCATGGGACACAAAAGCTGCTGCCCATTCACAGGGCTCCTGGGTAAAGCACCCTGGGCAGGTGAGGAAGTTCTCTGCAGGGTGCCGCCTTGCTCAGGGAACCCTCATTAACATGCATTTCCTCCTTCACTTCCAGGGCAGGTTGGCTGTGCAGGAAGGGGAGGATGGCTCTGTGAGGAGGGCAGGATGCCGGAGTGGGCAGGGGAGAAGTCCAGCCACCACCAGAACCCAGGACAGCCTCGGTCCTGGGGCAAGGGAAGTCCTCAGAGTTGTCCCTCCCTTACTCTCCCGTTGACAGGCCACTGGGTGTGAGTCAGGCCAAGAAAGCTGGGACCTGACTGGAAGGACTCTTTGCAGCTGAGTTGGGTCCTGAAGGACCCGCAGCACTCCCGGGAGCTGGTGCCGTGAGAACTTCCGTGAGGGGCGTCTGTGCGGGGGCCTCCCAGCGTCTGCACACCCTGTCACCATGCCTCTGTCCCAGTCTTCTTCTGGTTGACCTTTGTTTCCCACATCTGATTCCGCTCCATCCCCCCATTGGCCTGATACATAGCTCACCTCTCCTATCTTCCCCCCAGCCTCAGGGTCGACTCTGCCTGCTGGGTCCCCAAGTGGAAATAAATACTTCCTGTGACTTCCAGGCTGAGGTCCCTGGGCTCCGATTTGTACTAGCGCCCGCCTGGCACCCTCCCACGCTATATGCGCTTTGCAGGTCCAGCCTTCCCGGGAGCCCTCTGCCCCTGTGCCTCGTGACCTCCACTGCCCCGCCTTAGACAGACCCGCGCCCACATCTGACCCACACTCCACTTTAGATCTAGCAGACATAGCCCAGGAGCAATTTCTTCCCTCTCCCTATTGGGGGTGCTTCTGCTGCAGCAGAAGTCCCCTCTTCCCATGCAGACACCCCTGGGAACGTTGGTTGTTGAGAAGAATGACGGGAGCTATGCAGAGGCACAGCAACGAATGTCACTTGAAATGAAGAGCGTTTCTGGCACCATTTGCACAAATGATGCCCCAGAGCAGGAGGCTGCTGTCGGTGGTAATAGACCCAGTGGGGGGGGGGGAGGGGGGAGAAAGGAGGGTTTGCCCTGGCAAGGTTCTCCCAGGTAGAAGGGCACAGCCAAGGCCTCTGTCTTTAAGGAGCGGGCCCAAGCCATTGGGAATTTGGGGCAGCCCGGGGTTGCTTCGTGGGTCATTCGTTTTGCTTGGTATGACTTTCTCGGCCCAGTCGGCACAGGCCTCTGACTGTGGCCTACTGTGCTCTGGATCCTCAGATCCCACTAGAGCAGCCTCTGCTGGGCTTTCCGACCTCCAGCGCCATTCTGTGATGGGTGGATCCTTCTGCAACAGGACAGGGAACAGGACTCGCAAAACCCAGCATCCCCTGTTGAGAACGGCTCCCGAGACGGGGCTTCAGGAGCTCTCTGTTGCCTTCCGTCTTTTCCTGAGACTCATCCTGCCTTTCTTCTTGAACTACCACCCCTCCCTTTCCAGGGTTACCCTAAAAGGAGGGAGTGTCTGGGACTGGAAAGTCCCAGTGAATATGGTTCAGCAGAGAGGCCCAAGGACATGGCTGACATCCTCTGGTGACCGGTGACCATGTGGACCTTTCGGCTTTCTCTATCCGAGGATCTCAGCTCTCTTCCAATCCTAACACTCTGTGACCGTTCTTACACCAAACTGTGAAATGCCAGCTCGTTAACACTGGGCAGCCCATTCTCAATTCCAGTCTGGGAAGGGTTCGGGGGAGGAGGATCTGACTTAAATCCGCCAGAGTCCACAAAAGCGAGTTTGGTGTGCTAACAGCTCCTAACCCAGACGGAGGGCGTCGATTACACAAATAAACCGTTAGGAAGAGCGAGATGAGCTGTGTCAGCTTAAGTTTAACCCGTTTCCCGGGGTCGTCGGGAGCCCGCCACAGCCACACACACAAGTGTTTGTCGGTGCGTACTCCTTCTCCGCAAAAATCTATAAAACTAATCCAACTGGCAAAGAAAGTTTTGTTCTAATAAGGCTGCTAATAGAGCTTAGGACTAGGGTTTAAATAACTAACATTGAATGCAGGAAAGAAACATTTTAATTATTTAATAGGGCATGAAAAGGAATTCCAAAGTGTTTCTACAGAAGCAATCCCAATGGGTATAATTTTGGTCCCCAAATTTTATTTTATTCTTTGAAGATGATGGCTTGAACTCCTTATTTCATTGGATTAAAGGAACTGGAGCCCTCCGGGGGAGTGGTGAGAAGACGTGCTAATTCCGAGACCAGCAGGGGAGGCCAAAGGGAGGCGTCTAGGGGAAGAGAAGAGGAGGAGGAACTGAGATGCGGAACACATGGTCTCGGGACAACCCGTGGGCCCTCGTCCGTGGTCACGAGGGTTTGCATCTCGTGGTGTTTAATCATTTGTGGTGTGCTTCCTCCATCGCGTCTCCTCCCTCACTCCTCAGAACTCTCTCCGTGGTTTCGGTTCCTGCTCCACAGACAAGGAAACCGAGGCCCAGGAAAGTCCCAATGCTACCCCACTGCGCTTCAGGTCACCCTTTGGCGCTGGGAGGCACCCCTTCCCGGAGGGCAGCCACGATGCGGAGAGGCATTCTCTCTCCGGGGTTGCCCTGGCTACTTGTGTGTTCAACCTCTGCATGCTAGGTGCTGCTAGTGGCTGCAGATGTCTGCTCGTGGGAGATGGGGGTGCTTCCTCAGCTGAGGAGGGCCTTGATGTAAGTGCAGAAGCGAGGAATGACTGCTCCGAATATGCCCAAAGCAGGGCATGGGGGCCTTAATTTCTGGCCACTTCTGCACTCGGGTTTGGGCTGTTTGGGGCCTGGAGCTGGCGAAGTTCTTGCTTGTGCTTTTATTTACAACCTCTGCAGCCATCTCGATAGATATACTTTCTGGACCCCCGTGAAGACCGACGGCCCCCCCACTGCAAGGTCTGGCGGAGGGCACGTTGGCACAAGGGGCGTCCCAACTCTTTGTGGGTTACCATTGTGGAAGCCAAGCCTCCCTCTCTGGGCTGCGTTCTGTCTGCTGCCGGGCCAAATGGGTCTTCAGAAGAGTTGTTTTGTCAGGGGCAAAGTCCTGTAGACACCAATTAATTATTCAAATTGTTTTTGATATGTTCAAGTAAATCCTGTGCTGGATAGAACGTTCTAGAATGTGTACTCCGGTTGATGAAGTTCAGAGTGCTTGACAAAATGCATTGTTGCCTGTCGTGAACACCGACGTTGGCATGACTTATGTCAGGCTTGTTCTTACTGCATATCTAACGCCGTGATTTCTTTTCTGCAAAGCCAAGGAGAATGACCGGCGGGCTTTGCCAAATGTGCTCGGGTACATGTGATCATCACGTCTTACGTCAGTGCTGAAGAGATGCAGGGCCAGACTATCGGAGCAGGGGTCCGACTTCGGAGAAAGAAACACAAACGTATTTGCGAATACAAGAGAGACTTTGTAGGGATTACAGGGTTAATGGCGTTCAAATTCAGGTATTAAAATCCCGTCACAGAGGAAATTGAACAAAAGAAGAAGTTTGGAATTGGAAAACCAAACACACAAGAGGTCACAGGCTAAGAAATGTGAAGATTGCATCGTTTTACCCGAAATGTTCTTTCAAACATTCATCTCAACGTGAAAATTACTTGTGGTCTGTGTAGAATTATACCTGGGATGCGAGGGCTGCAGAGCGTTTAGGAACTCCTTGAACCCGGAGTCCCAATCCACACACCTCTAAAGCGTAGGATCTCGGAGGAAGGATTCCCGTGTTGAAATGTGTCGCGGAAGCTTGTGCCAAGTGACACAGGCCAGCTGGCACTGTTCTCCCGTGCATCTCCAAGTCTCTGTGCGTCCGAGTTCCTTATTATCATTCTGATAGTCGCCCGGGACGATACCCATTCTTGTCAGCACAGAAGGACGGTCAGGCCAGCTAAGGATTACATTCCTCCTGGGTACAATCTGTGTGTCCTGTAGATGAGCGCCCAAGGCCCGCCTCCATGGGACCCCTTTCCAGACTCTTTTTGATACCCCACATTCTCTACCCCATCTTGTACAACATGGAACCTGTGGGGGCCCCTGCACGCCTCATGTCACTTTTATTGTTCCCCCAGCTCGGGCCCTCTGTCCTGTTCCCCAGTGAGAGTGAGCCCCCTCTGTTCTCTGTTCCTCCTTGTCCCTATTCCCTTCCCTCCTCTGTTTCCTTGTCTCTGGTCCCCTATGGATTATGACCGTCGTGAAGTCGATGACCAAAAAGAAGGCATTTTTTGTTTGTTTTGTTTTCTGGTTGGGAGGACACCGGGGACAGACCTCTTCCCAAGTGCAAGGGTGTGGAGTGCGGTGGCTGCAGGGCCATGGGCTGCAGGCGGGGAGCCCTGGCGAGGGCGGACTGCAGAGTCCACACCGTGCCGGAGCGTCCCCCTAATCCAAGATCTGAAGAGGTGGGAAAAGATCTGAAGAGTTACAATTCAGACTGAAATCTTCAAATTCCTGGAAGATCTCAAGGTTGGTGCCCAGGACTTGGTTAAAGTGTCAACCTGACGATGAAACCTGGGAAAGAGTAAAGGTGACAGTGCAGGGGAGGAGAGGAATTGACCCATCTTGTCCAATGACAGCTTTTCATCTGTGGGCACCTCTACTCCATGACGTGCCAGCTTGAGCTTCCTGGTGTTCTCAGGGTGCTTCATGTGTCCAGTCACATGCTTGGGACCTCCACCTATGTTGTCTTAAGACAAAGTTAAGTTTTCACTCATCCATCCGCCCCTCTTTCCCTCCCTCCACTTCTTCACTCACACTTTCCACAAAGGTATGCCCGACAAGATCACCGGATGTAAGAAAGGAGAAGCAGATGGGGCTTCATCCTCATGGGGATCGTGGTCTGTGGTTGAGACTGACATTGCAACCGGAAGCTGCAAGGACACGACATGGAGGAGGGCTTCTACCCCATCCCCAGGAGGCTGGGAAGACTTCCGGAGGGAGAGATGAGGTTTACGCTGCTTAGGAACCCACAGGACAGGGGCTCACTGGGAATGCTGTGGCAGGAGCCCTGCAGACAGAAAGAAAGCAAGGTGAGGATGGAGATGAGGATGGAGGCGAGGACGGGGGAGAGGACGTGGGAGAGGACCGGGGAGAGGACGGAGGAGAGGAGAGGACGGGGGAGAGAACGAAGAAGAGGACGGGGGAGAGGACGGGGGAGAGCGGGGGAGAGGAGAGGACAGGGGAGAGGACGGGGGAGGGGACGGGGGTGAGGACGGGGGAGAGGAGAGGACGGGGGAGAGGAGAGGACGGGGGTGAGGATGGGGGAGAGGAGAGAACGGGGGTGAGGACAGGGGAGAGGAGAGGACGGGGGTGAGGACGGGGGTGAGGACGGGGGAGAGGATGGGAGAGAGGACGGGGGAGAGGACGCGGGAGAGGACGGGGGTGAGGACGGGGGAGAGGACAGAGGAGAGGACCGAGGTGAGAGCAGAGACTCCAGGATGCGAGGACGGAGTGTGGAGCCTGAGTCTTGTCTGGCAAGCACCGGGAAACCAGGAGCAGCGCTGGAATTGAGGTCGGGATGAGCTGTCTCTGGAAAGACCCTCCAGGCAGCCACACTGCACGGGGAAACCTCTGTCTGTGGAATGATACGTCGTCGTGCTCATGCCCAGGTGCTGCGTAGGGTCGCTCCCGACACTGACTGCCCACTGTGCCAGTGGCCCTGATGAGCAGGGGGCTATGGGGCTCTGCACACAGGGTGGTCTGCACCTGCCCGGAGGCACACGAGAGGTAGGTTAGGATTCCCAAGCCCAGTTCCAGAAGCAAACCCACCAGCTTCTGGTGGGCATTTCTTAAGCGGAGGTTGGCTTTCGGGCATATCTGAGACGCCCTGTCTTTGCCTAGTTTAAGTTGCAGTGGGGTGGCTGTCCTAAGTCATGGCTAATGTCACCTTCCTTGTCATGTTTGCAGCACCACCTCCTGGAAGAGCTTTGGTTCCATCGCTGCCCTGGTTCCAGCCAGCGGTGGGTGTAGGGAGGGCACATGCATGTAGCAGCCACAGGCAGGCCCTGCCTCTGAGGAAAGGGCCATGTCGAGACAGAAAGGCTGCTCATGAGGATGTGACTTTCATGTTGGGAGGCCCTCAGGACCCTGGGCGATGACAGAGCATCGACATATGTGTGCCATGAATGAAGACGTATGAGGAAAACAATCATCTGGGTGTTTCTTTACTTTTAAGAAAAAAGTCAAGGAGTAAGAATGATGGCAACGATAGGGGAATAAAGAAACATAGAATAGAAATTATACGTTAGTTTTTCAACTCTTCACTATATACCCCTGCCCACTCCACATTTTATAGCCTTCTGCAGACGTTACTTGGGAAGCAGTTTCATATCCAAGTTGGTATATATTTAAAATGAACATATAAATGCACACTTATATGGGTTTTAATTGCATGGATACATATATACATTTTCATACAACAGATGTATAATTAGTGGTTTTATCAGTATATATATATATATATATATATATATATATATATATATATTGAGGTTTATATATCAATGTATATGAATGCTAAACTCTCTCACTTATATATATTTTCATTATATTATTATTATTATTTTTACTTAATAATAGATTCTTTCTCTGGCAGGCCATAAAGCATACTTGTTAATAATGGCAGCAACAAAATATTTCATGCTTTAGGTTAACTATCCCCCAACTTTCTAATTTTTGTTACTTTACAAACATTGCTAAAACAGTCCCCCACTATGTACTTTATGCTTTGTAATGCTGTGACAAGTTGCATGTTATTGTTATATATACTTGTTCAAATGTATGAGTATTTATAGAGTCCTAAACATATACTTCCGGGGGTCAAAAGTACGCATCTTTTTAATTGTTAGAGAAAAGCCAAATGGCTCTCCCAAAATAGCTTCAGTAATTCCATTTCAACCAATTTTGGTTGAAAATGCCTGCTTTTCAACACTTCCACCAATTACATTTTTAAAAATGGTTTGCCAATCAGAGCAATTGTATCTTAAGTTAAAAAAAAAAAAAAGTTTCCTTCCCCTGATTAGTAAGGAAGGCTGCACATCTTTTTATAGACTTATGAACTATTTCTGTTTATCTTCTTGGGTTGCCTGTGAGGTTTTCCCGCACTCCCCCCCCCCCCCTTGCTTGCCTCTCGTGAATTCCGCATGTGTGTATGCACTGGCAGGGCTCCTGCAATGATGGGACGTGAGGCAACGTGTAATGTGTATGCAAAGGGCACCTGCCCTGTGCTATAGTAATAAACGTGGCAAAACCATCTGTTGAGAAAATAACTTACTTTGCTCCGCTAGAGCGGCTCCATAGAGAAACGACAGGTGTTTCCCTACATCTGCTCCAGCCCTCGCCTCTGCTTCCAACAGGCAGGGTCCGGACGGCTCGCAGGTCCCGGCTCGCACATACACCTTCACCCTTCGCTGAACGCCTCCTTCCTCCCTTGCTTCGAAGGGTCCCCTTCCGTGCGCTTTTCGTTCTTAGACACACACTCGGCACTGACGCTGCACTCTCCCCTCGCTGACGTTTCTCCGTCCTGCCTTTCAGGGCTGACATGGTAATACCCGTGAGTATGGCTTCATAGCCATGTTTCGGGCCATTTGCAGGGCAAGTTACCCCTGCCATTATTCTTTGTTAATGCTTTTTTCTTTAACTATTCCCGTACATTTCCTTTCCTGATAAATTCTAGTGCTATCTTGACAGGTTCTGTGAAAGATTCCAGTGGGATTTTCATGGAGATTGCATTATTTCTGTTGATTAACTTTGGAGACTCTACCATCCAATTTTCTCATGCAGGACCTTGTGAATGTCTCTGTCCATGTATTTCTTTTTAAACCAATCTGGTAAATTCTCTAGTTTTCTACATGTAATTCTTGGATATTTTATGTTCATTTTATTCCTAGATTTTTTTTTAAATGTAGTTTTTGATAGTGTAGATAAATTTTTTTTTACCATGACATGATTTCCCCATTCTATGGTAATATCAATTGAACCATTTCTACCCTGTATTTCTGTGATGTCATGAGTCTATGACAGAGGTAATTGTAATACTAATGATAAATCATAACAGTGGCTCACTACCAAATGCTTTTTAGGTGCCATGGACCGTGCGAGAGATTTTCCAAATACCTGCATCTTGTTTGATTATCACATAAAAAGCTACAAAGTTGGTATAATTGCCTTCCCTGGGTTCCGATTCAGGAAGCTGAGGCATCTGTCCAGGCTCACAGTGCTAGTGGTGGCCAGTTGGGGCACACGGGGTTCTGCCTGAGCTGGGGTCAGCCTTGCCCACGCATCCGTGCTGCCCGGGTAAGTTCAGCATTGCCCACGCATCTGTGCTGCCCGGGTGAAGAGCTCCGTTGAAGCAGATTTTTTTGTGAGAGCACTCACAGTGACCGTCAGCAATATCACTCCTCGATGATCACAAATGAGCAGAATTGGGACGGCCTTCCAGTACTTCGAGTCCAACCCCACCTCCCAGGGTTCAGGGCCCTTTAGAACTGTCTGTCACAGGAGTGCCGCTACTGCACATGCAGCTCCCGTACGGGACACTCAGTGTTCCACACACAGCCTCCCCCTACCCCTTCGGACACATCTGAGTGTTAAGACACCCCTCCTTGGCTTCAGTGGAATCTGTGTGCCTCTGCTCTCCACTGCCTGTCAGGCGGTCCCATGGCTCCCTGTGCTCCTTAGAGTTGGCATTTGTTCCATGGGATTATTCCCTGGAGACGTTAAGCTGCAGGAAGACAACAACTGTTCATATTCTGTCTCCCACTGAACCCCAGGGCCAAGCTCCACATTCGCATGTGCTCAGTAAAGGTTCAGTGAGTGAGTTGCAGTCACTGACTCAACAGACAAGCCGGCTCCCACCTGCAGTGGTGCTTCCTCAGATGTAAGATAAATCATTCTGCGGCTCCTGTGAGCTGGCTGACCAGTTCAATCAATGAGCCTCTTAAGAGGAACAGAGAATACCTTGCCCCTAGCCATGTTTCCCTGGGCATTGTCTACTTGGCCGATGTCCCTATAAGGGTGTGGTGTCCTTGGGTCCCCTTATTTTTCCAGCTGTCATCGGAACAGAACAAGGAGAGCAGCACCCGAAAACCTCTGTCCTGTCCTAGCCCAGACTTACCTGCCATCAAGTTTTCCAGCTTTCTCCACAACATTCTCTGGCCCAAAGAAGTCTGTATTTATGTTACTTTATTCCAATTGCTGCTACAATATGACTAACCTTATACGATTAGGGCTGAGGCTCCTCAACGCAGAGTGATTCATTAGGAAATGGCTAACTGATTAAGACATCTTCGATTGGTCCGTTTTAGGACATTTCTGTAGGCACTGTTAGTGCAGCAGGGTTTCTATGTCCCTTAAAGTAATAAAGACAAAGCAGCAACCAAGTTCACCTGACTTTGTTTTTCGGTTCTTCTCCCCCGGGGTGTGAGCTCTGACCAGAGCTGGTGAGGTTGCTGTGCCGGGACTGGACGCAGAGACACGAGGACAGTGCGGGGTCAGAGCCAGAGGGCAGGGCTGGGCTCGGGGGGCATATAGGGGCCCGTCTCCTTTCCGCTGGGGACCCGTAGGACAAAGCCAGCATGTACAGAGGCTGGGCGCTGTGCATGCAAGGTCCTGCCTTGTACAGCAGCAAGGAGCTGCAGGGGTGAGGGGGGCAAGGTGGGGGTGCATAGGTAAAGCCACAGGAGAGGCAGGCCTGACAACCGCTCCTGGAGAAGGGACATCAAGACCAGAGATGAAGAAAAAGAAGGAGGCCACACAGAGACAGTGGGCACAGAAGAAGTTTGGGGGAGAGAGGAAATGAATGAAGAAAATGAGCAAAGAGAGGGAAAACCAAGGCTGGATGGAGGTGGAGTGCATGAAAAAAGACGCCCGGGGTTTGGAAAGAAGGACAATGGAGTGGAGAAAGTGGCAGAAAGGCGCAGTCTGCCCTCCTCTAGGTCCGAGGTGGACAGGATGGGTGCAGGAGACACCTTGTCTTTTCAGGGCTGGAGGGGGCTAGGAATCAAGGACATCTGCAGGTAAAACAGAAGCACGGGTCTGTCTGACGTCTGCTTGGCTGGCCCGGTCTGTGATGTTAATTGGAGGTTAACTGAAGACACAAAAGAGTAGAAGCCGGTTACCTGCACAGCTCGGATCTCACGCGGCCCTGGGGGGCAGTCCTGCTCTGGCTCCCGGGCCAGGCCGCGCATGCGCACTCGCACTTGCGCACTGCGCACTCGGTCACCCTTTACAAGCGCAAGAGAAAGGCCAGTACTCGTCTGGATCTCAACGTACCAGGAGGGGAGGGAAGCAGCCAGTGAGTGGCAAGGCCTTCACCTTGCGGCTCTGTGCGGCTGGATTGCGGTGAAAAATTCCCCCGGGGAAGCAGGGGCTGAGGTTGAACCCAGGACTGCATGCTTCTCAGGCTGCAATAGAAAGGGGGCCAGCAGATCGCGGGCAGCCCAAGGGATGAACGTTCCCTCATCCAGCCTGGGATGGGGTGGGTGACACTTGAAGTCTTTCCACCTCTTTTCATAAGGTCCTTGCCTTTGACACCCTGATGCCGACTGACCTGTTCATGGGGCTGTCTTACTTTCACAGCGGCGTGCCTGCACCTGGAATAACAGTGACAGTAAGCTGTGTCAGGCACCCTCTCAGGTTTACACGTGGCATTTCTCTCACGCCGTGGTGGGCGCTGCCCTCTCCACTTAGGACACGAGGGAGCAGATGCCATCAGTGGGATCTGGAAGTACAGAGAATCCTCCGACGCCCGCTGAGGAACGGAATTGAAGACCCTGCGTATCCACATTGTTTACCTGGATTTTAAGTTTCCTCACTACCTTGGCCTTCACGGGCCCTAGTTCTGTCCTTTACACTGAGGGTCATGTTCTCTGTGTGACTGAGCTTTCCCAGGGGTTAACTGCGATAATGTGGTAAATTCTGGAACGCACTGCCTACCTGGGCGAAGGAGTCCACATCTGCTAGCCACGGGCCACCCGGCCTCTCCTCCCTGTCCTTTCCCTAAGACAGGAGTTTCCCAGGGAGGACTTCATGTGTAATTCCTGCTCTAGCATCTCATGTCTTGGAGGGCGTCTTCAATCTAAGATGTGGCGGACCCAGGTCCAGACGTGTCCTTTGGTGCTGTGCGACCCTGGACCACGCGGGATGCTAACATCACTTGCTCTAGCGTGTTATTCTGAGATTTCATCCTGGACATGGATGTGAACACGGCGAGAGAGGGAGGCAGGCGAACTCTGCCGCGCGGGCCCTGCGTGGGCTCCCGGTGTTTGCCGTGACGCTGACGGTGATGGGGGACTTTAAGGCAGGTGACCGTGCTCATTCGGAGTTTCTTGAACAATAAGGTCCCTTTCCTCTCGCTGTGACTCTCCCTTGGTGAGCCCGGCGTGTTTATCGCATTTCCGACGCAACGCGGGAAGACTGACCAAGGGTAGGGACAGCACTCATGGAAGCCCCCATCGTGCGGGTTCGGACAGTGCTCACAGCAGAGGCAGAGGCAGCAGAATGTGGGGTCCCACCCGGCTTTCCGCCGCACACTTCAGCCTCAGAGCCAGCACCTGGTCACCTGCAGCATCGGAAGTCTGGAGTGAGAAACGGCGTGGCCCGGAAACCTGGCCCGTGAGGTCGGCCTCGGCTCTCCAGTTCTCTCCGCTCGGTCCTCCACGTGAGCTCTCGGGCCACGCAGAACACGGGAGCCCTGGGCACGCGTCCTCGAGTGTGGTCTACACTAGCTCACACCTGGTAGCCGTTATAGCAGAATTAGAAAACATGGCAGCACAATCGTCATTTTCTTTTTTCACAAAAAGTGAAAATTCTTCATATTTATGGTTGGGAATGCTTGGGAGGAGCAGGGTGGAAAAAAGGGGGAACCGGGACCCCAATGTGTCAGTCATGCTGTGCTCAGGGCTGGGGTGAGGAGCAAAGACATGTGAGCATTCTAGAACCCTGGTCCAGGCTCAGAGTTGCCCCAAATGCAGATTTAATAGAGAAGGTTCCTTGGAACTGTGCATGTTCACAGACTTGTGACAAATGGCCCCAGTCCATCCCGTGGAGGACGGAGATAGTTCATATTGCCCGATCCTTCTGCTTTAGTCATTTTTAATTCAAAAAAACTTTTTTTTGGAGAGAATTTCTGATTTATATACAGTTGTGAGAAATAATATAGACAGCTTTTGTGTGGACTTGACTCAAATACCCACCCCCATCCGCGGCAACATTTTCAGAAACTGTCCCCTTATCACAACCCAGACGGTGACGGGCATGCAGTCTGCCAACCTCATGCCAGTTTCCTGGGGGTGACTTGCCCCCTTTCTCATCTGTGTTTCCACAGGGACCCAGGGGAACCAGTAAAGGTGTATACAGAAGATAAAACATTTTCAGCCACAGCAGAAGGCGGTGTACAGGGATCTGTTTCCAGAAAGCAGTTCGCTTGTCCTCGCTGAGCCAAAGTAACTTTATATGTGACATGGGCATGGTGAGTGACATTGCCATCCTCAAAGGCTGTTGTGTGCACTAAATGAGATCATATGGCTAAACCCTCAGCCTCGTGGTGGCTGACATAGAGTGAGGTCTTAATAAATAGCTTTCAAGTATGTATCAAGAACCTTAAAAATACATTATTTTGGCCTCTAACAGTTATACGGCTGAAAAATCTGCCCTTAGTAAATTCACCAAAATTAAGAGAAAGTCTCATTTTTGACAACTTAAGTGCCTCTAATGTTGGATTACACAATGAATATGGATGAATAAAAGTAAAATATAGACAAAAAAGGGTTGGTTTATGGGGTACATCTCTGCACTCTATATTTGATGGACAAAGTAGGACCCACATTTACCTACAGCGTGATGTTATCTATGTTCAAAAAAGAGTCTTCAAAGGAGAGACAAAGATCCAAGAACTAGCAGTGGTAATATCTGGGTGTCAGAATATTTACTCTTATTTCTGCAATCCTCTGCTTTCACACATTTTCCACAAGAGCAGCTGTTGTTACTTTGCAATTGGAAAAGAAACTTACTTAAAACATCCTACAGCAAACTCTAGTTTTGGAACATGGAAGGATCTCAGGGGAGATGGTGAGGAGTGAGGGTTTACTTTCCAGGATCTAAGAAAACAACTTTAGAAACCCCTCCACGTTGAGTTCAGTCTCAGCTGGAATCTCTGATGGGACCCCTGGAGCAAGAACAAGGGGCCCAGGACACATACTAGTTACTCTGTGGACTCAGAGAAGGGTAACAATGCAATCTCCCCCTGTGGGTCTCCTCCCCCTGTGGATGGTGATAATAGTCCCGATTTTGCAGGCTGCATTAGGGTAAACATAAAGAGACTGACACAGTGCCCAGCACATAAGCGTGCATTGTATCCATGGTAGTTCGTATAGGGAAACTGAAAGAAACTTGAGAGTGAATCATTTGATCCTTAAACCCCTGCCTACAGAATTCAGATCTGAGAGGGAGAGGGAGAAAGGGTCCCGGCAATGCCCGGACCCCTGATGATAGGGTGAAGACAATTCTAATGAAAGAGGAACAAAGCTTACGTGCTTCTGGCTGCTGGACAGAGCTGTCCCTGCTCCATGAAGCCCCCTCTCTTCCCTCCCCACTTCCTGAGTTATGGCTCTGCTTCCTTATTTAGGGCTTGTGGGGGACAGTTGCCATATTCTATCATTGTGTTTGTGGGAGCAATGAATCTATATGTTCTCATGCGGGGACCTCCCAGTCAGGCAGCCAGGGCTGAGGGCCCGCCGCTCCACGCTGAGTAGACTGTAGCCTAAAGGCAAGCCTCCCTGTTTGGAAGCAACTGATAGGGTTTGTTGTGGGAATGAAATAAATCTAATTCTCAGAAAGTGCTTAGGAAGAGCAGCTGGCATGTAGTCAGTGCTCAGTAAACGTGATCCATTATTGTTATTAGGATTAACAAACTGTACTGAGCCTGTGGTGTCTTACTGATCTTTGGATACATGTCTACGGAACATCTACAGTGTGCCAATGACTGTTCAAGGCACTGGGGATAAAGTGATGGCAAAAAAACCCAAACAAACCCCAAGTTCCTGCCTGCTCGGCCTCACCTTCCCAACAGATGCATCGGCGAACTAGTGGTGGCCTGTCGTTTGGTGGTAAGTGCTCGGAAGATGAGGGAAGGATGGCATGGGGAGTGGGAGAAGAAGGTCCTCTGAATCCCGGATGGAGGATGCCACACCGGATATCTGCACCCTGTTTGTTCTCTTCCCAGAAGGTTGAGAAACCTTCCATTTCAAGCACCCAGTGGTCCCAATAAGGACTTTTGGGAGCCATCAGGCACTCCCGTTGTAAGCGCAGGAAGTTATTTTTAAGCTGTCCGCACATGGCAGCGTCTCCTCCCGAGCTTGTGAACATCGAGCACCAGAGAGGACACAGAGGTTCAGGGAAGGGGCCCGTCTCACCTAAGGTCACTCTGATAGTGAAGGACAGAGTCAGGGTCTGGGTTGGAGTCCAGGACTCGGCCCACATCTTCTTTCCACTCCGGTTTGTGTGACTTCAGGGCCACGTCTTACAAAGACTGGAACGCTGGTGCCCTTGGCCCTCCATTGTCCTACGTAGACTTCCAGCCTCGAATAGAAGTAGGAGTGGCTACTGTCCCTCAAAGGCCCTCAAACTCAAACAGAGCAGCTTTCATTATGTCCCGTGGACAAAAGGAATCGGGGTCAGTATTAAACGTAATTACCGTGCAAGGGGCTAATCAATGGCGTTTCTATTCTGTGAGGCGCACACCCCTCAGGTCACCTAATCCCCTCCGCCTTTATCCTCGGAGTCTGAGCAGATGGAGCCTGGGGTTCTCAAATTACCTTTCTTCCTTTGGCACTTTGAAAACATTCCCCCGCTGGCTGACGGCTTTCTCTCTCGGTTCCCGGGCCTTGCCCTGCCTCTTCCTCACCTCTCTCCTCTCTGCTCCACTCCAGCCAGGACCCTTTCTGTACTTGGGCATCCTAAACAGTCTCAAGTGCAGGTCTGGGGTCCTGGGGGTTTCTCCCGATTAGAAATCAGAAGCATCGAAGCCGGACTTAGTCGTTCCAGTCCACCAAGCTGGGGGCAGGAGAGAAATTTTCAAAATCCTTGCTATTGCACTCATACCAGCAGGGTCCTAGAGATCTGCCTCTGCTCATCGCACAATATCCTCTGTGACCCTCACAGCGGTGCCTGCTCGGGGTCCGGACGTGGCCGCTACACATGGTACAGAATGGGTAGGCTTCCAGATCCCTTTGCATCTGAGGTTCTTCTCCATCTGTCACATTGAGGGCCATGACAGTCCCCTGCATGACCCCACTCAGCAGGCAGCAAGGACACTGGGAGCTCAGTGAGGACAGGAGCCAGGCTGGTCCTGTGGTCTGACCAGGGTGTCCCTGCAGGTGGAAGCGGGCAGGCTCATCGTAGACACTCAGTGTGCAGAGCGGACAACCAGCCTATGTCACTGGGTCAGTGCGGAGTCTAGCACACTGCGGATGAGGCGGGTGTTAGTGTCCATCCTCCTTGGCTGACCTTAAAGAGCATGGTTGGACCAGCAATGAGAAGACCTGACCTCTCGTTCAGATTCAGACTGGTCTCCACGCTGCCACACAGGGAGGTCTACCCGGGAGCATGGTCCTACACGCCTGAGGATATTGCACATGGGATTTTTAAAGCCCTTTCCACATCAAGAGTCAGAGATGTAACTAACGTAATGAAGTGATTGGTGCCCTCACCTGAGGTCTCTGCGGGCAAGAGGCCTGGGCCTCACTTTCCACCATTATCAGAGGCAATGACCCTTTCATTGGTGGCTTCCCGGAGATAAGTAAGGTTTCTTCTGGGTATCCAAAAAAAAAAAAAAATCCCATTGGTCCTGCTTCCCACCTACATCTGGGATCTCCCCGCTTTGCCCATGCCCTTGTGAAATCCCTACCCCGGAGCCATCTTAGCTCTCTTGAAGCTACATTGCCATCTTAGCAGCCTTCTGCCTCCACTCTTGACACACGGCAGTCCTGTCTCCTCTTCATCCCCAAAGATGTCCCCTAACATCCAAATTGTGACACGACACCCCCTGCGTTCAGCTTCCCAGTGCCTTTCTGATGTAAGCCAGACTCCAGGTCCTTCCTTAGCCTGAGAGGCGATGCCTGTCCCGACGCCAGCCCTCCTCTGGCATTCTCTCGACTGTCTTTTATTGCTTAGTGTCTCTTGCTGAGTCTTTTGTCCCTTTTGGGTAAAGTGACTGTCCTGTGAAGAGGCTCATGGATGGAGAGGCAGTGGCTTCTGAAGGACTGGTAGTTAAGCTCCGGTTTTGATTGGAACAGTGTGAGGAACAATAATTGGAGAGAATTTGAGGGTTCAGAAAGCACTGCCATGTACACTGTCTGATTTCCAGCGAGTCTATTGTAAGGGTATAATTTTTCACTCCATTGTACAGAGGAGAAAGTTGAGGTTGGGGAACTTTAAATGAGGTCGAGCAAAATGATGATTAGTGTTCTCTCATGACTCAGCTTCTGAATTGAGAAGTTTTGCTGATTCTCTGTATAATCTCCCAGGAAGATTCACAGGTCTGCATGGCATTTCCTTAACTGTGTCTTCAATTTGAATTTTCTCAGTCTGCCCAGGTAAAAGGGCAGTCCCAGACCTCATCTACAGTGGGCACATGTGAAGGAACCTTTGTTGGGTGAAGGGCCTCTTAGTAATAGGGTGGGACATTCCGGTTGAGACAGGGGCTCCTGACCTCTTGGGGATGGTCTGGGAAGTGATCAACAGAATTTCTGCGAGCCTCGTTTGAGGTCCAGCTCTGACTACCTTATGAAATTTCCCGATTATTTAATTAAAATTCTCCTTGAATTGGGCACACATGAACTGCAGCCCAGCTGGGTGAATGAAGGCTAAAACACTCAACTCTGAAATCTGGAAAACTAGGTCTGAACCTGGCCTTTGTCTCTTACAGCATGTGACACTAGACCAATTATTAAGCACCCTTTAAGTCTTGGTTTTCTCATCTAGAACATGAGGGAAATACAGCACATCCCTTGTTGAAAAGCTATGGGGAATCCATGAGGTATGCTTGCAAAGCTCTCTGCAAGGAACTTGGTAAATTGTGAATTTTGAGAAGAGTTCAGTTAGCTCATTCTGCCTGCTCTTCTGTGAACACGTGGTGGGCAGTGAGGACGACCCCAGCTCTGTGTTGCTGAAAGTCGCAAAGTCCAAGTCAGGCGGCACAATGTGCGACTCCCAAGCGCAGGTGGGGGGTCTGGCTGGGCCAGGACAAATGCCGGTGTGCATGTGCGTGAGGCCAGCCTCGTGTTCTGCTGGGACGAGCCTAGGACACCATGCATGTAAGCACAGGACTTAACACACAGGAGCAGCTTAACCAATGTTAACAACCACCACGATGAGGATTGACCAAGTCCTTTGCCCTAGACAGCGGTCGGCAAACTCATCAGTCAGCAGAGCCAAATATCAACAGGGCTACGATTGAAATTTCTTTCGAGAGCCAAATTTTTTAAAGTTAAACTCTATAGGTAGGCACACTGTTATTAACTTTAATTAGGGTCCTCCTAAGCTGGCCAAGGAGCCGCACTCCGGGGGCCACCGAGCCGCGTGTGGCTCACGAGCTGTGGTTTGCCAACCACTGCTAGGAGGACCCATCGTCAGTATGAGCAACGGGTGTGTAGAATGCAAACAACACAAACACACACAAAACAAAGTGGGACAAGCTCTGAGATGGTCTTAAAGCACTAACATGCACAGCTGGGCGAAGATCAGAGTAAAGAAGGAATTTTCAGTCATGAAGGCATCAGGGGGGAAGACTTCAGGGAGGGTGTGATGAGCAGGACCTTGAAGAATGGGAATGATTTTCCATGAAAGAGGAGTGTTGAGAAGGTGATGTCAGGCAGAGTTTGGCAGGAGCCACACCCGGCATGTGGAGGGCTGTGGCATGCTCCCCTGGGGTCTGTGAGAGCCAGAGGGGACCCCCTGGGGCAGAGGTGGGCAGGAGTAGGGAGGAGAGGGCCAGGCTACTCCCACACACACGTCAGTGTCATCCTTGGAAGCGGGAGAGCCTGGATGGTCCATGTCGCATTTGACGCATTGACTCATTTGCTTCCTTGTCTAGACCAAAGAGACTTCTGTAAATACAAGTATAAGGTCATTTTGATAGGGGGAAAAAGACATAAATTATGTCATTTGAAGGCAGAAAAGTGCCAAGGAATGGACAAGATAGACAAAGCGCGCCAGGCTTCGGGGAGAGGGAGAAGTTCAGGGGAGCTGGAGGGGGACTTCGAAGGGAGGCTGCGTTTCAGCCAGAGGAGGAGTGGGATGTGGGCTGGTGATGATGGAGGAGATGAGAATTCTGGGGAAGACCCCTGTGGGGGCAGAGACCCACAGGTAATAATGAGGACATCTACACAGAGAAGAGGGAGCAGAAAGGGAGGTTGTGGGGAGTGAGATCAGAACGTGAGGCTGTATCTAGATCTCAGGAGGCCCCTGGGCGCCAGGCAAAGCCATTTCTCCTTTTCTCTGGAGAACAGATACAAACAGACACAATAGCATGCAAGGGCGCTTGGCTACAAAAGGACTCGTCCTGATTACATTTAGACCTTGTCCTTCGCATTTTTTTTTTAATTTTCTGATTCACATTCTCAACTTCTAATCCAAAGCTCGGCTGGAGAAGCTGCTGTTTTCAATTTATATTATCTCTTTTTTTTTCACATTTTAATCCTCTTAGATCCCATTTCTGCTGGGTTAGTGAACCCACTAATCAGGTAAGCAGCGAGCAGCAGCCGGTCCAATTATGAGGAAGGATGAGACAGGCAAAGATGGGTCAGGGCGCCGGGGGGTTCACGCTGCCACGGAAACCATCCTAGGGCACGTGTGTCCTCATCACAGAAACAGTGAGCCCTCTCCAGAGGGTGGCAACTGGGGGCTGCTCATCACCTGGTGGGAGTCCCTCTGCCCCCTCAGTTGGCTTGGGTTCCTCCTCATCCCTGCCACTTCACAGGTGGCAGCGTGACAAAGTCCCGCTTGTTCTCCAGGCTCTATTCAGAAGCAGTCCCCTCTGGAGCCCTTTGGAAGGGGGCCAGGATGAGGGGAAAAAGACTGACTCTTCAGGCAGAGTTGGGGCTGAGTCCCAGCTCTGCCACTTGCAGCCTCTGTGACTTGGATCAAAAGTGCAACATCGTGAGCCTCAGTTTCCCCTCTTATCAGTCGCAGGGCGTTGCTGTGAAGATCAAAGACCAAAAGTGCTCACTGTACTTTTGACCACATGTGAGGTGCCCAGTATATGTTTGAGGTTAAAGCATAGTCCAGAAGTCTCAATGGTGGCAACTTCTCTCGCCTCTCGGTTCCTGTAACATCGTCCTTTCTCTACCCTTCTTATTTCAGGTGCCTCACCACACAGCGGTGTGCTGTCCCATCTACCTCCTCAACGGCCAGCATCTTGATGACAGAGCTCATGTCTTCCTCATCTTTACAACCTTGGGTCTGGGGTAGCACCTCATCCAAGTTCTCATTCAATAATTGAGTTAATAGATAAAAGAGTAAATAATTCACAAGACCATCTAGTGGCTGGACAGTGTCTTCAAGGACTGGAAAATTCTGGCGTATATTTGGTACTCAATAAACATTTGTTGAATAACGACACGAATACATTATTTAATCAGAAGGGAGGAGAGGTGATGAGGTTGAAGAAAGTAAGTCATGCCCATATTCTGGGAGAGCAGTCTCAGGAGGTGAGAATGAGCACGGAGTTGAATTTAAGGATGGAAGCCAAGTTAAGGTGAAGGGGAAGACATGCCAGGAAGAGGAAGTCACTGGCCTTTGTCATCATCACCGCTCTTCTCATCTCCTGCTGTGAGGCCACTTGCTGTGCCATGTGTTCTGTGCACGGGCAGGGACCTGACTGCCCGGTCTTGTCATCACAGCTCGGACCCCCCGTCTTGTCCAGACTTCACCCAGAACGTCAGCCCCAGCTCCCCTCTCCCCCCTCCGCACTCTCCCTTAGCCACATCAGGACTGAGGTTCTCACGGAGTCAGCTTTTCCCACGGCCATCACCTCCAGTGCTCACTCCTTGTGTTGATACTGGCTGAGGTACACTGCTCGTGTTCAAGGCTCAGTGTAAGCCTTCTAGCCAATCAATCCCTGCTATAAAAAGCTAGCCGCGTGCCAAAGGACAGGGTTTGTTTTTGCCTTGTCATTTGGGTACGACAGCACACACGTCCTGGCACCTGCTGCAGCCGAGGTCTCTCGGCTCAGAGGGATACAGACTTCGATGTGGACGTCAAGGCACCCTGTGGGGAGGGCCAGCTTTCCTTTCCTTTACCCTCCACTGTGGTCACAGACGTAAGTCAGAGCCCAGCTGCCACAACCATGGGTTGACCAGACGAGCGTACTACTGTCCGTGGTGCTGAAACACCGTGGTTCCTTCTTCTGACTCTGGGACGCTGAGGGACTCCTGTTGAATTTCTTCCAGGACAACGTTCTGTAACTTTACTCTTTAATTATCGCCTTGCTTTTTCTAATAAATTTAAAAATTTTGAATTAAGCCCTCTGTAATAGTAACGTATAATGTTAGGTATAATTATAAGTTATAATCTATACATATTGTGTATTTTATATATAGTTCCTTCTAGAATTTAGGGTGTATGTGGGGTACATCCACACCATGTTCTGCCAATGTTTTGTTTCTGTAGGTGCTTCAGAGCATGAGGTCCTGGGTAGAAAGGGCTAGATTGGGGTCCAGAGAAGGAGACCTAACATTGTTCTTCAGATCTCACTCCATGTTTTTTGAAGAAAACAGAAAACAAGATTAGCTGTGGGTTAGGAAGTCTTAAGGTTTCTAGGTCTCACATGACAACACAAAAAAGAAAATAGCTATTTTCACAAAGATTTGTTAGGCACCTACTTTGTGTTGTATGTGTAAAGTAAACATTTTATAGTCCCCTTTTCTAAGAAGAAAATAGAATTGTGGTAGATAAATACATGCAAATCAATAAATGCTGTTGGCATGATATTTGAGTCATATAAATATATATGAGGTCTAGATCAAATCCAGAGGAGAAAAGGACTCACAAGATGCCTCATGGAAGATGTTTTGGAGGAAGTTGAGCAGCGCTCTGAGATGTAGTAAGCCAGGTCTTCATGGGCAAAGCAGCACCAATTATAAAGGTGTGTAGACAGAGAGTGACTCCTGAAGGGAGCCCTGGACAGGAGTAGAGGGAAGAACCAGATGCAGCTCCCTCCCCACCGAAATCACATAACTTTGGGACCAACCGGCACAACAATCACTAGGGAAGTTATGGATTGCGTCAAGATAGAAACCTGTCATTGATGGAAGTGTCTTCCCTGTGTGGGTTCTTGGTGTTCACTGAGTAAGTCGATGCCGGTGTAATTCATCAGCCGAGATTCCTTCCATCTTAGTGAGTCAAGTATGGCATTCATAGTTTGTAGAGGTCCTGAATTTATTCCCAAGTTACGACTCTTTCAAGGAACACCTGCAGTTCATCAGAACTTTTCACTTCTAAATCCACACTCTTATACGAGCTAAAATTTCAAGAAAAGATGAGACTTCAATATAAAGTATAATATCTGCCTTGTTTACCTCATCATGAAAGTATTAAGATATAAAAATTAACCATATAGAGCATTGTGAGGATTACAAAATGTTGCCATTCTTTATGTGTACACAAACACACACACACACACACATACACACGCACGCACGCACGCACATTTAAAGATGCCTTGCTTTACCATTGACATCAATCTCACGAAACTGTAATATCATTATCTAGGTTCATTTTCAGTATTTGGAATGGTTCTTTTTGACATCCTTAGAGACCTTGATCCCTTCACAGGCTCATGACAAATTCATTGTCTCCCCTGCATGCCACATTGGTGTTCAGTTGCCACAGAAATGCTTTCTTGGAAACCTCTCCAAAACTTAGTGGCTTGATTTAAAGTGCTCTGACTGAGCTTATGATGTAGAGTTTTTCTAGCTGGTCTAGAAATAGTTATTGTAGTCTTGGCCCGTTCTTCTAGTCTTGGCCAGACTCTCTCAGTGGCTGGGTGTCCATGGCTCTCGGCATCTCATGGATCACCTAACCTGAGACCAATGTTTCAACTCTTCCCCTAGTGTTTCATTTTTCATAAGACAAGGTTGGACGGCTTCTCCCAACAAAGGACGAGGGGCAGAGTGAAGCCGAATGTACAGGCTCTGTTTCAGGTCTATGCTTGTGTCACATACACTGATGTCCTGTTAGTCAACACAAGTCAGGAGGCCAAAAGGTACCTGGGAAGCTTCTGGGAGGAGCTCAAAGGTCACATTGCAAAGGACTTGGATTCAGGGAGAATGAACAATGTGGACCATTAATGCGAATACTCTCTCATGAATTCTAGGGAGCTCATGAATCCTTAAGTCCATTCGGGGGACTCAGTTCTACTGGTACCAGCAGACTTCAAGGTTTATGTCTCATGTGTGAACGATTGATTCAACAAGGACAGAGAGGCACACAAAATATCGGCACACACACACACACTTGTGCACATGCATGTGTGCACGTTACGATGATATTTTACAGAGGCGTGTGAAAATGCATACGTATAAAAATATCATAAACTATGAAACTGGAAGCAAAAAGAAGCAACAAAATGTAGCACTAAGAAAAGATGGAGTTAGAGCAATCAGTCCAAATCTATTAGTAACGATAATAAATGTGAATAAATTAAAATTATCTTTTAAAAAAATGGGGAGACAGGAATTGAGTTAAAAACGGAAAAGAAAATTTCCATTTTCAAAGGTAGATGTTACTTGCAGTTAGTACTGAAGACAATGAAAACAAAACAGCATGACGTATCACGAGAGGAGTATAGAAAAACGTATGCCCAATCGGAAGCAAATGTGTTGTGCAGTAATATTGTCATAGGCTACAAAAATTGAAGATAAAAGGTAATTAAAAGGATGGAGTAGGATGCTTCTTAGGAGTAAACTATACACCATGCTAAGGAGGTAGAAAAGATACAAACCTTCATGCAGCTAATTGTCTAGATTCAAAAAATATAAAGCAATACTGTTAGGAATGTAAGGGGAGAATGACAACTCTATCATCATGACAGGAGAGGTTAATACTTTCAGAAATAAGAGGAGATGTAACTAAATATGGATGTAGAAGATTTGAATCACACAATTAAGAGAGTGCATCAAAGTAAGCATGTGTGTATGCATGACCACAGAATCACATATAAATACAAATGAAAACATATATCTTAAAGATGAACATAAATTCTTTTAGAGCACTGTTTTAGCATGTAATATCATTTGAACATGCACTAGCTGATAAAGGAAATCTCCAAACATTTTTAAAAGCAAATGAATTATAGATATTATTTGCTGACCATATGATTATAATACTCAATTAAAAAACAAATGCACAAGAAAGTTTCTTCCAAGTTGTTTTTTTATCTCTTGCAGAATATATATATATATTTCTTTTTTTTGTGACAGAGACAGAGAGAGACAGAGAGAGGGAAAAACAGGGGCAGACAGGAAGGGAGAGAGATGAGAAGCATCGATTCTTTTCATTTTTCTTTTGTATTTTTCTGAAGTTAGAAGCAGGGAGGCAGACAGACAGACTCCCACATGAGCCCAACCAGGACCCACCCGGCATGCCCACTAGAGGGTGATGTTCTGCCCATCTGGGCTGTTGCTCCGCTGCCACCAGAACCATTCTAGAGCCTAAGGCAGAGACCATTGAGCCATCCTCAGCGCCCAGGCCAACTTTGCTCCAATGGAGCCTTGGGTGAGCGGATGGGAAAGAGAAAATGATATAGAGGAAGGAGAGGGGGAAGGGTAGAGAAGCTGATGGGAGCTTCTCCTGTGTGCCCTGACCAGGAATCAAACCCAGAACTTTCACACACTGGACCGATGCTCTATCGCTGAGCCAACTGGCCAGGGCCAAGAAACATCAATTCTTTGTTGCAGTATTTTAGTTGTTCATTGATTGCTTCCTCATATATGTCTTGATTGGGGAATGGGTGGGAAGGCTACAGCAGGCCGAGTGACCCCTTGCTCAAGCCAGTGACCTTGGGCTCAAACCAGAGACCTTGGGTTCTAGCTGGTGAGCCTTGCTCAAACCAAATGAGCCCGTGCTCAAGCTGGTGACCTCTGGGCCTCGAACCTGCGTTCTCCGCATCCTAGTCTGACGTTCTATTCACTGTGCCACTGCCTGGTCAGGCATCTCACAGAGAATATTTTTTTTAATTTTGCATTCTCTGACCTCGTCCCTCTCTTTTTAAATCAAAGCTAGCGCTAGGGTTCTAAGTAGATCAGTGATTCCTTTCTGGCAAGCTCAAATATGTAAACAATGCTGTTGGAGAGCTGTTTGCTGGTCTGCACGTTTTCCCCATAGGTGGCAGGTAGGACTGCGGTCTCCCTGGGCTTGCCACACAGCTGCAGGATTACAAGGAGGGCTGGGTGTGTGGGCCCTGGCGGTCAGATCCTGTGGTTGTCAGTCTCATGTGTAAGCAAGGTTGGGCTATAGCACTGCTTATTGATCCAAACGCACATCTAGGTGTTTCTGTGGAGCTGTTCTGCGGACGAGAGAACATCCACCAGTCAGTTGGTGCTAAGTAAAAGAGAGTACCCTTAGTAATGCAGGTGGGCTTTGAGAGAAAAATGTAAGGTTTTCTGGAAAAGAATAATAGCTGAGTTTCCAGCCCTCTAGCATGCCCTCCAGGGGTTCAGACTCTCCAGCCTGCCTCACTGAATGAGCAACTCCTTGTAACAAATAAATGTGTGTGTGTGTGTGTGTGTGTCCACCTGATTCTATTCCCCTGGAGAACACTAATGAGTTCAGGCCCGCCCTCTTTAGGATATCTCTCATCCACAGCATTCATTAGAGTCAATTTTCTGGAGTCAAAGCAACATGGTCTTCAAAACCCCAAGGTCGCCAGCTTGAGCAAGGACACACCAGCTTGAGCGTGGGGTGCTGGCTTGCTCGTGGGATCATAGACATGACTCCATGGTCACTGGCTTGAGACCAAAGTCACTGGCTTGAAGCCCAAGGTCACTGGCTTGAGCAAGGGGTCACTCGCTCTGCAATAGCCCCTCCAGTCAAGGCACATATGAGAAAGCAATCAATGAACAACTAAGGTGCTGCAATAAAGAATTGATGCTTCTCATTTCTTTCCCTTCCTGTTTGTCCCTCTCTGTGACTCTCTCTCTCTCTGTCTCTGTAAAAAAAGAAGAAAAGAAAAAAAACCTCACTGCCATCCATGGGGTAATTAATATGCATATATTAAGCGTTCTAAATATATATTTCATCAAAGGGCAACGTAAGCTGCCTGGAGCACCCTGTGCATGTGCACTCAGCAGGCTGGGACGCTACGGAAGCTGCCGGAGTCACTGCGCTCTAGCCCGTTCTGCAGGGCTCTGGAAACGTCCTTCCATGCGTGGGTGTTGGCGAACACAATAGAGCCTCCTCCCAGTCCTGGAGAAGAGGTGGCCAGGTCTACGCAGGGCACGGTTGCAGCGTGCCAACCGGGACGGTCTACGTAGGACAGGGGAGAAAAGACTTCCAAGCCAAAGAGGACAGCTTCCAGTTTCCTTGTGTTCAGTTTTGTTGTTGACCTCTGAGACTAGGTATGGCTTCAGAGTCAGGGACGGGAGGGCTGGCCAGGGTCAAGGTGCAGCAAAGCAGGGTGAGATGTGGCCAGGCCGTGGTGGCTGGCAGAGTGGCAGTCTCTAATCATACACCTCAAAGAGAAGGCATTGCTTCATTCTATTGCAGTAAAGACCTTTGTCATTCAAACTCCTAGAGGTGACCTGGTGTCTGGCTATCACACAAATACTCAGAGGTATAGGATGCAGGACCCCAGACTTAGGAAGTCAATAATAGTTCAAGGTGAAATTTCTAGCCCTGCGCATTGCCAAGTCACGCCATGGGCCGGAGACAAGGTCTCTGAATTTTGATTTCCTCCAGGATAATGCAAATACCATGATCGCAGCCATCGACGTTGCACGCGCCACACCATTGTGTATGTGCCAGGGTGTCCCAATGACATCTGAAGGGGAGTTCTGGGAAAAGAACGGCATCATTTTCTGGGCAAATATACCATTTTTGGATCCATTACTGTCCTGCAAACAGACACTGACAGGTGGCTGGGGTGTGGACAGATAAAGGTAGGGAGACCTGGGGCGGAGAAGACTGCGTGTCAAAGCCTGGAGTTTGAATTATATCTGGCAGTGAGAAGTGATCTTTTCTGATGCACGGGGTGGGAAGTGGGTGGGCCTGAGATGGGAGGCAGGACCGGGCCACCTCTGCCTTGAACAGCGGGCTGCATCCCTGAGAGGGGTCAGGGTCCATAGCCCTGGGTCTGGAAAGTGCCGTCCCATGGTGAGTCCCCGTCAAAATGACGAGAGTCTCTACTCAGATACTGCAGACTGATGCGGTGAATGCTTGGTGAAAGGTAGCAAAAGCTGGCCTGATTATTAGGAGCGAGGGAGGAGGGCCTATGATCCTTCACTGCCTTGGAGAGCGGGCAGGGAGGGCTGGGAAACATGACCTTGGAAGGAGGGTCTGTTTGGAAGGAGGAGCTACCCTGGCAGGGGCAGACACCAAGGCAGAGTCTCCCTGACATCCCCTCAAAGACGAACCTATTAAACTCTGCCTGAGCCCAGATGCCAAAGGGAGGGTTGGTGACTCTGTCATCTCCTGCTGAAAAGAAGGTGCTATTTTTAGAATATATTCTTGAAACAAAAATTATTAAGCTAGTCTTCAAAATAAGTAACCGTACCTTTCCTTACTTGTATTCTTTTAAACGCCTCAGTTTCACTGCCACCCCCTTTCTCCTTCTGTACAACTGATTTTTGAGGGGGGAAGTGGGGGTGGGAATTACTCCTTTGAAATTAGGAGCTTGGGTTATTAGGTCTAGATCTATAACCAACTATGTTTATCATGCATTGATTGCCACAAATTACCCCCAAACTCCGTGGATTGAAATGACACTTATTGTTCTCAATTCTATAGGGCAGCTGGGTGGCTCTTTGGGTCTCAGCTGAGCTCACTCAAGCATCGACCGTCAGCTGCAGGTTGGGGTCAGCCAGCTGTCAGCTGGTGGAGTGTGGCCTCGGCCAGGACAACTGGGGCATCCTGGCTCTGCCTGTTTTCTACCCTCGCCGGCTGCCCTGGCCACGCTCTCAGGGTGATGGTAGGGGAGGCAGAGGGGAAGGGAAAGTGGGCAAAGGCGTTTTGAAAAGTCTGCTTTTAATTTTCTAACACTGCATTGCCCCAAACAAGTCACAAACAAGTTCTGAAGCCTGGAGTCTAAGAGGAGGGCAGGCAATCCCACCCAGCGAGTCACAAAGCCAAGCTCATGGGATATAGAGGAGGGGAGGAAGTGCATGGTGGTCGATGTTGTAGTCAATCAGCCCATTTCTCACCATCACAACCAGCTAGTTCCTTCCCTCCCCCACCTGTTCCCTTCACCTCTGTCCTTGCAACAGTGTTTCAAGCCCAGCATCCCACTACTGAAAATGCACAGGTGTTAAGAGGCTTGTTTCTAATGACTCTGGGTACCATAGGTACTTTGTTTCTTCATTGTCCTACTCGTTGGATCTCTGGCTTGGAAGGCAGTATTCAAATCGGAGGTAGCCTGAACCATGTCAGTAGCGTAGAGAGGAGAAAATAAAGGCGATTCCAGGAGACCGTGTGACAAAGCCAAGTTTCTGGGCATGAGTGTGTTTGTGTTGGAATGTGTCTCTAAGCTCATCCGGGAGCTCTCTCTGTGCCTCCTGGGTGTGTGTGCATGTATGTATGCGTGTCATATGCCACACATTACTGAGGCCTTTTATCTCTCCCTTTATGTGAGTGGATATAATTCAATGGCCATTGCAATGCAGCTGTCAGCACGGGCGTTTGCTGAACAAAGCCATATTTTGCAACTCTGCCATGACGTAACCAGGAGGCTATATTTGCTTATGCGTAAACCCAAATCCCTCTTTTGACCATAGCAACTAGGCACTGTTTACAAAATTGAAAACATAAATTGCATGACCAACCACAGTGAGTTGCATTTAATAAACCCATGCCTGGTAGTTGAAATACGGTATAGCTGACGATTACAATAATAAAGGATGCAGCTCTGAACTGAACATTTGAGGCGTTGCAGATTTGGGGGTTTCCGTCTCACACATGTCCGGTTGCTTTCCCCAAGTTTGGTTGTTCTGGGAAGGTCTAGCCGTGATGATTGCGCCCCGGGGTGAGATCTCAGATTTGGTTGGTTTAAGGTCTCTTACAGGAATGCTACAATTAGGACATTGGAAATTACTTGGATTCTGACAGCAGGCAGACCTGGGTCAGATTTCAGCATGTCACTAGGTCTGTGACTTTGGACCGTTTTTGAGCTTCAGAAGCGAAAGGTGTTTAAGAAATTAGACCCGGTTTTGACAATGAAGTGACTCAACAGATTGCATTCAATGCTAGTAGTGTTGTCAAACAGATGCTTTGCCTACCCACTCAACGCATATTTCCCGAGCACCATGGGTGCAACGCTGGCGATCAGCTGCCCTACATTTCTATCTCAGACCCTTTTACCTCCCTTATCTCCTGACTCCCTTGCAGCCAGGAGTGGGCAGTTATCCAACAACAGATAATAAGACACAGAGGAAAATCTACTGAGAGGAAGGAGGATTCTACCCCTGATAAAATGTGATAAGAACGACGTTTTAACTCTGTGGTCTTCCCCCCCCCCCCAAACCCATTCCCTATAGTTATGAGGAAAACATCAGGCCAATGCCTAGTTAGCACATTTCGCCAAACTTCTCACCATTGGCAAGGAAAGTTTTAGAAACTTTTACCGTGTAGAGAAGCCCGAGAAGACATGAAGATTAAATGTCATGTGGTGTCCTAGATGGAACACTAGGATGTAAAAAGGATGTTAGGAAAAAAAAAAATGAGGCAATCTAAATAAAGTATGGGCTCTAGTTAACAATAACACTGGGGAACAAAATTTTTGTTGCATCCGCAAAAACATTTGTTCTTACCTAATTCGAGTGTGCTGATCTGAAATCTGACATTAGTTTTTCTCTGTAAGCTACAGTTCTTTTGCAATTCAAGATTTTAGGTTTTCATCTTATTGTTAAATTTTCAACATTTAGTTTAACATAATGAAGTAGAATGTCTTCTTAGGCATCATCTTTGTGAAAATATAATAATTTATATAATGCAGTAAATACACTAACACACTAAAAGATATGATTGCATCAGAATTATTCTACAATTTCGAAATAGAACATATTAAAACACTTATTTTAATTATAAAATTAGCGCAAAACTAATTTAAATTCTATTCAGGCAAAAATTTGCATTTGTAACTCTTGTGTTTGTGTACTTGTTGAGGACAATCTCGTTTGATGCTCCAGCAGTAGTCTGCTCATCACTAACAGCTCCAAGATTTTCGGGAAACTTATCAAGGTGACTGTTCAGGAAGTGAATCTTAACGCTCATGTTCCATCCAATGTCGTGGAAAGCCAACAGCATCCTTTGAACCAGAAGTTCATAGTATCCTGCTTTTTTGTTGCCCAGGAAGTTCTTTGTAACTGCCACGAAAGACTGCCATGCTGCTTTCTCCTCCTTATTCATCTTCCTGGCAAATTTTTCGTTATGTATGAGGGTTTGAATTTGACGTCCATCAAATATACCTGCTTTTATGTTCTCGAAAGACAAGGCAGGAAAAGCAAAAATAATATGTTGAAAGCATTCACTTTCTCTATTCAAAGCCTGAACAAACTGCTTCATTAAGCCAAGTTTGATGTGAAGTGGGGAAAAATGATCCTGTCTCAATTAACTACAGGTTCATTCACAATATTTTGCATCCCTACTTCCAGAGTTTCACATTTTGGCCACTCCTTCTGTGTCCAGTCTTTCTCCCGAGCTCGGCTGTCCCACAAACACAGAAAGCAAGGATACTTCGTGAAACCTCACTGTTGTCCTAGCAGGGAATTTACCATTTTAAGATCTATACAAATGACTCAGTTATGTTCCTCATACTTAAGAAAGTCGAGGACAATTTTTATGTCGTTATAATCTTCTTGCAGATGAGTTGAATAACCAATTGCAACTGCTGCATAAATCTTACCATTGTGTAGAACACATTTCAGACTCCATTCAGAGCTGTCAAGAAATAGCTGCCATTCTGTTGGACTGTAAGTGGTAACACCTAGCTGGCTGAGAAGACTACTGATATCATGACAGTAAACAAAGTGTTTGTTTTCAGAAAAAAAGTCTGCAAAAATTTGTTCATGCTTCCTGAAATGGGATACTTTAGCTGGCCGGTGAAGTACATTCTTTTATTAAAGCCTGGAGGCTAATAACTCAGCTGCTTTCTTTGATAGGCCCAAATCTCTTACTAAGTCGTTTAATTCTGGTTGCTAACTGCTGAGGGGTTAATGACTGCTTGGAATCAGAAGAAGACCCTTCAGATTCTACAACCATTTCCTCATGCATCTTATCAAAATATACTTGATCTCCATGTTCACATTCTTTGTCCTTAGAAGAAATAAAATCATTGAAAACTGGAACTGGGAGTATCTCAAGAGTGTGGGATAGGTCGTATTGCTGAAGGAATATTAGGATATGCGATCGTATGCCATTTTTTCTTGCCGATGCCCTTTGTAAGGATCAAACAGAAATAACAATCACTGCTGTGGTCCTTAGGTTCACGCCAAACCATGGGAATACCAAAAGGCATTTCTTTGCGTTTTCCTTTTGTCCAGTCATGAAGCATTCTCTCACAATTATGACACACAATATGAGGAACCCAATTCTTGCCTTGATCGCCAAGGGGAACTTTAAAATAGGCAATATATGCACGTGTCACAAATGATGAAATATTGCACCTTTGACGTTGAAGTGTATAACAGCCACATATATAACAGAAGGTGTCAGGACTATTCTTCCATTTATGCCTACTCAAAAAAGCCAAGATTCCATCTTAAAACAAAATAAGAGGGTGTTTTATCAGATAATAATTTTTTACATTTAAAAACAACTCCAATTATGTAAAAGTGATGTTTGTAAAACATTAATGGCCTTTTGGTTACGTTCAATCCAAGAGTTGTTGTCCTTTAACTCCAACTTAAAACCAATGCATGCCATTGACTGTAACAAAAAGAAATTAAAATTGCATAAAAAGTAGAGCACACACCGAAAAACGGATTTCAGATTCGGAATCTGTGATGCAGAAGTATGTAGAAACGGTTCTAAAACCTCATGCAACAGAGAATGAAAAAAAATTGTTTCCCAGTGTAATGTATTAATACTGGTTCATTAATTGTGACAAATTTGCCATCTTAAATTAAGGTGCTAATCATAGGAAAAAAACAGGTGTGAGGTGTACAGGAACTCTCAAGTATCTTTGAATAATTTTGTAATGTAAAGATTTAAAATTTTTTTAAATTCTATTTTAAATATCAGCATAAAATGAAGACACTTTACATACAAAGAGGCAAATTTAAAAACTATTCCTGAAGTTTCTTGTCAACTTCTTGTCAGAAGTTATGCAAACCAGAAGACAATTGTGTGACATTTTAAATCTTAAAGGAAAAGTAAATCAACCTAAAATTCTAATATCGATAGAGAGGATCCTTCAAAAATAAAAGTGAAATAAAGATGTGAGGACAAACAGAAAGTAAACCCACACATCTGAGGATAAGTCATTTTCAACAAAGGACCAAATAAAGAAATGGTGCTGAAACAACTTTGAAATGTGGGGAGACTACAGCCTAAATGCTTATTTCACACCACAAATATTCAATTTCAATGGATCATAGAAATCAATGTAAACTACAACACTATAAAACTTTTAGAAGGAATACACAAAATAAGTATTTGCACATGGGATAGACAAAGATATTTTTGCAAACAATAAAAGAAAAATTGTGAGAACTTAAAACAATCTGCTCTCTGGAAGAAATTATTAAGTAAAAAATCAAGGTACTCACTCTGACAAAATACACTACTCACAAAAATTAGGGGATATTGTATAGCTTCACACTCATTTTGAAATATCCTCTAATTTTTGTGAGCAGTACAGATATGATATAGCTCTCTGACAGAAGACATACACAGACAATATGATTTGTTCAGAACCGAGACTAGTTTCTGGCCTATTGGACATTTACTATGTATTTGCTGAAGGTGTGGATTAGCCAATGAACTGCTGAAAAAATATCAGTGTAAGGGTTTTGAACTTACTGCAAGTGAAGACCCATTTTCTGGTTTTGTTGGATGACATCATCAGATTGTGTTTCCCGGGGGGGGGGGGGCAAGGGTAACTACCTTGCAGGTGGATGAAGAGGCTGGATTTAGTTAGTATGCATCTGTCACATGGACAAGGCCAGGTAAAAGCTCTCCCAGTCCACTGAGGATACAGGAATTGTCCTCCTGGATAACACCATGCCATCTTCTATATAAACAAACAAACAAGCAAACAAGGTAATACAGGCTTTTATCCTAGTGGAAAAAAATCACAAGGTTCTCCTATGTCCTGTCCCGTCAGGAGGCTTCCTAAAACGTAAGGGAAGGTAAGAGGATATGAGTTTGGGAAGGGAAGGGATGAGAAACATGTTTCTTCAAATTCCAAGTGGACTGTTATCATGATCTTCAGCATAAATCTGGAGTAATGTGATCAGGAGCCTGGTGACCCTTGGAGGGGAGGCCAGCCATCCTCTCTCCTTCTCTGTCTCTCTCTGATTGATTAAACTGAAAGGTGTTACAGAACTTTCCTACCAAACGCAAATTCAAACTCTGAGCATCTTGCCTTCACCTTTAAGAGAAACTGTGTTATCGCCTTCGTAACTGTAAGCAGCAAATCAGAAATTAGAAAGAACGCACTTTGACAGTGATTGATGCCCAAGGCTTTCTCCTGATTCGCTGATTAAACTCATCAATCTATATGCAGAAGATGTGTCCAAGGCAAATGGAGGCAACCAGCCTGAACGGATCTGGCTGTTAGAACTAAAGGGGGAAAGCTTGGCAGTGAGCACAAAATGCAGGAAGAAAGAGAAGCATACCAGGAGAATGTTTTCCTCGCTGGAGAAGTGGCAGGGACAGAGGGCGGCCCCGGAGGTGCCAGGCCGGTGCTTGCTGAAGGAGGGCGGTGAAGGAGGCACGATAATACCCTTGGGAGTCCGAAAGGCTTGCCCTGCTTCTCACCGGGAATCTGGAGAGTCTCTCGGGAATGCAGGGCCAGGGACAAACCCTTTCCTTCACTGTTTGATGATGAACTCTTTCTTGATTTATTACATACACCCCAAGGCTTGCCTTCTGAACACAGCCTTCATTGCTGCCCGTCCTGCCGTCTGGCCGCCCCTGCCCCTGGCAAGGCTGGGTGGGGTGATTCTCCTCTCTGCTCCCATGTCCCTGGGACCTCTCCTGCAGGACTGCCCCTCTCGTGTTGCAGCGTTCAGTCCTTGGGTTTGCTTGTCTCACCATTAGAGGCCGGGCCCTTTGAGGAGAGGGGCTTGGTTTTGTTCACTACCCCCTGGCCCCCCACACTGCGAGAACCTATGATGGTGATTGGCACAGTCTGTGAACTCGGTGCCAGTGTGCTGAGTAAATTGTTTTTCCCTTGACTCCCAGCAGCTTGCAGCTATTAACTGGTCTTGTTAGCGGGGTTGTTCCTGAATACTTCTCCGGCACCCCTGCCTCTGCCCACCCTCACCGACCCCACATTGGTTTCCTAGGGTTGCTGTAACAACTTATCACAGAGTGGATGGCTTAAATCAACAGATATTTATTGTCTTACAGACCTGGAGGCTGGATGCTTGAAACCGGGGTGTTGGCAAAGTCACACCCCCTCCGAAGGCTCTGGGGGGGGCGCCCTTTCTTCCCTCTTCCAGCCTTTGGCAGCTCCCAGCATTCCTTGGTTTGTGGCAGCGTCCCTCCGATGTCTGCCCCCACCCTCACAGTGCCTTTTCTCCTATGTTTCTTTCTTGCATTTTAAAATCTCTTATAAGGACTGCTTGTCTTTGGATTTAAGACCCACCCTAATCCAAGGTGACTTCATTGGAGATCTTTACCTTACATACATTTCCAACGGCCCTTATTTTAAATAAGGTCACATTCTGGGGTTCCCAGTTCACCCTTCGACCTACTACATCTCCTTACCCCCAGTCTACAATTGCCACACTTTTCTCAGACACACGGTTTAGCCAGGATGGACTCTGCCTTCATTTCCAAAAGAGGTCTATTAGGTTCAAGACATCCAGGATGTCCTGTCCTGAGGCCACAGGGAAATAGTCACAGGACCCTGCTCAGACCAAACAGAGCCAGTGAGACTTGATTTCAATGGACCTTTATGGGAAGCAGATTCTTTTGTTTTCATTGTACATGGGGAGGGAAACCCAAGACCGAGGAGCTGGGTCAGCTGTCTGGCTCTGTGAAGACAAAGCCCAGGGACCAGAGAGCAGAGACCCAAACAGAGGGGTGTGGGAGGGAGGAGAGAGGAAGGGAGGAAGAGAGAGGTAGAACCAAAGAGTCAGAGGTTGGTCAGCTCATTCACTGAGGCCCAGGAGAAAGCCTTATTTGATTGGTAGCTAATCAAAGTTACCTGGGTTACCTGGCCAATAATTCTTTTTTTTTCTATTCAGCCAATTCCAGCAAAGTGTTTTGTTACCTGCAACTGGAGATTCCTCATTTATAAATACAAACTTTTTGGGGAAAAGTTAGGCTAAGGAGTGAATGATTATAGGAGAATGTATTTAAATGAAATACAGCTGCATGCTAGTTTTATCGTCTCTCAAACCATTGGACCCAGGCCTTACTTGGCAAATTAATGCTAACTGTTGTCAGTGAGCGGCACACCCTAGGGTGATACTATTAATACCTCATATCTATTTCTCTTCCATTCATTGCTGTTTGTTGCATAGGCATTGACAGTATTTTTAAGACCTACATTATTTGAACAGTTGTTTCTTTTCCCCCGGAGGTGAGTGAAACTAACATTTAAGAACTTTCTATCCTTTGCCGTACCCAGGCTGGATGTTTTCAGTAGACAGTCTCAGGTGTTTCTCCAAGACCGCCTTGTGTACTAGTCACGGTTGCGCATGTTGGCAGGTGCAGAAGCTCATGCTGAGGATGTGTGTCACTGGTGTGCTTGGGAGAGTAGATGGAGCTGGAGTCCATGTCAGTCAGGTCTACATCGCTTCAGTTTCTATCAGCAGCTCGACCAGGAGCCAAATAGTCAAAAACCCCTCAGAGTTCTTGGGGATCTTCAACTTTAATCGGGCTGTAACACCCACAGGTAGGATCCGATCTATTCCAATGAAAGACTGTTAGCCTGGAAGTTGGAAAATGTAGTGTCTTGAGTTGGTGAAGGAGCCGTCGTTGAGTTTCAGGGGTTTTGAGCTCTCCTGAAATTGTACATGCATTTTGTAGGTGAGCGTCAACATGCATTCTTCTAGGGAGACATAGCGTAGCTTTCTGTATACACTTTTAGTTTCCATAGCCCCCAACATTACAGACCAATATGGTCTTTAAAAATGGTTGAATTCAGCCCTGACTGGGTAGCTTAGTTGGTTAGAGTGTTGTCCTAATATGCCAACGTTGTGGGCTCAATCTCCGGTTTGGGCCCATACAAGAATGACCCAATGCATGCGTAAATAAGTGGAACAACAAACTAATTTCTCTCTCTCTCTCTCTCTCTCTCTCTCAAGTCAATAAATAAAAAAAAATTATAAAGGTTGAATTCATGTAATATACCGATTGAGAAATGAATTGGGGAGAACTTTCTTATGCATCCTAATGTGTCCCAGGAGGTCGCATTCAATGAGCTGGAGAAGTTTGGGGTGGCCGCCGTGAATGATGGCTAGATGGCATGAAGACATCTTGAGGGCGGGGTAAGACGGGACAGCCGAGTGATGCCTGCCGTACGGGTACTCCTGGAGTTCAGGATTAAATTGCCCAGTTCAAGCCTAAGAGAAGGAACATTTTGAGTGGCCCAGTTAGCAAATGATTCGTGTGGGCAGGGGGAGTGAACTCTACAATCTTCACAATTCACAGAGGGCTAAATTGCCATCACTGGAGATTTCTACCCAAAAGAACATTGGCTTGAGCTACAAGACAGAGTTGGTAAGTTGGAAGGGAAGCAATGAACCTAGGGTGATCTTTCTGAATGAAAATATATATTTACTAGAAAAATCTGTTCTTTCTTAATGTTAGTGCACAGTGAACAAACATGGCGATCACAATGGTGCCTTGCCACGTTTTCCTCCAGAATGTGTCCTCTGTGCGCCCACCCTTCCTCGTTAGCCCTCCGACGCCGTCCCGAGCCCTCGCCTGCCCTGGGTCACTCTTTATGCTCTAAGAACTTCTCAGGAGGTTTGGGAAAGATGGAGAGGGGTCCCACAGGTAAGAAACAGTGTCTGACTCATGTAAGCATTGAACAGGGAATAAAGCCTCTTTGCTTCCTTCCCTCCGAGCTCAACGGATACAAAGGTGGCTATTTATTTATTTATTTATTTAATATTTTATTATTATTAATTTTAATGGGGTGACACCAATAAATCAGGGTACATATGTATAACGAAAACATCTCCAGGTTATCTTATCATTCAATTGTGTTGCATACCCGTCACCCAAAGTCAAATTGTCCTCTGTCACCTTCTATCTGGTTTTCCCTGTGTCCCTCCCCTCCTCCTTATCCCACCCTTCCCTCCCTCCCCCCACCCCGTAACCACCACTCTCTTGTCCATGTCTCATAGTCTCACTTTTATGTCCCACCTAGGTGGCTATTTATTTTTATTATTATTTATTATTACTGTTCTAATGATTAAAAATGAATAACACTATTATTATTTCAGGAGTTGATGATTTACATCATATCCTTTCTGATATTTTTAGCCGCTTTCAGTGTTACACAGCAGAAGAAATAATTACCTGTCCAATGACAATTCCACCATGGCCAGGATTAAAGGGACACCCAGGCTGGCAGGTCTGAGGCGCTGTGTCTTTGTAAGCTTGCTGTGTGAGGGCTGGTGACGTCTTTCTAGAAAGTGACTCGGTAATGGAGAAAGACAAAGCTCGGGAGGAGACATTACAAACACAACATAAAACACGCGCAGAAGTCTCTGAGCAGCTCCTCTGCATCAGGTAGAAAACAAGCGTCATGTATAATTGTCATAACCATGCCGCAAGCTCAGTATTATTAGAATTCCTATGCTGCTGATAATAAGACAGAGGTTTAAAGATAGGCGGCTTAGCAGGTCAACGAGGAAGCGAGGATAAGACAGAGGATTCAGACTCTGCCCGCTTACACAGGGCCAAACGTCACAGTCTTGGGAGGTGTCCCCGTCCTCGCCCAGGAAGCTGCATGTCGGCACCAACACGGTTTCCAACGGTCTTAACACATTCTCTAACAAGCCTGTCAAAAACCACTCGGCCTCTCCCAAGAGGTTTTAAGCTTTCAGCCTGATGGCCAGTCCTCTGATTTATGTGTGCCTGTGGCCATACGGGCCCACCCTTTCCCTGACCTGTTGACCTGCCGGAGAGCCATCCCGCTGACTCAAGAGACCTTCTGGGGCTTGAGTTTTACTCCTGAACTGATTTCCAACATCAGGGCTGATTAACTGACTGAAAGGAATGATAATGAGGGAAACGTCTCCTTCCCTCCACCCCCTCCCACGACCTCATCTCCCCCTAGTGCCACTGACTTCGTCTTCCTTCAGCGTGGCCCGAACGTGTCTTCCCTGTCTCCTCTCTCCTCACTTGGACTCCAGATTGTCTTTCTTCCAGAACGGGCCTCCGATTCTGAGGACCCTTGCGGGATTGTGTAATTCCAGTCCCTTCCCCACTTGTTGAGGTATCACCCCCTAACCTGTGCTGTCCAGTACGTAGCTGCTATTGAAATTCATTAAAATGAAATGACATTCCAGTGCTCAGTTTCTCGGTTGCACTGGACACATTTCAAGTGTTCAGTGGCTCCATGTGGCCAGGGTCTACCGTATAGGACAGGGTAGACAATTCCATCACTGCAGAAGGTTCTGTTGGACCATTGCTGTCCCAAATCCTGTTTACCAGTTTTCAGCTTCTAAGCCAGGGGTCCTCAAACATTTTACACAGGGGGTTCACTGTCCCTCAGGTTCACTGTGTGGAGGGTCGGACTATAAAAAAAAAAACTATGAACCAATTCCTACGCACACTGCACATATCTTATTTTAAAGTAAAAAAACAAAACGGGAGCAAATACAATATTTAAAATAAAGAACATGTCAATTTAAATGAACAAACTGACCAGTGTTTCAATGGGAACTATGGGTGCGGATGCATCCTGTGTTTCTCTCACTGACCACCAGTGAAAGAGGTGCCCCTTCTGGAAGTGCGGTGGGGGCCAGATAAATGGCCTCAGGGGGCTGCATGCGGCCTGCGGGCCGTAGTTTGGGGACCCCTGTTCTAAGCCATCAGGACCTTCTGAACGGTGTTCAGCGTGGTCTTACGCATCTACAACTGGAAGTTCATTCGGCATGACATGACCATGGAAACATCTTCCCGCTTGGTTTACGGGAGGCCTCGGGAGCAGGTGAGCCATGGTGGCAGATGGCCGATAGGACCAGGCGTTCACAGTGCACATTTGAGATTTCAGTGAACCTGGTACCTTGACCTCAACACCTGGACCTTCTGCACCTCCTTCACTTAAGTGACCTGTGTCTCCACCACCAGGTTTGTTCTCTGACTGGTTCCCGTACCTCCTGCTGCCGCTCACCTGTCTAGTGGAGTATGACAAGCTATTTCAAGCATGTGACTCCTACCTGAGCCATGTAATAGACTGAACAGCTGTTACGATGTTTTGAAGTAGGAAAACCAATAATAAACCGATAGCAGCCTAGCTGTTTTTCTCCTGGACAGGGGATTAGATGGCACTAAAGTGGGCAGAATTAGCATTTCAGCGAGAGCATCTTGAATTATAGAGCGCCGCAGCCCGGGCCGCGGTACCTTGTAATTTAGTGTTCTTTATATTGCAGGACTGCGTTCAGTCCCAGCTTCTCGCTTCCTTTTATTCTGAGTCAGTCATCACGTTTACTGTCTCCCCTGGCATTGTTTACAAGGGCTCCGGCTCCTCGCACGGCCCGGGTTCAGGCAGAGCTCTCTATCTGGGTTTTAAATCAATCACAGCCCGAGAAACTGCACATTATTCCAAGCAAGTCATTTAATAATTTCTCAAGAAAACGTTAATTAGGGCTTTCTGAGAACAAGTTTCTGGACGATCATGGGAAACAGCCACAACCAATTTATTATAAGATTAGTTTATGGGTGGAACTTCTTGGGTAGCTGGGCCAAGACCTTACACTTTTTTTTTTTTTTTTTGGTTAATTGAATTTACCCTACCTCTGCCTTCCATCAGTGCGCCCTGTGGCGAGCAGGCTCACCTGACAGGTGCGGAGTGGGCGTGAGAGAATGGCCCACCTGCAGTTACCTGCAGCTGAGGAAGGCACTGACTTGGGGACTTCCTGCAGGGTTGGAGGGGTGGAGCGGGAGCCGGGCTGAAGGAGGCTGAGACAGACCGAGGCGTTGCTGGCTTCCGAGCACACATCAGCGTGTGCATGGGCCGGTGGGTTCCAAGGGCAAATGCGCCATCCAGACTCCCGCCTGCTCCTCTCTGGGCACCCAGCTGCCCTCCGCTCACTTTGTGCCCTCCCTGCAGTGGTCAGCACGTGATCAATGCCAGCCAATGGACTGTGAGAAGAAATGATGGGTGTCACTTCCAGGTTTGACCAATTAGAACCTCTTCTTTTTGTCCTTCCCCCGCCCCCCGCACCCCATTCCCGCTTTGGGGGTGAGAAGTCGGCAGCACCAGGGCCAATCAAACGCCCTGCTAGTTTCTGCAGGGCCAGAGGCTAACCACAGAGTTTACATTATTCAGTGGTACACGAAAATTAAAAATAGGATGTCTGTGGCATGTGAAAATTATATGAAATTCAAATTTACTGTCCTTAAATAAAGTTTTATTGGAACACAGCCCGGCACATCTGTCTATGTGGTGTCTACGGCTGTTTTCACACCAAGTGGCAGAGCGAGTGTCTGCAGGGCCCGTCCTCCATAGAATGCAGAGTATAAACATAAAATAAAATAAATCAGTATCATTTATTATTTGAATATATCTATCTATAGTATATTTATATATTTATATATTATATCTAAAATAAAAATATATTTATATAATATGTGTTATTAATACTTTATATATTATCTATATTACTTATTATATTACAAAATGAAGGTATTTTATTGCATGTGTTATATACAGTGTGTCCGTAAAGTCATGGTGCACTTTTGACCCGTCACACGGTCAAAAGTGCACCATGACTTTACGGACACACTGTATTATAAAAGTATATAAAATATAAAAATATAAACATATATGTATATTATGTATGCATATATCTATATTTCACATAGATTTATACATTTATATATAAATATACAATATAAATATGTTATATATATGACATATATTATTTTATATAGTATTTTTTAATATAAATTTTTAGTATATTTTATATATTATCTATTTTAAAGTATGTAAAATATAGATATACGGGAGATATAGATATCTATGTTTTAAATGGTGGAAGGGGTCCTTGAGTGCCTAGCACCCAAGAAACCATAATACAGTCCTGTTTGCAACATCATTTTATGTGACTGGAATCTGGCCTTAACATACTTTATTCAACCAATTCCTTATTATTGGATATTTGTGGGGGTTATTTTTTTTCACAGTTGTGACAGCTATAAAAATAGTAAGTTGAACATTGTTCAATATAAGTTGCTGAATACAGCCATGCTTATTTTTCTGGAACTACTCCTATTATCACACTTTATCTTTTAAACACATTTATTTATGGGCCCTTAAAGGTATTATGGGCCCCTGTCAGCTATGGGGAAAAGAGAAATAGACCCTGCTTGTAGAAGACTCTTTAATCCTCAGAACCAGTGAATAGTCAGATTTTTCATCTTGGACTTCCAGTGGGGGGTTTTGAATGAATACAGTCTCTTACGTTTTGTTTTTCTGTACTTTCAAAACTCATCAGCACTACTAGTGTGTTATCAAGAAAGCAGTGGCTGTGGGCTTTCTAAGACAAACGGTGACGCGTGTGCTTCCCCCGTGCGTGGACCCCCATCCTGTGGCTATGTCTCCTCAGGCTTGCTATCGGGGCTTCTGTGTCAGAAATGCTTGCCTCGGGCCTGATATCGACCTCTTTAATCCATTTTGAGTTGCTTTTGTGAGTGATATAAATGCGGGGGGTGGGGGCAATTTCATTTTTGTGCCTGTAGACGGACATACTACAAAATTACTAAGAGGCTAGATCTTAAATGTTCTCCTGGTAAAAAAGAAATGGTAATTATGTGATGTGATAGAGGTGTTAGCTAAAGCTAACTTAACAATCATGTTGCATAAATGTATCAAATTAACACATTGCACACCTTAAACAAACACAATATTGCATGTCAATTATATCTCACAGACAAAACAAAACAACAAAATGCTAACAGACTTGGTAAAAACACATATTGCAGAATAGTTGCTTAAACTCCAACACAGTCTCTTGAGCAGGGGCCCAGGAATCTGCATTCAGCACTCCTTGGTGGTTCTTTCTCATAGACAGAAAATCGGAGAACTAAGTCTTTTGGATCGAAGAGCCAAATTCATTCAACTTCAAAGTATACTTAAACATCTGGTCTTGCCTATTTGTCCAGACCAAGCCTTGTGGTTTCTTAATACTGATCTTCATCCAGCCCTTCCTCCCCAATCCCTTCCCTCCTCTTCACCTCCAACATGTAACAAAGGAGGAAAAATGATCAAGAATTTACCCCAAGGCAATGCATTGTTGAGAGAGAGTATACGAACTTAAAAATATTGGATTTAAAGGATACACGAAATTTCATCCTTTGTGAAAACCTTACCACCAAGTTCACTTGCTCCTTAAACTCACCATATAACCGGGTCTGATCCCTGGGAGCATCTTCCTCTTCTCCCTCTTTCCCTCCTGTCATCTTGAGGGGCCCTGCTGATTCGGAGATGTTTCTGCTGTGTGCCTAGGAGGTGCATACATGTGTACACACACGCACACACACACACACACGCACACACACACCTCTGTGTCTTCTGTGCCTTCAATACTCTTCTTCCAACCTGGAATGCTGCAACTTGATCTTCCCGTCCCAACCACAGTGTCTAGGTCTTTAGGCCACTGCTGGGCGGACCTTCGCTAATAGCACATCTCTAATTATTGCCGCCTTAGTATGATTTTCTTTCTACTTAGGTTTGTGTGTATTTTACAAAGAAACCCTAAAGAGAAGGTCACTGCAGAAATAAATGCAAAGCAAAAGAAAACTTGCCCCCGTCAGGTGGACAGACCAGGGCATGGGTTGCAGACACCTAAGCCCTGACTGAGGACTGCTCCTTGTGCACCACAGGACGGAAAGACCCAAAGGCATGTATCTTGTCTCTGGGTCACTTGTGTGGCTTGACTCTGGTTGATGCATCCCTTAATATCACATCTGAGGAACATAACGTGTGGTAGAAGGAGCATGGACCAGGCTTCCGAGGACCTTGGGTAGAGTCACGTCTTGGCTCTTCCTGACCTGCAGGCCACGTTTCCTGGGTCACTGGGAGAGCCAATTCAGTGACGTCATAACCTGAATGGGTGACACCGAGGGATAGTGTGTTTGAGAAGGATGATTCCAACCCAGTGGTAAAAATCAGTAGTTGAATTGAGACAATGCCTACTTCACACAGCAGACCTGGTTCCCCGACGCCATTTCTGAGTAAGATCAACTTAGTTAAATAACAAAGGAAGTTGTTATGACAACAATGCTACTAAACCACTTCAGCAAATACTCACTACATAATTGACCTATTGCTAGGCAACAGCCAATAGGTTGGAGGATGACAGATTTAATCCAGGATAGATGTTGCTGTCCAGCCACAAATTAGGCCTGTGGTCAAGGAGCAGTTTCCTAAAGAACATAATTGAGATACTGAAACGAGATCCCTGAAGACCTAGCATCGCAGTGATTCCCATAAACATCATATTGTTTTATAGGTGGAAGGTCTCACAAGATAGATACTATGAAAATTCGAACCAGGATGTGTATATCAGGATGTCTTATTTAAAATAATAAAGTTATTTTTTATTTTTATAGCCTTGCTCAGTATCTCCCCCAAATATTTCCTTTATCACTCTGTGTGAAAATAAAATATGCCCTTGTAGAGATATACCTCATGCATGGAGAATAAATCAGTTCAGGAAGAATTATTAAGAGTGATGCAAATAGAATTTTTTCCTTCAACAATCCAATACCCTTGGAGAGCTCCCCCCAGTCCCTCCCTCAGATTTGGTATTCTCTCATTTAAGATTGCCCATTCTATATCATTTAAAACTTTTTGTTCTTTCATTTGGGAAAACCAGTTAATTGTTTCCCAGATTGCTAGGTAAGAGACATATCTTTCATCGTCTTTCTTTTTTAAGCTGTAAGCTTAAGTGGTGTATTGCATTCAAATGAACTTGTAAATAACCTCTCACATCCGTATCCCATGAAACTACTCACCTCGGCCCACTCCCAAGTTGACCTCCGATAGAGATGTTGAGAGTTTGATTCGAAAGGGGAAGACGCGTGTTCTAGCACAAAGCCCTCTGGCGTCCTGGGGGGCACACAGGGTTGGATTCTGAAGTATGGGGTCAAGCTAGTTTCTGATGCTCCTCGCCACATGGCCATAGGTCAGGCATTTCTTCACCTGAGCTCTGATGGGGTTCAGGAAGCCACACCCTCGCTCCTGGAGAACCCACTGCATGGCTCCAACAAGACAGCTTGTGTCCCTGGTCACAGGGGACTGCGTGGAAGGGTTTGAGAAAGACTCCAGCCTATTCCCATCCCCCACCCCTGATAGGAAGACGGGGTGGGGAGGCCTGCCTCACAGGTGGGGACATGGCTGAGACGTACTAGGAAGACGGGCACAATACTTACGCCGATGTTAGTACTCTGTAAGGGCTTTAGTGATGACGTTTCCCAGGAGCTGTTGTTCTTCATAGAACTACGCCTGAAAACTAAAAGCCGCTTCTCTGATTCAGTACGTGAGAAATCCAGACAGTATTGTAATTAAGTAAAAGGAGGAGAAAGTAGAGGGAAAAAGAAGAGAAGAGAAAGGAAGGGAGGGAGTAAGAAAAAAAGGAAAGAGAGAGAGAGGAAGGAAGGGAAACTTTGATATTTATTGGGAGTGACGGAGAAAGACTTGACTTGGGGAGGTGAACACACAAAGAAGCGTAAAGGTGACGTATTATACAATCATGCCCCTGAAACCCATATGATTTTGTTAACTGGTGTCACCCTAATAACTTCAGTAAAAAAGAAACGTACCAGAGTATCCTCTTTCGATAATGTTTATTCATTCTGTTTGTCCAATATTTGAATATATAGCTATGTGGCTTCTTTGCAGTAATTCAATGCCATCAACTAAAAATTATTGCATAAGAGGAAGCTAATTTGGGAGGAGCAATTTGCTCAGAACTGATTGCAGACACAGGCATACAATTATCTCGACAGAGCACTGAGCACCGAGCTGAAAGGGCCCTGCCTTCTGATTCACCCCTTCTCCTGCATCCTGATGCAGGCCACGCCTCCGCTCACTGAGGGAGAGGGAGAGACAGACTGAGGGGCCCCTCCCTAGGACAGCTCGGCTTGACTGGGGTCTACAGCTCTCTCTTGTGGCTGTTCATTCCCTCCCCCTTTCTTGCCCTCCAATTTCTCAAGGTGCCTGGAGTAGGGACCTGGGATCACAGAGCCAGCCGCAATGTGGACAGAGCCTTTGGACAAACTCACTTCGATGAGCTCCAGGTAGCTGACGTCGCCTATGGGGCGTACTCGCAGGCACGCCTTGTGAAATGTGATGTAAACATGAGATGGGAACAACTAGAAAGGTATTTGAACACACGCTTCTTGGGCTCAAATACTTTAGACGTGAGGAGGAGAGTGTGTACACAGCCGTTTCAGGCACTGGAGTCTAGGCGAGGCTGGGCTCCAGCTGCCAAGGTTTGAATGCCAGCTTGGTGAGCCCTCAGGCAAGAGACCTAACTTCCCTAATCTTCCATTTACACTTAGGTAAACTGAGGCAGTGAACAGCGCTTCCTTTCCAGGGCCCAGGCACGGAGTCGGTGCTGCAGGGGGGGGGGGAGGGTAGCGCCTGGATCCAGTTTCTATCACAGAATGGCCGGCCGTTATTATTGTTAATATCATTAAGCTCTCCTGCCAATAATCCCATGACGTTGGCATCCTTCCCGTTTCCCCAGATGAGGAAAATGAGGCTGAAAGAGGTGGAATGGCTTGCTCAGTGTCACCCCCTGATAAGGGATGGGGGGGCTCAGACCCAGGCTGCTTCCAAGGACCCCCCTCCATCCCAGCAGCTTAACGAGGTTTCAGCTTCACGCTTCTCTCCCCCTGATTAGGTGTTAAATATTCACCATCTTGCCTTTCTTCCTCTCTACCCTCTTTAAAAAAAACGGTTTAATTAAAAACGTTCGTTGAGCTCATGATAAAAATATGTAAATGTGATGATTTTTGTGAAATGAATCTATTGTTTCCCTTTCATTCCCAAAGGACGGTGGATAAGAGGGGGTAGATAGCACGGGCTTCCAGTGAATTTGAACAAGCATTTGATAACACGTCGTAGAACCGATTTCAAGGTCTAGTGGCCACAGGGCCTGGCAGTTGGTGTATGTGCAGTGTGCAGCTCGGTTCCCAGGCCGGCGGTGGGGGTGCGGGGGTGGGCATCGCCTCAGTGTGTCAAGGAGAGCCCAGTGGGTTGAGTCTGAAGAAGCTGAACCGGGGGCCATCTATTCTTACTTACCCACTCCAGCAGGGAGGCTGCCCCTGACTCCGTTAGGTCCGCCCCAGACTCACCCAGGCTACTCTGCCTTCTTCTTCCTGAGATCTCTGGTGCTGATGGCACACGCTCCCCATGGCCCTGCCTGGTAGGTGCCTTCAGAATAATTCAGTGTACTTCTTCTGCTCATTGAGCACCTGCTCTCTGCCATGTTCTAGGGTTCAAGTCTTGGCCTTCAATACCTATCTTGCCTGTTGAGAGTCAGCGGACCAGGCAGTGCACTAAGTGAGTGCCTTCTTCTCGGAATTTTTCAGAAACCTAGGAGCTTGTCAGGCTGTTGCCCTAAGCTGGACCAGGGGAAAGACTGTCTCCCACGCAGAGGGGCACCTCTGGCATTTCCTTGCTCCCCTGCCAACCATAAAAATACACATGCCTCTAAAATGTACTCAGCAGTCTAGCGTGGCGATTTGGAATCCTTTTTTAATGGCCCCTCCCCCCTCAGCCCACAGTATTAGATAGGTCAGGTCACCGGAACAGCTTCCCCATCTCAGTGGCCTAACACCATCAATTGTACTTCTTACGCATGGGTTAGAGACGGCGCAGTTAGAGGGGGAACTCAGCTTGATGTAGTTATTTGGGGACACAGGACTCTTAACCAATGACTCCATTTTTCTCTGACTCTCTCAATTAAGAGGACGGTGTGGAAACGTGTGGGTCAAGACATGGGGCACGCTCCTGCTCATGTCCTCTGGCTCAGCCACACGGCTGCGTGGCGGGGAGGCCGGGGAGCAGAGTCCAGCCCTGCTCCCGAGAGGAAGAGGGGCATGAGGCTATCAGTGAGCCCCACATCTGCGTCTTGCGGGATCCCTTATGGGAAGTCCTCGAGGACAGGGACCATGACACCCAACCGCACATCGTGAGCACCGTGCTCACTCAGTGCCTGGTACTGCCATGGAAATGGTAAATGCTCCCTGGGGGCAGGAAAGTGGGTGAACGAGTGAACAAATAACCTATAACCCATAACGTCATGGTCAATGAGGAGGTCTGAGCAAGACTATTAAGAAAACTGTATTCCACTCCCACAATTCGGTTCTCACGTGTGCTTTATTCTACTCCATGGTGTTTGGCAAAGCAGGACGGAAGTGAAGCATAACCGGAGCATTTTGGAGTCTTTTTCAAACTTTTCAACATTTCTGTTGTGATTTCTCTATCCTTCCTCCTTCCTTCCTTCTTTCTGTCCTTCCCTCCCTCCCTCCCTACTTTTCATTCCTCCTTCCTTCCTTCCTTTTCTCCTTTCTTTCTATTGATTTTTAGAGAGGAAGGAATGGAGGGGAGAGAGAGGAAGAGAGAGAGAGAGAGAGAGAGAGAGAGAGAGAGAGAGAGAGAGAGAAACAACAGTTTGTTGTTCCACTTATGCATCATTGGTTGATTCATGTACGTATCCTGACCGGGGATCAAACCTGAAACCTTGGGGTATCGGGGTGATGCTCTAACCAGCTGAGCAGCCCTGCCAGGGCTCCACTCTAATTTCTGTCACTTCACACCCCTCTCCTCTGGGCAGAGGTTTGGGAGCTGAAAGGTTCAGATCACTAGAAGGTGTCCACCATGGTTACATTCCTGCAACTCACCCCAGCTCCTCCAACTGCAACAAAGTTTTATTTCCTAACTCAGCTGCACAGATTACACAAAGCCACACCCTGTACCACTGTCTACCAAACAGCCCCTAGGACATCTCTTGCCTCAGACCTCTGAACATGGTCCATGCTATAGAATCCAGCTTGTTTTTCTATTTAAATTAATGAAATATTTTTCTACCTTAAAAGAAAACTGTACACATTCAAGAGGATTGTTTTTCTTTAGACACAAAACGTCTAGTTGAACCTCCAGGTTAAGTTGTTTGTTCTTCATGATATCTTTCCTCTTCAAGTGGGTGATGGACCCAATGTTGGGAAGTATAGACAATGAGATTTTTAAGGCGTGAAGACCATATTATCTTGGTAACTGAAAATGCTGTTATTCTTTAATGGTTCTATTTTTAAAAAAAGGGTTGAGGAGCAACCTTACATTTCTATGTTCCACCGGTTCCCTCTTTCTCACTCCTAGAGTGTACACCGCAGGGTCCCAAGAAAATCTCCAGGAGACTCTATAGTGTTAATTTTATGTGTCAACTTGGATGGACCATATTGCCCAGAAATTTGGTCAAGCATTATTCTGAATGATTCCTGAGTGTGTGATGGATAAGATCAACATTTAAATTGGTGGACTTTGAGTAAAACAGATTGCCCTTCATCATGTGGGTGGGCCTCATCCAATCAGGTGAAGGTCTTCAGAAAAAACATATTGAAATCCCTTCAAAAGCAGGTACCCTGCCTCCAGTCTTCAGACGTGAATTACAGTACCAACTGTATCCTGAGTTTCCACCCAGCTATCCTGTCCTGAAAAATTAAAGTTTGCCAGCCCCACAATCTCGTGAGCCAATTCCTAAACATCTCTATGGCTATCTCTGCATGGGTACACATATGTGTGCGTGTGTGTACGTATACGTGTAAACACACACACATCTGGCAAAACATTAACTCTGAGTATCCCCCTTTTCTCTATGAAGAGATCCAAATAAAAGGTTTCAGTCAACTTAAAAATATAAGCTTTTAGGAATGAAAGAGAAGTAGGCAAATCTCCATTTATATTCCATTAAATCATTTACAGATGCATATTTAAAATACCCGAAAAACACAGTACTGTGAATGAAATAGAAAATAAATTAATTAGATACAGACTACTTGGAATTTACCAATTAGCATTTCAATTTGCATAGTTGGGAGGTGGGGGTTTCATTTGTTTGTTTTGAATTTTTCAAAATCAAGAATTTTTTAAAAAGGCATCATATCAATGGTACTTACTTTAGCAGTTCAGCTCAAGTATTACCCCCTTGAGAATTCTCAAGGAAAATGACTGTATTGAGAATCTTGTTTTTGAAAAAGTCCTCTCCTCTCAGCCTCATTTTAAGAAGCACAACTTTTTAGATAATAGGAACAGTCATTAAAAAGAAATGGAAAATTCCTGATTTCTACTTATACCATGAAAATGATTTTCAGAGAGAAACTTTCAGCCGCTATATAGTATCACTCTTCAGCTTCAGGAACTTTGTAATAACATTTGGAGATTAGGGATCACTCTGTTAAGGAGTAAAAAGCAGAAGCACCCCTTTGGGACAGTCAAACCAGGTTAGATATGGGCAAAGTATCTAACATTGGGCTTAAACTAACTTTTTGCTCTGCATTAAATCATTGAGAGATTTGCCTGACCTGTGGTGACGCAGTGAATAAAGCATTGACCTGGAACGCTGAGGTTGCCAGTTCCGAACCCAGCTTGCCCGTGTCGAGGCACATACGGGAAGCAACTATGAGTTGATTATTCCGGCTTCTCTCCTCCTTCTGTCTCTCTCCTTTTTATCTCTAAAAATCAATAAATAAAATCTTATTAAAAAATAATTGAACCTGACCAGGTAGTGGTGCAGTGGATAGACCCTTGGCCAGGGATACAGAGGACCCAGGTTCAAAACCTCAAGGTTGCCAACTCGAGTGCAGGCTCATGCTGCTTGAGCGTGGGGTCGCTGGCTTGAGCGTGGGATCATAGACATGACCCCCCATGGTCACTGACTTGAAGGCCAAGGTCGCTGGCTTGAGCAAGGGGTTATTCGCTCTGCTGTAGCACCCCTCCCCATCAAGGCAATCAATGAGAAAGCAATCAATGAACAACTAAGGTGCCATGACAAAGCATTGATGCTTCTCATCTCTCTCCTTTGCTGTCTGTCCCTATCTGTTCCTCTCTCTGTCTCTGTCACACACACAGAAAATAATAACAATTAATAGAATTTTCCAGGTACTAAACTCTTCACATGTAGAGCTATTTCCTCTTTTTTGAAGGTCACCGTGGGGAAGTTTATCCTCTTGTACCCAGGCATATCTGTGAGTGACCAGGGGATTTTCCACCCAGTATGTGGGTGGGTCATGGGGAGAGACTGACCTGGGCCCCTTCAGACCGTCTTCCACTTCCTCCCACCAACACTCCCAACCGACTGACTCCAGTGTAATGGAGGGGCAGAGGCACATTGTATTAAATCCTTCACGACATGCTCTCTGTGGAGCCACGGTGCCCGTCGGATAATGTATTGTGAAACATGCAGTCAAAATAAAAAGTACTCGTGAGATATTTTACATTCACCTTTTCCCCAATAAGTCATAAAACCCCGGTGCAGATTTTGCACTTACAGCATATGTTAAAGCGGGGTCAGTGATCCGTGGGCATCATATTGGAAAGTGCAGCTCTAGACATCTGGGCAGATGTGGATGCTGACATCGATCGTTTTTTTTCTAGCACGGAAGAACCGCAACTCTAACACTGCCCGGGTGACTAAGTACATATTTTTAAGAGCTGAGCTTGGGAAGTGGGACATTTATTTGTTTATTTCCAGGCAGTTCTGTCCCCAATACAAGAGTGTCACTTCAGAAGGGGACTCTTCACCAGTTCAGGGCCAACCCTTGCCATGGGCTCTGCCAGGCGCCTTGAGCTAGCTGGTCTCCGGTTCTCCCATCTCCACGATTTGATCATCCCTTTTCCGCCGTGGCCCGGGATGCGTGGTCCAGGGGCATGGAAAGTTCGTCCTGTGAGGTCCCTGCCGCTGCTCTCTCATCCGGTCTTCATGCTTTAAAAGGAAAGAGCATAAAATGCCATAAAATAGAAGTCACCTTTCCCATGTTAGGAGTTCAGGAGGAAACACCGCTCGGCTTACCCCTGGCTGTCTTAACCAGTCATGAGGGGTGATCACGACATTGTCATTTACTGAAGGCCTGCTCCCCACGTGTCACCTCCCCGAGGTACTTTCAAGTGTGTGATACTTTATTTAATCCTCCCAACAACACCATGCAGCGGGCAAGTCCCCGTGTTAGAGACAGTGACCTGGGACTAAGGGAGCCCTTCGCTCAGGAGCCCAGAGCTGGAAAGAGCTGAGTAAGGAATAAACACATGCTTTTCTCGTCTGGTTCAGGATTGAGTGGCGGGTTTCAAGGCTGGTGACTTTGTACCATTCAGGGAAATTCTTCTGAGCAGTAATGCTGCACTTTTCTGTTGTGGAACCACTGGTCCTGAGGTGAACGTCCCATGTCCGAGTCCCAAGCCCTTCTTGGGCCGCTGCTGCACGGCTTTGGGAAAAATCGTGTATTCGACTTCTTCCTCTTCTGAAAAATGAAACAATTCAGCCCATCTCACATGGGAATTCATGCCACGTGGCCATCGAAGTAGGTCACAGCATTCGCTAAAACCGTGAGAACTGGAAGTAACATAAGCGCTTATTAATTGCGGGGTAACTTATGGATCATGTTATGGTCAAAAGATTATATACTATCTAGCCATTCAAACTCAAGTTTCCAAAGAATAGTAAATTTCTAGTCTCTGGATGCAACGTTAAGCCAATTTTTAAAATAGTATATTAAAAAATAAATAACGTTTGATCTTAATTTGGTAATTCACAGAGGCATGCATAAACACTTAGGAAAAAAATATCCTGCCAGAAATCACATTGATTGTGGTTACCTTTGAGTCATAAATTGCAAGTGTTTTTCTTTTTAAAGTTCTCTTCTTTGTGTTCCAAATTTCTATAATGATTATACGTTAATTTCTCTTTCTTACTAAGAAAAATAATGTATTTTTAAGTGGTAGCTCCGGTTCCCAGGGAAAGTACACTTTTAATGAAGACCATTTGATTCATCAAAGTTTTCTACCTCCTACACTTAATGGACTATTTTAAGTTGCCTCTTTCTGTAGACACCTACTGTTCTATTAATTCCAATCCACTATCAGCTCTCATTATCACACCCCTGAGGGACCAGAGGCACACGGCGTTTTCTGACGAGCATAAAGAGAGGTCATGAGGAAAATCGGCAACTCTCTCTTTCCCCTGAGAGCTGAGTGGTTTTTTCCTAAGGTCTCTGTGAGTTCTCGTGTATATATCCTAACAGTCCTAGATGAAGAAATGGATCTTTTATGTGATCATACGGATTGGCTGCATTAGTTAGGAAGCCAGTGCCTTCCAGACGGCATGATGTTAAATGCCTAGACAAACCTAGAGGCTCTCTGAAGAGGAGTGAACCCAACTGGGTTTCTTCAGAACCAGGGATTGGGAAAGGAATCCCAGAAGACAAGGGCTCGATCCCTTTGCTGTGCCACTCCCTGGATGGCTCGGAGCTGACATCTCGGGGTCCCCGGTCTGTGAGAGGTGCTGGGATTTCTCCTTTCAGTGCTGTGGAGGTGAAACAGGACATCCACTAACCCTCTTTCGTGTCAGTGAGAGCGCTAGAACTTTGCTGCTGGAATGCTAGTTTCTGACTTCTCTAAAGCTATGGGGACGCGCCTCCCTAAGTTTTCCAGTGACAACGAAGATGACTTTGCTCAACTGTGAACAAAGTATGGAAGTCCTTTGGTGACTGTAGGGACACTTGTGTAGAGCAGGAAAGGATTGTGGAGTCAGGAACACTGATGGGCAGAGCAGCTGCCTGAAGTCTGAGGTTCACAGTGACTTGATTGGTCTTCCTGTTGGGTGACGTGCATGAGTGCTCACGCACGTGTGTGTGTGTGTGTGTGTATGTGTGTGTGTGCGCGCGTGTGTGTGTTTGGATGAGTAACTGAGTTGAAAAACTATATGATTCTGAAGGTGATGCCTGCTCTTTCTCTCAGAATAGTCTATACAGGAGAGGTGTTAAGTAGTGGATGGACACTGGATCTCAAGTGGGGTTCATGGTCTGTCTTTCCCATGCACAGGTCGGGGCACCTGAGTCACGTTCCCTCAGGTCTCCAAGCCTCAAGTGCTCTTCTGAGAGAAGAGAGGAAGCTATCTTCCCACAACGCTATGGGTGGGGTCCACTGGGAGGGGGGGCACCTTGCAGAAACGCAGTGGGTCGTGATTACTGCATCCTAGTTAGCAGATGGGCTCTTCTGCCTCCTGACCAAGCAGAAGATACCACGTCATCCAAACAGTCTTTGAACGCAGGCTCAGTTTGAAAAACGCACTCGCTCATTGGCGCTCACAAGTGGAATTTCTCACGGTGATAATATCGGAAGCGGTGGAATGGAATCCCTTCCGAGAGGCTCGAGGACTGTCTCGGCGGGGCTCCCTCACTTCGTGCCCGACGCGGTTGGAACAGCAAGTGCAGACTTGCCCTTTCCTTTCAACTTTCTTCTTTGTCTTAGGCCCTTGCTCTCTGACTGCCGAGGCCTAGAGGAGTTTTACAAGAAAATTGAGAAATTCTTTTCATGCCTTAAGAAAGTTTTTATTTTTTTTTTTGAGGGGAGGGGCCTGCTAGGGAGGGACTTTATAGGATAACACGAAATAATAATAAAAAAAGATCTTTTTATGAAAGCTATCCATCAAATGTCAAGGATAATAATCAATTTTCTGTCACAATGAACTGATAAAAGCTTTCAGCAATCATGTCATGGGGGGAAAAATTTGTGTTGGAACTCCAAACGCACAGCCCTGATATCAAACGAATTCATAAGAAAGCTCAGTGCCGCAGTCGCCCTCTGAGGCATGACAAAATACGATTTCTCATCCAGAGGATATGGCATAATTCTCCCCCCCCCCACCCCACTTTTTTTATTTTTACACTAAAAGAAAGAAAAGAAAAATCTAAATTTCTCTCTCTCTCTATATGACAGAATGTGCTTCTGCAGGTGAACATTAGTGATCTTGTTGGCCGCCGCCACCAGACACAGCGTTCCGGTGATTCCTCTCACATCATGCAAATGGCTGCATAATGCCTGCTCCTCTCGGAATGTGAAATCAAATCAGCACTCTAATGCTACCGGCCCGTGATGAGCTCGCGGATAAATATGCAGCAGCACGCGGAAGAACACCGAGGCAATCAAGGGGAGCCGGCGGCCGCGCTCGGACTATAAATCTTTGTCTATTTCAATCGGAGGGCTGGCCGAATCGGTGTAAAATTCCAGTGGGGATGTCATCAATTTCTGTTAACCTCTCTATTCCTCTTTGTGCTGGCCCTGGGGTGATGGATTGGTTTTGTCACTTCTGCTCCGTTCACAGTATGTTAACATGGAAGAGTGCAGGCAGGTGACGAGGGAGAGGTGATTGCCGTCCCAGCTTAGACCCTCGCTTAACTCTAGCTCCCGCGGGGCCCTCTTTCATCTGGGGGAACTCCGTGTCCCCTGGGGAAGCCCGCATGCTCTGTTCCAGGAACACACGCTGACTGGTCTCAGGCGTTGAATCCCAGGCCACGCTTTTAAAGTGAAAATAGACCCATCCACTCGGTCTCCCGAGTCAGCAGCGATGTAGGAACCTGGGCTCCTGAGCAGAGTTAAGATTCTTGAGTCGCTGCAGGGGCCAAGGTGCAGACGTTTTCCTGGTGGGGTCAGTTTCCAACTTGTGATTGGCTTTTCCCAGACTTAAGGCTACAGTCCCTTCCGACAATTCTCGTGTGGTCCTGGAGGTCTCAGTCTCCCTAAGAGGTGCATTTTTACACAGTGCAATACTCGGTCTGAACCAGATGCCCATCAGTCCAGGATCTGACATTCTGTCCTCACAGCGGCATACAGGCTATGGCTTCAAGGTCGCAGGACAGGTTACCTCGGCCATACTTGCTGCTGTCGTTCACAGGTAACTCACAACTCCGCTGTCCAATGGCATCGCTTTGAGCCACATGGCGATTTCAACTTTAAATTCATTGAAATAAAAGAACATTTTAAATTCAGTTCTTTAACTTCAATTAGCCACGGTGCAAGAGTTTCACAGTCACCCAACACACATGGCTACGCTATTGGACAGCACAGACTTTGACCATTTTCATCTTTATTGACAAAGCTAGCTGGGATCACATTGCTCTAAAGGCACCTGTGCCTTTTAAAGTATTCTCCAAGGGAAGCCATACACTCATCTAGACAAGGTTTGCCACCGTTGAAATACAGGGGCTTAGTTATATACCTATTAATCAAAGACGAGGCATGCCCATAAGGTAATGGCTTGCTTGGAAATTGACTCCAAAGGAATTCCAAAGACCTTTCAAGCTTGTTTTGAGTGATGGCAAAGTTATTGAAATCAGTATGAAAGAAAGAGCCTATGGGCAGCTAGCTTGGAGTGATCTAAATTCTAGACACACATCTGACACATCCTAGGGCTAAGACGTTGGGAGTTTCCTGGAAACTCCTGAAGCTTTCATTTCCCAGCGCAGAACATGAGAAATAATACCTACTTTCAACAAGTTTTATTTTCTAAATTTTAAGTGAGATGACAGTTACAACACCTGTTATACTGATGAGGAAATTGTGTTTCAGGGAGAAGAAGGGACTCACCCTCAAGGCCACAAAGCTAGGAGCCTGATGGGCCAGTGATGTCAAGTTGACGTTGTTTAGAAAGAGAGTTGGTCTGAACCATGAGTCCTCAGAGGGAAGGTAGGACACGTAAATGCAAATGTGGACCAAATTAATTTAAAAAATGGTTTGGTCCAAACTCCACTTTGCACTGTATATATATGTACATGTGTCAGATAACTGCATCTAGGGATTAAGAGTCAGTTGACCCAAAGGTGATGGTGGTGGAAGGCATGGGAAGAACCCGGCACTGAGACCAAGGTGAGAGACACAGCCGCCACTGAGTACCTGTTAGACGGCAAATTCCATGGGGACAAGGATTCACCTGTTCCATTTGCTGTCTCAGAAACACCCACCAGCATGTTTGGTGTGCCAAAAGTGTTTAAGATTAGTAGATAGAAGAATGAACAAACAAACAAACAAACAAATCAGTAAATAAAAGACTGAACGGAAAAATGAACGAGTGAAGCCAGAAAAGGACTCTCTAGTTAATAGTCAGTGGTTCTTCATAGAATCACGTGGAGAACTTTTAGATGATCTGAGGCATGGACCCCCATCCCTCGCCAGTACACTCAAATCTCCGAGCAAGGGGCCTGAGTTCGGGAGTGCTTTAGGGGAGTCTCATGTCCAGGCTGGCATGAGACCCGCTGATCTGGCCCTATCCGTTAATTTTACCGATGGAGAAACTGAGGATTCACCAGTAGGAATGTGTTATTCGTGGGGTGGATGGGGGTGGATGGTGCTTCTGGAGCTGGGGGCTTTGCACAAGCGTGTGTGCATGTGTGTGTGTGTGCGCGCACACGTAAATGTATACCAGGATTTCTCATGTCGTAGCTTCTTTCCACATGCATGTGAACCTCCTGCTCCCTGAAAGTCTTCCTCCTGTGGTTCTCTTGCTGTATCCCTCCTTCCCAGTGATCTCTTGAATCCACAGGCTGGGGACTGTCCTCCATTCTGTGTTTCTAAAGTCCTCTCAGTTTCCTAAAGCCAATGGCTTACAACATATTGTTCTTGTGAGTCTCTGCACTCGGGTCCCCCATTGTATGGTGAGCTCATCAGGGCAGAAAGAATGGCTTTTTTTTTTAGCTATTTGTCTCCAGGGCCTGACACATGGTCTCAATTATTAGATAATGAATAAATGGCGGCCAGTTGCTTTACATACATAAAAGTAATTTGTATATACATATGCATATCTGTATGGGCATATATCATTTGTGTAAGGCTTGTTTAAAATTTGCCATTATGAATGTGCATATGATCGAATGTAAATGAGATAATTTAATTTAATGTGACAGAATTTATTGAGCACCTATGTTATCCAAAGCACTTTGTAAAAGCAGGCAGTTAATGAGTAGGTGAGCAGGTGAGCAGGACAGTGTCTCTGATCTTACCGGAACTCAGAGGCTGGTGGGTGAGGCTAGCTCATTAATTATAGCACTGTTCACTCAGCAGAGTGTGGTCACGGTAGTGACGGATCAACAAGCAAAGCAGTGGGGGAGTGAGAAGACCCTGACGGTATGTAGTGAACATAAACATTAATCCAGTAGCTCTTAAACTTCTTTGGGGGGCTTCATTACAAACTTGATAAGCATTCCATGGCTACTCTTCCCAGCAAACATGCACAAGTCACACCACTTACAGGTTTATTAGGGATCGCCCATGGCCCTTTGGCCACCCACTGATGCAAGACATGGCGCTTGGCCTTGGTTTCTACCTCAGAGGGGTTCCGTGCCATCTCACCTTATTTATGGGCCGTCTACCGAGTCTGGGACTTTCCCGTTCAATACAACTGGCCACCCAGACACTAAACACATTTCTAAGCTTCTTACCTTTATCTCCCAGGACTGCGAAGGTTCATTTACTGCAGAGACACCAGGATGTACGCTCGCTTGTGATGCGGCTCTGGCTTGGCACGTGCCGGAGGAGAAAACCCTGGAGTGTGGCCGTCTGGTTGAGAGTGCGGTCACAACACAGACCATCGAAAGCAACCCGTTCCCGCTCTTGCGATGCATCAGACCGCTTCCCAACTGAGATTCCGTGGGGAAACAGCTTTCCCGGAATGTGGAACCCCAAGTCCCCTTCTCCTGTGACATTGTGTCCCTGCCCCTTGGCTGAAGCCACTCATGGGGCATTTTCACTTCCCTGCTTTATGCCTAATACTATTTTAATATAATGGTTTTCAAATTTGTTGGTCTCCCTTTGCACTCTTAAAAATTGTTAATAAAATAAAAATTTTTGAGGACTCACGTAGCTTTGCTCACGTAGGCTGTATCTATTAGAATTTACCAAATTAGAAAAGAAAAACCCAGATGTATAGAATATCCATTTATTAATTTATTTAAAGATAATAATAATACAAACCTATTCCTGATAATGGAAATATGATGTTTGCAGTGAAAGGTAATAAGACTGACCACCCTTCCAAAAAAACGTATCACTGAGAAGAACGACCTTATTTTACATTTTTGTAAATTTCAATAGAGGACCTCTGAACTGTCCTGTCTGCTTCCGGGTTTAAAATATTACAGCAGGCTGGTTTGACCGACATATATAAGAAAAATCTAGCCTCCTGTGTTTGTGTCACTGGTAGCGGGCGTGGTGTTTTCTGGCCGTTCAGATCATCTGAGATAGTCTTTGCTACTAAAGTAAAAACCGACATGGGGTAGAGATCTTAAAGATTAGTGGTCATTAGGAATCCAAAATCATATCAATGAAGATTTTGTCCTCTGTTACATTAAAATCTATTGGACTGTCTTAGACTTTAGATGTAATTAGTGATAGATTCTTACGTGACTTTGCAACACAATATATTTTTAATTTGGAAAGCACTGCTTCACTGAGCTATGCCAACTATCAAAATGTCGACATAGTTTTAACGCATCACCCAAAAAAAAGTTACCTTGGTTAATATCACCGCTGATCTCATCAGAAAAGCCTTTAAAATTGGGAAGGAGTCAGGATCATGACACCAGGTGTAAGTTTCCCAAAGTTCTAATATTAACTTGAAAGCTCTAATTCCATTATCGGCAACAAATTCAATGTTATATTTGTTCAAGTGAAAACTTCAAGATCACTTTGTTCATTAAAAAAAAAAAAAAGGGTCTACCAAACCGTAATATCTGAATAATCTTAGTTCACCTGTAAATTGTTGCTTCTAGTAAACGTGATATTCCATAAAGAAAACACGAATTGAGCTCACAGCTCCAATAATCACACAAAAAGTGCCTTTGCTTGGGACCACCAGACCTTTATGCTTATTTCCCGGTTTGTCAGAATGCGGTAAAGGCCTCTCTCGGTGCAACAAGGACCCTTCAAAATGCCCATGTTGTAACCACCTGACTCCCTGAGGATGTTACCCACCTTGCAAAAGAAAATTTGCAGGTGCGATTGTGTTGGGGACCTTGAGATGAGAAGGTTATTCTGGATTACACCGGAAGGTCCAGCTGACCTACCTTGGTGTTTCCCATCTTAATTCAGAGAGGGAGATTTGATCACGGAAGGAAGACAGAAAGAGAGGCCATGTAGCAATGTGGCTGACTTTGAACTTGAACGAAGAAGCCATGACCTAGGAACGCAGGCAGCCACGACAGGTGAAACAAGCCAGGACACGGACAATCCCCTCTGGTTCCAGGCAAAGACACCCTTGCTGACACCTTGATAAAAATCCTATGACGAGACCTGTGTCCGATTGCTGACCTACACAGATCGTAAGATGCAGAAAAGTGTGCTGTTGTAAGTCACAGGGATAATTTGTATCCGGGTGGTAGAAAGTGACTCGGAGGACAAGACATAACAGCATTAACGTTCCTGAAAGTCTCATGAGGGACGTTTTTAAATAAACAAGGAAGGGAAGGTGATGCCTCTGCTGCTGCCTGGTGTCACTGCCTTGCAGAGCGCGAAGGGGTCAGATTTTTCACCTACATTGCTTTGAATCATTGTGGCAAATGTCAATACGGTGAGAAACAGCAAAGCACATCGTGGCATTTTTACCCAAGAAAATGTCCTGACGGAAGTTTCCAGGACCCCCGGGATCTGTGGACTATGTGTTAGAGTTACTGGTTTTAGTTGTACAATCGCTTTTCAAAGGATCTTCTACATTGCTGTCTGTCCTCCAACGTGGTCAATTTATAAACTATCTCGAGAAGTTAACTCGACATTTATGGGTTTCAGTGACGCTAAGGGAGATGGAGGCTTGGGGATTGTGAATCTCACGTATGGATAATCTCTTCCCTAACATTCAGATAAGTGTGACTTTATTGCTGGAAAATTCTCAGCGAAACTTTGGATTTCTGGCTCCTCAAGAACCGTCTGCCTGTGAGCCTTTCCGGTGATTTAATTTTGGACCCTCGGTATCTATTATATCTCAGTGTTGATTGATTTAAGTACAATGAAAACACAAATACATCCAGCCTTCTCTTTCAATACACATCTCCATCCATTTTAATCCAGTTAGGCACTTTCTTCTGTTTTCTTTGAAAATAAAATTGAAAAAAAATTGAAGTTTTTTTATTCCCCAAGAGGGCAAACTTCTTAGGGGAGTAAAAAAAAAAAAAAAATCAAGTATCCAAACTGGAAGAATTGGAGCTAAAAATGTATGTTGTGGGCTTTCAGAACCTGAAAGTGAGCATTTAAAATGTGTTTAAGTGCTCTTATTAAAACACATGTTCTTTTTTGATTGATTGGTTAAAAAAAATACAAAACTCTGCTAGTGAACAAATTCAGCAAGAGTTGAAAGTTAAAAAAGAAAAAGAGTTGAAAGTTAAAAGCCATAGAATTGGTTAGATTCATGAAACCCAAACCTTCTCTGTGATGAAATCCAAGAGAAACATGGCATCCTGCCAACCTAACCCTATAGAATTAAACAAGAATAAATATATAGATCCTTGATGTCTGTTTCCAAGGCAAAGATCGTACTACTTGGTTGAAAAACAAACAAACACAAACAAAAGCATTTAGCTGGAGATTTAACCTTAGATCATCACATAATTTAACCTTGACTCACATAATGAACCCCTCTCAACTCTGGCTCCCACCACGCCTGCCATGGGGAACAGTTTTATTAACAACCACAGTGTCAGCTTGACCAGGCAGTGGCACAGTGGATAGAGCGTCAAACTGGGATGCGGAGGACCCAGGTTCGAGACCCCGAGCTCGCCAGCTTGAGCGTGGGCTCATCTGGTTTGAGCAAAAAGCTCACCAGCTTGGACCCATGGTCGCTGGCTCCAGTAACGGGTGGCTCGGTCTGCTGAAGGCCCGCGGTCAAGGCACATGTGTGGGAACAGTCAATGAATTGATGCTTCTCATCTCTCTCCATTTCTGTCTGTCTGTCCCTCACTCTCTCTCTTTGTCCCTGAAAAACACACACACACACACACACACACACACACACAAACAAAAAAACCCCCCAAAAAACCCAACAAACAAAAAACCAAACAACCCAAAGCAGGTAGATCATAGAAACTGCTGATTCCATGATTCCTGGGAAGACGTGGGGATAGCAGTATTCAACAGAGGCCAAGAAATGGCTGAATCTCTCTTCACGACAGAGGCTTCCCAAGGGGGACAATCAAAACAGAATGGGGTGGGGACTGTCAACGCCGAGTAATGAGGAAGAGCAGGGAAAATAGAGCTTCTGAGGATGTCGTAGAGAAAGAGGGGATTTTGGTAAAGGGACGTGGTTGATAGGATTTCTGGAAGTTTATTGTTGGGTTTGAATGCTTCGGCAGGATCGACGTCTCTCAGGAATGTCTCTGGTGCGAATGGATTCATCCTGGGGAAAAGAAATGAGTTTTTGAGTTCTGAGTCAATGGGTGGATACCTGGTGACGGATGAAGACCTGACTTGTGGGGCTGAGTACACAACACGGTGTGCAGAGGTGGGTCGTGGAATTGGACACCTGCAACCCGCATAATTATGTTACCCTGTGTCACCCCAGGAAATTCAATTAAAAAGTAAAATCTTCTGGGCTCAGGGGGAAAAAAAAAGTGGTCACACACACCAGGAACAGCCGTGGTGCCAAGGGCACGTGGAAGGCAACCACAGGCAACCTGAGTGAAAGACTCCTGTTGAGTTTTACAGGCGCCGTGTGTGCTCTCTGAACTGGAATCAGAGCAGTTCGTCCGGACGCCGGAAGGTGACGTCAGCTGTCGTGGTCATAGGCCGCGGTCAGTACGGAACTGGATCCTCTGCCTCGCTGTGGGCCGAGCCCAGCGCTGGCTGCACCCAGCTGGTCATTCTGCCAGCATGCTTGAATCCCTGAGCCTCCCAGCAGGGACAAGGGGAGAGGAAAACCCTTTCTTCCCCTTCTTCTCCTGAGGTGTCAATAAAACGCCATGAATGATGACTCCGTTTCTGGAGGGCTTCTTATCCACCAGCCCCTACTCCAGACACCTGGCGGTCCTTTTCTCTGGTAGTCATTCTGCTGTACAAACGGGGCGAATACGAGTCTGAGATGAACTAAGGGGCTTACAGAGCTCAAGACCTGTCCCACTGCTGCTAGTACAGGTTTCTCCCACAACTTCTCGACATTTCACAATGTCGCCAAACCCTCTTGTTCGGAGCAACCCCCAAACTGCTCACATGGTAGAGGGGTCTCTCCAGATCACCTGGCTCACCTGCTCCCTCCCACGGCCGAAGCCCCGCCTCCTCTGCTCAAAGCCTGGCCCTGCCCCACTGTCCTTCTCCTCCAAAACCCTGAGGGGACAGTGCCCCAGAAAAGGTATATAAAAGAGCTCATAATTTAGAATCTGGATGTGTGATTACTAGTCCTGATTTTTATAGTATCGTGGGGTGACTCTGAGTGGCTGAGACTTTCTGGCTTTTCAACAAACCCCTTTTCTCTTCTTTCCAAACAGATAACTTGTCTATATTCCCCAGCCTCCCTTGGGGTGAGGGGGTCCATGTAACTAAATTTTGGACAATGGAACGTGAGCTGAAAGCAAGAGTATCCCTTCCAGGAATGGTCCTCACAAACCTTCCATGGGATGCTTTTGCTTTAGAGCAATCTTGGAAGCCATGTGTTAACCCCATGTTGGGCCCTCCGCTCGACGGATGTTATGCGAAGGAAAAATAATTGATCTTATGCCAAGCCACTAAAATTTGGGAAATTCCTCTCTTACAGTAACTAGCATTATCTTAGAAATTAGAGTAGATATTTGAATACTACCTATGGCTGCCTTTCTTGATAACAGCTATTATTGACTGCCACTCACTGTAAGCAAGGCATTGTGCTAAGTGCAGAGCATGAATGATTGCATGTAAGTTTCAAGTTTCACCAAAACACAACGGAGTGGATAATGTCGTCCTCATTTTACAAATGAGGAAAGCGGGTCTCACCAAGGGAAAGGGAATTCCCTGCATCACACTGCTGCTCGATGGCGGATGTTAGATTAGGAAGCGTGTCTTTATCATCAAAGTCCTTCCTCTGTTGTGCTGTGATGTTGTCCTGCCTCTCAGGGACCTTTGGTCCCCTTCTTTCGTGTCTGTGTAAAGCCTAGGAGTTCTTTGATTCCACTCAGGAATACATATCAATTAACTTGGCAGCAAGCATTGACTCATGCTTTCCCGCTTACAGTGGCCATTCCATGTCCAGCTCTGTTTCGACCCTTTGAGGACCACGTGCAGAGTGGGTCAGGGTGCCTGTCTACACAATACATATGCATAGAGGGTGGCATCTGTCTCCCCGGACCAAAGATGAATGGAAATTCATCTTTGAAGTCTCCTACATGCGATGTGGGCTACGGCCATCGTCTATTGAAGATGTCACTCTATGGTCTGCAGTGGGTCCCTTCGGAGGGTGGGTTTCTAGTTACCAGCAGCGGAAACCACAGCTGGCTAACTTAAGTAAAAGGATGTTGGAGAACGGAGCACGCAAGGACCAGCGGGATCCCAAGGGAAGGATGCCTCTTGGGTCCCTTTATTCAGGACACCTCCTTATTTCCTTTTCCTTTGTCCTGCACCCCAATAGTATGTAGAAACACATCTCCGAAGCCTCAACCCTTGTGGTGACTCTTGACATGACAGGAAGGGAGGCAGGAGTAAGGGCATCCAGAAAACTTGAGATTGGTTTTCAGAACACCATGACTTCTCAGCTAGCTAAGCTCTTCTGTAGAACACGGTGAAGGCACACAGGTCTGCTTTGATCCGAGGTACACTGGTGTGGCTGTCCCCATGGCTAAATATATCTAAGCTTGGGGACATGTAGTCTGGGCTTTCATTTTAGCCCCTCCTTAAAGACTTGTTTTTAATGCACTCTTAAATATTTAAAGATATTTGGCATACACAGACATTGTTTAAGCTGGTCTGTGCACCGAATTCAGGCGGCGTCTCTCCCTCCGTGGGGATGGTGGTCACTAAGACACAGCTGGGCGCACCCCAGCCTTGAAGGAGGTGCAGAGCTCTGTCCAGGGAGCTCTCACCCTGGTCTCCACTCCCCATTTCCTCCTGTTGGGCTCTTGGGTTTCTCCCTTGTGCTCCCCTGTAGCGGTCACCCTCCCGGCTTGCTCCTCCCCACTGGCGAAGGGCTCCGTTAGTGGCTCCTCACCTCTCCCCAGTCTTCTCCCCATTCCCAGGCCCCTCTGGGTAACATGACCACCAGCCACAGCCTCTGGGACCCAGTCTTATTCCAACCCACCCAGCTGAGGGGAAAGGAGACAGAGGGAAGGGCGACGTGGATGAGACCTTTGGCCCAGCGTGGCCACATCACCAGGCCTGTCTTGCTCCCTGCCAGGTCTGTCCATTTCTAGAACAATGCCCGAGCACATCAGAGGCCCCGGGTGCCGAATAAACACATGGAAGGAAGAGCACGGGGCCAGAGGGTGCTCAGGAGGAGCTGAAACAAAGACAAGTTCGCGGGCAGCCTCTTCGTTGGTCCTCAGGTTGACAACTTGGTAACAGTGTGAAAACAAATTAAGCCAAAGAAAGACCTCCCCGGAGACGCTTCATTACCCTCCCTCTCTAGGTGTGGATGCCATTAAGGCAAATTATTGCCTCTCACATATTTTTAGCTCAATGCCCATTTCCGTCTGCATTTGACTTAGAGGTACATGTTTCCAACTAAGTAATAGGACATACAAATTAAATGCAATTTCAAATTTAAACCTGTACAAGTGTCACTTACCAAGTCCCCCCTGATAGTCCCAGGGGGCTGCCCATAGCATTGTTGGGAAGTCTATTACAGGACTTGTTTCCCGTTATTCAGTGCAAGAGATTCTTATTAAAATAAAAGCCGGCGATGAGGTTAATATTTTATATACTGCGCGAGCACAGCAGACGTTTGGGCCCTAACAGATAGATTTATTTCTTATATCTTTCTTCTCATTTATGCTTTTTTTTGTTTTTTTTTACATTTTATAGCTCACATCCTGACGTGTACATACAGTGCTCACTTGGAAGAATATGTCAAGATTAAAAGGTAGTATGCGTTAGAAGTATTTTAAAGATCGAAGACAGTTACAGAGAAAGGTCGGCCTACTCAGGAGTCTGGAATTCTGGCTGAATGCTCAGCCCCCCTGTACCGTGAACTTGAACTTGATCTCGGCTCTGACGGGACTAGTCAGGTGGCCACGAGGGAGCCTGAGCTGTCGACATTGTTGCTTGATATTATGTTTCTTTGCCTGCTTGCTTTTCACCCAGTCTTGGCCTCCTGAGAGCCTGGCCGGCCCCTCACCTCTGGTTCTGGTTATCAGAGACTTTAGGCTTACCCCGCATCTCTCTGGGTACAAACAAGACTGAGCTGACACAGGTACCAGACGACGAGCTCCTCCCTGGGAGGGTCCTGGCTGACTGCATCTGCTTCCCCAAGGACAATGGAGTAGGTGCAGAGTGGGCACAACATAAACAAGGCATTATTGGAATCTGCTTTGGCTTAGGAACCATCTTGCTGGCCTGGACCGGGGCTTTAGCCCTCACCGATTCTTCCACCCCCTTTCCTTTCTCCCCTGTCACATAGTGGCCCAACCCACAACCCTTGGACACTCCTGGGCAGGATCTGTGCTTACTGTTCTATCTACCTGTCTTCGTCTGGTGTCTCATGCTGAGTGCGCCTCATTTGACATTTTTATTTTTTCAAACAAACATTACAAAAAGACTTTGGCCCTTTAAAAACGCGGAGCGTCGGATGACTCACCAACGAGGTATGTTGCTTTAGATAAATCACTTAACATCTTCAGTTCCTTTCTCATCTGGAAAATGAAGGGACTAGATTAAGTCACAGAACTTGTCTCTTTCATGTCCTTGAGTCTCTATTTATGATCTCGCAAGGATTAGGGGCTGTATGCTATTAAAGCAAAGCTAAATTAAAATAGCAATCTTTATGTACTTTCTATACGACCCCTGCGATGATACAGTGTAACATTGCCGGGCTATATTTGGATGGAGTCCTTTAAGACCATAAAATGGTTTCCTTGACTGGGATCTGCTTCCCAGCTGCCCAAGACATGCCGCAGTCCCGGGAAGCAGAAGTGTTCGCTCCCTGAACCACCAAGGAGCTCAGGACACACCCCCACACCCCGGGGTCCTGGGTTTACCAGGCAATGCAGCAAGGCCATAATGATTTAAAAAAGAAAAAATGCAAAACATTTATTCATTCAGAAAGGCATGTTTAGTCTAAGGTGTGAATGTTTGCTCCACCAAGCTCAGCCTTAGAACATTTAGAAAACAGCAGAAAACGTCAGGCACAGTCCCCCCCTCCCCCCTCCCGCCCCAAGTAACAGGAGAGTGCCCATGAAGGTGGGGTGGGGGGAGGGTGTTCTTTAAACCTTTTCTATGTATACAACTTTTTAATAAACTTTCCAAGATCGTGGGAAAATGGTTGGACACTCTGTTTCTTTTCATTCTGTGTTAATAACATAAGAATTTTCTATATTGTAGCAGTTTTCATAATTATCATCTTGCTCCACCAGAACGTTTTTTTTTTCTGTGATTGATTTACATTTTCCTTCTCCCTTTGTTTCATTCATTGCAAATAATGCTTCCATGAAAATCTCTTTGAAGCTGACTTTTGTTTTTAGATGATTTCCTTGGAATAGATCTCCCAAAATATTCATATATTGGAGCTGTTTCTTTTTCTTTTTTCTTCTTTTCTATTTAACTAAGTATCAGTGTAGGCCTTATTAATTAACTCTTTTCTGGAGAAGACACAATTCACCACCTTAAGCTCTCTCAGCTCTTCCTCCTCCGTGAGTTCTTGTCACGCACCCTGATGTGTGGTGTCAGGTGTTAGCCCCCAACTCTGTCCTCTTGGTCTCCGGCCGTGTGGCCCGGACCGCCTCATTTACATGGGTTCAGGGCTCACTGCCAGCTGTTACTTTTAGGTTTCCTTCTCCCTAAATATGTTACATTGATTTCTTATTTTTGCCTCAGTGGGTTTCATCATTGACTTTTTCATGGGCTCACTCAAGTCCTATTTTCCCTGGAGCTTTTCACATTTGAGAATGTTTTATAGATTTAATGCTATGCATATGGCTATCACCAGTAGTAGCTCTTATGAATTGTGACCGGGTTCTAATGAATGAGCACATCGTGTTAATAAGAGAGGACAAAGAAAACGATGGTCAGGTGTGGCATGACAATTGGGATCTCAGACTTTGAAGGCAGGCACGGCCACCCCTGAATCCTGGTGGTGCTACTTATCTGGCCGAGTGGACGTGCACAGGAAATCTGATACCTCTGAGCCTTCGCGTCCTCACCTAGCAAATGGAACTGATCAGGGCCCCTGCTCGGAAAGATGGCCATGAGGGTCAGATGAGAAAATGCACGGACCACGTGAACTGTAGGCACATACCGAGCCGGTGCTCACAGTGGTAACAACTCTCGAAGTTTCCAAATGCATTTGGTTTACAGAGTTATCTGGTATAAGCAGTTTTTGCTAGCATTATCAGTGCCCTCCAACTCAAACAGCATTTCTTGAGCATTTTCTGTGCGTTGAACGGAAGACCAGTGGCTGGCAATTCAAAGAAAAATAAGATAAGAATTCTGCCTTCTGCCCCCAGGGGTTTAATTATTCAGAGAAGATGAAGTATTAAGTTTGTAAGTTTGAGATTAGGGACATGGGAGTCCTTGTCCAACAGAGACCTTTTTGGTTTTTATGTTTTTGACTATCTGTTATTTCTTTATTTTATTCTGGTGATAAAAAAAAGAAAATTTATAGCAATGTGGCCTCCAGAGGTGACATCATTATCTCTCAGCACGACGGCACGCAGGTAAGCCTGGAACCTGGAAACAGGTAAGAGTTTAGAGTCAACGTTCTCACACAAAACCAACGCAAATGCCAATTTAAAACTGAACGTGCCCTGAAGAACATTTAGCCCCAATCCTTGCGCAAAGTGCTGCACACACTCTCATCAGACTTTGGGGGATGCTGGGAAGGAAGTGGAAACAGGTTGGAAAACCTCATGCATCAGCGTTTCTCTCAGGGTTAGGTGTGAAGATGGTGCGTCCCCTGGGTGGGGCAGGTAGAGTGTCTGTACTTTAGACTCTACGAAAGCCTTACACACAACACACAGACCTCTGCTGAACTCGTATCGCCCCCGGGGCGGGGGGGGGGGTGAGCACACAGCGATCAGCGAGGGAGCTGGGGGAGTGCAGGGGGCCTGTCCCATCAGGAAAAGGGAGGGGAGAGCTGGATTTCTGGAGTTTCAACATCAGAAGTTTGAGCCCAATACTAAGGGAGGTCCTAAGAAAAGGACGAAAGGAAGTCATATTACTTAGAAGCGTAGGAGGTGAATGAGTCCTTGACAACAGGATCATCCGCTCTGTCTAGTCATCCTCAGGTCTCTACTAAAGTATTCTGCTCTCCGATGACCTCTTTCCACGCGCAGCTTCCCCGCTAGGCTCAGGGTCATGCGGGGACACATCTATCTGTCATCAATCCTTGTAGGTCCGAAACTTCTTGGGGAGCCTGGCGTACAATGAGTGATCCACAAATACTTTGCACACCCATCCACTGAGTAAAGGAGTCAATGAAAACCCAGAAATATTGAGCATTAGTTGGGGCATTCGTGCTCATGATATGGGTCGATATTTCTAATTTGTGGAGAGGTGACAAATGGCAAAGTTGTGTGGACGTATCTTTGTTTCTGAGCTTGTCAACTTTCACCTACCATCAACCCAGCCCTGCAGACGGAACACAGCGCTTACAGCCCGTTAAGAGTGCAAGTGGCATGACTTATTAAAAAATATACATTTCCATGGGGGGGTGTACATGTATGTACATATATGATCATCATCATGTGGGTTCAAACCACTCTCTGCTGGCAGTCTCTCCCCTTCAGTTGCTGCCCTTGAAACCAACGTGCAGTCAAGGCGCTTGATAAAGCCAAATGCTTTACTGATCTAAACAAAAGGCAGTTTGAAGGCAGACGTCTGGTTGGCACTCAGGGAGGGGGAGGATCCTTGGAGAGATATGTCACATCCTTCCCTCTACTTTTTTTTATTTTTCATTTTCTCCTTTTTTTTTTTTGCTGGAGGAGCTGAGATATGTATGTTGGTGAAGGGAAAGTTATTTCTCGGAGGATTTTTTTTTTTTTTCCCAAGGACTAGGGTCAGGAAGAATCCACCCCAAGGGTAGTTGGAGGGAAGAAAAATAACAAGACGCACGAGTGTCTGGGGAGCACAACATCGCTCACATGCCCTGTAATCATCAGTGCATGGCTTGGCTGTCTTGGTAATTTACATAATACCATCCTGACACCTTCACTTCAGTTATCCATCACGCTGGCGGGGAGCACGCATGCGCGCGCCCTCCCCCGTCTGCTCCCGGCCGACTCACCCTCTTGCACGGCTCTGCCTCTATGTTTCCCCTCTCTCTACCTGTGCTTATTTTGACTGAGCTGAGCAAGGAGAAGAAAAAGAAGAAGAAGTGAAAGATGGATTTCACATCATTTCTGCTCTAGTTTCTCTCCCAGACATTTGGGAAATAGCAAAACACTAAGTCAAGGAAGACAGGAGGGATGTAGCCACGAGCTCCCTTTTTGTATAATACATAGTATCCCTAGGGCTGGGGGGAGGGGTGGGAAGGGAGATACTTTAATAAATTTATACAGGAACACTCTGGGGGAAGCGAGGTCTCCCGTTTACACATTGTTTTGAATATAAATTTGTTTATACTTTGCATTGAACGTAAATTTGAGAATAGAGAAAAATTAGACACTGAATATTTAATTTGTCTTTCATTATAATCCAGAGTCCATAAATACATTAATCCAAGATTCCCATGTACCCAGAAATAGGACCAAGGCACTGGGCTGATAATTTCCCAAGAATGTTTCAGATGGTTGTATTTCTAAGACTGGGTCACAAAAAAGTGAAAAAAATAATCGAAAAATTAATAGTTTTTTTTTCCCCTCATACTACATTTTAGGAAAAAAATAAATGGCTGGGAAACTATATAAAAATACATAGAAAACCTGTTGCATAGAAAACTTATTTTGTGGCCTTATTAATATACACTGAAAGTTACAAAATATTTGACAAGGTCTGTAGAACACCAAGGTCACTAGGAATAATGGAATGTTATGAAATGACAATGTATACGTGTCTCCTTTTTAAAGAAGAAAATTATTTAATTGAATTGATTCTAACTTTTTTTTTAAACAAGCTTTAGTCCTTTCTGTCATTCTAAAAATGCCCGTTGTACCCCGCTACTCCCCCTTGAGCTTGTTCTCTCTTATTTTATTCTAGAATAGACAGTGTAGGTACATGGGATGCCTAGACCAGCAGCGTGGGTTGGCTGCAACAATTGGCTTTGGAGAGGTAAGTTCATGTTTCAGCTCTGCTGCTTAGACCCCCAGTATTTTTTTTTAATCTTTTTTTTATTTTATTCATTTTAGAGAGGAGACACAGAGTAAGAGAGAGACAGAGAGAGAGAGAGAGAGAGAGAGAGAGAGAGAGAGAAAGGGGGGAGGAGCTGGAAGCATCAACTCCCATATGTGCCTTGACCAGACCAGTGCAGGGTTTTGAACTGGCGACCTCAGTGTTCCCAGGTCGACGCTTTATCCACAGGTCAGGCTAGACCCCCAGTATTGAACTAAGAATTGCATCTGTCTTATCTCACATGCCTTCACAATTCTACATGGCAGGAGCTACCATTCTCTCTGTTACACAGATGAATAAATTAAGGCGGACGGGGGAGCAGTAACTGACCCAAGGTCCCATATCCTGGAAGACACAGAGCAGGGGTGCTAAGCCGGGAAACAGAGAGACAAGGCACACCATCCACAGGCTCCAGCGTGTGAGGGCTGCTGCAGGCAGCTGGTGCTGTTCTAGTCCCTGGGCTCTGGCGAGCAGGCGCTATCGACCATAGAACACAACTGGAGACGAAAAGCATCAGGGAGTAAGTTTACCCGAGGTCAGTGGGTGGACAAGCTTGAGGGCTTCCTGAGGCCAGGGTTGAATCGATTTCCTCTACTCGTCCTCAGTGCCCGGGTATGGGTTCGGTTAACCCCACTGGAACTCAGAAGACCCCATTCCAAAGGCAGAGAATCCTACTAATGGCCAGATTGTGCTGAGAGGGGGACACAGGTGAGCTTCCTGCAGGGACTTGAATGGTGCTCAGCCCAGCAGCTCTGCTGACCTGGCATCTGGTCCTCGTGCGTCACGGTGCATGGATGATCTTGTCTCTCCCACTGGCTTTTGTTACAATGAAGGAGGATGACCAACCCAGTTCTGTACCTGAAAAGCCCACTTGACCACTCTGCCTGGCAGGAGATTAACCAGGGATTGTGGGAAAGTTTTAGTTGTCTCGGTGTATTGAACTCAGACGCTAACCTCACGGGCCCCATCACTGGACGGAACCCTCCTGCCAGCACAGAGTGTGTCTGGCCCCCCGAGCCTCTCCCCACTGAGCAGAGGGTCCACACAGAGGAGGTGCTCGGGCTGCAGAAGGGTACTGGCTGGCGAGGGGAGCAAGGGCGACTGTCTGTTTCCTGTACCACGCGGCTCAGGACCCAGCTCAGAGCTTGGCACACAGGCAAACACAATTACCCCTGGAGGAAGAAGTGGATAGTTGGGCAGAGAGGCAGAGAGTGTGTTACCATTCCCGAGAGTGACTTCACCTGCAGAATTCCCATTGCTCGGGGCTCTCAAGTGCTCCCTGTGGGGACAATAAATAGTGTGGCTCCCCAAACAAGTGTCATTTCTAAACCCATCGTCCATGCTTTCTCCAAGGGCGGGGCTTCGCTCTTCTGTCTTCATTCCCAGATAGCAGACCCCTCTCCTACCCCCAAAACACAAAGTTTGTAATGCCAGAAGGGGAAATTATGAGCTAAGGAGACTGGAAGACCCAGAGTCTAGCCGAAGGAAGTTTTCACAGGAAGTCCCTGTGCACACCAATTCAAAGATAAAAACTCGCAGGCTTGCTCTTTTTCTCTAGAAGCTTCCGTCCCCCTGTCACCACTCCACACTCTCCCATTATAATCTCCCAGAGCATCTCCTGTCCTTTTGCATGTCACTGTCTACCAGAATTGGTTTTGTAAACACGTGCCTGATTACTTTCATGCATTCACTCAACTAATACTTCTGGCCTATGAACTAGGATTCAAGGTTTGGGATCGGTGTCTTGCATGCGGCGAAGAGGGGTGTCTGACTATTATCTGTGGCCCAGAGTAGAACGCAAGGTCTGTGAGATCGGGGATCACACTTTTACTCTTTATTCATCGTGGCATCCTCACCTATGTCTGCTCCGGGTTAGGTTCTCGATGCATGTTTTGCTGATGGAGCATGACCCCGGCCCTTGGCTGGATACTGGGGACCAGACGTGACTCAGAAATAACCCCCGCCTCACCCTAACGGGGCTCCCACTCTGTGAAGCAACATCTCTCCCTAACCCACAGCATGCAGGACTGCAGCCACGCACCACGTGTCAGTGCAGAGACGTGCCATCGACATGACACGGCTGGTGTTGATGGACGTCCCCTCCTTCCCAGTGCCAGTGAGTCCCTACGGCACCATCCACAGGGTGCTGCCCCAATAGGCACCTTGTACAAGCAGGGGAATTTGAGGACTGAGTGGCAGAATTCTCAGGGTGGAATGTCAGAACGTTGGGCGGATAGCAACACGATAACAGAATGAGAGGGAAGTTGCCAAGCGTTAGTTCTCACTCTGTACGATGTTCAAGCTAAACACCGTTCAGATGTGTCAAAAAAAAAATGCCATTTAATCCTGACAGTGGGCTGAGGGGTTCCGGATCCATGCCCTCTTTCCACAGGGTAAGACGCTTGCCTGGTCAACTCACGTTTGCCCGGGTGACACAGTCTGGGGGGATGGGGTGGCAGGCCAGGTGTCAGCCACTGAGTCCGAGAGATAAAATATTACATCTAATAATGAACCAGCGTACTGTACTGTCAGAGTCTGTGACTTGAACCACACAATGACGCTGGCCCTCCGCACAGACGCTGATGTCGTCATACCAGGGCTGGCCCTGCCGCTCGCTGTCCAGCGTCCTTTCTGCTTCGGGCCCTTGTGAATCTCCCCCCTGGGGATGGTTTCCAAATCTGTCCCACGTTGTCATCTCCACAGAGCATCCGCACGATGCTTTTTCAACGCCTTTCCTGGTTATGTGGCCTTCGTTATACAACTCCTCGCTTCCCCGGGGAAACTGCGTGGTCTGAATTGTGTACCAAATACATTATCTCTTCTTTCCTAATAAACCTGCAAAGCTGGGCGGGTTCCACCTGGCGTCGGCTCATAGAAAAGAATTCTCGTCCAATAGCCAATCTTGTGCCTCTGTCAGGAACGGCTGTACCGGATTCTGTTAGCACTTGATTAAACTACATTGGCGGAAATCCCCCCTCACCTCCCATCCCCCCACCCCACCTACAACATACACACCCAAGACAAAGAGGCAGGAAAAAGGAAGGAAAAACCAGAATCACGTGAGCATTTGTGGCAGGTGCCTTCTGCCCCTGCAGCTTATGTTTGGATGTTGTTTTCCAAACCCCTCATCTGCAAACCCAGAAAAAGAGAAAGACGCCCTAGAACATCACCGTCGCTTTCTTTTGTTATATCTGATGTTATGAAGTTACTTTATTAAGACCGGAGTTTATGCGGTAAATTGAATTAGGGCGCAAATATGTACAGTTCATTTTGTCTTTCGGCAGGCGCCCCCTCGTACTTTCTGCTGTGATAAAGAAAACCATTAGCTCCCGTCAGAGCCGCAAGAAAGGAGATCATTCTTATTGAAATAAGAAGGAAATGATAGTGTCAGCCACTGAGTCCGAGAGATAAAATATTACATCTAATAAACATGCTACATATGGGATTCGACAAGGGGCCCTTGAAATACGGAACAACAGAGGCTTCAGAGAAACAATAACATTAATATTGAAAAATAATGACGAGCCCTCCCATCTCGGAGGAAGCTGCATTTGAATAACCAGGAGGGAGATTCTGCATCGGGGGGGAAACTGGGAGAGAGGCGGACGGCTGGAAGGACAGGTGTGAAGGTGTCCGAGACAATAGGGAATTCTGAAGAGAAAATAAAAGATCAGGAAAAAAGAAAAAGATCAGGGGACTTTATAGAGCGGTCGATGATATTTAAAATACTGCAGAGATGTGAGTTCAGCCAGAGAGAGGAGATCTAAATTTGGATGGGTAAGACACTTCGAAAGAACAGAGCCACGCTGGCCGGCTGGTGCGTTGGGTCTGTGCTCAGTGACACGGGGCCGTGTTGGAGGATGACACCTGGAGACATGTCACATGGAGGGTGTGGCTTATAGCTGGCACCTAGTGGGAAGAGGTTAGAGATGTTGCTGAGTGTCCTACAGGGTCCAGAGGAGCCTCCCCCTCCCTGACAATGCAGAATTATCTGGTACCAAATATCAGTAGTGCCATGGTCACAGAAATTTTTTTTCCTGTTTCCCAATTAAGAGTCCCATCTGCTTATAACTGCCCCCTGGTCCGGAGCTCTGTGGGCACAGTGGCCCTTGACAGCTTTCTCTTCCTTCATCGGCTCCCAGGACAGGACCCTGGTGGACCCATGACCTCTCAGGACTGGGCTTTTCACTTGGCTCATTAATATTTTTAAAAACGAAGTTGAGTAGGATTGTTCACAATGTCATCAATGGGCAATGACAACAGCCACGGCCAGGTGCGTGCCTATGCGTGTGCATATTTCTACGGATGAGCTTTCATTTTAGCAGACAGAACTGCAATGAAGGTCTCATTGACCCCAAATTATGGATGGAGACACTTACAGAAAGGTGTCAAGCCCGCAGGCCACAGCGCCGGGGTTCAACGCGATTTTGCCGGAACCCAGAGCTTGATCTGTTTGGGTTAGCTCTGGTTCTCTCAACCAGGAACACTTGGGGCTGCATCGGTTGTTGTTGGGGGTAGTGAGGAAGCTGTCCTGTGCATTGTAAGATGTCCCCTGGCCTCTCCCCACCAGACACCAAGAACCCTACACCCCGCCCCATCATGGCAACCAGCACTGTCTTTTGAATATTGCCAGATATCCCCTGGGGGTCACAGTTGCCCCCATTTGAGAACCACTAGCTTAGAAAGTTTTAGAATTTTGGCCTTGACACACTATAGACACCCCAGGGGTAATAAATAAATGGTTAACTGGTTAACATTAGTCAGAATGATAAGAAAACCAATTCCCCACAGTCCTCCCCTCGCCCTGCCATTCAAAACACACCTGCTTTCTCTGTAACGAGCATGAACCCGAGGCATTTTGCCACTGATTACTTGTTTCGGAGAAAAAACCCATCGGAAAGCCCCAAGTGTCAGATTCAGGCCTCTGCCTGGACTTGGTCTGAGTTTCACTTTCCTGCCTGTCCTTCAGGCAGGAGGGCCCCATGCAGCTGAACACAGTAACCATAGTAACATTACGCTGTTTACTGAGCACCTATTATGGGACCCGTGCTGTGCTTCCCCCCGAACCATCTGACCCGTCCATGTAGCTGTCCTCGGGCGCATTCGGCAGGGAGTGAAGTCCGGCCAGAGGCTGAGGACTGGCTCCCAACACAGCCGGCGGGGGGCTTCATCCCCACCTACTACCTCCAACATCCTGATGTCCGTCACATGTTTTCATACGTTCTGCCTTTCCGCTCTGGTTAACCATTTAGATCATTGTTAAAACTGAGTGAGGATTTTTATCCTTTCCTCTCCTTTCTAGCTCTTCTCATAGAAAATAAAGCCACTCCTGCTTGCCTGATGTGACTCTAAGCACGTAGGCACTCTTTCCCAGTCGGCTGGCGTTTAGTCTCGACCCAAACTCGTCGGTTCCTTTTCTGTTCTGGACGCGTTTGGGGTCCTGGAGGAGAGCTTGGTGTGTAAGGGCAGCAATGAGCTGGGAGACTTTCTGAAAGTGCTTTTCACAGAGACTCAGCGTCAACCACGGCCTTTCTGACCACTGTCCTTTGCCTTTTTTAGTGGCCTGGTCCCAGGAGCACTGGTCTGGTGTTCTGTCCTCCTCACTCCTGATGGCCTCGTGGTCTACTACTGCCCTGGAGCGATTTCAAAGGAAGGGCTTCAAAGGAGACTCACAAACAGGTGGCCTCCTACCCTGCTCACCTCCCTGCTCAATGTTTCAACTCTGCGAGAAAGAGAGGGAAGGAGTGGAGGGGGGAGAGTGGGGACATTGGCTCCTGAATATCTCACAGTGCATCTATGTCTGGTAACGTGGTCTAGGGTCAACAGAGGAGAAAAAGAGAGGACATGTCCTGTGATCTCATTGGGTAAGCGGACCCAAGAAGCTCCCATAGTCTCCCCATCAGAATGAAAGTACTGGCACGGGCGTGGCGTATTCGGTTTGAGTTCTGTTATTAATCACATAAGCCCTTATCACCACCAGTCGGTTAGCAATAGGCATTTTCAGTATTGACAGCATTTCTGCAATTCGACAGCCATTTGGAAGATCGAACACCACCTCCCCCTCCGCCCGCTAACCATCTGTGAAGACTCATTCCCTCTGGGTTGTCTGGATCGCGATCCTATTGAGAAGTGTTGGGCTGACACAGTTTGTCCTATTGGGGTCTCTGCAAGACCCTCAGTGGGTTTTTGTCATCAACGGGTGTGAGGTTCTCTGGGGCAGGATTTATCTTAGTCCTCTCGGGCTGCTAGTGCAAAGTGCCACTGGCCAGGAGACTTTATCGGCAACAGACATTCCTCTCTCGCCGTTCTGGAGGCTGGCACAGCGGAGAGCAGAGTGTCTGCATGGTCAACTTCTGGTGAGGCTCCTCTTCTGTGTCACAGACTGCCAAGGTCCCCTCGTAACCTACCCTGGTGAAAAGAGGGCGGGAGAGTTCTTTGGGATCTCCTTTGCTTTGGTGGGAAATGCCTGAGTCCTCCTGACCTTACACCACCAGAGTTGGGGGTGAGAATCTCCACGTAGGCGTGCTGAGAGGATCCAGATATTCTGACCACTGCAGACACATTCTGGGTGAACTTCCACGTCATTTTTTGTCCCCACGCATTATTTCAAAACATATTCCTTGTTCCTCCAGTGTCCCCAAGACTGTGCTAAGCACCGTAGGGACAGAGAGAGGTACTGTGTGCTTGTGAGGGGATTGCGAGTGGTGGTAATAACGATGAATAACAAGCCTTGTCCCCGTTGCTCACAGCGGCGGGGGTTACAGGAAGCCTTCACAGAACTCCAGGGAGCTATGACCGTCTGCGCAGAGTCTGGACGGAGAACAGAGAGGGCTGAACGCTGTGTCCAGAGAAAAACTAGATGCGGGGTCTTGTTAGGGGGCGGGGGACCAGGGAGAAGGGAATGACCGAGAATGTCATTGGAATGAGAAGCACTGGCAGCGGGTGTCAAAGAGGGTGAATGGGAGTGAGGACAGGAACAGCTTGAATAAGGGTCCGAGAAGGGTCAGCTGTCCCCCAAAGCTACCGAAAGAACACACCTGGGAGGGACAAGACCTTAATTGGTGGTTTTTTTTTTTTAACAACTTTATGTTCGATTGACATGCAGTTACATGGTTCATTTTGTAAAAAATGTATTTTTCAATCACCATTGCTGTGTAATATTATATTAGCTTCAGATGGACAACATAATGATTGGATATTTGTACATTTTTAAAGTAAATCATTTGATGGTTTTTGATATCCTCCTTGAAACCATCACCCCAGTCTGGATAACGCGTGTGTCTATGGCTCCCCTAAAGTGTCCCCTAGCTGTGTTTAACCCCCTCCCACCTCTCCCTGGGCCCCGCCCCAGGTGGTCCTGCCCCAGGTGACCCGGGGTGGGCTGTTCATCACTGTTAGATTGGTTTACTCTTTTGTCTCTGTCTTCTCTCACCCAGCCTACTTACTGTGAGAGTCATCCATGTTGTTAAAGGTAGCCCAGGCCACTCCTTCTTCTCCTTTTTTATTTCCAAGTAGGACTGTAGCACTCCACTGTACGAACCCACCCAATGTTTAATCATCCACCTATTTATTGACAGGTGTTAGATTCATTCTCAGGTTTCAGTTACGACAAATAAAGCTCCTGTAAACATTGCATTCAAACCTTATATGTACGAGTGCTTTACTCTGATCTGGACAAATACCAACCATCTGGGGCATCCGCTGGGTATCTAGTTATCTTTTTAAGAGAATTCAGAACTCTTTTCCAAACTGGTGGAACCATTGTATAGTCCCATCAGCATTGTAAGAGAGGTCCAGTTGCTCCAGCTTCTGGTGTGACCAGCCCTCCCCACGTTAGCCACTCGAGTGTAGTGAACCCTCTCTGGCTAATGTTAAGGTATTCTCTCAGGAGCTGGTTTTAATTAAAGTGTTTATGATGGGCCGTGGTGTGGCTTTTGACATGTTCCTCATGCTTGGGGTTTGTTGAGCTTTTTGGATCTGTAGGCTTATGTTTTTTGTCATATTTTAAATATTTTTGGCCAACACTTTTTCAAGTGTTATTTTCTGGACGCTTTCGGTAAGCAGTCTGTAAGATGGCACCTAATAGTCACTGTGTCCTGGGAGTCACATTCTTATATGGCTTCTGTCCCTGGTCTGCCATCAATGGCTACAATACACTTGCAAAATTAAATTATAAAGTCTACAGTGCTTTCTGCTTTGCGCTCTCTCTCTCTCTCTCTCTCCTTCTTTCTGATCTGGAAGAAAGTAGCTGCCATACTATGAGGATACTCAACCAGCCCTAGAACAGAGTTGAGGAGGAGCCCCGAGAAGAGGCTCCACAGCTTCCAGCAATGACCTGAGAGTGTTAAGTGGGTCCCTCTTCAGGGGAGCTTTGCGATGCCGTGGGCCCGGGCCTGCAGAGCAAATGATGCCTCATCAGAGACCCTGAGCCCAAACCATCCGGTCGGCTGTGCCCGATTCCTGAGCCTCAGAAACCAAGTGCAATGATCAGCGTTGCTGTGTGAAGTCTCCGATTTACTGCTTCCGCAGCTGCGAAGAACGCGCAGCGCCCTCTTCCTTCCCCCCTGCTCCCTGAGCAGAGTGAAGAGGTCCCGCAGCCCACTGGTGCCCCCATTACTTCCTGGCGGTTTCCCTGGTTCCGCTTGGAAACTGTCTAGTACTTTGATTTCAAGATTAGTAATACTCTCTTCTGCAGTATTGACTCTTTTACTAATTCCATTCAGTGCGTTTTCTAGTTTAGACATTGTGGTTTCCATATCATCTTTAAAAAAAATAAACTTACACCACTTTATCGAGGTATGATTGGCATACGGCAAGCTGTACGTACCTAACTAACATATACAACTTGCTGAGTTTGGAAAGTGTACACATCTGTGAAACTGTTACCACAGTCTATGCTACAGACAGGTCTATCACCTTTAAAATGTATTTTATTGTTATTATTATTATTATTTGTGATAAGAACATTCAACATAAGAGCTATCTGTCCTCTTAGTAAATTTTTGAGCATACCACACAGTGTTACTGGCTATAAACATATGCTGTTCCGTATACCTCTAGGTCATTCTTCTCACATAACTGAAACTTTGTACTCTAAGTCAAAGGGCACACAGACATAGCAGTTTCCAACTAGAACTGTGCTTTGGTATTTTTTTTAATTTCTTCTGTGTGTCTAATTACCTTTTTGAACACAAGGAATAGAGTTATAGTAACTGTTAATATCCTTGTCGACTGACTCTAGTTTGTATATAATTTCCAGGTTAATTTTGATGGATTTGATTTTGTCATCCTCACTTGTATTTTTCTGCCTTTATCATTTTTTTTTTTTTGCATGGCTGGTTGTTTTTAATGGAAGCCCGACATTATGGATATAGCCTTGCTGGGTGTTGCATATTTTTGTATTTAAATAACTACTTTCCAACTCTGCTCTACAACCTGGTTAAGTTACTTGGAAGAAGTTTGAATCTTCGCCTCTTGATGGTAGGATTGGGTAGGTGGGTCCAGAGTTGTATTCAGTCTACAGCGAGCTCCCCCACTGCCGGGGTAGAACTGTCTGTTCTGAATATTTAACCCGATTCTCTGTGAATTCACCTCTACACTCCACCTGTGGGAGCAGAGACTATTCCTGGCGAGCAGCCAGGGTCCCCTTGACGTGTTACCCATATTGCAGAGAAGTCTGTGCTTAAACCGGCTGTTTTGCAGATTTTACCTGTTTTTTATTGTTTGTTTGTTTGGGATTTTTTTTTCAGTTGTTTCTGGTCAGAGAAGACATGTGGTCCCTGTTACTCCATGTCGGCTGAAAGTGGACATGTTTGCACATGAGTATGGCACCTGCAGCGGGGACGCCGGACCGTGGAGGAGAGACCGCCACACGGAGACCACTGCAGCGGCCTCATGGGGGTGTGAGGGCTTGCACCAGGCTGAGAAAGTAGGAATGGGGAGCGGGAAGGGAATTGGGGGGTAGTAGTACATCGGAACTCCTTTCCTCTTTTCCTGATGGAAGGGATGCAGTGAGGAGGATTGAGTGGTGGTCCCCAGTTTTGCGGTCTGGGTGGCCTGCTGAGTCACTCCAAACTCACGCAGGATTCTCAGGGAACAACTCCAACTTCCTTCTGGGACAAGCCATTCTTGCCCCCCCACACCCACACCCACCATTTGCTTCCTGATTATGCCAGAGAATGTGATAGGAACAGGTTTTTGTTTTTGTTTCCTGTTGTTGTTGTTGTTTTATAATGCACTGGGATGTGAAAAAGACATAAAAAGTCCTAAGGAATATAAACAATTAGTGGATATCATCTAAAGTGGAAAAAAAACCACCTAACCCTTAACAATAGAGCTAATCAGTTCAGCCCCCTCCGAGAATTTAACAAGAATCTTTCTGTTTCTAGATAACCACTTCATTTCGACCATTGTTGGGCATTTTTTAAAATTACATAATTCATGTTCTCCTGCTATTATTCTTTCCAGAGACTTAATCTTATTTAAATTGAAAAAAAATCACACACCTTATTAATTAAAACACCAGATGAGTGCAGTTGATAATTCACGCAAGGGAAAGCAAACATCTTTTCTATAAATATTTCTCCTCTTGATTCTCAGAAAGCTCTGCTTGTTTTTCATTATCTAATTTGATCTTTTTACCCATCCTATGAAGTGGGAAGAGCCAGGATTAATCAGCCCCACATTCCAGGGGAGGAAACCACGGCTGTGAGAAACAAAAATTTGTCCAACATCACTCTGTTGGAAGCTGGAAGCATCTGACCCCAATTCAGGTTTTATTTTAATTTTTTTTTTTTTTAGTAATTTTAAAAATCTTATCATTTCCCTGGGATTTTCTCACAACTGAAGAATGAAGACATTTTATTTATACTTTTTTCCAGATGGACTCTAGGCTTGCCCTGAACGTAATTCTAAGCTGCTGAAACAGGTGAACAGCCTCGCTAAGGACAGGAGAGTTTAGGGAAGGGTAAGACTACCTCCGTCAGATGCTGCAAGTGGCAGGTTGAAGCCACTACATCAGCACATGTTCAAAAAGAAGGCCGGAGGGTCAAAGTGTCTTATCTCGCGTGTTACGCGGTGTCACGCGAGGCAAATCAGAGCACCTACGTGTCGGTCGTTCTTGAAATGCATGAACTTCTCAGTGTAGAGGTCAGTTAGTCTGGTGAATCTACAACAACCAAGTCCTTTTAGACGCACGAGCAGGACAACGCTTTTCTCTTGCCTTTAATACCCCTCTACCACATCTTCCTCACCCAGCGGTCCCGGGCAGTTTCTGTGTCGGCTGTCCTGCGCGGAGACTCACGGGGTCTTTCCTCTCCGGCCACCGGGAACTCTCTCTCCCTTGCACCGCCAAAAGCCACGTCCTTGGGACAGCGGACCTGGCATCTGCCTGAGTTTTCCCCAGGCAGATTTCCACACGGCTGACATCAACCTTGTTCTTTATCGGGGTGCGGGTTGCCACGGTGGCCGGAGTGTGGGTCCAGGAATCTGATGAACAGGGGGGTCAGGCTCTGACATCAGTAGTCAACCACCTGCATGGCTGAGGGTGCCTTATTTAACCTCTCTCATTCCCAGTCACGTCACCAATTACAATGAGTTTGAGAACCATTCAATGAGATCGTGCGTGAATCACAAACAAATCCCAGGGGCCTCATGTGAAACTCCGTCCACAGTGTTAGGTTGGAACAGACGCAGGTCATCAGCTGAAAGGTAGCTAAGAGTCTCTTAAGGAAATATCAGAGAGAGAGAGAAAAAGCCTATGTAATTAATGCACACTGTTTATCTAAAATGTCCACTTTTCCCATCACGGTCACATTGAAAATCCCCCATAGCTAGTCCTCAACATTCTCCCCACCTCCCCCCGCATGTCCCGGACGACCCACACAGCTTGTCTGTTCCCGCCTTCTCTCCCCCTCTATCTCAGCTCTGTAGTGTGTGAATCATTTGGTCTTTCTGGCTTTTTTCATTTTCTCTCTTTCTTGTTTTATTTCCAATTTTTTCATAGCAGAAGAGTCATAACACGCAGGGGTACTTCTCCTTAACCAGCCAGGGGAGTGGGTAAACCTGTTAATATTCATTCATGAATGATTCTGGCTGAAGGACATACTAATCTGTAGACGTATATGTGAGGACCTAACACTGCCCAGCCTGTACGTGAACCTTAGTACTGCATATATCATTCTTATCACACGACCACAGACAAGGTTGAACTGATAGCTCATAGCATGTGTTCGCCATCTTCCCAAGTAGAAAGCAAGCTTCTGGAAGCTCAGGACTATGTTTAGTGGCTGATTATAGTCTAAGAACCTAGAACTATTCTCTGAGGAGCATAGGTCATCCAGAGATGGGTCATTCATTCAAGAACAATAATATAGCATTCCTACTTTGTGTCAAAAAATACTGGGCTGGACTTTTGGGATTTCGTACTGAAGAAGACACATGCATGCCCAGAGGACTGCAGGAATGCACGTCCACAAAGGAACAAACATTTGAGGCATCATATAGAATAGATCCCCAATGACGCCTACCAGACCAGCGCCCCCTTCCCCAGGCTGTCCTAAGTGCGGCTGCTCACGGCTCACAGCTTTATGTTCTTTTAGGAAATCACCATGGCCAATGGCACTTCCTTGCTCAGCGGTCCCTAGGAGGTTATATCTCCCCTGACTTATGAACCAGGACATGGCCTACAGGCAATGAATCGCAGATAGATAGAAAGTATCGAAGCCTCAGCCCCCAGCTTCACAGAAGGACAACTCCGGCTCCAGCTCTCCCGACGAGACTGGGCTGAGGCCGGGCTTCAGCTGACACCGTATCTTTTCCCAGAACCATCTTGCTATTTCCTTTTCCCTGTATGTTTCACCTGAGAGGTCCGTCCCAATACATTATCTGCAAAAGAATCCCCCTTTAGGCTTGTTAGCTAAGCGACTTAAGACACAAGCCCTTATCATCTGGGGGACAGGGAGGAGGGAGAGCTACTTCGTAAGACATCGAGGAAGGCATCCCTGAGCAAGGGCACGTCCTTTCATTTTGAAGGATGCCCTGCAGTGAGGGTGGTAGAAAAAGAATGATCTTCTATATGCAGTGTGCCCACCAAGGGCACCCTCATCATAGCTGCCCGGAAAAGAACCTGCACCCCACCTTCCTCAGCGTAGGCAAACAAACGGTACCAACCAAGATTACAGAAAGCAGAGCGCGGGACTTTGGGAGGATGGAAAAGTTTCATTGCCTGGGGCTCAAGGAGCCTGGTGAGGACTTGAAGGAGAGTCAAGTCCCCAGGGGTCGGCGGGCCATACTTCTCCTGTATGTGGTGGAGAGGTTTTTAATCAAGAGGAGGATATTAGATGGGCACTTGAAAAGATAATTCTGCTGGCAGGGGAAGGATGGATTGCAGGAATACGACACAAAGATCAGAAAGACAGTCATTGAAACGGTCAAGACAAAAGCATCTTAAGAGATGACGGTGATCACTTAGCGGGACCAGGGTTTCAGAGTTGGGGATACATGGAGGGGGTTTTCAAAAGAAAAGTGACTGATAGGGAGAGAGCAAGGAACCACTGAAATAGCGCACGGCAATATTCCTGCCCCCCTCGCAGGGGATAAAACGCTGAACCCGCGTGCGCGAAGCTTATTCCATTAACTCTATTGGTAAAAGGACAATCCTAATGAATGGTGCCACCCAAGTAAAACATACATTATCCTCTTATTTGTAACCTTTGTGTAATTTAAGACATCACCGTGGTATTTAAAAGCACGCATTATTGCGAGCGCGGGGAGGAGGAGGTCAGCGTTCATTAGCAGCCCGACAATAATAGCCAACGAGTGTGAACAGTGAGCCTGTGATTGAGGGAAACGATTTCAGTTAGAAAATTGACTCTCATTTCTAACTCTTGTCAAGGCTATTATCGCAACGAGGAAATGAAAACACTTTGATTTTCCCGGAGTAGGGGAAGGTCCTCAGCCCTCGGCGGCGGTCGGGGCTGGGCAAACATCTTCAGCCCGCGTCCCCGTTCCTGCTCCGAGCTTGAATAGAGACAGCACGCATCTCAGGCAACGAGGGGAGAAGAGAGTCTGAATTTTGATGATCGCTTTGTAAAATCCAAGTAGAAATACGTGTCGGAGAGGATTTAATTTTTAATGCAGACACGGAATTAGACTTCCCGGGATGCCGTTGCTGTGTGTGCACGTGTATGTCCGCTCTCTGAACTGAATGTGCGTGTTGTTTGAACGGTGTGCATACACACACACACGTGTGTAGGTGTGTGTGTGTGTGTTTATCTGAGACTCTGGGGCTAAGAATGATATTCAGATACAACATCCGTTTTTCTTTTTTGGAACCGTTACTAGGCTCCCATTAGCATCCTCGTTTGAAAACAATTTTTGTACTTTGCCTTTTTAAGAACACCGTTGGGTAGGTGTTAGAAAGCCACATGGAAGATGAGAAAGATGAGCCCCGGCAACGGGAAGTAACTTACGGTCGTTGAGCTAAAACCTGAGGAAAGAGTGGGTCTGGGCAGGGCGGCAGACGGACCCCAGGCAGCTTGCTGTCCTGTGGGGCTCGCACGTGAGGCAGGCTGGTGGCTCAGGCCTGCCAACGCCAAAGCTCAACCCTGTCTCCTGCGTGGTGACCTCATCTCCACAGCCCAGATGCTGCACTGGGCTGGACGGTTGCTCTGCCGGACGGTGAGGCGTCCTCCAACTGGTCTGCACGTTGGGATCCTGGGAGCTTCCGCACCTTGGTGCCTGTACCCCACCTCCAACCCCCAGACATGGGGAATGAACTGGTCTGGGGGGGGGGGGGATGGACTTAGTTCTGGAAAATTCCAAACGTTCCCCTAGGCTTATCTGATGTGCGGAGAAGCCTGGGAACCACAACTATAACAGTAAAGAGCAAGTTCCCTAAAGCCGTACAGACCTGGGTTCCAACCCCGGATTCCTAACATACTAGCTTCCATGGACTTTGAACGAGATAACTGACTGCTCCATGCCTCAGTTTCCCCCTAGTGCCTGTAGTATAAGATTGTTGTGTAACTGTGTGTGTATGTATATATGTGTATATATGAAGTTTGTAGAATTGTTTGCCATTATTATTTTGTTAAAAACAACACTAAAGTAACGACAAAGCAAAAAGTGGGGCGCCCTGGCTTCTATGATTGCACAGCCAAGAGAAAGACTGTGCCCCGCCTGAGAGCACCACGCGGAGGAGGCGACCCGTGGAGCTTGGCATGAGGAAGAACGCACAGGGGCTTAAAGCAGAAGGGGCTGGAGACCGCACGCTCCCTCCACGTGCAGGTGTAAGTGTTAATAACCTTGAGGTCCAGAGAGGTTAAGTGACTTGCCCAAAGCCTCACGGTAATTGCAGCACCGTTGGGGGTGGGAGCCTGGGTTCCTCCCCCCGCCCCCTGGAGCCACTCCTGTTTCCAGGTGGCTGTTCACTGAAGGCAGTGCGGGGGGGGATTTATAAAGGTGGGGGTGTTATTTTCAAGCGGAGGCTCCCAGGCTCCTGAACACACCCTCCGACCTGCATTGACCCCGATTCACAAGCTCCTGAGGGACCACAAGCCTCAGCTGACTCGCCCTGGTGGCACTTGTCCCTCCTCCGCCTCTGCTTGTCTCTGCAACACGCCCTGGCCGGTGGAGAGAAAGCCTCTTTAAAGACTCCCCGAATGGGAATCAGCCGGAAGGCTGTGATTTGTCTGTCAATGTCTTCTAGGGGTGACATTCTGCTGGCGCACCCCACCATCTGCCCAGCCCCTCTGTCTGTGAGCAGTCCCCCCTGGCTTTGTGCAGCCACAAGGTCTTGTTGCAGCCACGATGCTATTGGACTCATTCTTTCTCCGTTTGCATTTCCAAAGGTCGGTATAACTAGACCGCATCCTTCCCTAACAAAACTATGAGACATGGACAAGAGAGTGGTTGGTGGTTACGGGGTAGGGGGAGGGAGGAGAGGATGGGATAGGGAGGAGGGGAGGGGCACAGGGAAAACCAGATAGAAGGTGACCGAGGACGATTTGACTTTGGGTGATGGGTATGCAACACAATTGAATGATAAGATAATCTGGAGATGTTTTCATTGTACATATGTACCCTGATTTATTGGTGTCACCCCATTAAAATTAATTAAAAAAAAAACAAAACCCTGGGAAAACGTAGGCTTTTGCAGCGGGCATGAGGGAGTGGGGGAGCATGCGCTTTGGGGACGAGGCAGCCACGGGTTGTATGCTAATGGGTGACATGGACACAACTCTGCTGTCCCTCAGTTTCCTTATTTTGTGTCTGCCTTGCGGTGAGGCTGTGAGAACAAATCAGGTAGTGCACGGATCACATAGTGAGTCAAAGATACGCGCCTGGCGGATATTAGGAAACGTCGTTCTTCTCCGCTCTGCGAGTGCATGGTGGGGGAGTCAGTTAATCAGAGAGCATCACAGAAACACCCCTGGCCCAGTGTTGGGCAGATAAAATATATTATGCTCACTTTGTTAAAGATGGAGCTGCCCACATGGAAGCCCGTCATCCAGGTGATATTATTTGGCCTTATGCTTGGGATGTGTGTTCTGGAACAGGCTGTGGGCAGGCCAGGTCATTATAGCCTAAGGCTTAGTTTAAGAGTAAACTCTTCCCCACACCCTTGACTGATTGGATGATGTGGGGTGGTGCACTCTCCTGAGGAATCCTCCCATTATGCCTCAGATGGGTGGCTTTGTATCAGAGACTTTCTTGTCTGTAGATTGGATTAAGGGTTTGGATTTTCTATGCTATAAACTGGGGCAGTCCGGGAGCTTGCTCTCTCTCTCTTGGTTCCTGAGTTCCTGAGGTTAGTATTAGAGAGTAGAGCAGAATAAGGCCACGTGAAGGCCAGGAGAAGCAGCCGAGATGGCAGAGTGCTGAGGAAGAAGCCGGTTTGTTAAGAGTTTGTGCAGGAGGAGATGGGAAACAGAGGTGAATAAGTCTGGTGAGCTAGAAACCTTTGATGCTAGGAAACTCGGATAAGTCAGTAGCTTTGTGAGCACTGAATGTGTGGGTTTTGGAGCCCAGTGTGTGTTTTTGCTTGCCCGCTGGGTGCAAGCTAAAATTAAAGCTGATGGCTCACCAGTTTTTGGCTCCGTTGTTTTATTACCGACTGTTCGAATCCAATGTGAACCTGCACGGGCCAGGCGGCTGTGATGGTGGCCTTGACTACTGGCTTTACACCCAGATTCTTGGAAAGCACTATGTGGGATGTGATAGTTGTGTGTGTGTGGGGGGGGGGTGGCTGGGGGCAGCATCTCTGCCCTCAAGGGCTTTGGGTTTCATTGGAGACAGAAAATTAACACAGTGGGCATGAACGGAAAAGACAGGTGAGGTGGATTGCTCAGGCTTGAGGCAGGGTGCCGGCCTCGACCATCTAGGTTGTCAGACAAGTCACAAGCGAGCAATTTTAAAACCACTTCAGGCCTTGGGACACATTTTATTTATTTACTCTTTAAATAAAGTGAAATAAATATGAAAACAAAGGAAAAAAGTGTTTGAATTAGTTGTCACAAATTTGAACTTAAAAATTTATTTCGGGAGTCTTTTTGCAAAAGCGGGAAGAAGTGGAACGCCTGAGGTGGCAGTCTGCTGGATTTATTTTTTTATCACAGCTACGCGCCTTGATGTTTGCCACAGTCTTCACCATGCCCTATTGTCTCACCAACACTGATGGTCCTTCCCCGCGTATGTGCACTGTCACGCCGCTCATAGCAGAGTTAAGAGGAATGTGAGATACGCCAGCCACTAAGAAAGATTTCCGAGGAAGACAGAAGAGACCACACTGGTATAAGCAAAGACCACGTTCACCTGAACGATAAACAGCACAGCAATGACCTGTGTGTTGCAAGAATACAACTGAAGCTTCACTTTGAAATAAAACAATCCGAGAACCACAACAGGTACGGGAAAACGCACGCAGTGAGTTATTGATCACCTCGGCCGCTCAGCGGCGGTGCCTCCACACCCATCCTGGTGCAGCGACGTGGGTGTGGAGTTCAATCCTGACGTTGTCACACGTTCTAGCTGCGTGACATGAATCTCTCTGAGAGTCACTTTTCTTTCACAAATGAGGATGATTATTTTGACTCTCCCCCCCTCCTCCAGGATTGGGGAAGGGGACTAAGTGAATATCATATAGAAAAGGGCTGTGGGGGTGGCACATGGCTGGTGACCAAGACAGGTGGGGGGGCGGATCTGACCTGAAAGGGAAGAGGGGAGCATTGTGAGGCTTGGAGCAATCTGGAGATGTCACCGAGGCAGCAGGACACCATTGCCCCCGCTCAGAGATGGAGTAAGATGGAAAGACAAGAAGGAGTCTGGGGCAGGACTCAGTGGCGTGGCATGTTGGGCATTGAACCCAGGCCTGCTGAGCAGAGGGTCCATGTTGCAGAGAGGTTGAGCAGAGGTGTAGAAGGGTGTCCAGGTCCCCCAGAGGCCTGGCCATGGGGTCCCTCAGCTTCTTTCTTCTCTGTTCACTTACAGAGTCCAATCCACCCTTCTTTTTTGATCTCTTGATTCCCCAGACATTGGCCTAGGTCCTGGGGACAGCGAGATGTCACGACTTATATTCTGAATCTATTCTTCCTGACTTTGGACGACAACTCTGCCACTTTGAGACTTGTTGCCCTGGGCACATGACTTAACCTGCCTTCACAGCGACGACCTCATCTGAAGGGATGGGAATCCCAGCAGCGGCGGCCTCACTGTCTGTGTGCGGCACAGGGTTGTTGTAAATGCAGAGTGCCTTTCGGAAAAGCGCTGGGAGCAGACAGTGGCTTAGCACGTGAGAGCGACTGTCTGTAACGAAGGCTGGACCCCGATCCCAGATGGCCCCTCATCTCATGGAAGGACGGCCCGGGAAATTGGTTGCTGCAACTGAGAGGCACGTGTGCAGATACTGATGGCTGGCTCTCCCCAGGTGACTCAGGGCTTCACCGAGAAGAGGGTGTGCAGCTTCGTCTGGGAAGAAGAGCCGGTAATAAGGAAAGGGCAGAAAGAGTGGAGAGTGAGGCCAGCCAGAGGCAGCCAGGTGTGCCAGGAGGCTCAGGGAGCCGGGGAGACCAGAGCCGGAACAGGAAGAAGAAGCAGAACAGAGGTTGCTGGGCAGAGGGCGGAACAGGAAGGGACGTGGATCTCACACTGAAGAACCTTCACTGTTCACCTCCCAGTGATCGGAGGTGTCCGTGTGAGTGAAAAAGAGAGGGATGACTCAGTTAGGCTTGAGGTAGAGGCTGAAGCATTCACACTGTCAGGTGGTCAGCAAACAGGTGAACCCCGTGTTCTGGGACAGGGCAAAGCAGGCTGCATCAGGTCCAGGTCTCGCCAGATGTGTATCCGGCCCAGCCCTGACCCAGGTCCCCAGTTGTTTAGATCTGTTAGCATCTTTTATGTGTGTAACACCTTGCAGATTATGCCTTTCCAAGTTGCTCTGATTGTTTTTTATAAAGAGATAGCTCTTGTTTCAGTCAAGACTGATGAAGACGTTTCTGTCCGCCATCCACCATGCTGCATAGAAACCGTTGTTTTTAGAACACTCAGCTGTGAGGATTGGTGAGCTGGACTGGGTGCTTCTCAGAGACCCAGCTGAGCAGGCTGGCAAGGGGTCCTTCCTGTTACAGAGGTAAACATGCGCTGTGGGTACCCCTTCAGAATCAGGGACCCCACAGGCCAGGGACAGGCTGGGAACCGAGTAGCCCAAAGTCATAGCAGTCAAGGTTTGAACCCACGTCTGGTGGTCCCGGGACCCCTCCTCTGCCAGCCACCCCAGGGTGCCCTCTGGGAGGGCATGCCCTGCCGTGGATACCGTCCACTGGGGAAAGGGTGCAAAACCACAGCGTGACCCAGGGAAGGGAATGGCCCACGCCCCGGAGATTGCAGCCGCTGGCTCTTCCAACTGGAATTTTAAACGAGCTAAAATTAAAATAAAGTTAACATTTCCCCCCCCCTCTTTCGCCCTGTCCACATTTCAGGGGCCCCCCAGCCGCATGTGGCTGCCAGATTGGACGGTGCGGATAGAGCATTTCTCTCATCCTGGCGGCGAGTTCTGCGGGGCAGGGCTGCGCCAGAGGCCGGGCCAGCTGATACCGTGCAGAGAAGGGGTTTCTCCTCGCTGGGCTTTTTATAGCCTGACCTTGACGTTTCCGAGGGTTTCTCCCAGGGCTCCCCACGCACGCAAACTGTTAGCTGCCTTTCGGTCTGCGCAGCAGAAGCGTGTCTGCTGTGTTCCCAAACACATCCCAGGCTCCGACGTGACTCCAGATCCCACCAAGGCAGGGCACCAAGAACTCTGTGGCTTTTTTTTTTCTGCACAGGGTGGGGCCTTTCACAGAATTGAATTTGGGTGTCATCGCCTCCACTTTGGGTAGGGATGTAGAAAATAATTGGTTTATTGTGAGATTGCCACTGGGGATTATTGTCAAACTCACGTGCCGTGTGTCCTTTTCCCCCCCAGGTTCTCCTGGAGAAACTTACCTTAAGCTTGAGTTCTTCCGAGTGATGTGTCGGCTGTTTTTCCTCTCCGGTGCCACTGATTTTATATATATATATATATTTTATTAATTCTAATGGGGTGACACCAATAAATCAGGGTACATATGTACAATGAAAACATCTCCAGGTTATCTTATCATTCAATTGTGTTGCATACCCGTCACCAAAAGTCAAATTGTCCTCTGTCACCTTCTATCTGGTTTTCCCTGTGTCCCTCCCCTCCTCCCTATCCCACCCTCTCCTCCCCCCCCCGTAACCACCACACTCTTGTCCATGTCTCATATTCTCACTTTTATGTCCCACCTATGTATGAAATCATGCTGTTCTCAGTTTTTCTTTTTTTTCTGATTTACTTATTTCACTCCGTATAATGTTATCAAGGTCCATCCATTTTGTTATAAAGCGGTGCCACTGATTTTATAAACCTGCTGTGTGTGTCCTTCTTTGCTTCGGCTGCTGGGAAGCTCGGGGCTGGATTTGCAACTCCCCTTGAACAATTGTGAAGCACAGTGTAACATTCCCGGTGGGTGGCCCAGCGTTGATTTGTCCCCGTGTTTGTTTTACGAATCTGCCCTCGGTCCTCTCTCACTGTGACTTTATTTCACTCTTTGTCTCAGTCGTCATCCTATTTGTAGGTCACGGGTTCTGTCATGGTGGGTTTGGTTTGTTTCAGATGCCTCCTCTGGACACCCCTGATCAGCCCACAGAAAGGATGACGGTGAAAGGCTCCGAGGGAAACAGCCACGGGAGAGGCTGTGGGTGGGGACGGTTCCCTTTATCGGCTGCGATCGGGGAGGTCACACCAGATGGAGGCCGCTCCTTCAGCATCGTGTTGTCTTCGCCCCCGAGGTTGGCCTTGACATGTGCCCAGGCTGCACCAGGAAGGGGCAGGCGGGTAGCCTGTCTGGGCAGATTCGGGCTGCTGGGCTCAGCGCTGGAGGGCCCCACCTGTCCCTGCGCTGATGCTAATCGGGAACACGGGAGGTGAGTCACTGGAGCCTTTGGCCTTCCTCCTTTCAGGGAGAAGCTTTCCCAGAGCTCTTGGGTCCCGCTGTTCTGACCCCTCCTTCCTCTGAGTGACAGTGGTAATTATGGGTCAGAGCAGGGTGTCACCCTCTTCCTGACCTTCCCCATTTCTGGAGCTGATTTACTCCCAGTGTTAATGAATCATTTTCCTTGGGGAGGAAGCTTTTATGAGACCTTGGTCAGCGGCGGGGATCGAGCCGGAGGGCGTGCCGGGCCTGTGGGCAGAGGCGGTCCCTCTGTCCCCTCCCACCCCCGCAGAACAGCAAGTCCCGGCCCAGCCGCAACAGCGCACGTCGCCACCTTACATACATGTGCGTCCGTCATGACTTGTATTCGAGTTTGATTGAATTTTTACCTGGTGCTTCCACCTATTACAATGAGACATAAAAAGGGAATTTGCAGCTGCCTGCTTATCAGAAAAGATCAACTGTTTCTGTAATTAATATGGAAGATAACAATTTAAAATAATGAAACACCCATAATATGCTTAGGGGAAGCAGCTTGTTGCTATAATTAGAATGAGAAGCAAATTGTTCTGATGGCAAACACATCATTTATTGAACTGAAGCTACTCTGTGAATGGAAGTAAATAGCACAGCAGGAAAAAAAAAAGAAAAAAGAAAAAATGAGGAAGAGACACATTTTATAAAACTCTGGGTCTGAGAAAGATCTTGGCAGCACCCAGGAATGGAGCCAACAGAGCCGGCCGTCCTGGTAAGGCCATGTGGTGGCTCCATTCCAGCCCATGCTGGTGTTTGTTTAGCGCCCTTTGAAGCCCTTGAGATGTTTTTCGGATGATGTCACCTCCTGACCCTCCCCCCCTCCACCTACCACCAGAAGGTTACTTATAAAAATATTTGTATTTCTAAGTCACCCAAACATGCATGCACAGAAATTCATACATGTTCTTCCAGTGTAGGCACTATACTCTCTTGCTTAGAAACAATTCCATGGCTGTCCATTATTTTTATCAGGAATAAAATAGTTGTTGATTTTCCTTTCCCCCAAGGCTCTTTATTATTTAAGGGCTTGAGTCCAAGTTCCCTGGGTGGCCTTGGCCAGCCCCAGCTTGGCAGTCCCATCAGCTCCCTCCCCGAGTCCAAATCCCCTGGGCTGCAGCCGATCGGACACGGCCCAGATTCTAGAGCTTCCCTACAGTTTCCGAACCGGCGGTTTTTGTTCCTGCTTATCTCCGGGCTGGCGACTTCCTCCCCTTCCTTCTTGTCTGGAAGGCTCCTATTCATCCGCAGAGGCCTGTTGCAAATGCCCCGTCCTCTCAACAACTTTGTCGCACCAGCCCTTCACCCTGGGGGCTTGATGGGCTGCTTTCTTCTCCAAGTTCTCATGGCGTTGCCCTAAAATGTATGTCAAGAGGTTATATGGCATCGTGTATATACGTAGGTGCCTGCCTCCTGTCTTCAGTGTCTGTACGTGCTTGGTGCACAATGTTTACTACGCTGGTGTTAGATTAATCTGAGAGAGCAAGGACACATTTTGGGTTCATTAGGCATGTTAAGATATTTTTGAAGTTTTGTGGTTTGAGTGAAATTTGAAAAATGTTTTGCCAAGTATGTTTCTCCCTGTTTTGTAAAGCCCATATGTCTGGGAAGGGGGAGGGGGGAGCCATATGGTGCTCAGAGATCAGCCCTGCAGCGTTCAGGAGAACTGATGTTCAAGACGCCGCCTGTGCTCTGTGGCTCGGTCCTTTTTTGTGAATATGGTTTCCTTTGAACTGAGAGATTGGCACCCCCCCCCAAATAAAAACTCCAGTCTCAACTGTATAGAGGGAATGTCTGATCCCCCTCTTATTTGGCGGAGAGATGGTTTCTCGAATGAAAGCCGCTTTCTGACTTTTCTTACAAAGGAAAGAGATGGTCACCCTGAAACAGAAACCCTTGGGCCAGGAGAAGTCAAGGCAGGTGGTACTTCAAGTTGGGTCATATCGATTGACCTTTGGTGACTGATAAAACATGGACAGGCACAGAGGAGCTACTGATCAAATGAACGGATGAATGAACACGTACGTAAGGGAAGGAAAACAGTCCACAGAGGGTGGTGTCAGGAACTCTGGTTTCAAAATGAGAAAACCTGGATTCAGTCGTGATTGCTCTTGACTTTGAACCTTCATCACAGAGTATGGCTTGTTGCCTCTCTGAGGGTGGTTCCCTTGTTGAAAGTGGGGGTTCTTAATGTCTATCTGTTCAAGTTCTAATGAAGAGTTAATCAAGATCTTACAAAGCAAGGTTTGACAAATTTACTGTCATTCATCTGATGCCTTTGCGATCTTGGCCAGATAGGTGTAGTTGACATCTCTAACTTCACACTTATTTCTAGATAAATTTTCTTCCTTTGGTGAAAGCACATAAGCAATGACATGTACAGAGAAAACATTAGAGTACTTGCTGCATGCAGAAAATCCACAGTCCTTTCTGTGAAGTGACTCCTTCTTGTGAAAGAGCGAGATTCTAGATTTTTCTCAGTCTTAGTCTGTGTCTTGAGCTGAAACCATCTTAGCCGTCACCGCTGTTCTCACACCCACTTTTGCCAAGTACCCACTTAGACAGTGTATCTGGGAGCATTTCCTAAAGTGGGTGATGGCCCTGTAAACATCCTAAACAACTGTTACTGTTGCTACTGAAACAATTAGAACAGGATCTGAGAGACACGGTGGCTCACACCTTAGCCGAGGTGCTCGTGCAGTTAGGGAGCCGTGACCTGTGGCTTGCAGGTTGTTCGGAGCATGAGGCAAAGGGCTCAAAGGCATTTGACCATTTGCTCTTTTCCATCCCTCCCTCTAAGGGATGGCAGCGCCTGGCTGACAAGTGAAAAACAGAGTCAGTTGTGTCAAAGTCGCTAGGTCCTTGGACCTCTGCCACCACCGGCGTCACCACGCACTTTCCTACGCTGGGACTCATCAGGTAATCGTTGTATCTCCACAGGGCAGGTTCCATTTTAAAGGGGAAGAAATCGAGGCTTCCGCGTGTTGACATGCAGTTCCCAGGGCTCTAGGGCTCCCGGAAGGCTGGACCAGTTCTAGAAGGAGCGGGCCCTTCTGACTCCTGCAGGGAACACATCTGGTGGGAAGGCTGGTCAATAGACAATAGTGCGAGGAGGAGCTTTGCTGGGACATCCTTGAAAGGTTTCGTCCCCTTGTCTCTCTGTCTGAATAAACCTCAGGGGAGACAGGACCCGGAGGGCTGCGCTGTCACTGGATGGGCCACCTTTTGAACTTGGGAAATTTATCAGCTGTAACACCAGAATGGACAGTGTTGGGTCCTAAGGAAGTTGCTGGAGAAACAGAAATAATGCAATATCATGTCTTCTTGAAGGAGTTTACAGTCCGGTGGGGGAGACCTCCTGGTAAGAAACTATACCAAAACAAACAAACAAAACAAAATAAAACAAAAATGATATAAGGGTATGTATGCCGTGTGACCCAGGAGAAAAGGCAGAAGCTCCTGGGTCTGTGATGCATTTTCCGACGTCAGTTACTGGAGTTCAAGCCCTCCGATTCTGTCTTCATTCTGCTTTTAAAAAGCAGTCCCTGATCAGAGAACAATATTAATATTTTTCCTGTTAGTAATAAACTGGTTATTTTCCCAGTCAAAATCTCCCTCAGTGGGGTTCCGGAATCTCCCACAGTGGGCTTCCAGAATCTCCCACAGTAGGGTTCCGGACCGTCCACTCTGCCTGTGCTAACACCGAGGTGTCTCCGAGGCACCCTGCACCCCAGCCTGCCAGCCGCAGCGCCGAGGGGCCCCGGAGTCTTTCAGCAAACATTGGAAAAGTCTCAACCATCAGAGCTACCATGAGACAGAATCTTCGACTTGGCAATGAGAAGCAGGAGAATTTGTTTTTAGCTTTTTAAAAATAAAAATGCCCATCTTTAAGTCGACACATGTTCCTGTTTTGGCATTTCCAACCATCGTTATAAAAAGAGAGAGAGAGAGAAAAAAAAAGTTTCAACTTACCTTTGAATCTAAAAATGAACTTTCTTTTCAGTCCTCATTGCTAAAGCCCTCATGGCTTACTTTGAGAGAGGAGAAATGACTACCCCATGCCCAGACTTGGCAGTCACGGCGAGGGTGGGGGGCGCCGGCCAGGAGAGTAAGGTCCGAATGGGCACACGCAGGGGAGACCCATCTGAAGGGAAAACCAGCGCTTTGGCTTCCCTGCCTCTGCTGACCCAGCTGGGGGTAGAGGGACGATGGCCAGGAAGGGTTGTGGCCGTCAGTCTGCCATCTCTGCTTCGAGTTTCCACTAAGTATAACCTCTGGGTCAGGAAGCAGAACCTTCTGATGTCTTATTTTCTGTCATTGGTTTGGTCTTACTTCCCAGAAGCCATGGAGTGTCTGAAGTTTTGTTACAGATTCTGGGTGGTGACTTCTGCTGTCCCTCCCCCTGGAAGTGTGGGGGGTACCCTCAGCTCCCAGGGCTCGGTGTCCTGTGTCCTGATCTGGCGATGGCGCCCCTTTGGCAGAGCTGCGGGAGGATTTATTGCAGGAAATGTGTTTAACATGATGCTCGACACAAGTTAAATAGTAAAAAAAAAAGTTACCGATTTGATCATAATGACAATGGCTATCCGTTCTTGCTAATCCTCACAACCATTGTTTAAAATAGATTCGGTTGTATCCATTTTGCAGATGAAAACAACTGAGGCTAACAGTTCAGGTAATCTTCTCTAAGGCATTCTCAGAAACATGTTGGAACTTAAAGTGAAACAAGGTCTCTATTATCTTTGGATTTGGCCACTGCCTCATCCTGTTTGCTGCCGGAATGATTTCCCCGTCTCTTGGGCCATTCTCAGGACCCAAGTATTTGGACTGAAAAATGAAACACTTTATCGGTCATTCAATTTGTTCTTTTGACTCTACAAAGCCCAGATATCATACTTCTTATTTTTTGCCACTTGGTGGGACTAAATTTCACAGATAATGACCATTTGTCAAAGACCCACCATGGGACTGGAACCTGAGACCCACCCTCCTGACAGCAAAATAAACAGCAGGTGTCATCATCCTGATTTACTATTAATCCTAGGACTAGTCAGTTTTATTCATGCTTGCTGACCCCTGGGAGTGAGTTGTTTCTTTTTTTCTTCAAAAAATAAAATTAGTTTCAGTTATAGTTTTATTAACTTAAAATCATGTTTGTTTGATAACCAATTTATGGAAACAAGAAGAACATACAATTGCTTTTTTTTAATGTTGCCTTGCACATTTTTAAAATAAAAATTTCTGTACGATCGTACTCTGGATGGTCAGGAGGGACGAGGACGTACATGAACGTTCATGCTACTCAAAGAGATAAGTTTGACTGGTCAGTGGCGCCAGAAACAAAAGCCAGGTCCACTCACTTTGAAAAGCTACAGCTCTTTCAAAACCCTGGCTTTGTACAGTTTGTTCAAAGTCTTGAAGCAATGGGTCCAGAAATGGTCTTACATTTCCCCGGAGAGGACTGACCACTCTGGGAGCAAGAGCTGGAGACGTGCGAAGAAGAAAGAAATTGGGCAGCTAGAAATGTCGTCTGAGGTGCAATCAAAGCAGCTCTCTCCGTTATAAAATTGTAGGGTCTTCATTGTCTGTTTTCCAATTCTTTGGGCCTAATTATTGTTGATATTTTCTATAGAAAGGGAAATGTGTTTCAATTTAAACAGGAACCAACAAAAATCCCTTGAAAATAAAACGTAATGAAATGCATTTGGAAAACTCTTTTAAAAAATAGCAAGAATGACTTGATAATTTTGTGAAGAGTTCTAAGGAAGCGAAGGAAGGAACACTTGGAAATGACCATATACTGTGTCACATTCTGAGATATTGATTTCTGGGATTAGGCGGCAGCTGTCTGAGGGTCTTTTGTTTATGATATTTGAATTGTAAATAATAATAATAATAATAATAATGAAAGAGAAACATTCTTACTTTCCCTTAATTTTCTTTTGAGTTTTTGTTCTATGCTTTAGACAAAAAAAAAAAAAAAAAAAAGGTGAGATTACCCTGTGTAGACTTCCTTGTGCCCCACATTTGAATATTTAGGGAAAACATTGGAAACATACATAAACATACTAAGAAGACAGCAACACAAAACCATGTTCTATAAACATTGAGACATATTTTTCAGTCTTTTCTCCCTTTGTGAAAATAAACTATATGGGGTAATACAAGCATGCATCCATTTTTCTTAGTGAAATAAATTAGAATGTCATAAATATCTTCATTTTTTTCCCCAAAAAGACAAGAACCGTCATGCATTTTATTTCTTTTTCATTTTATTTATCCTCTACTCCAGTCAGGTTTATATTTTCACTGCCCATGTTATCGTTGCCTACAGTTTTAGTTGGGCTTTGTTAAAACTTGTACATAAATCATGTTCTAATTTATACGGGCAGTAGTGACTTAGAATCACCGCTGTCTGACCAATTTCTTAGCTCACTGGTTGTGCACATATTCCATTACTTCCTTCCGGTTCTTGTTTTTCCTGCTACGGAAAATTTAGAACACGTTGTGGCTTTCTGGATTCTTTTATGTCCAAGAGTCGTTTGTTTTACACTCACTCAAAAATGTTTTCTTTTTCCTGGGTTTAAAATTTTTTATTTAAAGTTATTTAAAAAAATAATAATAATAATAATACTATTACAGGGCAAGACTGTGTGACATACTCTAAACGTTTTTAGAGCAATGAAAATTACCATAATTTTTATTACCGAGGGCGGAGTCTTATAGCAAATTCACGCGAAGATGTTAGTGATGTGATATAACAGAACTATATTGCTCATTCATATGTGTTCCTGGGAAGTGGATATAGAGTTGGTGGCCGTCCACACTGTAATTCATGGACCTGATTGTCCTCACTCTTTTGTCTTCACTGTCCCCAACCACACTGGAATTTTTTGCCATTTGCCTGAGGATAAGAAATGAGAGCATGGTAAAGATACACGATTTCTTAACCATTCATCTTAAAACTGACATGCCACCCTTATAAACATTCCATTAGAGAGAATGAGTTATATGTCCTTATCTAAATTCAGTGGGGCTGGGTGGTACAGCTGGGGCTGGGCTGGTATTTTGTCACAATAATTCCCTATTTTTTGGAAGGAGAATACAAATAATACGATATACTTTTTTTTTAACATAATTTACAGGCTTTCTGCTTTGTACAGACAACTTCGATATGTGTGCATTTTTAGGGAGTTATGTTTTTAATTAATAATTTTGAAAGTAGTGCACTAGTGTTTGCTGGCATTGTCACGTTTCTGATAAATCTCACATAAATTGGATCTTCTGCTCCTTGCGGATAATGTGATGTTTTTCTTGGTGACCTATCATTTTTTTTTTAAATTCTTGATTATCATAAGTTCAATAACAGTTGATAAAGATGGTTGTTTATGTTCTTTCCTTAATTCTGATGCGTGGTTGGTGGGCTCTTTCCAACTCATGTGCCATGAATTCCTTTAATTCCAGGCAACACTCAGCCAGTCTATCTTTATTTAGAAGGCTGTGGAAATTTCTGGATTTATTCTGCTTTTCTTTCAAATTTTCTGCCTCTTTGCTCTATATTCTGAGGAGATTCTTCACATGAAAATTCTCATTTTTGTTATTTAACATTTATCTGTGTTCAATTGGTTTTTTAACATTTCTTTTGAATACTTTATTTTGATTTTTTGGAGATTTTATTTACAAAGTCTTTCATGTTTTACCTTCAAAACTCATCAAACTTATCATTAAGGTATCTTTATGTAAGCATAAGTAAACGTCATTTAAAACCCTACCTGATGGCTCTCTCTGTTCTGTTTCTGAGGAATGTCCGCCATGTGGTGAGCTTCGTAGTTTTTTTATCAAGGGGAATCCCCACTGTCCTGCCATCGAGTTACCACGTGGATGGATCTTGAGGCTCTGACTGTCCGTGCACTGGGGAGCGTCTATCTGTTCTCTCGATTACGTCTAAGACTTTCTCTTGTCTGCCATGTCTACAGTTTCACTGTGATGTATTTAGGGGCATGTATGTGAGGTGCCCTGTCCATAGACCGGATGTTTAGAGCAGAAGCGTTCGGGGTGGTCAGGCTTGACAATTTGCACCTCTCTTCGTAGCCGTCTTCCCCTTGTACCCCTCTCCCCCAAACACAATCACGGCGGAGAACATTTTCATTGCCTTTGTCTCCCAATGTTCCTCTTTCCCTGAAGCTCTTTCTCATCTTTGATAATTAGTTTTTTCTATTCATGGACTGCATATAAATGGAATCATACAGTACGTATGGCCTGTGTCCAAACTCCTTTACGTAATATCTGTGAGATTCATTCGTGTCGGTGCATTTATCAGTAGTTTTTTGTAGAGTTGAAGAGTGCTCCATTGTACTGTTATAGAACAACTCTTTAATCCATTCAGCAGTTAATAGTTATTTGGATTGTTTGCAATTTTTATATGATCACAAATAAGATTGCCATGAACATTCTTTTACAAGAGTTTATGTAAACAGAAGTTTTGTTTTTCTTGGATACATTATTCGGATTTTGTGGCTCATAGGATAGGTGTATATTTAACTTTCTAATAAACCGTCAAATAGTTCTTCAAAGTAATTGTGCCGTTTTAGATTCCCCCAGCAATTTATGAGCATTCCAATTACTCTATGTCCTCACAGGTATTAGATACTGTCTGTGGTTTTTATATTAGGTATTCTTGTGGGCAGGAATAAGCAGCTCTGTGATTTTATATGACACTTCTCAATGCCTGTTACTTTAGAAAAATCTGACCTGCTGGGATTCTGACTGGAATTATAGATAGCCTGTAAATAATTAGGGGACAATTGCCATCTTAACAATATTGAATTTTCCAATTTATAAACATGGCATACATCCTCATTAGTTAGGTATTTTAAAATATCTTTCACCAAATTTTGTTTATTTCTAGATTTCAATGTAAAAAATCTTATGTATTTCTTATTAATGATATTCAATTTGATATTTTTATAATTTTTTAAATGATGATGAATTTTTAATTTCATTTAAAAATATTTTTGCTAGATTATGGAACTTCAACTGTTTTATATATTAGCCTGGCATCTCTCAACTTTACTAAATTTCAACATTATTTCTAGTAATATTTATATATAGTCCATATGGTTTTTTATGCACACAATCATTTTATCTGTGAGTCATGGTGGTTACACTTATTGTTTTCAAATATTTAAGCCCTTATTTTCTTGTCTTATTGCTCTAGTCTTGACAGATGACATTCTTGCCTTACTCCTGACCTCGGAGAAAAAGTATTTAATATTTTGAAATCTAGTATCATTGGGCTGTCAATATTTCCTAAGTGTCTATTATCAGATTGAGGAAATTTCTTTTTATCCTTACTTTTCTAAGAATTTTTGCCCTAAATAAAGAATGAATTTGATCAAACACATATATTAAAACAATATTATTTTTTTTCTTATTCATTTACGTGGTGAATTATATTAATTGCTTTCTAAGTACAAACAGGCAAATAACCCAGTCGAGTCTACATCTCACAGAATTGTGAGGTATTATCCTTTTTATATATTGCTGGATTTCTTCTGCTGATATGTCAGAAAATTTCCATCTAATTTCATGAGAATACTAGAGTATAATTCCTGTTTAAAAATTTCATTGTCAAGTTTGGATAGCAGAGATGTTCTGACATCATAATAAGATGGAAACTGTTCTTCTCTTTTATATCTATATTTTTAAAGAATGTAAGATTTTCTTTTTCCTTAAAATTTTTGGAATTCATCAGTAAAGCTATGGTGGCCAGAGGCTTGTTTTCATTTTGTATTGCAGGCAGGTGTGGGGACAGATTAATGGCTTCTCAGAGACGCTCAGCCCCAGGAGAAGTGGGTTTTGGTGTCCTAGCCCCCTGGCCAGGCACTCTGTGACAGCGCCCCCAGCTGGCCAAGATCGCATCTGAGTCTTCTGTGTTACTGGTTTCTTCTGAATGTGTTTCATCTACGAAACTATATAATACCATGTTAATCTCTACATTCTAGATCTTCTGTTTTGTAAATCTCTAGGTGATTAGATCTAGCCATTTTCAGTGAATTTTCTTTAAATTATGATGAGTTTTATAGTTCTGTGAGCTTTTTTCTTTTATGGAATTTCATTGAAAATATTGCCTTGCCCAGACTAAGGGCAAGCTCTCCAGAGAGGTTCTGTCTCTCTTTTCACCATAAACTCAGAAATATCAAATATACATATATTTCAAAATGTCTCTTCCGTAGTATCATGTTTACAAACCTTCAGAACTGATATCTCCCCACTCTCTGATCCTTCTTTGAAACAGAAAGAATTTCATTGTTGACCCATTGTAACTATAGGTGAATTCATTTTTTGCTATTCATTGAAGAAACTTTTATTTTGGCAATGGAATCTCAATTACACTTATTTTAAAGGCCTAATATTTTGTCCTCTGTCTCTACATGGTCATTCAAGAATATCTAAATTATGAAGATAAGAACTGGAATTTTATTGGTAGTTTATTAACTTACTCTCGCATTCTTATTTATACTGAGGAAATGCAGGTAAAAATGTTCTCAATCTTAATGTTGACATGTCTTTTCCATGAGACACAGTATCAAAAGCTATTAAAGATTGATCCATTGAAAATGTCAACATTTAAAAATGCTTATTAAAAAGAAGTTAAAAGGCAAGTAATAATCCAGGAAGAAATACCTACGTATACCAGCAAAACACCTACATAGTGTTTATATGTGTATCAAAATACAGAGAAATGTTATCTGAATATATGCGGAAGTCATATAAATATGGACAGTAATAACACAATAAGAAAGCCAAAACTTATGAGCTGGCAATGAAGAGTTGAGGAAATAACAAAAGGCTAATAAACATGTGTAAACAGATTCTCTCTATAAAATAACATCAAGCAAATGTTAATTAAGACAACAATGATGCACTCATTTTCAGTCATCAGGCTGAAGACAGTTAAAAAGTTAAGAGTATCAAGTTTTGATAGTAGGATGGAGGAGCTGTTGACCTACCTTTAGGTCAATTAGAAGGGGCATGCGTATATCTTTTGGGCCAAGGTTGACAACAGGTAACTGAAATGTGAGAAGCCAAACCCCAGACATAGGAGGACTACTGTATACCCATAGACACCATATTACAAACAAGATAATGCATAAAAAGTTATCCAGAAAGATAAATGCCCAATTGAATGGCGATTCACCTGGGGCAGGTACAAGCTATTTACAGAGGACTTCAGAAATAGAAACTAACCCCTTATACCAAACTCTATTGTTTATTATTCCAAGAATTTTTCTTGCTCATATATTATTCTTGTGCCTGACCCACACTTAGAAGTAGCACCTCCTATGAAAACAGTAGTTTTTCACCTGTGCCTTTGTAAATAAAACTCTTGTAAAATCCCTATGGAACTTGAAGAAAACCATCTCTCCACCAACACTTTATGTGCTTCTTTGAAGAGATGTTATCTTCTGGTTGAGGACAACTGTGGTAAGTACTGAATAAATGATGATTCTAAGGATGGTAATAATCATGATGATAATAACAGTCTACAGAAGCATGTTTGTTTTGGGTGTGTCAGGTCCAGATCCTATCTATGTCATATATCTAGTGAGCTTCCTTCCCTCTCTCCCTCCCTCTCTCCCTCCTTCTCTCCCTCCCTCTCTCCCTCCCTCTCTCCCTCATTCTCTTCCTCCCTCCTTTCTTCCCTCCATTCTTTCCTCCCTTCCTGTCTCTTTCCTTTTCTTCTTTCCTTCTTTTCAGTTTTCTTAGTATCCACTATGCATCGTGCTGCATTTGGATAACCTGTCAATGAATAATGCCTGTCCCTGTCCTCTAGTCCATCTCCTCTCTCATACAAATGTTGACTATGTTGAGAAAGCCAGGAAGAGTGGCCCCTATAACTCAGAAGCCAACCCTCTTACAGAAATTCTCAGTAGGTACCTTCTTACAGTTCCAGGGCCGGAACCTAAGAGACTCCAGCTGCAGTGGAGGCAGAAAGTCTTAAGGTGTCAGCTTTCTAACTTCTATAATTAAGGCAGGTCAGCAAAAGGGAAGTGGGAATGTGTGTTGAGTGAGGCAACACTTAAGATAATCATGATACTACTTTCTGGCAGACAGGGACAGAGTACTGGGGCAGCCCACTTTGAGAGCTCGGCAGGAGGGCGGGCTAGCTCATGGCTGTGTAGTCGTGCAGTCATCATGAGTGTCTGCATCACCCACAGCCGGTACCTGCAGCAATGGTGGGAGCAGTCACGGAGAATGACACTCACTATGCGTTGAATGAATGAAGCGACGTAACAAAACGTCCTTTTTGTCACAGTTGCCAATTATTTAGTGCCCATTTTGTGTCAGATTGTGTAATAGGTCACTTCATCCATACAATTTAGTTCAGTCTCACCAAAATCTTCTTTGACTAGCAGAATCTGAGATTTAGAGATGTTTATATAACCTACCAAATATCAAATAGCTACTAAGTTGGAAAGCCAAAGCTCAAACCCAGTTGTCTGGGATTTTTCTCTCCACCAGCAGTAACTCCACCCACATGGACATCATCTGCTTATGAGCTATTAGCATTTTACTGTCTGTGTTTACTATTCTTATAGAAAAATAAAAAGAAAAGAAGATGAAGTCTTTGAAGACAACAGCCAATGCAATTTTAGTAAGTATAGTATTTATAGGACTCTGCAATTAATTTACAAAAATTTTTACACAAAAATTTGCCCTGATGATCTTGTTCTTTGGGGACACCAATTGTCTCCTCTGGGATGTTTTGCTACACTAAAGGCAATTATTGTTGCTTCTAGCTGTAATAAAAAAATAACTGAAACAGATAGAAGTGTCTTCGTTGAAATTGAGCTGAAACTCCCACTGTGGAAATAATCAGAAAATTAAAAGCTCTGCAATCTTGCAAATAACATTGCAACTTAATATTATTGGAACATAACATTATTATCTCTTTTTATAGGGAAAACAAACATAAATATATTTTCAAATGACACCATGATATTAGTTTTATTTTATTGGATGGGGAGCGAAAACAATAAGGTTTCAGGAGCGAGCAAATGAAACAATGAGGATTAATGAAGAAGTGATGGAGAACACAGGGCTATTCTTCCCGCAGGCCTCGGTCTCAGGCAGATAGTCCCAGTGCCATGGGACTCTACTCCCCTCTCCTGTGTGATGTTCTGGGGGGCCTTCCTCCCCAGGTCTCCATGGTGGCCACCAGGCAGAGGGGCTGCACCAGCCAGGCATTCCACTGGTGTGGCTCAATGAGGTTTTAGTTAATATTTATTGTAAGAGATTAAATCAAGTTCTTTTCTCCATCTCCCTTCCTCCCTCTCTCCCTGTCTTCTTCTTTTCCTTCCTCCCTCCTGCCTTTCCTTCCTTCTTTTTCCCTTTCTTCCTTCTCCTCTCTCTTCCTTCTTTCCTCCTCTCCTCTTTCCTTCTTTCCTTCCTTCCTTCCTCCCTCCCTCCCTCTCTCCCTCCCTTCCTTCCTTCCTTCCTTCTTTCCTTCTTTCTTTCCCTCCTTTTTCCCTTCCTTCCTCCTCCTCTCTCTTCCTTCTTTCCTCCTCTCATCTTTCCTTCTTTCCTTCCTTCCTTCCTTCCTTCCTCCCTCCCTCCCTCTCTTCTTCCCTCCCTCCCTTCCTTCCTTCCTTCCTTCCTTCCTTCCTTCCTTCCTTCTTTCCTTCCTTTTTTCTTTCTTCCTTTCCTTCCATCTTTTTCTCTTCCTTCCTTCCTTCCTTCCTTCCTTCCTTCCTTCCTTCCTTCCTTCCTTCCTTCCTTCTTTCCTTTCTTCCTTCCTTCTTTTTTTCCTTCTTCCTTTCCTTCCGTCTTTTTCTCTTCCTTCCTTCCTTCCTTCCTTCCTTCCTTCCTTCCTTCCTTCCTTCCCTCCCTCCCTCCCTTCCTTCCTTCCTTCTTTCCTTCCTTCCTCTTTAGGACTGTGAGCTATGAGAGAACATACAATGGAATAGTTTATCTCTATAAGTAAAATATATACCATGAACCCAGATAATTAATCAAACATACATTTCCTACAGTCTCATTCCACAGAAAAAATTCCACTGGACACTCAGGATAAGACAACAGACATATCTCAATGTCTGGCTTCAAGAAACGTTGTGCCTGACTTTGCTCCTTTCCCTTGCAAAGATCTGGGGGCTACTGAGATGAACCAGTCTGGGAATGTGGACTAACAGGATGTGTTGATCCAAACACGAGTGAACTGAAGGCCACTTTACCATTTGCAGAAAGGTTGAAGTTGGTGGAAGAGACTGCTGGGTGGTGGTGAGGAAGGGTGTGGATGATTCCAGTTTCGGGTGAGTGGCAGGAATGTCAGAGCATTCACTGAAATTGTCCCCAAGTGTTGGAAAGTAGAGAAGTCTGAAAGTTGACACTTCAGTGACTTCTTTCAAGGAGAACATCAATCATATCTGCGTCAGATATTTTCTTAAGCAGTAAGGGGTAATTATGATTATTTATTTTTTCTCAGAATATCCCCACCATCTTTTGAAATGATTGCAAAGGCTCTCTGTCCTCTGGGTGGATAATCAAAGAGAAGTGTTTAGCTTCTCAGCTGCTCCGCTGCCATTGGGCAAGCAGTCGCTTCCTCTCCAAGGGGCTCAGCACCAAACCTACTCTGACTATCTCCTTGAAAGAACTAAGTGGAGTGGCTTCTGGGCTCTGTTTTGGGGACAGCGACACCACTATTGCAGGCTAATAAAGTGGAAAAAGGACAGGACTGGATTCCAGTTTGACACCTACATCTGCAAGTGACTAGCTCTAGGGTGCCACAAAATGACCTTGATATCTTTCCTCCTCAGTCTCTTCCTTTTCAAAATGGAAATAGTTCAGGGTCGTAGAACGTGGAGCAACACCTACCGCGTGGCCCAGAGCTTACTTTACAGAACAGGTCACCTATGGCCTTTCTGAGGTGACCTGAGTTCTATGCATGAGGGCTGGGAGTCCAAGCTCAGTCATCAATCAAGTGGTACTTTCCACTTTGTCACCATCCTATGTGCATACTGCTATCTCTCCAGAAACCTGTCATTAAATGTTCTTGACTCCCTTGGCTGAATTCTCCCTTAATGTCACCCTATTCTGAATATAATGTCAAATAGGATTTAGCCAGTTTATAGTGAGGTCAAGACATGGGCCAACCCATCAATGGTTCGTTTCTGGGCTTTCTAGCATCTAAAATAGGGACCAAAGGGATTTAGAAAGTGGAGGCTGTTTCCTTCTTCCTGAGTGTTGAGCGATGACGCCGGGGCCAGGTTAAGACACAGCTCTGGGGCTTTCCTCTAGTTTTCTTTCCTGACTCGGTCTCTGCCTCAAGTTGAAGTGAATTGGCTGGAAATGGAATTTATACAAAATACTGGCAACTTCCTTTTGGGATTACTCTGCTTAAAGAGCCTTTTCATGATCAGATAAGTGCTGTGACATATCTATTTATATGAGGGGTTTGCATATGATTTAGATGTGACCTTCCTGAAGAGTGAAGAGTTGCTTCTCTTTTGTCCAAAGTGCTTCATATCTAAATCATAAGGTAAAGATAGGCTCACCCCTTGGCTCACTCGTTCAAGGGCATCTTGCTTCATTTGAGTTCGGCCCGCCGCATTCTAAATAAGGTATTGCTTATTGCGTGTCCAATGCACCTGTGGTACCGTGCAAGGCCGTGGGTAGGACGCACGCAGCCTGTCTCACTCCTGTCACTGCTAGTGCACACACCAAAGCACACCCTCCTTCCACGGGCTTGTCTCTTTGTCCTTGAGTCCTTGAGCATGGTGTGTCCTCCAGTGTAGGAAAGGTCGGGAGCTCCTCCTGAGTTCCCTGTCTCCCAGTCTCTGTCAGAATCCGAAGCCCTGAGGAAAATGTCTGACCCTTCAAATTCATAAGCAGTGTTAGTAACTTCCTTCAAGGGCTCTCAAAGGACTCACCACCTCTATTTTAGCACTCACCTTTTTCCATCTGATGGAGTCCCGTAACAATACCATCACATGGTGAGTTCACTCTATGTGTGTGTGTGTGTGGTTGTGCGTCTGTGTGTCTGTCTGTCTCCTGAGATATGACTATACGATCAGACGATGGCAGAACCCTAGATGACAACAGAACACTGACCCACAGTCTCTCCAGCCACCAGCCCAGGAAGCCAAACCACCAGTGTAAAGCCAGTAGCCGGGGTCACCATCACAGCAGCCTGTGTCATGCAGGTTCGCATTAGATTCGAACAGTCGGTAGTGAAACAACGGAGCCAAGAACTGGTGAGCCATCAGCTTTAATTCTAGCTTGCACCCGGCGGGCAAGCATAAACACACACTGGGCTCCAAAACCCATACATTCAGTGCTCACAAAGCTACTGACTTATCCGAGTTTCCTAAAATCAAAGGTTTCTAGCTCACCAGACTTATTCACCTCTGTTCCCCATCTCCTCCAGCACAAACTCTTAACAAACTGGCTTCTCCCTCAGCACTGTGCCATCTTGGCTGCTTCTCCTCTCCTCCACGTGGCCTTAATCTGCTCTCCTCTCTTCACTTCAGGAACCAAGCGAGAGAGATCAAGCTACTGCTCTTTCCCACTTTATAGCAGACTCAAAACCTTTAATCCAATTATACAAACAAGGAAGTCTCTGATACAAAGTCACCCGTCTGAGGCATAATGGGATTCCTCCCTACATCACCACCCTACATCATCCAATCAGTCAAGAGTGTGGAGAAGAGCTTACTCTTAAAACAAAGCCTTAAGCTATAACGACCCGGCCTGCTTACATTACAGCCTTTCCCCCACAGCCATCACAAGCATAAGGGCAAATAATATCACCTGGGTGACGGGCTTCCATGTGGGCAGCACCATCTTTAACAAAGTGAGCATATTATATTTTATCTGCCGAACAACCAGCTCTGTGGCCATTGGCTCAGAATGTGGTTAGAACACGTGACTAAACCTTAGTCAATGACTGCCAGCTTCCCCATCTCCACATACCCCCACTTCTAGCTCAGAACTGACCAGAGAAAGCCAGATGTGTTCCCCAAACCAACCCCAGAGAATGCCTGCCCCGGTCAGCCGCCGTCAGGACCCCCGGGCCAGTAGCCTCCAATCAGGGCGCTCCTGAACCTTCACTTGGTTCTCATCAAACTTCCCCATCTCCTGCTTGCCCTCGGGCCCCTGACAATCAATCACGAATGACAGGTGCTGGTTTCTGTATGGCAAACTCTGCGTTGGTAGACTCTGTCTGTCCTCACTTAGGTGATCTACATGTATTTCCATATTCCCAGGACTGTGAACAACAGATCTTGTGAGTCCCATCTTACTCAGGAGAACCCGGGAGGGTTGGACACAGGCACTGAGCTACTCAGTGTGGCTGGTTCTCATGGCCGAATCGACAGAACTGACACCTGAATCCGTATCTCTCTGACTCCGAGGCTAGTGCTCTTCCTATTGTGTGCTCTCCTACTAAGCGCTCGCTGAAGGCAAGGCCTGTGCCTTATTCATCTTTGCATCTGCCCTATGGGGACTGGTGCACGGTATGTGCCCATCACCTAGTCAAGAACTTGGGCTGTCGCTGAAGTTCCCGGGAAGTATGTCTGTGCCGTTACTAAGAGGTCTGCCCTTCTGAAGGCAGACGATGTAAGGAAGTTCTGGTGAGCATTCGTGTTCTCAGAAAAAAATGCGGACTGTTATTTATTGCAAAAAATATCAAGAATCATTTTTTAACATACTGCTTAACAATAATTCTTGGAAATAATTCCCCTATGGTGGAATAATAAAAAGTAAGTGAAAAGAGCTGCAAATGTTGCTTAGGAGCAAAGATGTGAAGTACTCCTCTCCTTGGGTTTGCTTGGCATGTTTGAATAACAGGCTTTGTTGGCTGGCCTTGTGTGGTAAATTACAAACCCAACCATTGTGGCCCCCGGAGTGGGTGCCCCCGGGCCGAGTGCCAGTGGTCTGGGCAGCCACACGAGCAGGGCACTGTGAGGTGAAAGCCATTCTGAAGCGTCCACTTTGCTGGGATCTAAAGTCCCTGATTTATTAATGAAGCTATTTATAAAATAGCTTTTTCATCGTTTTATTTTTTTCCTTTGATTTTCTTTTCTTCTATAGGAGTTTAACAGCTTTGGGATAACTCTAAAGCAGGAACGTAACACAGAAGGAGCGTCCATTGTGGAAGACGCACACAGTTCTTTTACAGGTGTGGACAGGTTGCTTGGGCAATAACGTAAATAGGGTGTTTTTAACAGATGAATTCTCTTGCCACAGCCAGGACTGGGCTCTACTCTGAACTCACTGTTTCGAGCAAGACAGCTCACATCACTCCTCCCCCCACCCCCGTTTTGTTCAATTTATTGGGTGATGTTGGTTAATATGATTATCTAGGTTTCTGGTATACATTTCTATGAGATATGATCTGTGTAGTGCATGGTGTGGCCGCCACCCAAAGTCAAACCTTCTGTCAGCATACATTTGACCGTCTTCACCCTTTAGTGACCTCACCATCCTCCCCTCTGGTAGCCACCATACTGCTGTCTGTGTCTATGGGCTGTGGTTTGCTTTGCTTGTGCATCCACCTATTGCTTTCTGTTTTAGATCCTACATATGAGTGGAATCACAGGGTTAGCTTTTCTGTCTGACTGATTTCCATCAGCACAACAGTCTCAAGGTCCACCCATGCTGTCCGAAACGGCAGTATTTCATCTTCTCTTATGGCTGCGTAGTGGTCCATGTGTACTGCATCTTCTCTAATCACCTATCCGTGTCTCGTTCCTGGGAAGCCTCCATTGTTTAACCTATAATGTAGCTATGAGTGATGTCTGCCCTGTTTTGAAGACCAAATGAGAGGAAGTCTTTCACGAGTTCAGAAAGGCCTACAGATATCATCATTATTACAAGGCAAGCTATCCTGGCCAGTTTGGTAATGATAATCGACTACTTGTTTTCTGTAGAATGACGTAACACAATGAAATATTTGTCACAGAGTGGTGAAAGTTGTTGCTATCTATTGTGAAAAATATAGATTCCTGTGCTGACATCAAGAATCATGGAATTGTTACTATTTGTAAAGTCTTAAAAAAATCACAAGATAACTTTTGCCCTCTTATCTTTTGGAACCCAGAGAGTAGCTGCCCAACGTCAAAGAACATTGTCAGAGAACCTGGCTGAGTTCAAAAGGTTGTTGCTTCTAGGGGAAGACGAGATGGAAGGGCTTTAAGAAGGTGGTGTGTTTGAACAGAATTTGAGTTTTATTGGATTTGTTTTAGTGTGTTTTACCCCGAAGCAGAAACTCACATATTATTAAACCTTCACTTGTGAAGCCAGAAAAACAAGATGGCGGTGGGAAGCCATGATGTTAGGTTATGAGGGGGGTGAAAAATAGGACACAACCACAGTGTCCATGTACAATGTCAACATTCTGAGATGGAAATAGAATCTCTTTAGCAAAAGAGTACTTTTGCACAGCTTGTTATTTAGACCTTTGGGGTCTTTGTCTTCTGCCACAGATTCCTGGCCCAGTGTTCCTTAGAGAATGCTGGCATCTCTCAGCTGCACTGAAGGAGCCAAACGGTGATGGTGCATCTCCTTGGCTCAGGTTCCTCCTGATGGGGCTGAGTCTTCACCCTGAGGAACGGTTCTCAAGGCGGTACAGAAATCAGTGACCCAGGAACGTGACACCTGGTGACCCATTGGTCCAGTTGCCGTTTTCAATGTAGAGTCTTCTTCCAAGTACTTTTTTCCTGTCCCAGCCAAGCAGTTCTGTGCTTTGTTTGAACAGGGGTTGGAGAGGAGGGTTGAACTCGCTGCTCTCAGTTAACATTGGCGGGGCCGTTTCTGAGCGGCCTGGTGCACACAATAACCTGTCCTCTGACTGGCCGATGGGGCTCCCTGATAAGGGCCACCTGATATGTCTTAATGGATGCACGCCTCTTTGGGGGGCATGCACATTCCTCAGATGTCTGGCTCCAACCCGACAGCCTTTTGAACTTCCTACATTCTGAAAGCCCATTACTTGACTTAGTAATTTGGGGAAAATTTGAAGGCTGTTTTTGTCAAGGTCTTTCAGACCTGTCAAAAGGGGAAGATGTGGTTTCTAAGAAAGGATTTTTAAAAATTATCTGTATAAATAATCAACACGCTCAGGTCTCTCTTTGACCCTGTGACGGCTCCCCCACACCCATCCAACATTCTTGCTTCAACAGAAGGGTTCTAACTAGCTGTCTCCTGTATGTCATACGCCAATAACTTATCAAATATCTACTCCAAAGCTTGCTTATTGGTCGGTCCCACAAAACTGTGATTTCCATGGGCCCTACTGGACTAGCTGTTATAACGTCTTACTGAAGCTCTTCTGCCCTGATCTTGGACTTTCTGCTACGTTTGACCAGGACACCCACCCATACCTTTATGGGACATCTTATCCTGTATTTTTCTTACTTTTTCCGTTTTTGTTTTGTTTTTTTTTAGAGTAGCGCTCTCCAGAAGCAGATTCTAACGTCAAGTCCAGGGTACAAGGTATTTATTAGGAATCAACACCTGACAGGGGATGGGGGAGGAGAAGGTGACCGTCGATGTAGGTACAGCAATGGCTTAGGTAACCCTGGGGACTCTGGAAGGAGGATGACTCATCAGAGTGGCCCACAAGGAGGAATGGGCAGGGGTTGATCAGCGTCCGGGAAAGACACGGCCTCAGGCAGAACAGCTCTTGGCAGTGGGGGAGATGCTGAAGGAGCTGATAGCGGGCACTCTTTACAAACCACACTCCCTGCAGGTGGGCGGCAGGTCGGGCTTAAAGGGCAATCTGGCTGAGGCGACCTTATGGCTGCCATGGCTGCCCCATGCCCCTTTGCACCAGGTGGTCACGCACACCCCTGAACCTGATGAAAGCCATTCCCCCTAGAAGACACATGCATGTGTGCCCACTGACAGACACCTTGCCAACCATTCGAAAGGGTTCACAAATGTTTCAAAACCCACCCAAGGGATTGTACAATAGATAAACCTAATCATAATCAAACCGCCATTCAATCTGATTCTTCTCACTCTAATTAAATTTACATCCAAGCGTATTCCAATGAAAACTCTAAAGCAGAGAGCTTCGGGGTTCTTTCTCCTGTATAATTTCTTCCTCACCTCCCACCTCCGAGCTGGGCCTCGGTTATCCTATTTACACAGCAGGAAACTGAGGTCCGGAGGGCCGACACGGAGTGCCTGAGAACATGCCGGAACCGAGTGGTCGATCAGGATGTGCCAGGTTCTCTTTGCTTCTACAGCTCCCATCTCCTCTATTCGATCTCCCATCCTCAAAGGGGTTCTCGACTCAAGGAGCCTGTAAGTCAAAAGGGACATGGGCGACCAGGAAAATACACACATAAACACGGAGCAAGGGCCAGGAGATAACCGTGACAATACAGGCAGGGACCACATTTATAGAAGAAGGAACATCCATCCCCTCAGGTTGGGGAAGCGTGGGGTAGCTCCCCGTCAGAGCTCATGGGAGCGTACTCACAGAGATAAGGAAGGGGGCTCTGTGTCCCATCACTCTTGACATTTCCGTGCAGATGCTTCCTAGACTTTAGCTGGTCATTTTAAAAGATGGTTATTAGGCATCCCTTCTGCCCATTTGACACCAATAATTGTCTTTTTTTTTTTTTAATTTAGTGAGAGGCGGTGAGGCAGAGACAGACTCCGGCATGCACCCCAACTGGAATCGACCTGGCAAGCCCACTAAGGGGCGACGCTCTGCCCATCTGGGACCCTTGTTTGGTTGCAACCGGAGCCATTTTTTATCACCTGAGGCAGAGGTTATGGAACCATCCTCGGCGCCCAGGGCCAACTTGCTCCGATCGAGCCATGGATGCAGGAGGGGACAAGAAGAGAGAGAGAGAGAAAGAGAAGGGAGGGGGAAGGGTGGGGAAGCAAATGGAAGCTTCTCCTGTGTGCCCTGGTTGGGAATCAAACCCGGGACATCAACACCTGGACAGACACTCTACCACTGAGCCAACTGGCCAGGGAAATAATTGTCTTCATATAAAATTGTATCATACATTTTACATACATATGCCTATATACCCTTTAAGAACTTCCATAGTTTGGGCAGGGGTGGTGGTGGCTCTGATGAGCATTCTGTACTTATGTGTCCTAAAGAAGGTAGGTATAGCACACATGTGTGTTAGACACTGTAATGTATATACGTTTGCCTGGTCGTAGTGACAGTCAACATTTCCTTTAGTAACTTCTTAATTTATTAAATAATGTCCCTGCACAGTGACCTGAGACTACAGGGCTAGGCCCACAGGAGGCATCCAAAAAATAGTCTACATGAATTAGTAAATGAGTTAGTATGAGAATGAGTGGGCAGACTCCTCAACGCCCAATCCACGGGCCCTCTCTACAGCCTCCTCCCCGTGGGCATCTGCTCTACCTCTGTAATCGTTGCAAAGCATGCAGACCCAGCACCTAAGCTCTCTGAGTCTCAGTTTCCCTATTCTTACCGTGAGGGCATTAGTAATGCCGGTCTTCTCCTAGCTGGTAGGAATCAGGTGAGTTAGCACAAGGAGTGTTTTGGGGCAGCCCCGACAGAGGAAGCACATGCTTTGAGCGAGCTATTAGCGGAGGCTTTTGCTACCGAGAGAGGAGGCAGCCAGGTGTGCCAAGACAGGCATTAGGGAATCCATCCGGCGGCACGTCGGGGTGAACTTTTGTCTGACACCTTATCCTGCCATTTGAAGGGTGTGAGGTCCACGCTCATGTTCTTCCCCTCTGAAATATGAGTGAGGCGGCTGCCAGAGCTTTTGGGAGGAAACGATAACACAGGGAAGGGGAACCAGGTGACCTGCCCTGTCTGCGTGAGCATTCTTCTCCTTGAGTTCCTGCAAGGACTGAATAGCAACAGGGAGCATGCTTGGGTCAGGGCAGCTCAGAGATAAGAACTGGCTCCCTGATCCAGCTAGTCAAAGGGCAAGCAGGAAATGACAAAGTCCTGTCCCAGTCTGACCTGGCGACAAGCAGGGCTGGGCAGGACATCAATCCCACAAGGGAAGTAAAGGTGAGTCCTTGAAAATCATGAAAGGTGAAGCCAGGAAGGAGTTCAGGGAGCTGCCAGAGTTTGTTGTCCCTGGATAGCAAGGAGGGACCCTCCAGGGTCGCCCGGGAGTTCACAGGCAAGACCAGAGACTCGAGTCAGCTGCGAGCCTGGCAGACATGGATGGGTGCCGGCGCCTGGCAGCTTTTCTGTTCCAGAGGCACTCCAAGCCGAGAGAGGGTGGGATTAGGAGGGTTTAAAGTATAAAAAATAAAACAAGCTGTGTGTGTGTGTGAGACAATTATTCTCTGAGACAGTGAGTGAAATCTGTGTCACGTTAAATAAGGGACAGGTCAGCAGGAAAACTAAGGAAGAAGAAAGATCTTGTACTTTTCTCCTTATAGGGCAGCAAGACAACATGCGGTCAGCGTGTGCCGGGGGGCAGCACCTGGTGCGATCCCGGCTGCGGCCCCTGCCGCAAGCTGTGCTGGCTGCCTCCCTTGTTGCTGTGAGCCACTCCCACGGCCTCAGGGAGATTATCCTCTTCCTCAGAACACCTCCCTCCTCCGGGGCAAGCCAGCAGTTCCCTGTCAATACTTCTCTGTTATCACGTGAGTGGGTGACTCGCCCAAAGGACCGCGAGCGTCACATGGCGGTCCAAGAGGAAAGCGCAAAATTCAATAGCAAGGTGAAGAGTTGGTTTTACTCCAGGTGGTGTCCTTCCTGGGGAGAAAAGGGCTCTCAGAGGCAGGGGAGCACCACTGGCACGTGAAATAACACCATCAGGTGATGGGCGCACCCGACAAGGACATACGCTCTAACTCATTCAGCAAACCCGGCCCCTCCCAGGGGAAGCGGCGCGTTCACTAACCCGACTGCTCGGCGCAGGAGCAGAAGGTTTAGAGAAGTGACGTGACTCATGCAGAATCACACATTTTCATGAGCGAGCGAGGAATAGCTTACAATCACAGAGGGGGAGGGCCATCCCCAGGGGGTGCTGGCTGCACCTTCTTCTCTCTGTAGGTCACTGTCCCCATGGCCATCTCAGCAATGGGCCGCTGGTAGCCATGGCTTTACTCAGCAGTCCTGCTCTCTAGCCAGTGTTGTATGACCAGGTGTGCACACCTGAGTGGATCTTGCAGGTGTGCAGAAGGACGGCCAGGGGTCAGAAGGAACGCAAGCGAACACTGGCAATTCTGCTACAACTAGCCTGACATTTGAATTTGTGTCTTTAAACAAAGTCTAAAGCAAATAAGCACCTCTGCTCTCCTCGCAAACAAGACTAAGACTTTTCAGCCTTCTAATTCACTCATACTTCCCCTAGGTTCCCAGTTATTAGTCACTATTTTAGTTCTAACTCATCCCTATGCGTGCAAGATTAACAGTAACAATAATCATGATTAGTATGATGTAAAATCAGTTCTGATTTAGCATTTCCAACATGAATTACCGACATGTTTAATAATCACGACTTTTTGCTTCCTACTTCTTCTGATTTAATATTCTGGGTTTGTTTTTTATTCTAATGAATGGAATTGATTGAGGGGACACTGCTTAACAAACGTATACAGGTTTCGTGTGCACGGTTCCACTGCACGTCCTCCGCGCACAGAGGTTTTCTTAAAGGGTCTCTCCCTGTGGCCCCTTCCATGAAGACTTGTGGCTAGAATTCTCTTTGTTTTGAACTAGCTGAGCATTGGCTTGTTGAATTTGATAATGACAGTGTCAACGACAGCTCATAGAGCGTCCCTTAAAACAGTGGCTAAAACTAATTCGGGTTTTCTTTTTCCCATTTAATGACACCATCCGGCAGACCATGCTAGGCGTCTGTTTCAATGGCCTGTGGTCAATTCGCTGCCACAACATGGTGGCAGGAGCTCCAGCCTTCTCTCCAGTTTCAGGCAAAACCCGCAGAAAAGGTAGGAAGTATAAATGACATCGCTACCGACTTAGACCCTTCCAAACAAGGGACTGGGAGCTTCATTTCTAGGTGTGCCTGAGCCATTGGCACTGCAAGACTTGTCTTCCCAAAATTCTCCATGTTCTTCTCGCATGCCTCTTCTGACGGACAAGTTTGAGAGCTGCTGTATTTTTAAGCACTTGTTTTCTGGGGTTTCTTTTTTTCTCTTAATCCTTCTGAAAGAAATGCTTTTAGAATTCCTCTAGCCGCCCATGTACTGATTCTCTTGTTTTCTATGTCAAGACTACTGTTATTAAAATTAAAAACACTTTTTTAACGATGATATTTTTGATATTCAGGCTTTCTAAGTGGTTGGTTTTTCTTTGTTATTCCTTGCAACACAGGCGGCATTCCTTACATCCTTGTGAAGACTGACTATTCTTATGATGACTACCTTTCCAACTTTCCAACTTGGCATGGCTCCACAGGTCTAAGTTTGCTCGTTATTTACCCCGTGAACTATCATTTGTGGAGGTGTGGGCTGTGTAATTCAGATGTTCTAGGTCATTTTCCATGGGCCTTACCTTGAGTGGACATTCTCTTGCCTGCATGGCTCAGGGGTGGGGTGTCCCTTCGGAAACTTTGAGGTCTGCCTATGCTCAGGCCATGTGGAGCTCACCGGCTGTGAATCAACGTGTGGGGCCATGCGCTGCCTTCCTGCCGGCCGTGGGCTGCTGTGGTTAACTTGATTTCTGCACGATCGCTATACGAGTCTGGGGTCTTCATTCCTCATCAGCTCCTTCCACTATGGCTTACAGGAGGTGGTGAGCTTCCGGCCAGTGGGTTGAGGTACTCTGGTCCCTGCTCCCAGAAGGAACAATTCTTCACTTCACACTTGTTATTTTCTTTCTTCTTGCTGCCCTTGGACTTGTCCTCCAGACCCTCACCCCCGGCGGTGAGCAGGGGCTCAGGAATCCTGCTCGGAAAGCCGAAGTCTGGCCCACATCTCCCTGTTCGGACCACAGGCTCAAACATCTGGGTTTCCTCTGCATTTTTTCTTTCTGGCTTAAGAGCTCCGCTAAATATTTGTTGGAAAAACTTATCTATGTCATTGAATATTCCCATGTGTTTGGAGCAGGAAGCATGGTGTTCACGTGCTTCATAAGCCGTGTGGCCCTGAAATCAGACCCCACAGCCTGTCAGGGGATGGTGGTGGCGGGGTTGAGGCACACTGTTTGCTCAGGGCTGGCTGCCTGGGTTGAGACTGCAGACCTTGGAGGTCTCAGACCAGTCAGCCTGGGTGTTGTGCACCTGCCTGGAGGTGCAGATGCAGAGAAAGCGTGATGGACGAGGCACGTTTGCTGAGTGGGGCCAAGCCAGGAAGGGAGCCGGCTGGGCTCCCAACAGCTTCCCGGTGTCTGTTCCTGGTCTCTCCCCAAACCACACTATACTCTCTGCCTTTGGTTCCGTAAGACTGCCAATCATCCTCTTTGTGTTTGTGGGTGTGTGTGAGTTCACCAAAGTGGTTTTCTATTCATGAAAACAAAGTATTCTTTCCAACACGGGGAAGTAAGGTTCATGTCCAGCAAAAACTCCACTCAGATGATCTGATGGCTGTGAGAATGGGTCGGCTGGTGTGGTCAGCAGCAGAGGCTAGCATCAGTCATTTCAAGGAACACATCTGGGATAAAAGCAGGTCAATAAGCCATAAGCCACAGAGCGTCTGACACCAGCCGGAGCACTTGCCTTGGGAGTGGACAGTGTTTCATTGTGCCTTGCTTGTTGAGCGAGCCAAAGCCAGGGCGTTAACCGTTCAAGCTCTCAGATTTGTAATCTGTGAAGAGTTGGGCTACTTGAAAGCTGAAAAGTGTCAGTGCAGTTGACGCAGACAAAGCAGACATTGATAAATGCACATCCTCCGTTCCTACCCTTACCGGATCAGGAGCAGGCAGGCACTCAAGAAACGAAGACCTAGTGCTGACTGTGCTAGGAGACTCCTGGGAGAGGGATCCGGTGTAACATTGGGGCCGGTGGCCAAGGCGGCATGTGTGCACAGGGAGGAGGCCCATGTCCCATCTTCAGCTGTCCTTGGAGGAGGGCTCTGTGGCTTGATTTTTGGAGGCGGAAGCCTGCTCCGTCTGATCAGTGGCAGGAGCAGTACGTGGACACTGCACGTTTTTCTCCTTTCAGGTCAAATGCCCGTGAGGGCGGCAGGCCAATGCATGTGAGGGCTCCGTGAGGTTACTGTTGACGTGCTGTCTCCGCTTCCTCAGCCCACCGTACAGTTGCCCTACTTGGTGTTCAGGGTCCCCAGCACAGACATAGCCGTCACCGCGCGGAGGTGACTGCCACAGGGCCAGAAGGAGACAGCCTTTATTTAGGTCCTGAGGGGAAGCCCTTGGAAATTTCTAAATATTCTGCTTGTGTTTCCAATCATTCATGTTCAAACGCCCCCTTTCCCTGAGGAGGAGTGAGGATGGCTACGAGGCAGGGGCAGGCAGAGAGGAGCCCAGTTCATATGTTGCCTCATTCTCTGGAAGAGACTGGGACGGTCTCTGTCCAGGTGAAGGAAGGGAGGTGGGGAGCATCACTGACGACATGCGGGAGAAATGTCCTCGTGTCCAAGGTGGGCTGTCTCCCAGTGTGTTCCAGCCTCCTGGTGAAGGTCTGGCATCTTCTAAAGTGAGATTGATTTAAATGTGGCTGCATGTGTAATCTCACACGTGGGCACAGTACTGAGGGGAGAATGAAAAAGGGCACATGCAGGTTCAACTGCAGTAAATTGTTTGTTGTTCTCGAAAATAAGAGCAAAAAGAAACAGAGGCTCTCCGAGAAAGACAGGCCCTGGTTGTGTGTGCCCTGGGCAATCCCTCCCTTCCCCACATTCCCTCTCCCCCTCCCTCCCTCCCTCCCTTCATTCTTTCCTTTTTTATTTCCTTTTCTCCTTCCTTCTTCCTTTCTCCCTCCCTCCCTCCCTCCCTCCCTTCATCCCTCCTTCCTCCCTCCCTCCCTTCTTCTTTCTTTCCTTCCTTCCTTCCTTCCTTCTTTCCTCCCTCCTTTCCTTCCTCCCTCCCTCCTCCTTCCCTCCCTCCATTCTTTCCTTTTTTATTTCCTTTTTTCCTTCCTTCTTCCTTTCTCCCTCCCTCCCTCCCTCCCTCCCTCCCTCCCTCCCTCCTTCCTTCCTTCCTTCCTTCCTCCTTCCTTTTTTCCTTCCTTCCTTCCTCCTTCCTTTTTTCCTTCCTTCCTTCCTCCTTCCTTTTTTCCTTCCTTCCTTCCTTCTTTCCTCCCTCCTTTCCTTCCTCCCTCCCTCCTCCTTCCCTCCCTCCATTCTTTCCTTTTTTATTTCCTTTTTTCCTTCCTTCTTCCTTTCTCCCTCCCTCCCTCCCTCCCTCCCTCCTTCCTTCCTTCCTTCCTTCCTTCCTTCCTTCCTTCCTCCTTCCTTTTTTCCTTCCTTCCTTCCTCCTTCCTTTTTTCCTTCCTTCCTTCCTCCTTCCTTTTTTCCTTCCTTCCTTCCTCCTTCCTTTTTTCCTTCCTTCCTTCCTCCTTCCTTTTTTCCTTCCTTCCTTCCTCCTTCCTTTTTTCCTTCCTTCCTTCCTTCTTTCCTCCCTCCTTTCCTTCCTCCCTCCATCCCTCCATTCCTTCCTTTCTTCTTTCTTTCCTTCCTTCCTTCCATTCCTTCTCAGTAAGAAAACTTAGCATGAGAATCACATTCTTAGGTGTGTAAGTGCCACACACCTACAGTGAAGATGTTGCTCAGCAGAGCCCTAGAACACACTCATCCTAAAACTGTCACTTCATGCCCATTCAACTGCAACTTTCCTCCCCCCATCCTCCAGCAACCAGTAGAAGCAGAGAAATACAACTTTTTTGTTGTTGTTTTATTTTCTTTTTAAATTTTTTAAGATTTATTTATTCATTTTTAGAGAGAGAGGAGAGGAGGGAGGGAGAGAGAGAGAGAGCGAGAGGGAGAGAGAGAGAGAGAGAGAGAGAGAAAGAGAGAAAGAGAAGGGGAGGAGCAGGAAGCATCAACTCTCAAATGTGCCTTGACCAGGCAAGCTCATGGTTTCGAACCGGCAACCTCAGCCTTCCAGGTCGACACTTTATCCACTGAGCCACCACAGGTCAGGCTTTGTTGTTGTTTTAAAGAAAGAACCTGTACTTAAAATGAAATGTACAAGGAGCAGGACAATGTTGACTCCGGAGGAGCAGCGTGGATTACCGCAGGAGCGGGCCATAATTGAGTCCTTCTTGGACTCAGCGCTCTGGGACCGACACTCAGCGTCCCCAAGGAACTTCTGGGATCCCGAGAAGATATCCGCATCTTCCAGGCCCCACCTACGCATGGAAGACCAGGATTCCAGTGGCAACAAACTCACAACTAAACAAAGAAATTTGGGCCTTGACACCAAATGTTGTAAAAGGTTGAATCATCTGATCATCCGTAAGAAATGAACTCATAAGGGGACGGGGGCGACCTGCTCAGTCCCTGTGTTTTGTGGTTCCCAAACCAACTTTGCAAATGCAGGGATGTATCTCCTGTGCGTGCAATGCAGCAAAGGAGACAACATTTGCTCTGAGTGTGCGTGTGTCTCCTTCCATTCTCACTTTATTCTGACGTGCACACCCGTCTGCGATGCCTGCTCTCGGGAATGGCCTCCCAGCTCCCTTGCCGCAAAGAGTCAACCTCTTCCTCTCCAGCATCTTCTGTCGGCAAGCCTGTTTCCCCCGTCATGTGCTGAGCTTCTTGAGAACAGGGACTTGGGAGTGTACATTTGGTGCCTGGAGTGACACCGGGTGTGGACCGGCCGGCCAGGTGACAAGACGCCAAGATGAAGTAATACTGAGCTGGCGGGTCCACAGCCAAGTGGTTTAGGTGTTTCTGACCATTCCCAGGGAGGAGAAAAACGGCGTGAAATCTGTCTAGACCTCATCTATTGGATGGAGTCTGTTGTTCTCCCGGTTCCCTTTCTGACAAAGAACCCTTGTGACTGGCCGACTGCCTGATGGGACAAGACAGCTCAGAGGAAGCCTGGCTCTCGGAGTCAAGGGGCATCCGCCGTGTGCCCCGTGGCATGACTTCTGGGTTGGTCATTTCTCCTTCATCTTTCTTAGCTCTGCTGCAGCGGAAAGGACGCTGTTGGGCGTTGAGTCCCCTAGCTCTGTGGCTAACCCACTGCGTAGTCTCAGGTGGGGCACCTCAGAACTGGACCAGCAGACCACAGAGTGGGACAAGACCAGGGATGGCATGTTTTTGGCTGGGGGATCATAGCCTGGTTCACAAGAAGGCAATCATGGACGCCGTACACGAGACCACAGAAGAGCAGGGGTCTGCTCCTTGAAGCAGGTGACGCACCTGTGGGGCACGTCTAGGGGGCTGTGGCTCACCGACTCAGCCACCCCCAATGGTCACCCTCACCACACTCACCCCAGGGATCCCTGAGGGTCTCTGAGTTTGGGAGAGTTTGGAAGAACCAAAGCAAGCTTGGGAATTAAATTACTTCTAAGGCTTCTTCCAAGTCTAATACTTCACCAGCCTCTGGATTAAATCAAAGGCTGGTATTCCCCTTATTAGAGTCCACTCCTCCGAGAGAAGTTCCTGGCTGTCCAGACGGTGCCTCCCGGAAGTGAATACGGCAGGTGAGGGGCAGAGCGTGTTAACCTGGTGCCCGTTGTCGACAGAAGAGTTCCAAGCACAAGTCCCAGGCCAACCCCGTCATGGTGGGGAGCTGACCCCCCAACACCTCCAACAGTTGCTGGCCTATAGTAGGTGCCCATAAATTAAGTACATAAATAGAGAATGCATTTTTGACCTATGCCTTACCCCTGGCTTTGACTCTGAGCCGTGGTTTTCTCATCTGTAGAATGGGGTGAGGACACTTGTCATGGAGTTTGTTAGGAGGCTTTAATAATAAAGCATCTATAAAGTTCCTGGCTCATCAGAGGTTCCCCATAAACAGAGCTAATGTCATCCTGTTTAGTGGGACTAGGGGTTAGGACGCAGCCGCTGGGTCCTACTTAACAAGTCACAGGATCTGAGAGTGCCGGAAGGAGCCGCCCCTGGTCCATCTGAGGACAGCCAGGACGAAGGAGAGCAGGGGCTTCGGAAAGGGAGGGAGGTGGCGGGCAGTCGAGGCAGGTAGCCTTGACCAGGTGCCCTGACCACTCCGTGGGGGTCAGGGTGATCCGTGTCCACGACTCCTCCACCTCTTAGGTAGGGACTCAGTCCTCAGAGGGGGGCTGCATATTTAGAGAAAGGGGCGACGTGTCTTTGGCACAACTTTGGTTGGGGACACCTGGCCTGATGTCAACACTGCAGTAGCAGGTGGGTTTCCCCGGCCTCTGCGGGACATGGTGGGACAAGAGCATTCGCCATGTTCCTCTCTCAAGTAGAACATGGTGCTGACACGGACCCGTATGTCCATCGGTGACACTCCAGCCCCGTGTGACCCTCCTCTGCCACGTCTGTCCGCACTGATGGGCAACCCCTTGCTCTTGCTAGAGGAATCCGTTGTGATGAGAACATGAATTTCTTTGTGTGGAAATGTGTCCACGCCCCTCGTAAGAAACAATATCACACACAAACAAGTGACAGTGCTCCACTCCATCTCGTACCGTCCAGCGGGGGGAGGGGGACGGCGAGTGATGAGATGCGGTGATGCCCACAAACTACACCACATGGTCCCGACACCACAGCCAGGTCACTCTTAGTAATGGTGGTTTGTATCATTATCACTGTTTCTTCTTATGTCCGAGTAGCTGTGCCCAGCCTAAAAAACGTGGTTGCGTCCTGACACTTTCCTGATCCACAAAGAACGCCGTAAGGCAGAGAGGTCAGTTCTTTTTGTAGAAATCGGGAAAGTGAGTTGTTGGAGAGGAATGGGAGACAGTGTGCTCAGGGTCAAACACTGAAAACAAGTGAAACCATTATTAGGCCCCAGTCACCAACGGTAGAAACAGGCAGCTGATCTCATACTAACTTCTCTTTTTTTTTTTTAATGGCAGAGACAAAGAGAGTCAGAGAGAGGGACAGATAGGGACAGACAGACAGGAAGGAGAGAGATGAGAAACATCAATTCTTCGTTGCGGTTCCTTAGTTGTTTACTGATTGATTTCTCATATGTGCCTTGACTGGGGGACTACAGCAGACCAAGTGACCCCTTGCTCGAGCCAGCGACCTTGGGCTCAAGCTGGTGAGCCTTGCTCAAACAAGATGAGCCTGCGTTCAAGCTGGTGACCTCAGGGTCTCGAACCTGAGTCCTCCACATCCCAGTCCGGCACTCTATCCACTGCGCCACCATACTAATTTTTTAATTCCAGAAATCCTTCCTGTCACTGGACCATAATCTCCAGGGACATATCCGTTCACATTGAAGTCACTGCCGGCTTTCTGAATGATGTCTGAACACAAGATACAGAAAGGAACAGATGTTTTTATTTCATTTCTAAATAGGTGCAAAACCAGGCAAACTTCAATGACAATGTTAAGATAACAGTATCAAGACTAAAAAAAAATGACCCTTAATGTAGGGGGTGTCAGTGTGCCCTGAGGCTGTCCGGCTTCCTCCACAGGCCAAGGTTCAGGGGAGCTTTTATGTGAATCCTTTTCAGTCTTAAAATAAGGAATGATGTGAGGTCATTTTCACTGGGCAGATCGAGATAGAATGCGGGGGATGCCGGCTAGGGGTGTCCCTTGTCCTCGCGCTCCAGGTATGACATATCAGGGGCGTTCCTCAGGCCCACGGGCCAGGTGCCGCCTTAGTGTGCATCTCGTATGTGGCAGACTCCCCTCACAGCACACTGTCTGCGCTGTTTGTTCTAAATGCAGAGCGTGGGAAGAGAAAAGATATAATATGCACACGTCATCTGATGCTTATTTTATCGATTCTTTTATTAAAATATTTGTGACGTTCTTTTTTTTTTTTTTTTCCTCACAATTTGGTTACGGTCTCCGGGGACGTGGAGACCGTTTTTGCAAATTTCACGCATTCTTACACAAAGTCCTGGGGAAGAAGAACCGCACCCTGGGCGACGCCGGTTGTGCGGGCTGCAGGACAGACAGAGTGTGGGCCGTGGGACAGACGAACGGACCTGGCTCCCATCCAAACCACTGCAGCATCTGCCACGGGGCTCTGAGAAAGTCACCTGACTAGTCCGGAGCTCGAGCCACTTCACCTCCCTAACACCTTCCTGCTCTAAGACCATAGATGTGCTCCCGGGAGACCTTGCATCCTGCAAAATCACACCCCGAAAATAACAGGGCTCATGGCAGAAAGAGCGCGAACAGCTAACAACTCAAAAGGCCCGTAACTTTACATTCACACCCTTAAAAATACAGACAAAAGTGTCGCTGTGCTCACCGGAGATGTGTCATATTCCAGCAGAGGAAAGCCTGCGACCAGAAGTCAAGTTCTTTACCTGTAATTTAAGGTAGCAGGCCCTGTTGGCATGGAGGGGGGGTGTCAGAGGACATTAAGGGCAGAATGTACGGAGACTGGGGGGAGCCACAAAGGAAGCGCTTTCAAGAAAGAGTGAGCCGTGAAACCCAGCCCAGACAAGACCAGGAACAGGGAGAATTGTCACTGAGACGGGCGGTCTGCTTTCTTCCTCCACCTGCTGGGGTCCCCAGGGCTAGTGTGCTGATGGCTTAGCTTCTGTTCCTGGATGATGAGAACTGAAATGAACAAGGGGGAAAAAAGGGTCGTGCGTCAAAGCTCTCGTCCGCGTGACGCAGACAATATTCCCTCCTAATTGTTGGATGTGAGCTATTTCCTGTTTCAGGAAGAAGTTTGCAGAAGAACAGACCGTCACATCTCCTCACCAGGCTGTTCTGAGGCTACAGGTGAGAATGTCACAGGGGTGCGTGCGGGACACTGAGTAGGACCGTCATATGTCCTGCTGCTCATTCCTGAGGTATCATTATTGGCTTTAGGACAGTAGTTCGGTGACAGTGACTTGCCTAGCTTGTAGTTCAATTGTTTTCTCAGACGTACTGCTCCTCATTTTTTTATTCTTTTAAAGACTCTTAATCTGCACAGTGCGGGTGGGTGGTAACCGCCTCCAACCCCCACGCTTGCTCGGGAAGCCGGGGGTAAGCCGATACTCTTGCAGAGGGTTGTGGGGATGGAATGGACCAGGGAGGGGATGGGGGGAGGAAATGCAAACACAAACGTTTCAGTGTAAATCTCGTTCAAGCAGCATCGTTTTTGGAAAAGTAGATTTAGGTCCTGTTGGTTGATTCTGTGGTATTTGGCAGGGTTGTAAATAGAACCTCTGTTAGACATGACCAGGGGGTAAATGCAACATAAATAAAATATTAACCTAATTAAAGAGTATCTTTCCTATCTAGATGAACCATGTGAGGTCTGGTACGTAAGTGCAAAACACAACAAAACAAAACAAAGTCACCAAAATAGTAGTCCTGAGCATGAAGGTTAGACGCCGGGACCCATGCTCTATGCACTGGTTACATAGGGAAGTCTGCATCCTCCGGCCTCAGCAAAGGCAGAGGTAGAGGCATGTGAATCACAGCACGGGAGGATCAGTTAAAGACACAGGCCTCCTTTAGCCTCCAGCAAGGAAACGTGGGAGGAACGACTGTTACCTTCAACCATCTGACTTGCTTTATCAGTTCCTGAAGGGTAAACTGGGGGAGCAGAAGAAAGGCCCAGAAAAATCAGTGTAGCCTAGACCAACCAAGAACTCCCTACGAGTGGAATCTGCTCCCATGGGACAGGCTGCGTTTCCAGAAGGGATGGTGTTGTCTCTAGAGGCCTCTCTCACCAGGAAGGGCATGGCCACTCCGCGAGCGGGTCACCTTGCTTCTCCCCACTAGGACACATGGACGTGGTGTGTGCACGGGCTTTGACGGAGCCTGGACGTGCAGAGCAGGCAAAGGGAAAAACAGGCGTCCCCAGGGCGTGCCGTGCTTGCTCCAGTCCTTAGGACAGTCCAATGAGCCGACCATTATATTTGTTGGCTGAGGCTGCCTAACAAAATACCGCAGACTGGGGGGGCTTCAAATCCAGAGATGTCCTGTGTCCGTTCCAGAGGCCACACGTCGGAGACCTGGGTGTCGGCAGGGTCAGTTCCTGCCATGGCCTCTCTCCTCGGCCCGCAGACGGCCCTCTCTCCTTCCCCCGCTCTCTCCACATGGTCCCCTCCCGTGCCTGTCTGTGTCCTCATCTTCTCTTCCGATGACGACATCAGTCATTCTGTTTTAGGCCCAATTCTGATGGCCTCATTTTAACTGAATTACCTCTTGAAAAGGCCTGTCTCCAACTACAGTAGCATTCAGAGGTATGGGGTGTGTGCGGGAGTGAGGGCTTTGATATATGGATGAGGAGAACCCTGCAGAGTCAGCCCATGCCAGGGGCCATTACTCCCATTTGACCAATAAGGAAACTGAGGCACGGAAGCCCAGAGATTCTCCTAAGTCACGCAGTGAGCCAATGCTGGGCTGGGATACAAATCCGGATCCGTCTGGGGCAGAGCTCACCCCCAAAGCCCCACCTCTCAGCTCTTGTGCCCTACTAGAATGAGGCAATGTCGGACGGCCATCCAGAATGACCTCTGGCGGAAGCTGAGATGGCTCCAAAGGAGACCCAGGGGCGAGAAATACGGCCCCCCTCCCAGAGAGCTGGGAGCCGGCAGGAGGCTGTGAGAAGCAAGAACAAACCTGGCACAAAGCAGGTGTGTCTGTGGACTCCTCTTACCTGGGACCAGCTGGTGCCCGGTGCCAGCGTGTCAGATTTCCTTCAACATCCCGTGTGGAGACAGCGCTAAATGAGAACCGTGCCTCTGTCGTCCCCCGAGAGGAAGCCCCTTCCCGGCTGCGTAGATGGGGAGGCGCGGGGGGTGGGGGGGAAGGAGGGAGACGTGAGCCCCTCTCCTCCTCCGCACCAGGGATCCCGCACTGATACGGACAATGGGAGGTCTGCCCGATGCTAATTGTTCTGGGAGAAGATACAGTGATCACTGCACGTGCGTGCAGGCCCACCAGAGACATAATAAACACTGTCTAAAATATCAGCAGCTCCGCGGCAGGGCTGATTTGCAATTGTAAATGCATTAGCAACGTGCCTGAGTCCTGAGCATGGGGGACACTGGGCTGCGGATTTGTCAGGGAGACTGACGTGCTTTTTCTGCAAGGGAAGGAACACAGTACCCTGTGGAAAATGATTTTCTTCCTGTGCAATCGGGCCTGCCTCTCAATTTAAATCATTTTTAATAATCTCCCGAGCAGCGGTATATTTTAAGTGTGAATAATACAAACCTTATGTTTATATTCAACGTGAACCATTAAGCAAAATATGTGCTTTATAAACTTGAACTGCACCACATCTCCAAATGGTGGCAAAGTCATGAATTTCATGCATGCAGGGGCAAACCAATACAGCGACTGTCCTTGGAGACATAGGGACACACTGTGACCCTCTAGAGCAGGCGTTGGCAATCTACTACCCATGAGCCAGATCCTGCCCATTGCTTTTGTAAATAAAGTTTTATTGGAACACAGCTGCATCCATTTGGCTACGGATGGTGTCCGGGGCTTGTGTGTTAGCTCAGGGAGACCGAGGAAGCCTGGATCACAAAGCCCGAAATCTTCTCTAGCTGGCCTTGAACGGGAGAGGCTGCTGATCCCCGTCCTCGAGCCTCATGCGCACAAGGCTCCTTCTCCAAGGACAGGCAGTCTTGTCACTAGAGATACACAGGAGGCTCTCGTGAATCCGGTTCTGGTTGCAGATGGCTTCGGCCAATGAGAAACAGCATTCGTGGCTGCCATGTTGGTTCTGGATGGTATATTTTACTCAAATATCAACAGCAGTGTCTAGCTCAGAGAAGCCAGGAGAAACACCCTAAGAAGCAGTTCCCATAGAATAAGCTTTCATCCCCGTTGCTGGGTGTGGGGTCAGTCCAAGTCCAGTTACCCTCTGACCCATTCCTCACTTTAGCCCCATCTCTCTCCTGGGGACTCGCCTCTCCAGGTTCCGCCCCCATCAGCTGGCATCTGCTTAGGGGTGACTACTGTGGACCCAAGCAAGGGACCCTGAGGGCAGGTGCAAGACAGAAAAGCTAGGGTGCGTCTCCTCTCTCCCTGTCTCTCTGCCAGCAGCCTCCTTTACTCCCCAAGGGATCAAGTCTTCGCCAGTTTCATACACACTACTCTTCCTCTTGCCTTCTCGCTACGATAACCTTAAATGAGTGGTTATCGGTCGGGTGGGGATGTGGCTTTGCTCCCAGGGAGTATACGGCAATGTCTGCAAACATTTTGGTTGTGGTCATTACCATAATTGAACAGGGCTACTGGAGTCTAGAGCTGAAGGCCGAGGATGCTGCTTCCCATCATATCAGGCACAGGACAACCAGAGATAAGGACCCACACGTTTGGGTCCCCAAAGTCAATAGTGCTGAGGCTGAGAACGCTTCAAATTAAGGGTAAAGCGCATAGAAATCGTGGCCCAGCAGGATTCATACAAGGAGGCTCCCCGGTGGATTGTAGGCACATACCCCCCCCCCCCCCCAGGGAAGACCCATTCCCTCTGTAGTGGCGTGGCCCTCCAGACCCTTATCCTGCGCAGGCCTGTGTCAGTTGTTTGAATCCCCTCTTTTTCGGTAACTTCATGCGGCTAACCACATTTCACTGCAATTTCAATTCTAGTTTACCTAAGGAAATGTATTCCAGACACATCAAAAGAAGTTGAATAGGAAACACCATGTGTACCTTTTTTTATTTTTTTTTTATTTTTCAAGGCAGGATGCAGTGTATTAGAAATAGATATAATACTTTAGACTTTTCTTCTTTTGGTCAAATCATGTTTGATTTGGTTAATCTCAGTTGAACAGGAGTTTAACACTAGGTCTTTTAAGTGAGATCATTCCTATATTAATGAGATCCAGACCGATTCAAGTAAAAAAAAATGATTAAAAAATTCTCAAACGTCCCCTTGCTGTTATTCAAATGAATGGAAGGAAAATGGTAGTGTTTTTGAAGCTTGCTCTCCCTCCCTCCCCCCACCCATTTTTTTTCCCGGCCTAATTGACTTGGATTTGGTTCATCTTGAGTAGGTTATGTTTTCTTATTGTAACAGCCTTTCCCCAGCAAAATCATTCCCCTCGCTAATGAGCTCCATCCTCCTCTGATAGGGAGAGAGTTATAAAAACACCCACTGTTCTCTCCCGTTCATTTGAATAGCACCAAAGGGCCACCTTTTCCCATCATTTCTATCAGAGAGATGGGGCTGGATCTCATTAATAAAGAGATGACTTTACTCCAAAGAGCCCTCGGCATTGAGCCCTAACCTAGATTAGAACTTTGTCAGACACAGAGCCCCTGCCATCGAAACCAACCCCCAGAGCTGTCCTTGCTCCTTGTGTCACTGTAGTCCGGGGTTTCACCCAGGGAAGAAAAGGTCCGGGTCGGCCAGGGGCTGGCTGTGCCCTCGATTCCCAAGCCTGCTCATCTGCATACGACGAGACATTCCGCCAGGGAATCTCTCCCACCTCTAAACAGCCCTGTCCTTCACAGTGACCGTGCCAGACCTGACCCCTGCAGTGCAGGTCAGAAGCGAGCCATGGAGTCAGACTCCAGCAATGGTCCAGCTCTGCCCTCGCTAGATTCCCCCCTCCCTCGTCACTCGCCTTCCTGGGTCTCAGTTTCCATTTCTTCATAGTCCAGCTCACCTGAAGACTCCCTTCTCCAGCCTGCTGACCCTCTCCTCCTGTTTCTTTCCCCATGGCTAGTGACCTCCAGGTTAGATACGCAGCTAGTGACCTCCAGGCTAGTGACCTCCAGGTTAGATACGTGGCTCAGTACACTCAGGGCCTTGAAGACCCTTCCCCAGGACCCTCAAAGTACTTCCTCTGCCTACTCACCGACCCACATCTTTCAGATGCTCTGACAGCCGAGGGAAGGCGTGGCAGCTACTGGTTCAGCATGGGGGTTCTGAGCACCCCGGTTTAAATCCGTGAGTGTGGGTAAGGGCCTTACCTTGGGGGGCACTTCTCCACGATTCTTTTGTGTTTCCGCACCTCCTAAGAATGGCGCACTGACTGCTCTGGGTTCTGGATTAGCCAGCAGACTTGGGAGACATCAACAGCAGCCCCCTCGAGAAGACAGCTGGCGGGCTTACTGCTCGTTACAGAGATTCAGGCTGCTTGAGCTGTTACGTCTTCTGTTACGTCTTCTGACGTAACTCACGCACGCGTGGCAGTCCCTTGGTCTTTTTTTTTTTTTTTTTTTTTTGAGTCACCTGGTGAAAATTGGAACTGGAGTGGTTCTAGAAATCGTGGCACTCTACCGTCCTTTGTCTCTGAGCCAGGAATCTCGCGTTTTCTACCAACTCCCGTGTGACTCTGACAAGCTGACCCACCGGCTGGCAGGTAACGTAAACTCTCAGGTCTTTCCCAAGCTTGAAAACCCTACCCGTTCTGAGCGTCAGTTTCCTTACGTGTAATAAAGTTCCCTCCTCGTAAGGTCGCTGTGAAGATGAAGTGTGTTCATCAATGTTAATACTGAGAAACACTCACCAGCAAATAGTTAGCATTCAATGAAGAAAAGCGCATTTTCATCATGACACTTCTAGCTACCATGTGTCTTACTAGAGCAGAAGAAATAAGGAAGAACTGTGCGGTCAGAGGGGCCACCCACCCAGAAGAATAGTATAATATAGAGAAAGGGGAAAAAATCACACTGGACCACCAATTGGGAAGGGGTAGATAGCTCTTTTTCCTCAGGGCATTACTTCAGTGAAGCATGTCTTATTTTATCATAGCCCCTTGCTGTGTGGATATAGTTACTCAATAAATCCTTACTGAATAAGGTTGAACATATGAATAGAAAATTTTTTATTAAGAATTTATTATGTTGCCTGAACAGGTAGTGGTATAGTGGATAGAGAGTCGGACTGGGACGCAGAGGACCCATGTTTGAAACCCCGAGGTCGTTGGCTTGAGCGAGGGCTCATCTGGCTTGAGCATGGGCTCACTAGCTTGAGCATGGGGTCGCTGGCTTAAGTGTGGGATCATAGACATGACCCGATGGTCGCTGACTTGAGCCCAAGGTCGCTGGCTTGAGCAAGGGGTCACTCGCTCTGCTAGAACCCCCTGGTCAAGGCACCTATGAGAGAGCAATCAATGAACAGCTACGGAGCCACAACGAAGAATTGATGCTTCTCATCTCTCTCCCTTTCTGTCTGTTTGTCCCTTTCTGTCCCTCTCTCTGTCTCTGTCACAATTTTTTTTATTACATTAAGTCAGTTTTAGGTACATAGGAAAATTGAGGGGAAAGTATAGAGATTTTCCGTACACACTCCTCAATGTGAGCACTCCCCCACTGTCAGCGTCCCCCACCAGAGTGGTGCCTCTGTTGCCACTGATGAACCTGCTTCGACGTGTCATAGTCACCCAAAGTCCACTGTTTCCATTAAGGTTCGTTCTTCATGCTGTCCGCTCGATGGGTTAAGACAATGTACCATTGCATGCATCCACTGTCAGGGCTCCACCTCTGTACCCCTCCCTACCCACTTCTAGCTACTGGCAACCAGTGAGTTTTTTACTGTCTCCATGGTTTCGTCTCTTTTCAAGAGGTTCTATGTATACTAGGAATCACACTGTGTGTGGTCTTTACAGGTAGGTTTCTTTCCCTTATTAATAAGCATTGGGGTTTTCTTGGTGTCTTGTCATGACTTGGGTAGCTCATTTATTTTTAGTACTAAAAAATATTCCTTTGACTTCATATACCACAGCTTATTTATCCATTCATCTACTAAAGGGCATCTTGGTTGTTACCAAGTTTTGTCAATTATGATTAAGTTGATATAAACATCTCTATGCAGGTTTTTGTGTGGATGTTAAGTTTTTAACTCCTTTGGGTAAAAACGAATGACTGCAGTTGTGGAATCACAGGGCAAGCGTATGTTTAGCTTTGCAAGAAATTGCCAACCGTCTTCCAATGTAGCTGCGTGACTCCGAGGTGCCACCAGCAATGGAGGAGAGTTCCTCTTGCCCCACGTCCTCGCCAGACCTCTAGTCGTCCTGGATGTCGTACATTCTAACAGGTATGTAGAGGTGTCTCTTTCTTTTTTATTGTAATTTCCCTAATGGCATAAGATGTGGAGCATCTTCTCGTATATTTGTTTAGCATCTGTATATCTTCTTTGGCTCAATTTTTAATTGGGTTATTTGTTTTCTTACTGTTGAGTTTTAATTAACAGGTTTCTTTTTTTCATTCAGAAGTCTTTTGCAAAAATATTTTCTTGGTTTATAGCTTGTCTTCTTATCTCTTGTATTGTCTTTTAGAATGCTCACATTTTTATATTTTAATGAAGTCCAACTCATCAGTTATTCCTTTATGAATTGTGCCTTTGGTGTTATGTCTAAAAGTCATTGCTATACCTAAGGTCATCTAGATTTGATCTTATGTTCTCTTCTAGGAGTTTTAAAGGTTTGTGTTTTACATTTAGGTCTGTGATTTATTTTGAGTTAGTTTTGTGGAAGAGGCAAGGTTTGTGTGCAGACTTTTTGTTGTTTTTTTGTTTGTTTGTTTGTTTCTTTGTTTGCATGTGGATGTCTAGTTGTTCCAGCATCATTGTTCAAAAGACTAAGTTTGCTCTGTTGTATTATCTTTGCTCCTTTGTTAAAGATCTGTAGACTGCACTGCTGCGGGTCTATTTCTGGGCTCCATACTCTGTGTCATTGAATACAAATTGAATTCTTGTGACCAGGAGGAAGTACCACATGTGACTATGTGCCCATTTCCTTGCACTTGGAATTACATTTCTCCTCCCTTTAAACCCTCTCCACTTCTTCCCACTCCCAGGATAAAATTCACACATTTTATTAAGGCTTACAAAGCACAATGAGATCAAACCCTGCTCCTCCTCCAGAGCACCTCTGACCTCCTCCTCATCCCCTCCACACACACTTTGTCCCAACAGACTGCTCAGGTGTTTGGTAGACTGTCCTTCAAGCAAGATTGATCTGATATGTTTCCTGTGGGTAAACCAGAGTTATGGGTTTTGACAGAAGACCATGGAAGTAAAATGCCATTGTCATCATATCACATCCAGGGTACATACAATCTGCGTGTTTTATCACTGTGGACGCTTATGCTAACCAGCTGGTTGGGACAGTGTTTGACAGGTTTCTCCTGGGAAGTTACTCTTTCTGCCTCCTTTTTATCTTGTCCTCATTGGAAAGAAGCCTCCATGCAGAGCCTGCCCCTTGGAAGTAGGGTGTTAGGTGTGCCTACTTCTTCTACGCAGACTATTCACACCAGTTTTCTGGAATTCGTCTGCATGGGATATTTGTCTCATCTCCCCACTTCTCACACTTATTTATTTATGTGATCATTTATTTATTTCCTTATAACCCAAGATGACCTTATTCATTTTGTTGCTTGAATTGTTTTACCTTTGGCCACTAAGGGTTCTTTCTGTCACCTCCTATGCCTTTAGCATATCTCTATGACTGTGTAATTTTGTCATGCATTTGTAACTGCAGGCACTGCAAATTTTCCAGGTCAGCCTTGCATGTTTCCTGTACCAGCCCCATTTTTCTTCCAAGCCAAGAATTTTCTTTTTGTATGTGACAGAGACAGACGGACAGAAGGACAAATAGGGACAGACAGACAGGAAGGGAGAGAGATGAGATGCACCAATTCTTTGTTGCGACTCATTGGTTGTTCATTGACTGCTTTCTCATATGTGCCTTGACCTGGGGGTGGGGGGTTACAGCAGAGCGAGTGAGCCCTTGCTCAAGCCAGCAATCTTGGGCTCAAGCCAGCAACCATGGGGTCATGTCTATGATCTCACGCTCAAGCCACCAAACCCCAAGCTCAAGCTGGGGATCCCACACTCAAGCTGGTGACCTCAGGCTTTTGAACCTGGGTCATCTGCATCCCAGTCTGATGCTCTATACACTGTGCCACAGCCTGGTCAGGCCGAGCCGGGAAAAATTTAATAGAACTTTTACTGAAGAGAATGCCCATACTAGTTAGATCTTTCCACATATTACTAAAAGAAGTATAATGTACTACTTATTTTTGGAAATGACTATAAGATTGTTGACAAAATCTGACACATATTGCACCCCCCAAAATAAAAACAATATCAGTTAACCATCTTTCTTGTCAAATTCAGTTTGTGAGTCTTAAATAAAGAAAAGGTTGACCAACTGCTTGCAGCAGCACATTACATAGTATTTATCTCGGGAATGCGAAGATCTTTCCTTATTAAAAACGCCATCCTATTAGTAGATCTAAGGGACACAAATTAAGTGATCATCTCTTTAAATGCTGAAAGGCATTTGAAAAATTTACAACATAAACTTGTTAACAACTGCTAGAAAATTTAATATTGAGAAGGCAAACAACCCAGTTGAAAATAAGCAAAAGGCTTGAATGAATACTTTACCATAGAAAATGTATAAGAAATGGCAGCATCAAAAATCATTAAAAAAAATACAAATTAAAGTCATACTGAGAACCCATTACAGACCCACTAAACAGGTTCAAAGAGAACGACTGGCATTTTACCAAGTGTTGACGAAGACACAGGGAAACTCCACCCCTTATTATTCACTGCTGGTGGGAATGTAAAATGGCACAACTGCTTTGAAAGCAACAACTGATGTTAATAGAGAGTTCTCAGCAAAGAAAATCTGACCTGTGTTGGCGCAGGGGGTAAAACATTGACCTGGAATCTTGAGGTCGCCAGTTCAAAACCCTGGGCTTGCCTGGTCAAGGCACATACGAGAAGCAACTACACATTACGAGTTGATGCTTCCTGCTCCTCTCCCCCTTCTCTCTCTCTCCTCTTTCTAAAATCAATAGAAAATCCATTGCTTTGACAGATACGAAAAAATTCTCAAGTCACTGGTAATTCAAGAAATGAAGAGGAAACAATACTATGGCGCTATTGTTTACCTACCAGAATGACAAAAATTCTTCATTTTATGCTAACATGCTCTCATGCATAGCTAGTAAGCGGTGTAAGTAAGTATCAATCCTTTGGAGGAAATTCAGTAACATTTCTAAAATTTAGCAATGCATATGCTGCATATGCCTTTTGATTCACCAACACATAATTTTTTTAGCATAAGTATGTCCTACCCATTTCATGGGACATACTTACATTCGTGATGTATTGTTTATCTAACATTTAAATTTAACTGGGTGTCCTGCATTTTATCCGGCAATCTCACTACCATAAGGATTTCTAGATTCAAAATCCCTGTTCAAAACTCTCTTATTGTCTTGGAGGCATTATTCCAAGGCTAATGAAGTGTAGCCTGGTATCTACCCTTACAAAGTTAGGGGTCTTACGTGTGTTCTAATGTATCTCCCCTGATGGAAAAAGAGACAATTAACCTAGATGATCTCTAAGGCATTTTTCCAGCCCTACTTTGCAAAATTAATTCTCATCCGGGTTCCTATCACCAATTTTTTTCCATTACACCATTCTGCCTTCCCCTCCGCACAGAACTTTCCCAGTTTAAGTCGTATATGCATTTTATATGTATATAACAAAAGTAGGTTAAACTGTCAGCCATCAGTACCTAAACGATGAAGCAAGGGTAGGAAATAATTACAATAATAAGAAGACAAGTAATACAAAAACCATATAATAATTAATAAATAGTAATACAAGAAAACACTCTAGTTCATGTACTCACAACTGTCAACCTACTTTTGCCCACCCCCGTATATATGTTCTACAGTCATGGTTGCTGTCCCCGGAGCCATGGATTCTGGCAGCGGACCAAATGGAAACATTTCCTTGTTCTTGTATTTTCCAGGTAATCCGACTCACAATTACACAAACCAGGAATATGCTTGTATTTAGGTCTGTTCATTTGAGACAAAAGAATTAACTGGCAAAACTCGGCACTCTAGTTGAGGCGATGCATGGTCACATGGGAGCAGTTGAGAATGAGCGAGATCTTGAGAACAGCAAAGAGAAGAACCAAGCAAAACATAAGAGGTTCCTTCAAGAATGTCAGGAAAGTGACGATAAGAGCCTTGCCCATTGAAGGGTCATTTTCACATATCTTGCCTCTATATAACATGGCTATTGTCACTTCCTTGTGGGCAAGGACAGATACAGTTATTATTTTCCCATATGAGGGAAGTAAAACACCAAAGATCACAGCATGTATATGGAGAGACACTAAGGATCCCACCCTGGCTTACTAATTCCAAGATCATGTTTACTTCTCCACATTAGCAAAGTGACCAAAGCTCATGAGGCTGACAGTAGAACCACAGAAACCATCGAAAGAGACATGGTCTGAATCAACAGAGAGAAGAATCTTGCAAGAATCAAAACTGGATTGTTTCTAGAAGTGGGTGCTTTGTGCTCCTGGTGGATCCTGATCAGAAGCCAGGAGGGTTGTGGCTAAGAAGGGAGTCATAAAGATTACAGAAGGCTGAACCAAGTAGCTAGCTATATCATTTCTAACTTGGACCTATAAACCTAAGCTCAAATTTTCTGCTCATCTAATCTCTCCCCGTCAACCTCAAACAAAGAATAATAATGAAGGAATAAACCCTTGTCTCCCAATCTTTGCAGGTACATCTATTAAAGCTGACCCCACTGCACAGAATTATCTGTTTAAATGTCTCTGACACTAGATCATGAGATCCCAGATTGCGGGGATCTCATACAAACCTTGCCTCTCGAGCATCCCACACAGAGAATGCCCTCTTGAGGTCAATACTTGTTCAGTGAAACTGAACATGACTCAGCTGACAACGTACAAACTGGCTCTGCCTCTTTTTAACTTTCTTTCGTTTGTTTTCCCAAATATTCCTCTCCAATTTCTCTCACCATCTTCTCTTTCGCTTCTTAGAGCATAGTCTAGCCCTGGGAAGCAATGTCTGTCTGTTTCTTCTCAAACACCAATCCTTCTTCTTTATAAACAGCAAGTGACAGGTTATGGACTTCCTTTCCTCCTTTGGGGGAGTCCTTTCAACCTGGAAGAGGTGGTCAATTGGTATTGTCTATTTCATGGAGGTAAATTACCGATCGTGTTTCAGAGATATTGATAAAAAATAGCGATTAGCAATTGCTTGCTTAATAGAGAAGAAAAAGGTCTGTCTTGGGTCTAATGGGAGTTGACAAGACTGTTTTATTAATGTTTCTAATCGATTCTTGATTTAAGTGGCAGCCATCTTAGTGTGAAAGATTGTCCCTAACAGAAGTGGACAACCAGTAATCAGGACCTTTCAATTAACATGCCAGATACTTTCAAGTATAAATGTGTCCTTGTTCAGAAAAATTACTCAAGCTCTAGTATTGATTTGAACAGACCTACTTAAGGCAGCCTGGAAAAGAAAAAGAACAAAGCCATTGTCTCCCATTATTACTCAGCACTCACATTTTTCCCCATGCAAATGTGTATGACCTTGGCCTCATGGGTACCTTTGCTCTATTGCTCATATGTGTATACAAAACAGAGCAAAAATGTCACAGCATGATATGCTTTAAAGAAGACTATGCCTGGGCTGTTGGAGACCTAAATTCTACCGCTGAGTATAGCACGGAGCATTTTCCCTATTTATCAAATATGAATGTGGTACTTATTATGTAGCTGGTGCTGTTGCAGATGCTGTACGAATGTTAGCTGAGTTAGCCTTCCAAACACAGTCATGAAGTGGGCACATTTATTTATCTTATTAATAGGTCAGGAGTGTGAGTCTCAGAGAGGTTAATTAACCTGTCTAAGCTTACACAACCAGGAAGGAATTGCATTGGGGTTCAGCTCCAGGAGGTCTGGTTTTAGAGTTGGGACTCCAAATGACGTCAGTAGGGTGCATCTCATGTTTTCAGCAATGTTCTTCCACTATAGACCTTTCCTTGGAAGATAAGCATTATGGATAGTTTCGCTTTGCAGATGAGCAGAATGAACGTTCTCAGAATGGGGCCTTCCATGTTAGAATTTTCCTGTCAAAATTATTGTGCCAGACCTGAATGATGCTAGGAGTCACTAAAATTATTTTAATATTATACCCAAGCATATAGCTTTTATTCTTTATGGTTTTTGTGAATACAAATTTATGTCAAAAATCAAATACGTGACAAAAAATAAAAAGTAAGCTCACCCCACCATCCACAAACCAAAGATATTCTTTCAACACTTTGAATGTATTTCCAAGCATTTTCTTTGGTCTATGTTTTTGTATAAATGAAATCCTACCATATTTCTAAATGCCATTCCATAACCTGCTTTAATTTTTAAAAGTGAGTCATTGAAAGCTTCGATGTCGCTGTGTAGATATACCTGCTCTCTCAGGCATGGCTCATCAGTAAACTGAATATCTATACCATGATTTACTTAACCAACATATTTTAATAAAGTTATATGATCATCTTATTTTAAATTAGAGAAAGAAATTTTGTGGTGTTTATAATTTTAAAAGTCTCAATGAATTCACTCCGTACATGTTGATACCCCTTTGACAAGATCTTCTGTAGAAAGAGCCCTGGGAAATGTCTTCAGGGTAAAGAGTATAGAAGTGAGTTTCCCACCATTTCTACTGAAGACTCTGGGTAGTGAACACACAATGCAGATGATGCATCATAAAAGTGTACATTGAAACCTGTGTAATATCGTCCACCAATGTCACCTCAATACATCTAATAAAACATGGTTAGAAAAGATGATTTCACTGTGTTCAGAGACAAGATGGACTCTTCTCATTGCCCAGTAGGCCAGCCACTAGGTCCGGCGATGGGAGCAGGGGAGAATCACCATGAGCTGAAGCGAGGTGCAGCCAGCAGCTCCCACCGAGCAGCCCCGCCCAGCTCCGTTCCCACGTGAGCAGCACGCACTCACACCCTCGGTCTGACCCATCCCTACCGCTGTCCACTCGGTGCATCCTGAAGACTCCCTTCACATTCACAAGGGCTGCATTTGAAACTGGTCCCACAGCTGGGAGACAACTGTATGATGTGCCTGTCATCTAACAAGCGTCGTCAAAATGAATTTCTTCCTGGAGACACATGACCATTATTGCTGTTCACACCGGGAAACATCATGCCCAGCAACTTACATAAAATGCTAGCGACTTATTTTTCTAGACCAAAGCTTTTTATTAAAGAAGCAAGGAAACACCATCTTCTAATGAAATTAGAGCACCTATAGACCTCTAATATACAGAAGGGGGACCAGGTGATGAAACTGGAGCTGATAAATTGTTTTCCCACTACAGAAATAAAAAAAGATTTCTTATTTTTATGCATTTAAAATGTATATTCTGTAGCTCAATATTTCATTTTACCTCTAAATATATACACATCTACTTAAATTTCACATTATATGCATAAGAGAGAGAGAGAGAGAGAGAGAGAGAGAGAGAGAAAAAAGCACCCTGTTTTAACAAGACTTTCTTGGCTTAAAATGATCAGAATGACCAGATTAGGTGTCTGGTATACCTAAGGTGTCTAAATCGCTTTCCCTTCTTCACATAGCCAGGTCATCTCTCCCATCCACACCCAAAGAAGGTACGCTTATTCTTCAGAGTGGTGGAACAGGACGAGCCCAGGACTTTGAAAATACAGAGATAGGGATCAGGTGCCATGCTGTAAAGAAGGGAATTAGAGAAAAAAGCCAAGACTGCCCAAATGAACAATGACACCTTGACAATACTTCCCTTCTCAGCTTCCAGACCCCCGAAACTCTGGTTCCTATACACGAAGAAGAAAATTTGAGAATGAATCTTTGGGAAACTGATCAGCTCAAAATAATAGAGGTGAAGTTAATGACATGTGAAGATTCCTTAATTGTTATACAGTGACGACTCAGAATTGGTAAGCCCTGTTTATGCACTTACAAGGTCTCAATGAACTTTTCAGTGTACCATTATTAAATATACATAAGAACAATCAGGTTCTCCAAATTTTTAAGAAAATATCTGATGTCAAAGAAAAAGCAAAAGAGAACTTAAAGGAAAAGAAATACAGAGGAAAAAGAGCAAATGCAGTGATCTGAAGAAAACATAAATAAAATTATAAGTAAAATAATTAATTTCTTAAGGAAAATTATACCACTCTAGAACCATTTAGAATGATAAAGGTCTTAAAAATTAAAATGTTAAACAAAATATTAATAATTCAGAAGAAGAGTTGGAAAAAAGTTTAAGATTCTTCTAGAAAATCTACAAGAGACACTTTTTATTCAAACACACAGATTGATTGGAAGTAAAAGGTGGAGAAAGATAAGCAGTAAAAACAATAACACTGGGGAACAATTTTTTAAAAAATTTTCTGTTGCATGAGCTTTTAGAACTGTTTCTATATATGTCTGCATCGCTGATTCCAGATCTGAAATCTGTTTTTCGGTGCATGCTCTAGTTTTTATGCAGTTTTAATTTCTTTTTGTTACAGTTAATGGCATGCATTAATTTTTAAATTGGAGTTAAAGGGCAACAACTCTTAGATTTAACATAACCACAAGGCAATTAATGTTTTATAAACATCACTTTTACATAATTATAGCTGTTTTTAAATGTAAAAATATATTATATGATAAAAAACATCCTCCTATTTTGTTTTAAGATTGAATCATGACTTCTTCGAGTAGGTGTAAATGTAAGAGTAGTCCTGACACCTTCTGTTATATATGTGGCTGTTACACACTTCAACATCAAAGGCGCAATATTTCATCATTTGTGACACATGCATATATTGCCTATTTTCAAGTTCCCCTTGGCGATCAAGACAAGAATTGGGCTCCTCATATTGTGTGTCATAATTGTGAGGAAATGCTTCGTGACTGGACAAAAGGAAAACACAAAGGAATGCCTTTTGGTTTTCCCACGGTTTGGCGTGAACCTAAGGACCACAGCAGTGACTGTTATTTCTGTCTGATTCATACAAAGGGCATCGGCAAGAAAAAATGGCATACGATCGCATATCCTAATATTCCTTCAGCAATACGACCTATCCCACACTCTGAGACACTCCCAGTTCCAGTTTTCAATGATTTTATTTCTTCTAAGGACGAAGAAAGCAAACATGGTGATCAAGTGTGTTTTGATAAGATGCATGAGGAAATGGTTGTAGAATCTGAAGGGTCTTCTTCTGATGCCAAGCAGTCATTAACCCCTCAGCAGTTTAGCCAACCTTAACTGAATGACTTAGTAAGAGATTTAGGCCTATCAATGAAAGCAGCTGAGTTCTTAGCCTCTGGGCTTCAAGAAAAGAATGTACTTCACTGGTCAGCTAAAGTATTCCATTTCAGGAAGTGTGAACAAATTTTTGCGACATTTTTTCTGAAGACGAACAGTTTGTTTACTGTCATGGTATCAGTAGTCTTCTCAGTCAGCTAGGTGTTACCACTTACAGTCCAAAAGAATGGCAGCTATTTCTTGACAGCTCTAAACGAAGTCTGAAATGTGTTCTCCTACACAGCGGTAATGTTTATGCAGTGATTCCAATTGGTTATTCAAGTCATCTGCGAGAAGATTATAGTGACATAAAAATTGTCTTCTACTTACTGAAGTAAGAGGAACACAACTAGATCATTTGTGTGGATCTTAAAATGGTAAATTTTCTGCTAGGACAACAGAGAGGTTTCACAAAGTATCCTTGCTTTCTGTGTTTGTGGGACAGCCGAGCTTGGGAGAAACACTGGACACAGAAGGAGTGGCGAAAACGTGAAGCTCTGGAAGTAGGGATGCAAAATATTGTGAATGAACCTGTAGTTAGTTGAGACAGGATCATTTTTCCCCACTTCACATCACATCATTGTTATTGTTATATCAAACTTGGCTTAATGAAGCAGTTTGTTCAGGCTTTGAATAGAGAAAGTAAATGCTTTCAACATATTATTTCTGCTTTTCCTGCCTTGTTTTTCAAGAACATAAAAGCAGGTGTATTCGATGGACCTCTAATTCAAACCCTCATATGTGATGAAAAATTTGCCAGGAAGATGAGTAAGGAGGAGAAAGCAGCATGGCAGTCTTTTGTGGCAGTTACAAAGAACTTCCTTGGCAACAAAAAAGCAGAAAACTATGAGCTTATGGTTCAAAGGATGCTGTTAGCTTTCTGTGACATTGGATATAACATGAACGTTAAGATTCATTTTCTGAACAGTCAGTCACCTTAATAAGTTTCCCGAACATCTTGTACCTGTTAGTGATGAGCAGACTACTGCTGGAGCATCAAATGTAATTGCCCTCAACAAGTACACAATCGTAAGAGCTAGAAATGCAGTTTTTTGCCTGAATAGAATTTAAATAAGTTTTGTGCAAATTTTATAATTAAAATAAATGTTTTAATATGTTCTGTTTTGAAATTGTTGACAAATTCTGATGCAATCATATCTTTTAGTGTATTAGTGTATGTACTGCATTATATAAATTTTTATATTTTCACAAAGATGATGCCCAAGAAGACATCTACTTTATTATATTAAACTAAATGTTGAAAATTTTACAATAAGATGAAAACATAAAATCTTGAATTGCAAAAAAACTGTAGCATACAGAGAAAAACTAATGTCAGATTTAAAATCAGCATACGTGAATTAGGTAAGAACAAATGTTTTTGTGGATGCAACAAAAAATTATGTTTCCCAGTGTAACCAAAGAACTCTACTCTAATGACTGTAGGAAGATGAGACAAAATACACACGAAGGCACAGATAATTATTAGAGCCAAAGGAGAAATTCTATAAGGAAAAGAGTGTTAAAACATTGGCTTGCATAATAATGATAACATTTATGCACTTAACAACAGAGCTTTGAAATACATAAAGCAAAACTGATTAAATTTGGATGGAAAAGATAAATTAACAGTAAGTTGGAGATTTTAGTTGCCCACTTTCAGTAAAATGGATGAAAGTAGGCAGAAGAGACACAAGAGAGTATATGGTGGACTAACTCTATAACCTACTAGACCTAGCCACCATCTGTGGAACAATCCAACTGACAACAGCAGAATACATAGTCTCAGGGACCAACTGATTATTCTTCAAGTCAAACCTTATTGTAGACACAAAACAAACCTCCATAAATGTGTAAGTATTAAAATTATACAAAGTATGTTCCTGATTAAAATATAATAAGATTAGAAATTATTCCCAGAAGAAATGTGAAATTTATAAATATGTGATAATGAAACTCCAAATTGGTCAAAGAAATTACAAGATAAATTAAAAAAATATTTTGAAATGAATAAATATAAACACATGATATACCAAATGTATAAGATGAAATTCCGTATAATGTTATCAAGATCTATCCATGTTGTTGTAAATGATCCAATGTCATCATTTCTTATGGCTGAGTAGTATTCTATGGTATATATGTACCACATCTTCTTTATCCAGTCATCTATTGAAGGGCTTTTGGGTTGTTCCCATGTCTTGGCCACTGTGAACAATGCTGCTGTGAACATGGGGATGCATGTGTCCTTACATACCAATGTTTTTGAGTTTTGGGGGTATATACTCAGTGGAGGGATTGCTGGGTCATATGGTAGCTCTATTTTTAGTTTTTTGAGGAATCACCATACTTTCTTCCATAATGGTTGTACTACTTTACATTCCCACCAACAGTGGATGAGGGTTCCTTCTTCTCCACAGCCTCTCCAGCACTTGTTATTACTTGTCTTGTTGATAATAGCTAATCTAACAGGTATGAGATGGTATCTCACTGTAGTTCTGATTCGCATTTCTCTAATAGCTAATGAAGATGAGCATCTTTTCATATATCTGTTGGCCATCTGTATTTCTTCCTGGGAGAAGTGTCTGTTCATGTCCTCTTCCCATTTTTTTATTGGATTGTTTGTTTGTTGTTGAGTTTTATGAGTTCCTTGTATATTTTGGATATTAGCCCCTTATCTGAGCTGTTGTTTGAAAATATCCTCTCCCATTTAGATGGCTGTCTGTTTTTGTTTTCAGTTTCTCTTGCTGTGCAAATGCTTCTTAGCCTGATGTAGTCCCATTCATTTATCTTTGCCTTCACTTCCCTTGCCTTTGGAGTCAAATTCATAAAAAGCTCTTTATAACCAAGGTCCATGAGTTTAGTACCTATGTTTTCTCCTATGTAATTATTGTTTCAGATCTTATATTTAGGTCTTTGATCCATTTTGAATTAATTTTAGTACAAGGGGACAAACTGTAGTCAAGTTTCATTCTTTTGCATGTGGCTTTCCAGTTTTCCCAGCACCATTTGTTGAAGAGGGTTTTTTTCTCCATTGTGTGTTGTTGGCCCCTTTATCAAAAATTATTTGACCATATATATGTGGTTTTATTTCTGGGCTTTCTATTCTGTTCCATTGGTCTGGGTGTCTATTTTTCTGCCAATACCACACGCTTTTGATTGTGGTGGCTCTATAATATAATTTGAAGTCAGGTAATGCCGCCAGCTTTCTTCTTTTCCTTAGGATTGCTTTGGCTATTCGGGGGTTTTTATAGTTCCATATAAATCTGATGAGTTTTAGTTCCATTTCTTTAAAAAATGTCATTGGAATTTTGATGGGAATTGCATTAAACTTGTATATTGCTTTGGGTAATATAGTCATTTATTCTTCCTATCCAAGAACAGAAATATTTTTCCATTTCATTGTATCTTTTTCGATTTCCCTTAACAATGCTCTGTAGTTCTCATTATATAGGTCCTTTACATTCTTTGTTATGTGTATTCCTAGGTATTTTATTTTATTTTTTGTTGCAACCATGAAGGGGATTATTTTTTTTTTAGTTTGTTTTCTGATGTTTCATTGTTAGCATACAGAAAGTCTATGGACTTCTGAATATTAATTTTGTATCCTGCGACCGTACTCTATTGGTTTATTGTTTCTAGTAGTCTTTTTGTGGAGTCTTTGGGGTTTTCGATGTATAGGATCATATCATCTGCAAAAAGTGAAATCTTTACTTGTTTTTTTCCAATATGAATGCCTTTTATTTCTTTCTCTTGTCTGATTGTTCTGGCTAGAACTTCTAGCACCACGTTAAATAAGAGTGGAGAGAGTGGACAACCCTGTCTTGTTCCTGATTTCAGGGGAAAAGTCCTCAGTTTTATGCCATTTAATATGATGTTAGCTGATGGTTTATCATATATGGCCTTTATTATGTTGAGATATTTTCCTTCTATACCTATTTTGTTGAGTGTTTTAAACATAAAATTGTGTTTTGTTTTATCGAATGCCTTTTCTGCATCTATTGATAAGATCATGTGGTTTTTGTTCTTTGTTTTGTTGATATGGTGTATTACGTTAATTGTTTTACATATGTTGAACTATCCTTGTGATTCTGGGATGAATCCCACTTGATCATGATGAATTATTTTTTTAAATGTGTTGTTGTATTCGATTTGCTAGTATTTTGTTTAGTATTTTAGCATCTGTATTCATTAGAGATATTGGTCTGTAGTTTTCTTTTTTTGTGTTGTCCTTGCCAGGTTTTGGTATGAGGGTTATGTTGGCCTCATAAAATGTGTTTGGAAGTATTGCTTCTTCTTCAATTTTTTGGAAGACTGAGTAGAATAGGAACCAAATCTTTGAATGTTTGATAGAATTCACTAGTATAGCTGTCTGGGCCTGGACTTTTTGGGGGGGGGAGGTTTTTAATAGTTATTTCTATTTCCTCCCTGCTTATGGGTCTGTTTAGGCATTCTGTTTCATCATGATTCAGTCTAGGAAGGTTGTATTCTTCTAGGAATTTATCCATTTCTTCTAGATTGTTGAATTTGGTTGGCATATAGTTTTTCATAGTATTCTACAGTAATTCTTTGTATATCTGTGATATCTGTGGTGATTTCTCCTCTTTCATTTTGGATTTTGTTTATATGAGTCCTTTCTCTTTTTTCCTCAGTAAGTCTTGCCAAGGGTTTGTCAGTTTTGTTGATCTTTTCAAAGAACTAGCTCCTTGTTTTATTAATTTTTTCTATAGTTTTTCTGTTCTCTATTTTATTTATTTCTGCTCTAATTTTTATTATTTCCTTTTTTCTGCTGGTTTTGGAATGTCTTTGTTCTTCTTTTTCTAGTTCCTTAAGATGTGAAGTTAAATGGTTTACTTGGGCTCTCTCTTGTTTGTTCATATAGGCCTGTAATGATATGAACTTCCCTCTTATTGCTTTTGCTGCATCCCAGAGATTCTGATATATCGTATTGTCATTTTCATTTGTCTGTATGTATCTTTTGATCTCTGCACTTATTTCTTCTTTGACCCACTCATTTTTTAAAAATATGTTGTTTAATTTCCACATTTTTTGTGGGTTTCTTTACCTCATTTTTGCAGTTGAATTCTAGTTTCAAGGCTTTATGATCAGAAAATATGCTTGGTACAATTTCAATTTTTCTGAATTTGCTGATGTTATTTTTGTGGCCCAACATATCATCAATTCTTGAGAATGTTCCATGTACACTAGAGAAAAATGTGTACTCTGTCACTTTGGGATAAAATGTCCTGTGGATGTCTATCATATCCAATGTTCTAGTGTTTTGTGTAAGGCCAATATTTCTTTATTGATTTTCTGTTTGGATGAACAATCTAGAGTCATCAGCACTGTATTGAGGTCTCCAACTATGATTGTATTTTTGTCAGTTTTTGTTTCTAGGTCAGTCAGTAGCTGTAATACATTTTGGTGCTCCTTGGTTTGGTGCATATATATTAAAAAGTGTTATGTCTTCTTGCTTCAGTGTCCCCTTAATCATTATGAAATGACCATTTTTGTCTCTGATGACCTTTGCTGTCTTGTAGTCAACGTTGTTAGATATGAGTATTGCTACACCTGCTTTTATTTTGGATGTTATTTGGTTGGAGTATTGTTTTCCAGCCTTTCACTTTGAATTTGTTTTTATCCTTGTTGCTTAGATGTGTTTCTTGTAGGCAGCATACAGTTGGATTTTCTTTTTCAATCCAGTCTGCTACTCTGTCTTTTTATTGGTGAGTTCAATCCATTTACATTTAGTGTAATTATTCATACTTGAAGGTTTCCTACTGCCATTTTATATATTGCTTTCTGTTAGTTTTGTATCTTGTTTGATTCTTCTCTTTTGTTTTTCTGTCATTTGTTTTTGTTTGGTTGTAATCCGTACTTCTTTCCTCTGTTACTTTCTTTTTCAAGTCGTGTGATTCTGTGGTGATTTTTTCAGGAGTGGTTACCATTAAGTAATGGAAAGGGTACCTACCGTGTTCATTGTAGTGCACTATCTTATGAGAGCTTCTGCACTCCATCCTCCTTTGCTACTGTTAGTCTTCGTCCTCTCCCCTTTATTGTTTCTGTTGTCACAGTTTAAATTTGTTTTTTTTTTGTTATTGTTTTTTCTTTTTGTGTGTGTGTGTGTGTGTGTGTGTGTGTGTTCCTGGTGGAGCTTTTACTTGTGGTTTTGTTTTGTTTTGTTCTTTGTATCTAGTTGGAAAATCCCCTTTAGTATTTCCTAAAGTGAGGGTTTTTGGATGATAAATTCCCTCATCTTTTCTGTATCTGTGAATGTTTTTATTTCTCCTTCATATTTGAAGAATAATTTTGATGGGTATAGTATTCTTGCTTGGAAATTCATCTCTTTCAGAACTTTAAATATTGAAGTCCACTCTCTTCTAGCTCGTATAGTTTCTGCTGAGAAATCCGACGATAATCTAATAGGCCTTCCTTTATATGTTGTATTCTTTTCCCTGGCTGCCTTGAGAATTTTTTCTTTGTTGTTGGTTTGTGCCAATTTCATTATGATGTGCCTTGGAGTAGGTTTGTTGGGGTTAAGATAACTCAGTGTTCAATTTGCTTCTTGAATTCAAGGCTTTATTTCTTTCCACTGGCTTGGGAAGTTCTCGTCTATTATTTGTTTGAATATGTTCTCCATTCCATTTTCTCTCTCCTCTCCTTCTGGTATACATATTATTATTATGTCACTCTTTTTGACAGAGTCAGACAATTCCTGTAGGGCTTTCTCATTTTTTATAATTCTTGAGTCTCTCTCTTCTCTCTGTTGTGCCTCAAGTTGCCTGTATTCTATGTCACTAATCCTCTATTCTATCTGGCCTGTTCTATTAGCTAAGCTTGTTACCTTGTTTTTCAGTTCATGAATTGAGTTTTTCATCTCTGTTTGATTTGTTTTCATAGTTTCAGTTTCCTTGGTAATATATTCTTTGTGTTCATTGAGTTGTTTTCTGAGCTCCCTAAATTGCCTTTCTGTGTTTTCTTGTATATCTCTGAGTATTTTTAGAATTTCTATTTTAAATTCTCTGTCATTTAACTCCAAGGTTTCCAATCTACTGAAATTTTTTTCTATAGATTTTTTCTCTTCTATCTGTGGTACATCTCTATCTTTTGTATCGTGATATTCAATTTCCTTTTCCTTAATGGCATCTGAGGGTGATTTTGTTAATAACACTAATGTGAATCAATAAAGAATAAAAAGTAAAAAAAATAGACAATAAAAAAGACAATAAAAAATTAAGCAAAAACTATTATTATTTCTTTTTTCTCTCCTTCTTTGAGAAAATACCATAAAAAACTGAGAATTATATTGTGCTAAATGGAACAAAAACTATCTATAACGGAGGGCCTGAGCTGGGGAGAGTGATAAAGGGGAAAAAAGGAGGTAGAGACCCACAAAATGCAAAAAAGGAAAAAATTTGGATCAAGAATAAAATAATTTGGGTGTAAATGATGGTCGAATGTGAGACATAGTGAAAGGGATAAGAAGGAAATAAGAAAAAGAAAAACGAAACTATTTTATGAAGTGGAACAAAAACTACATGGAATGGAGAGCCGGGGTTGGGGGGAACGCTAATGAGTTAAAAAGTGAAGTAAAAAGCACACAAAATGCCACGAAGAAAAAATTTGAATCCAAAATAAAATAATTTGTTCATGAGTGAGGATCGAATGAGAGGAAAAGTAAAAGAGAAAAGAAGAAAGTAAGAGAGAGGGATAGAAAAGAAAAAGGAGAAAAAGAAAGAGAGAGAGTTAATGGTTTTAGAGTTCAACCCTCATAGAGAGAAAGAAAGAAGAAAAGAAAAATAAAAAGGGAAATGTAACACTTATGGGCAATGTAGTTCAAGATGAAGAGAAAAGAATAAGATGAGCAGAGGATAAAAGGACCGAGGTGGAAGAAAAAATAAATAAATAAAGATAAGAAGATGAAAGACACAAAAATATGTAGAAAAAGTTATAAATACTGTGGATTTTTCTTGATTTTGAGAGGTTATCTTCTTCCTTTTTTTTTCCTCTCCCTCTTCCTGGTCGGTGGCACTGTACCCCAAGCTCTGCCCCTGTGGCACGCTTAGGTAGAGATTTGCAGTTGATGTGTCGCTATGGTGATGTCATATGCTAGGCTTTGGTCTCGTTGGTAGTCAGGTCTTGTTAGCATTTGCAAGCTCCAACAATGGGAGAGTCCGTTTCCTCGGAGCCTCTCTCCTAGTCTCTCCTTCCCGAATTAGCAGCCTGGTGATCCAGCTATGAGGTTGCCGCTGCCAGTGCCTGGAGAGTAAGAGGCTCAAAGAGCTGGCAAATCCCCACTCTATCCCCACTCACAGCAGAGCTCTGGGTAAAGCTCTGTCAGTCAGAGCCATCAGCATAATCAGGCAGGGCTGGGAGCCAATTGCTCTCAAGGTGTCTTTCTATGAGCCTCCAGGCATGTCCAGTATGTCTCAGCACTCTGTGGGACCACTCTCCCCAGGCTTTTTGCACTTTGTAACCTATCATTGGCTGGGAAGAAGATGCCCTAGTCGCTGCCTGCAGAACAGGAGGTCTTAAAAGCTGCCAAATCCCTCTTTTTAGTGCACAGCCCTGAGTATGAAAGCTCTGCTAATCAGAGCCACCAGCATAGGCAGGTTTTTCACCCTGTATCGGCTGACTGGAAGTTGCCCCCGCCCCTCTGTGCAGAGCAAGAGGCATTAAAAAATATCACGTCTCTTGTCTTAGATCGCTGATTTGAGAGAGACCTTGTCAGCCAGAGCCGCGTAAGCCAGTTGGGTGGTGAGCAGACTGTGGGTTAAGCTAATTTCAGCGATTGGATCTTTAGACCGGCTCCGGAGACTGTCTGCAAGCTGCCTGTGTGCCCTTCCCCCCAGCGCTTCCGTATTTTTCTTCCTCGGGATGCTAACCTAAATGGCTGGCAGGGGTACCCCGCCTGCCTGGAGGAGTCCGGGTGTAGGGGGAACAGGGGTTACACTGAGACCCTGGTCCCAGCGCACTCAGAAGTCTCTGACCCTACCCCTCTATCCGGGAACATGGGGGCCCACACCCGGGACCCTAGGAGGAACCCCTCACACACTATCCGGGCTCGCTGACCAGGCTATGGGGTAATGGAGGCGCCGGCATTAGCTCACGTGGGCTGAGTCGCTACAGGCACACTCTTTCCTTGGCTTGCACATCTGTGCCCCAGCCCGGCTCCTTCCACGCCCCCAGGTCTCACTCTCTCGGTTCCAAGTGAAAGCTGCCCTTGCTCAGGTTAGTGAGGGAGGCGGAGTGTTCCGTTCTCCATCTTATTTCCTTCAGGGTTGCTTATATATTTAGCCAGTTTTTCACCCAATCATACCTTTTTGTTCAGTGTGTGGGACTTACAGACGCTCCAGGGATAGACTTTTCTGTCTCTAGTTGTAAAACTTACTGAAATTTTGACGAGAGCTATCGGGAGTGCTCCTCATGGCGCCATTTCTCTGACGTCACCATAGGATGAAATTAGAGCAGTATTTAGAGGAATATTTATTGTGACAAATGGCTGTATTTTTTTTTTTTTTTTTTTTTTTGTGGGAGAGACAGAGAGTGTCAGAGAGAGGGACAGACAGGAAGGGAGAAACATAAGAAACATCAATTTTTCATTGTGGTTCCTTAGTTATTTGTTGATTGATTTCTCATATGTGCCTTGATGGGGGGACTACAGCTGACCGAGTGACCCCTTGCTCGAGCCAGCAACCTTGGGCTCAAGCTGGTGAACCTTGCTCAAACCAGATGAGCTCGCGCTCAAGTTGGCGACCTCGGGGTCTCAAACCTGGGTCCTCCACATCCCAGTCTGGTGCTCTATCCACTGCGCCACTGTCTGGTCAGGCACAAATGGCTGTATTATTAAAAAAGAAATAAATATACTAAAAATAACTGAATATACACTTTACAAGGGTTAATTGTATAGTATATGGATTTCATCTCTATAAAGCTATCATTAAAAATTTATTCAGAAAAGGAAACAAAGATACGAATTATTAGACAGAAGTTATAAAAAAAGCTAGAGAATCAATTCAGATATTACCCAAATAGTAATATCTCCAAAAAAGAGAACAAGGGTAATGGAAATGAGAAAATAATTAAATAATATGAGATTTTAAAAAAAGGAAAGGAGGAATATAAACTTTGGATCTAAAGGCCCACTAGGCATGATGTCTGAGAAAGGACTCAAATGAGACATAATGCTTCAAAACTTTAAAAATTAAGAAAATAAATGTTCTAGAGTGTTTTAGATGAGAAAAACTCAGGCTACATACAATGGTTTGGGAATCAAATGCCACTGGTATTTTCAATGAGAAGTATTGGGTGAAAAGAGACATGAAGAAGTAATTTGGAAATTCTGAGAAAATATTTACTAATTTAGAATTCTTTACCCAACTAAACAATCAAATAAAGGCACATAGGATAAATATAGAATAAATTAGAGAAAGCTTTCGGAGGACTTACATCATTACCCTCATTAAGTAAACAAAGAAAGATGGATATATTCAATTCAGGAAGGAAGCATTTACCATAGCAAGCAGGGAAAGAGATTTCAGAATGACGGTGATGGAGGCTCCAGGGGGAGAGGTGTGAAACAGTGTTTCAGTGTAATCAGTCCGGTTTGAAGGAGGAGGATTAGGCATCTAGAATAAATGCCTCAAAAAGTAGCACTGATGTATTTCCTTATGTGTGTGACCATATGGAGAGGCGTTTCACACTTCTTTCAAGGAGTCTGAGGCTGAATTATTGGTGGGTACTTGAAAAACTAAAATCCAAAGAAATAGAAAAATAAACCACAAAGCAATTATACTCGACAGAAGACTGGACAAGAAATATCGCGTTCAAAGTGGCTTAGCTGTGTATATTATTTTTACAGCGCTAATAGGGACAACAAATGTTAAATTAAACTAAAAGTATGGTGTAATCATATTTTGAAAATGTAGAGAGACGAAGTTTGCATAGAAAAGATAGCATAAGAGACATAATGTCAAAAAATTGAAAAACATTTCCAGAAGTGACAGCAATAGAGGCATCCTGTTTAGAAATATGGAGGCGCGATTGCCAGCAAGGACAGATGAAAAAGTTGAAAGAGGTTATTCTGGGGAGCTGATTATGGAATAAAAAACACGACAGGAAGAACAGGTTTGTTTTTGTTGCTACATTTGGCACAAAATATAATTTTTAAAACGTATACGTGAGTGATAATTATATCAAGGCATTGAATAAATAAACTTGGCCCTCATCAATGATAAGGTATAAATAGAAATAACACACATTGAGACGTCAGGAACCCCTGGTTGATGTCTTGTATTTCCCACTCGTGTGGGGCCTGACCTCATCCGGGTAGCCGCTTAACCTGGGCAGGTTTCTGATCCTCTTCCCTGGGACTTGTATACTCCACACTGTCTTTGGGAAACTCCCATGAAGTAATGCATGAGTGAGTTCATTGTACACACTACAAATGCCAGTGGGTGTTACCAAAAACCACTACAATTTATTTATCCCTGCATTCATTTAGTTTTGCAATAGAAAATCCCTAAAAACACATTGGCTCGAGTTACTGTGAGTGACTATTTCTGTGTCATATAAAATGTGGGAACCCCATAGGACCAGCACCAAGAGTCAGAACAAATATAATAACTAGCACGTTAATGTGTAGCATATTGATCTTTTTTTTTTTTTGAGCTTCCTATGGAGATATGGTTGCATAGGACAGAATGGAAATGCCTCTGAACTGATTGACCATCTTCAACGTTACATTTTCCCATGTAGTCCGTTCTCCACAAAGTTCATTTGCAGCCTAAAAGATTCTACTTGCAGTTGCCCTTACTAAATTGTCTGGAGGACTGAGGTCCCAATTCTGGCTTCAGGGTCTACAGTCTTTGGAAAAGTGAATCATTGAATCATTCCTCTGAAAGATGTCACTTGGGGTATAACTCGCTAACTGTCCCGGTCTTTAATTCTTGGAAATATCCATCTTTTTCAAACATTAGATCAATGAGATTCACAGAAGATATATGAGGATCGTAATGAGATTCTTTCAAGGTACAAGAAGATATACATTTAAATGAAGGTACTATGCATTCTGGGTGGACAATTTGTCATTGTAGTGAGTGACAACCACTGATCTAGTTAAATTCTCTTATCTGGCAGATTAGGAAACTGGAATCAAGTGGTTAAGTGGTTTGTTCAAGTTTTTAAGTGAATGAGCACTTTAGCATTAAACATCAGTACAGATCATTGGCTTTTTGTAAAATACATTTTTAAAAGTCAATATGCAAATGATGATAAGTGAATAGTCAATGATTAGGGTTGATATTGATTTTCAATGCTAATGAATTTTGTTAAATGCTTAAATCACAGTCAACTCTCAGAAGCTCTAAAACCTAGTTACCATTTACCTTTATTTTCCAGAAGGTAACAGTTTCATGGTATACAGAGAACTTGTGTATTATCTCATTAAATATTTCCATTATCTTGAAGAGAACAGAGAGAGGGATTAATTGATATGCTGAGAGACATAACAGCTGATAGTGAGGTTAAGACTCAAGGTCAAGTTCGCTAACCTTAATTCATCGTCCATTTATTCACAAGCTAAGAGCAGGAAGTACCTTCAGCTTTGGAGAGGATGTTGACTTTTGGATCATGAAGACTGAGTAAAGGTTGTCTGTGATTGACATAAGCCAAGAGGATAGGGGACGGTGGGTTCCCTGAGAGACACAGTAGCCATGAAAGACCAGTGCCCTGATCCTCAACATCTTGGCCAAGGAGGAGGATGGACTCCTCTCTGGGAAGCCCCCGCAATCTGTGTCTTCTCCTGCAGATTTATATACCAAGTGAGACCTCACTACCACGCCCATCTCTCATGTGAAAATTGGGATCAGTAGACTGGAGGCTGAGGCAGTGGCTTCTCTAAACAAATTAGTTGTATAAACAAATTTCTGGGGAAATATTCCAACTGCTTTAGAGCACACAGTTTTCAAGCATCCTCGAGCCCCTCCCAAGCACCCTTTGCCATGCAAACAAATGATGGACTAATTACAAACCATTCTTATCTATTCATTACACCTCATTCTCGGAGGGCCCCTACTTAACTGTGTAATAGTCTTCTTCTGGTTAGTGCTTGTCCTTGAAGAAAAGAAAAAGGGATTTCTTTAAAAGCATTTTCTAGATTCAATCCCTCACCATTCAGTAGGAAGGTCCTCCCGATAATTTAGCTGAATTAGTGAGGTTTTGTGGTCACTCTGTCTTAATGTCTTATCCATGCTGCTCAAAACTTAACAAATCAAAGAAATGTGACTACCAGGATGGCATTTTCACAAATTGGACATCACTTAAGGATTATTTGGAAGGACTTAAATTGTAGTCTTGGTGAGGTTTTATTTGAAAGTAAGTGTAACAGGGAAAAAACAAGAGATGGCCAAACGTTTAGAGAGGAAAATGCCAAGGAGAAATTCTAATTATAGGCAATTTTAGGATCCTCTCTGCCTCATCTTTGGCCCATTAACCACGGGTACTCCACCCATGTTTCATGTACTGCCAATAACTACAGCCAGTCAAACCCCGAGGCTGTTCAGGGCACTGACAGAACTCCTCCTGTCCCTCCCCGGCCCGTGGAATTCAGCCAGGGTGACCTCAGCCTGCTGCGGTAGTTCTCATGGTATGACTTGAGACCTTAACTTGGGCCCCAAGGTTATCTCCTCCATACATGTCTTACCTATGTGCTTATAGCTCAAATTCTCTATTATGTTTCTTGTCCATTCTCCCTTCTTTTTTTCCTTCTTGGATTAGAGGGATCAGCTATTCAAGTTACTGTAAAGCTCCGTGACCCCCCAGGCTCCACGGTCAAAGGGAACCCACTCCAGTGTTGGGTCCTTGGTTAAAGCCCAGCTAGATATAGTCTCTTCTCAGCAAGATAGGTTTTTGGAGGGTGTGTTTATTTCTTAGGGATGATATTACAAAGTATCACAAACTTGGTGGCTTAAAACATCGAAAATTTATTCTCTCCCAGGCGTGAAGCCTAGAAGTCTGAAGTCAAGGTGTTGGCAGGGCCATGCTCCCTCTGAACACTCTAAGGAGGGATTTTTTCTTACCTCCTCCTGGCTTCTGGTGGTTGCTGGCAACTCCTGGTGTCCCTTGGCTACAACCTTTGTCTCCATCTTCACATGGCATTCTCCTTGTATGTGTCCATTCCTCCTTTTATAAGGATACCATCACATTGACAGTAATAACTACCCCAATCCAGCATGACCTCATTTTATCTAATCACACAGGCAAATACCCTACTTTTTTCAAATAAGGTGACGGTGTGAGGTTCCAGCTGCTCATGATTTCTAAGGAAGCGTTATTTAACTTAGTGCTGATAGATGCCAACATTCATATCAGATCAGGTTACTCTTCTGGGATTTTGATATGTATGTAGGATGACAAAAGATAAAAGTTCTTATTTATCCATTTATCTCTCCATCCATCCATTCAACAAATATTTATTAAACAATGATTGTGCTGTAACAATAAAATCAATTTAGAGCAAATGCTAAGACATGTAAATGAGCTAAAAGAGAAGATGAACACGAACCAGGTATGGTGGGAAATCCAGGAAGGAAGAGACAATACTGAAAAGAAAAAAAAATTAGATAAGATTTCTGGAAGTGACAGCTTTTGAACAGAATCTTGAGAGATATGGACACACGAGAAAACGGGCTTTGGAGAAAGGAATATAGTTATAAAGACCTGTGCAAATTTTGGCTTAAAAATATTCTACCATTCTATCTGAATAAATTTTATTTTTTTAAGGGAAATCCCACATGGAATCAAACACCTCTGTTTTCCCTCCACTCATCCATAGTTTCCGGAGAGCGCCGGTGCTTAAATAGTCAGCCCCTGGCTTTTCAAGGGCAGGGTGCCTGCTCTTGTAAATTTCCTGGGATGATGGATCCCTCATGATATTTCCACGTGTATAATAAACTGCAGAGGACAAAGTTCAGGACTGAGAATAACTTGGGCTACAAGGGACTTCCTTTCCCTACAATCAATTATTGAGATAATGACACCATGTCTTGAGAAGACATGGCTAAATGACAGTTTTCTTTCAGATGCTCTGCCATCTTGATTTTCCGTGAAATGCTGTCAAGATCCCACACACAGAAATCCTCTAGCCCTTAGCAACTAGTCAGACAGCCTGTATGCCGAGTAATTAGCAACAACAGTCAAAGATACTCAGATACCCCAAATCTAGCTTGCTTAGATACACACGCGCACACACTTACTTCCACGGGGAGCCTTTGGATCGGCGCCAGACCTGATGAAGTTACCCATCCATTTCCAGGCAGCCTGCTCAGGCGGGGAGCAAAAGACTTCGCTGCTGGGAGGGCTTTAGATGGATTATCTGTGTGCTTACAGCTAAAATTCTACTCCCCAGTCTTCTAAACAAATAAATAATGGGGGCCCATTACCACTATTTGGGCTCTCGCACGCGCTTCCAGACTCCCATCAAAGCGGAACTCTGTGTCCAAGGCAGTAAGCAGCCACATGGAGCGGAGTCTCAGGGAGACTCCTGATTAATTGCTTGTGCATTTCCGAAGTGCAGCCAAGGATGTTGTAAAATAGTGTTTGTTTTTGCCACTGCAAAACCTTGTTGAGGAGGGCTCTGGGGGACAAGCCGATGTGCTCAAGGTGGCCAGAGAGGCATGAGTCATCAGCCCAGGTGTGCCTGCCGAGTCCCCTCCCCGGGAAGCACCTAAAAACAGGTACGCGGAGGGGCTTGAAGAGATGGGGCTGGAACCGACCCCACCCACCCCGCTGATAACGGCTCCTCCCACTCCACGCCTTTTCTCCTGGGTGTCACTGGCCACTCAGCAAAAACCGAGCCGGCCAATGAGAGTTATGAGAAACCCCTCATCTCCCGGCAGTCGGCCTGGAGACAGAAATAGGAAGCCAAGGAGAGGCTTGCCCTCCCAGGCAGAGCGGGCGCCAAGGATCTTCCTGAAATTTGGTAATAGATGACGGGGATCACGGACTCATTTTGTTCCGGCAAATTCTGTCAACATCAGCAGGCCTCACACTGCGATCTGCCTTCCTGCCTCTCACTCTATCAACTCCACATGTTGCCCCAGTTGCAGGCTTTGTACTTAATAGAACTTGTCAAAACATATCTATCAGTCCCACTGCGGGCAGACATGGGTGGTCAGGGACGTGCTGGCCGGCCGAGTGCGGCCCGGAGTTCCCAGTGGCCGCAGAAGCCCCCCCACCAGTACCCGGTTCTCCCCCAGATTAAGGGAGAAATGCTGTTGAGTCACTGGGTTTTTAAATAATTCTCACACCGGCAGCTGCGCTTACAGCACATTTGTGTTTATTTAAATTCCCCAATTTCTACTTTCATGTGGGTTTTTGGTGGCTCTCAGAACTGCGAGAGAAACAAGATGTGTTTCCATTTGCTTTGGAAAAGCTTTTAATACCTTGGCTGTACATGCTGATAGAGACACACAGTCCCATAGCTTCCTAAAGCGACGTGGAGATACATTATTTTATATATTTGCAAATGTGTATATTAAGCAGCATAGCTATACTCTGTAGCATAGCTCTATGTAGCAAAAGTAAGGTTACAGTTGTGCGCATGGAAAGTACAGTAATTGATCAGTAATGATGCAAGGGGAAACTCTGTGTTTCGTGTTCTCACAACTGTGAGCCTCCTTTTGCCTCACCCTGTGTGTGTGTGTGTGTACACACAGCAGTGCTTTATGTACAAACTGACATGGACAGGCCTGACCTGTGGTGGCGCAGTGGTAAAGCGTCGACCTGGGAACACTGAGGTCGCCAGTTCAAAACCCTGCACTGGTCTGGTCGAGGCACATATGGGAGTTGATGCTTCCAGCTCTTCCCCCCTTTCTCTCTCTCTCTCTCTCTCTCTGTGTCTCCTGTCTAAAATGAATAAAATAAAAAAACAAAACAAACTGACATGGACATATTATTTGCACCCATATACATACACACATTTATATATATTATATATAAATGCATGATGATGCTTATGAGCCCGGTTGATTTTATGTGTGTGTATGTTTGCGCATGTGTGCACATATGCATATACACACACAGACACACACACTTCAATGTTTTCATATTTATCAAATATGTATGCACATGTATTCACGTGCTCCACGGTAATTACATGTTTATTGTATATATATATGCACCTCTATTCACATGCACACACACAAACATATACCAATGTCGCGCATGCGGTTAACCTTTCCTGTCCCTGCAATAACAACATGGTTTGTCCTTCCAAGAAATTGGTCTATGGTTCCAAGTGACACCTCCCTGCCAGGCATCCGACTTCCCCTGAGCCATGTCCAATGCCACTGGAATGTGTTGTGGCCTTCATTGAGCTGGGACTCTCCGATCCACTCCCTGGCCCAGGAGCTGGTGAAAGGAATGGCTGGAAATAATTGTTGGCCAGTAGGAAGTCAGTACCCTCGACCTCAGTTCCTTCCTTTTGTGCCACTGAGAATTTTAAGAGCAGCACCGGATGGGGTGACAAAATTTATTTTCATGATGTGCTCCATCCCTTTATCTGAAATGTGGAGGCGGCTTGTGTGAATGGTGGAACAGCCTGTGCGCTGGGGAGGAGCCTGGTGTGGAGGGGAGTGAGCAGCCAGAGTTCTGCAATGACGAGCTGAGAGGTCTTGAGCTAATCAGTTTCCTTACTGAAAAACTCAGGTTGAAAGTACTGTGTTAGGCGCTGGCCGGTTGGTTCAGCAGTAGATTGTAGGCCCGGCGTGTGAAAGTCTTAGGTTCTATTCTTGGCCAGGGCACACAGGAGAAGCACCTATGTGCTTCTCCACCCTTCCCCCTCTGCTTTCTCTCTCTATCTCTCTTCCTCTCCCACAGCCAAGGCTCCATTGGAGAAAAGTTGGCTTGGACACTGAGGACGGCTCCATGGCTTCCGCCTCAGGTGCTAGAATGGCTCCGGCTGCAAGGGAGGAAAGCCCCAGATGGGCAGAGCATCACACCCTGGTGGGCTTGCTGGGTGGATCCCAGTCGGGCGCATGTGGGAGTCTGTCTGACTGCCTCCCCGCTTCTAACTTTGGGGGGTAAAAATGTACTGTGTTGGGGAAACAATGCTAGCCACAACTGGCATACTACAAGCCCACATCTCTCACTGACATAATGAAATGTACTTTATTTTATTTCTTACTCGTGTCAGAGCTCAATGGGGGTGTGTGGAGCAGAAAGTTCTGCTCCATGAAGCTGCTCGGTGACCTAAACCGCTTCTTCCTGATGGTTCCGCCGTGCTGTCTGGCTCCTCTCCATCTGGCCAGCTGGGGCGCACAGTGAGAGAACACAGAGGATCCCAACTTAGGATTTAGAGGACAGGTCTGGAAGGGGTGCATGCCCCTTTCAGCTGCATTCCATTGGCCCGCTGACTATCACGGCCCCATCTAACTGCAGGCGGTTCTGGGAAATGTAGTTTAACTGCTTTTCCAGGAGACAAACGGAAGAGATGTAGTCAACCTCCGTTAGGCAGGGTTGTGAGCGCAAACGAGGCCACCTGTGCAAAGCCTTCGGCGGCGTAGCCGTGCATCAGGACGAGCGCCGTGTGAACCATTCCTCATTCCTTAATATTATCGTGAACCAATCACGCTCACGTAATAATGGTTCTTGCTTTGTTAGGCAGTCAAGGAAACCATGACAACAGAATCAGCTCTGTCCCTGCCCTCCGTGATCAGTGTCTGCTGGGGGAGCCAGAGGCACCAACAGGCCGCGGGAGTGCCTGAGCCAGGGGTTCCGACCTCCCACCTACCGGGAGAGCGGGGAGTGCAGGTCTTTAGCTCCATCTCGGGGTTCCCAGGGCGTTACCCAGAGTGAGGCCAGAACCCAGACCTAGAGGGCGCGGCAGGCGCGGCAGAGAGGAGGTGACCTGGGAAACTAACTCCGCGTGGAAGGCGCTGGCACTTTGAACTCCAGCGCGCTCGCGCTTTGTCCTTGAATTAGTCCCGGCTCTTTCACAGAAGCCCGTGTTCGCTCCAGGCCTGAGGCGTGGCCACCTAGGGGTGTCTGCTTCCTCCTGGGTGCTCCCCTACCAACCCAGGCTGGGCGTGCGCCGCTCAGTGTGGTGTCCTTTCTTTTCCAGTCCCTGCATCGTGGTGGAGAGTAAGTAGGTGTTCAGGAGTGGCTTGTGGTTAAATCAGAAGGAACTTTCTGGGGGGGGGGGTTGAAAACACTCGGGTGAACCTCTGACCCACCCTGAAGGACCACTGGCTTGCTCAGACAGGCGTCGATTGATAAATGGGTGAGAAAGAGACATGAGGCCTGGCAAGGATAGCAGACTGGCTTCCGCTCATTCCACCTAGTAAGGGACCAAGTTCGGGGTCAGACGGAACAGTGCCTGGCCCGGAACACCATGGGGTTCTGTGCAATACAAGGAAAAAAATTTGCATATCTTAACAATTAGATCTGATTTTTTTTTTTCTCTTCAGTTAGATAAGTATTTGTCAAAAGCCATTCTGATTGTGCCATACATACTCTTGTTTAAATGCCTGTCATTGTTCTAAGAACAAAGACCAGGGTTCTTAATATGACCCGTAGGATCCATAGGACCCAGGCCACACGATGCTCTTAAATTCTGCTCCAAGCCTGCTGACCTTACAAGTTTCCGTTGTTCGCTCTGAATCTGCACTTAGATTTCCTCTGCTGGGCCTCCCACCCCACCAGCTCATCAGTCAAGTGCAATGTCTCCTCCTGCTCCTAGGTTTAGAGTCTCTTCTTCAATGAGGCATCTTCTGGCACCCGACACTAGGTATAGTCCCTCTGTTCATGCGGTCACCGTGTGTCATACTGTCCCTTTAAAACTCCAATGCAGTCACATGATTAACTATCTTGAGTGTTTCTTGAACTGCAGAGACAACGTCCAACTTGTATTGTTATAGTGCCAAAACCTAAGACCGATACCTAAGGCACAGAACCAATGACCGATAAATATTTGTTGAGTGAATAAATGAAAGCTGCTCATGATCAAGAAAGCGTGAGTGTTGACCAGCTGGCCACTCTTCAATGACAGGGCAGCTAAAGCTTGTGTATAAAAGGTGAGGCAGAGGTAGCTGATCTTGAGGGTCCCTTCTGGGATGTAGAAGCCATGCTGCCTCTAGCCAGAGGTCCAGGGGACATTTACGGGGCTTGTGCTGTTTGCGCTGCAGTCTGAGACCTGTACAAAGTAGGTCAGGTACCATAATATAACTCGACAAGTCACTCAGGAGAGACCTGGCTGTCCCAAACAATTCAAGTCAGAGAACCAGTCCACGGCTGAATAAACAGAGGATGAGGACATTTATTAAGGTGATTGGGCATAATGAACTCGGGGCAACAGAGGGGTGTCTGACTCACTATTAGATCAGTTATCACACACTGTGGCACTGTCCCTTAGTCCCCATGAAAGCAACGCTAGCCGGTGACACGTTAGGTCAATCAAGGCATGCAGTCACAGTCCCTGAAAACACAAGCACTCAAATCTCTTTTCAAGTCTAATTTAGTGCTTGGATTTCCACGGGACCCTCCCCATCGCCTTGTACAGAATCTAATGACAAGGGGACTCTGGGACATCTTCTGTCCCGGTTTTTTTTTTTTTTTTTTACAGGGACAGAGAGAGAGGGATAGATAGGGACAGACAGACAGGAACAGAGAGAGATGAGAAGCATCAATCATCCGTTTTTCGTTGTGACACCTTGGTTGTTCATTGATTGCTTTCTCACATGTGCCTTGACCGCGGGCCTTCAGCAGACTGAGTAACCCCTTGCTGGAGCCAGTGACCTTGGGTCCAAGCTGGCGAGCTTTTTGCTCAAGCCAGATGAGCCCGCGCTCAAGCTGGCGACCTCAGGGTTTCGAACCTGGGTCCTCCGCATCCCAGTTTGACACTCAATTCACTGCGCCACCGCCTGGTCAGGCCTGTCCCAGTTTCTTTTAACTGCCCTGGACTATTTCCTCCCTCCACACTTTTGTAGCACACAGCTTTCAGACCTGTTGAAAGTCAAGCAAGAATAAAATCTTAAAGAATTTTAATAAAGGACAAATTTGAGTCTCACCAAAGAGGTTCAAGCCAGCAAGTGACAAAAAAAAAAAAAAAAAAAAAAAAAAAGACCTTAAAACAGTGAGTTGCTCAAAAGGAAGTTGATTATGATGGTTCTCCTGCTTACAAACTTCTATTGAATTTACTGTTGACAAGAAAATGTCCAAATGTCTAGCAGGGTATTTGGTATCTTACTAATCTTGGGCCAGCCAGTCTCTAATTCCCCCTATCACCTTCAACCAGGCCGGGCCCCTTGCTTCCTAAGTCCCCTGCCATTCAGTCTCTGCAGAGGAAATGTCCCCAACGTCTCTCTCTTCACCTACCATGGCCAAATGCACAAGAATGCATACTAGCATTTACGAAATGATTAACTACTGACACCCCTGCAGGTCTGGATCCCTTGTTAAATGGAGACAGTCTCACTGTCAAGGGCAGGAGCTGTGATTTAGTGTCTTCTCACATAAACTTCTGTGACCTGCATAGTTTCTGGCAAACAGATAGTATCACGTATATACTGGTTGAGTTCACCAACAAGTGAGCAGATGAATGAATGAGTGAGTGAGTAAATGAATGTAGGACTGGGGGGGGCAAGGGGTGTTGGTCCTGCAGGAATGTGGACCTTTCTCCAAGGGTGAGGGGAAGCTCCCGAGTGGCTTACAGGATACAGTCAGAGATTTGCTTTGAAGAGGTCTGTCCGGCCGCAGGGACTGGGTCTGGAGAGGCCCCAAGCAGAGGGACCGTGGGGAAGTTATAGGCGTTCACCAAAAACGCACGGGGCCGGGTGAGAGGACAGTGGCGATGGGAAGCAGTTAATAGGAAAGGAAGACACAAAGGACCTAATAGAAGCCAAAGGCGATGAGTACTCGGCTGTGGGTGGGTGGGGTGACGTCCCGCAGAGGCTACTATCGAGCGAGTGGACGGATAGAAACACCATGCAATAAGATGAGAAATTGTTTTGTTTTGTTTTTTTAATTATTTTTATTTATTTATTCACTTTAGAGGAAAGGGAGAGAGAAAGAAAGAAGGGGTGGAGAAGCAGGAAGCTTCAACTCCCATATGTGCCTTGACCAGACCAGTGCAGGGTTTTGAACCGGCAACCTCAGCATTCCAGGTCAATGCTTTATCCACTGCGCCACCACAGGTCAGGCTAGATGAGAAATTGTTTTAAATTGCATAACAACTCTTTCCGAATTTATTTTTTACCTCTTCAGGAAAGCCCGTAATCATATTAATCAATTACTAGTTGGCTCTTGTGTATTTATTTTTTTAATATATATAATGAAGGGTGTGTAAGTCTTTTCATGGCCCACGAGTTTCTGAGCTAATCAGCTGGTTTTGTTTATCGGGACCTGAGGTTCTTCAGGTTTGATTAGGTGGCAGTTTGTGTTCGTTCTAAGACCTTGTATGTCTGACGATAGATTTATTTTGCTTCACACATGAAATAAAGTTTATTACCTAAAATATTTTGGGCCAACTATTTTTTCGGCATCAGAGTTTCATGGAGATTTGTATGGTAGGGTTCCTAAGGAAACGCCTAGGTCTTCTCAACTGCGTGAATACTGAACATAATTAGAAGATTGTAATTCAAATCAATAAATTTATATGCAAATGCAGCCGTACATATACATACGGATTGTGTCATGTTTGATTAGAACGTAACCTATCTCTACCTGTGAGACAGTCTGTAAAATCAGTAACGTCAGTTCTTGTTCACACCACAGAAGTGTGACGTCAGATCCCAGTCTACTGTAGCTCTAGCAAGCGATCCTGGTGAAAGCGAGTCATCGGTCTGAGCACTTGTTTATGGAAATGAATAAATGATATATTTCGATGTAAAACATTTCCTCTTTATTAGGTGTTTCTCTATAATGTGTCGTATTTTCATTAGCATCTATAAACATTTCATCGTTCAACACTTCACTATGTGAGAAGTAGGGAAAGGTGAATTTATAGTTTATCAATACATAAATTTTTAATAACTTATGGTGCGCTCCAAAAAAATACATCAATCAAAATGCTGTTCCTTAGTGCTTTCAATAGTTAAGCATTTCAAAGTTCAAATTGAACTATTCTTGATGGTGGGGGGCAGGGAGCACAGGGGAGGAGTTGGTCCCGGTCCCTGCCTAGGAGACCTGACAGCCTGGGATGACAAAGGGCAGGCACAAGGGACACTGTGGTGAGGATGAGTGTGTGCTCACAGGAGAGAAGGAAGCACCCACAGAGCAGGAGATGACTTGTGCTCTTCGCAGTGTTTGGAATGAGGTATTGGGAGAGCCGCCTAAGAAAGGTGGCCTCTGAACTAGAATGTCACGGGGGGGGGGGGAGGAGGGATTTCAAGATGTGCTCATAAAACTGTACGCCACTGGCTGGTCCCTGGTTCCCGGCACATATGGCTCAAGGAGGGAGCGATGAGAGAGAAGGCTAGGTCAGCAGCACCTGTGAGCCCCACACAGAGCTTTAGAATTTGTCCTGCAAGCAGCCAGGAGATGCCACATGGTTTGAGGCAGGGCCAGGAGCAAAGTCCACTGTGGCGAGGCAAGGTCCAAGACCCAAGGCGGCTCCTGCAACAGAGGCTGCCCTATGACCCATCTTCTGGACGCAGAACCCCAAGATTCAATATACAACTGCATCAGGGTGAGCTACTTGGAGGACACGTTGTTTCTAACACAGAGAAGCTTGTCCAATGCACCGCGAAGTCACAGAAGGGGAAAGGAGCTCCCCCGCCACATCAGCTGGCACAGCCCCACCCCCACCCCCACCCCGGTCCATGCTGGGGTGGAGGCGCTGTCACCTGAAACCCCCACACAAACCTGAACCAGGCTCTGCCCTTTCCTGCTCGCTCTCGCTTTCCTTTTCACAGAGACAATGCGACTCACGGCCAATTGCCCAGGAAATGAGGAGGCAGCCTCTCCTTTCAGACCGTGGCCCTGAGCAGGAGGCAGGAACAATGGCTTGGCTGAGAGCAACAGGCTGCTGGAGGCTTATTGTCTCTCTGAATTTTGCATGTGCTTTTTCTGTTCTGAGGGAAAGAAAAAGGGACCATTCTTCCCAGAATCCAGCTGATTTTTTCTCCTCCACACAGTCACTCAGCAACCTTGAAGTGTGAAGCAGTTAGAAAAACAACTTGGCCTCTTCTCTCCTCCCTTCTGGGGCCAAGGTTTGCCTTCCTGGGGACAATAAGTTGCACATCTCCGCAGCGATACATTGTTCCATTCAAAGTGAAGGTGAATGCCATTTGCTGAACACCTTTTCTATCTGCCAGATATTAAGCTAGTTTGTTTTCCTTTTTAATTAAAAATGTTAAATTTATTTTTTATTATTTTGAAAGAATTTAGACTTGTAAAAGAGTTGCCAAAGCTGTACAAATTTCCCATACACCCGTTTTTTATCACAGAACATGAATGCCTCCGCTCAGGACCAGGCTCCTGAGCTCCATGCCTTCTTGCTAGAGATGCTTGCTTTGATCACGGGGTTGAGCTTTTTCCATTGGTAAGTTACTCTACTTTTCTTTATAATCAATCAGGGTCTTACAGCTTCAAAGTTTGAAACTGTGTAAATACCCTGTTTTTCATTGTTTTTTTTTTCACCCACTAATTTTATCATCAATTGAGAATTCTTGATGTAGCCCTGGCAGGTTAGCTCAGTGGTAGAGTGTCAACTTGGTGTGTGGAAGTCTCGGATTTGATTCCCAGTCTGGATTTACAGGAGAAACACCCATCTGCTTCTCCCCCCCTCCTTTCCTACTTCTGTCTCTCTCTCTCTTTTCTTCCCACAGTCATGGCACCAATGGTTTGGTCAAGTTGACCCCGGGCACTGAAGATGGCTCCATGGCCTCACCTTAGGTGCTAAAATAACTCAGTTGCTGAACAACAATGGAGCAGCTGCCCAGATAGAGAATTGACTGGTATGGGGTTTGCCAGGTGGATCCCAGTCGGGACACATGCAGGAGTCTATCTCTACCTCCCAACCCATCACTTAGTAAAAAATAAAAAAAAAAAAGAAAGAAAAAAAAGAGAGAGAATTCTAAATGTGAAGTATTTTTCTGTGGTGCTTTCCAAAAGACAATTTAAAACATTTTCACATTATTTTAAATCATTTATAAATTGATATTCTCTTGTAGGGAAGAACTTGCTCTTTTTTTTTTTTTTTTACAGGGATAGAGAGAGGGTCAGAGAGAGGGATAGATAGGGACAGACAGACAGGAACGGAGAGAGATGAGAAGCATTAATCATCAGTTTCTCGTTGCGACATCTTAGTTGTTCATTGATTGCTTTCTCACATGTGCCTTGACCGCGGGCCTTCAGCAGACCGAGCCACCCCTTGCTGGAGCCAGCGACCTTAGGTCCAAGCTGGTGAGCTTTCTTCTAAAGCCAGATGAGCCTGCCCTCAAGCTGGCAACCTTGGAGTCTCGAACCTGGGTCTTCTGCATCCCAGTCCGATGCTCTATCCACTGCGCCACCGCCTGGTCAGGTGCTCCTTCCATCTATTTATTTATTAGAAGAATTACATCACTGTGTGATTATGGGTTCTGATTTTGCCCTGTAGGTTAGAGTCCATCATTACCATCACATAAATTACTGTAAAAATTGTCCCAGGTTTGGCTGTCAGAACACAGGTCAGGTTGGGCCCTGCATCTATTCAAAAGTTTGCCATCTTTTCCTGAAGAGGTCCTTGTTGTCAGGCACCACAGGGTGGTCCAGACTCACCTTCTATATTCTTGGTACCAGGCCTGGCATCTGTTGTTTCTCCAGACTGATTCCTTTTATTGGAGAATGATATCGAGACCCCAGAATCTGGATCCTAGGAGTCCTCATCACCACTAACTGTCACTACTTCTGGGCTCTGTCAGTAGACAATACAAGGCTAGTTCAGCGGACTTTCCAGTGCAGAAATCACTGTGGATTTCACCACATACCATCTTACAGACAGTGGAAATAAAGCCCAGTTGGCGGGAATCAACTGGGGTCTCAGAGCTGAAATATGGAGGAATTAAGACTCAAACTCCAGTGTGTTGTCTTGAAAAGGCATTGTCCTTTCTGCTGTGCAGTGTTGAGTCCAGAGTGTGGGGTGGAGCCTGTCTCCAGCCCCTGCCCCTCCGTGCCTGCTCCCCGCACTTTTCCCAAGTCACCCTGATGGGGCCCCTGGGCTGTCTCCCCCTAGAGTTTCCGGTCTTGCCCCATCGAGATCAAAGTGGGCTACTTACTTCTTGGAATCCTGCAATCTTTGATTGCCCACAAGTTCCCCTTTTTAAATGAATTCCTGTTCATGTGTCCAATTTTCTGTTACACACACACACACACACACACACACACACACACACACACACGTGATCTGTCCCTTGTCACTCAGGTGTGTTGGGTCATGAATAAGAAAGATGAGTTAGCAGGTAGCTCTCTTATAGTCACAGGTGCTGTCTCCCTCCCCTGGGGACTCCAGAAGACTTGCAGCACAGGGACACTGGACAGGGAATTTTCACAGCGTGGGGCCAGACGATCGATCGTTGTGATCTGTCCCCCACAGCTCTACTCTGTTATGATTCAAAGGATACAGCAATGGCACAGCAATGAGAGCACAGAGCTTTGGGGCAGAGGCAACTGGGTTTGTAAATTGTAGTTTTGTTTTATTCCTGATATTATCATTTTCCACTTTTGAGATGGAGCAAGTCCTCATCTGTTAAATTGCCCAGTGACCAGCGATGGGGAGATCACGTCCTGCTCCGTCAATTTCTACTCTACATGTTGCATTTGCCCCACGACCAGGGTCCCTCCCTGATATAGGCATACACGTGTACACGCATACATATAAACACGCGCGGACAAACTGCACCCCGAATTGCACGGGGAATGTTTTGCTCATTTGGATTTAAGAAACAACATGAAAACCCATCATCGGAACTACTCTACTCCCATAGGAGGCTCAGTGGGGAGTTACTTTTAGGAAGCCAGAGGACACAACCCGACGTGGGCTTCCTGGGCCCATTCCCAGGTCCTGTCCCAATGTGTGACATGCTTTGGAGTCACCTGGCCCCCAGCTCGGAATGAGGAGGAAGCCGACCTGGCCGTCTGCCTGCAGGGTGAGGACCACATGTGAACACGAGAAGAGACGGGGGTTAGGGGGTGTGCTGAGACGCTGGAGCTGCTGGCGCCCGCCCAGCTACTGCTCCTGCACTATTTTTAGGGTGCTCCGATGCCAGAGGCCCCGTGAAAGTATTACTTTTCTGACAACGAATTGCACATTTCAGCACATAAACATCTCAAAAGAGGAAAACATGGCTTTTAACTTTTCCCCTCTACAACTTCTCTGGCCTTGACTGTAACCACCAATGCGTTCTTTGTAGCTAGGAGTTTGGTTACATTTTTTAAAATTCTAATTATGAGATCGTAGAGCATTTGCCTATCTCTGCCTTCCTTGTTTCTCTTTGCTTCATGCCCTCAAGAGCCACCCACATTGTTGCAAATGACAGCATTCCCGTCCTTTTTAACGGCTGCATAATACTCCATTGTACAGACAGACAGACAGACTAACCACGCCTTCTCTGTGTATCATCTGTTGATGGACACTTAAGCTGTGTGCATTCCTTGGCTGCTGTAAATGATTGCAAAACAAATGTGGGGGTGCAGCTGCCTCCTTGAGACAGTGGTTTCTTGTCCTTGGGATGCAGCCGTAGGAGCTGGCTTGCTGGCTCGTGTGGTAGTTCTGTCTTTAATTATTTGAGGAGCCTCCAGAGTGTTTTGCAGAGTGGCTGCATCAATTTTACATTCCCATCCGAAGCACACAAGAGTTCCCGTTCCCTTACCTCCCATTCTCTTTAATGACGTTAGAGGGGTAGCTGAGGCTCATGGGGGTTTAAAGAGCTTACTCAGGACAACAACCTTGCAAAAGAACAAAAGAGGGAACCAGACCAAGTGCTCCTATGTCCTCATGTGTTCTTCACCATCACAAAATGAGTTTCAGATTAAAAACCTCTTTTATGTCTTCTGTTCTAGTGCAATAGGTGTTGGAGGCAATCACACTGGGCCGGGCTAAGCTGCATTCCAGTTGAGAGGCAGGGAACTGAGCAGTGTTCTGTGACGTAAGACAGAGACGTCTGGAAGCCCTCAGGCCTGCCAGGACCTCCACGACAAGAGAGCAAACACTTCGTCCCAGCCACAGCTGAAGTAGATTCAAGAATTCATGTTTTGGTGCTAGCAGAGACAGATACAATGTTTGAAGGCAGAATGACGTGGGTCAAACTATATCTCTGTCATTTGCTGGCCTGTGACTTTACAAAGCTAGTGAAACCCATTTGGGAGCTTCACCCCTTCACACCTACCTCCTAGTCTGTCGCCAAAACTACGATGAAGTCACGCACATGCTCGTGTTGTGGTTTCCCTTGGAGCCCATCTTTCTTGTTGTCCTAGTGATGAGCCCATTGCTTATTCTTATCTGTTCAGGAAGTATTCCACGGCTCAGTCTCCTAATCAAAGTTTGCTGAAACAGCAAGATTCAAGGGAGCCACACACGGCCAAGCAAGCAGAGCATTCCCAGGCTTGGTCTGGGGAGAGCCACGTGCTTTCCTTTTCCTCACTGGCTAAACTGGTGCTCACGTTTGAGCTTCTGCACGCGATCTTTTAGTTCTTGAAAAATGAGTCTTCACATTCTAGTTGTTACTAATGAACATTAAGTCATAAAAACGACTGCTTTCATGTAATGGAACTCACACTGCCTGGCTCCTGCCACAGACAGGGTAGATACCATTGTTATCTTCATGTAATGATGAGGAAACAGGCTTGTAGACTCAAAACAATGGTCCTAAAGTCACATGAGCACTAAGAAGTAAAGCTTCTTTATATATAAAACCAAGTCCTCAAGTCCAATGCTAACTTTCTTGGACCCTCATTTGGACAACAGCCTGCGGAGAAATCGACAGTATATTGATGCTTCGGTTCTGAACAGACATTAGCTTCTTGATAGATGTGTTTGCTAATGTGTTTCTCTCTCATTGCTCAACATGACTTAGCCTATTGGCCACAGCGAGTGCATAATGACTTTACCAGCCACGTTCGTGGGCCTCAGAGGACCTGAGCCAAGGCCAGTGGAAGCTGATTATTTAAACAGAAATCCTCAGCCATGTAGATCGGGATGGGGGTACTTCACCATTGTTCTGGGCCAATTGGACAATCAATAAATCAGCTTCCGTCTCTTGTGTATCTCCCCTTTCTCCCCCTCTTGTGACTTTTCAAAATTAGTGGTCGCAGTTTTTACCTCCAAACAAATAATGCTTCAGCCGGTCAATGTGCGACGTCAATTTGACTCCGAAAAATTCAGAATCCTCAGGTTCAATGAAAGCAAAATGTAGACATCCTGAGGGTGCTGACTTGATGTGTCTCACCTGGGTCTTGGGGGAGGAACTTGAGATTTTTGGATGGGAGGTGACACTAAACGGGAACTTTGTGGACTCTTCAGGTCCCCTGAAGTGTGGCACTGGGAGGAAATGGAGAGTGACCTCATGCTACGATGACCTTCTCCATATTAGGGCAGTAAAGTGGATGAACCAAAGTCCATAACAGGAAACAAAAGAATTTCAGTTTTCTTCTCCCAAAGTCTACAAGTTAACCTTCTCAAGGGAGGGGACCCAATGTTTCACTCGAGTTGTCAAAGAAGGGGGGAGACAGATAATGAAATATCCATTGGAAGGGATAATCATTTAAATACTTTACTTTGATTGCTATATGTTCACAATAGAAATGTGAATTAACTCACAGATGCATATAGTCTCACCATTTTCATGCCACGTTTGATCTATCAGCATTATTTTACGTTTCTTTTTACAAATTAAGTATCTACTCTATTGCAGGTGCTTGCTTGGTCTAGGTGTTTGGTTTTAATTTAGGTGCACGGATTTTCCAAGTACATATTTTCGTTATCTACTTTATTATCATTTTTAGGAATGTGGCTGTATTTCCAGTCACTAAGTTCTGTTTAACAAGTTCTGTTGTTCAGATTTTAGAGAGTTTTCCTTTAATTATACAACCATGGTAAAACTCACTGAATGTAAGCATTCATTCTAAATCAGTGGTTCTTAACCTGGGTTCTATCGAACCCTAGGGGTTCGATGAGTCGGTCTCAGGGGTTCGGAGAAGCCTCTGCCGCGGAGGCCAGAATAAAGTAATACCATAATTTGTTGTGAGTTCATGCACTTTGTTGGTTTTGTTCTTTGAGCAAGATGATGTTCGTGCACGGCTCATTTAGTGCACCAGTAAAAAAACATATACCTATGTCTTGAATTTGGGGGAAAAAATCATATTTTATTTATCACTAAAGAAGGGTTCGGTGAATGCGCATATGAAACTGGTGGGTTTGGTACCTCAAAAAAGGTTAAGAACCACTGTCCTAAATATTTCCGAGGATGGTGGAGGCTGGAACCCCTACTCACGTTCTCAGAGTCTTTTTAAAAAGTACTTGTTGCTAGGGAAACAAGAGGGGTCAAACAACGAGTCCTTGACCTCTGTTTAGTCGTAGCCCAAGGTTGGGAGCCCCATTAACCAAACAGGGACACACGTACATGTAAAATAAAGTTCCAGCCGCACCAGAGGGTGGTTGGCACTGCTGGGAGCGGGAAGAAGAAGGTGTCCCCCGAGAAAGCTTACTCAGGCAAACCTGTAGCGTTGGATGCTGGGTCCCTCCTTCTCTGAATTGGTTCTGAAAAGAAAGAAATGGGAGAAAGAGGGTACAAACACTTGCAGTCTTTTGGGTTCAGAGGGTCCTTGCCAGCCCCCCTCCTGCCTGCAGATGTGTGTGACACGCGGAACAGCCACTCCCCTCTTCAAAGCTTTCATCATACGACCCTGCAAGCAGGGTGTCTCAAAGCTCAGTTCTGCTGGAGACTTTCCCGGTTGAGTTAACAAAAACAAATACCATAAATCCAGTAATTACTAATTGTCTCCTCCATTATCAAGGCAGAAATGAATCATGAGCCCTTTACCACTGGAACGGTGGGCTCCAGGAAGGATCCATCTCCACGAGTGGCATTTTTCATCGTTACCGGGTGCCGGGGTGCCAGGTCCTGCCGCGCTCTCCCCCTACCTTCCCGGGCTTCCTGCTCAATGCTCTGCCATGGCCTCGGGTAGATTTGCAGACCGTCTTGAACTTGTCAGCACGCTCTGGAAACTGGTGATCCATCTTTGGAACCTTTGTGACTTCGCAATTACTGTCTTTCCCTCTCTGAGAAGAGGATAAAGCAGAGACCCTGTTAACACCGAGCCCTTTCCCACGGCGTGCTCACCCCTCCCCGTGAGCTGGAAGTGTGGGCCGTTCATTGTTCTGGGCACCCCAGGGCAAGGGCAAGGCTTTAGAAACACGGCTGTGCAGCCTGCCAACTGAGCTTGAAAAGACTGGCTTTCCCCCCAGCAAGCGACAGCTCTGACCCGGCTATTGATTTTTCAGGTGCGACGTCTCGGGTTTATTATCTCCTCCAGGTTAACTAATGCAGCCCGACACCGAGAGCCCGTCGGAAAAGGAGCCCGGATCAAAGGGGGCACGCAGTCACCGTGAGTGAGAGGGAACCTGGCAACTTATTTAAAGCATGTCCCCTCTGAGTGTGTAGGTACATGGCTCTCTTGTCACCGTCTGTCTGTCCTTTCCTCTTCTGTCCCACAGTCTGCTGCTGATACCCATTCACCTACGCTGAAGACCACATGGCATGCCTAGTCTAAGACCTGGCTCCTGACCCACGGCTTGCATACATTATTTAATTTCTCTTTCTGTTTCTCAGTTGTTGTTGTTTTTTTTTAATAACTATAATGTAGGCCCAGTGGTATCTATGTTATAGAGTGAGGCAGGGGATAATGTCAGTTCTTACTATGGGAGCTTCCGGTGCCTTGGAAATACCCCGAGTTCTCCCCTCCTCTGCCTTTGCTTACGCGTCCCACGTGCCCAGCCGGGCGTCTCTGCGAGATACTGGCTCAGTCCCCGTCTGGTGGAAGATCACTCTCTGCGCAGGTTAGTTCAAGTGGACATCTCCCATTGCTTTCTGGATGTTCAGCTCTTGTCTTGATCCGTGGGCCACATCAGTGAACAGAATAGACGCAGACCCCTGCGTCCTGGAGGAATGCGCTCGTGGGGGACGACAGATAATGAAACAAACGATATGTTACGTTATGTTTAACACTTGTGATTTTCAAACAGCAGGAGAGCATTGAGGGCTGGGAATGCCTGGCGTGGGGGTGGAGCGGGGTGGAATTTTGAGCCAGAAGGTCCATGGGGCCTCATTAAAGAGTCCTTCGCTTATGGCACACTGCAGCAGCCCCTCTCAAGCCTACATCTTTTACCCACATTGTACAGAGGTGGAAACTGAGATGCAAACAATTAAAGTATGAGTTTGCTACCACGAGCAAGTGGCAATGGCGGTATCCAGAACTTGGCTGTTAATGCTGTATCGTTTACGCTTTGCAAAGTTCCAATGATAGACATTTAAGAGTTGAACAGGTAGGTGTAAGAAGTAGTCGCATGGCCTCAAAGTGGTTAAAATCTCAGTATGTGTTAAACATATATATATAAAACTGACCTGAGTATCCATAAATATTTTGAGAGGGGAGAGGAAAAGCCACTTAGAACTGACCGTGAAAAGTTAGCTCATGCATAAATCGCACGTTCAGTGCTGCTCTGCCGTCAGAACCCTCGGTGGGGTTAGGGCTCATTCTTTCCTATAGGTTTGCTGTCTTCTGCAGTTAGCATTTTATCCCAATGCCTCCATCACTGCTCTGCACAGGACACATACCTGTTAAACACACTTCACACCACCAAAAATGCACCTGGAAAATCGACAAGGCCCATCCGTGTGTTAAAATCCCTCTGAACGCCAATAGCACTAATCCTTTGCATGCCCCACACTTGTTTGAGAGGTCTCTTTCCACAATTTCATTATGATGCTAGTAGTCTGCAAAGATAAGTTTAGGGAAACACTGCTCTAGAGAAGTAGGCGCTCCCATGCCTACCTAGACTTTTACAAAGAAACACATTGGAGTTCTCGTTGATGTTATCTGGCCGTGTGTTTACATAACTACAGCATGTTGGCGTAGGAGGGTCTTAGTGAGAATTAGGGATTCGTTTGGACTCAGAAGCCTGAGGTTAATCTTGGCTTCACCCATTTCCATGTTGTGACCTTGGACTTGTCCCTGACTTTTTTTCTGAGGCTCAGATTTCTCCCCGATAAAATTCTGGGGAGAAATTGAATGCTAGAATAGGTAAGATGTTTCAGAGAAAGTGCTTTGCCTGGAGAAGCACTTGATAAATTCGATTTGCATGGGAGTTTGTGATCTCCTGCTGCTTCAAAAATCATCAATGACATTCAAGAATATAGCTTCCTGGTGTTCTCTGTCCAGGGAGCTGGAAGAGAGATTTTTTCATGCTAAAAGGAGTAATTTCCGAGTAGCGGTAATAAGTAAAGTGTGGAAGTATTAGACTTCTGTGTCCCTGCACATTGCTCCCCTGCCAATAATCGAAGATAGCATGTCCGCTTCCCAAAAGATGTGCCAGTATCACCAAGGGGAGACGGGGAAGAGAAGAACACAAGATTGTGGAAAACCTGATATAATAAGGCATATGGCAGAGTATGGACCAATTTACAAAGGTGGCAAAACCTGGCTCTATGCTATTGTCTTATGCTGTGAAAAGTGGCTTATTGTAAATCAGGACAGACACAAAAGCAGGCATGGAAATATAGATGTCTAAGTCTTCGGCTCTAGTTAAGTATCTAATGTTCCTTTTGCGCTAGAGAAGAGATGATATTTTTCCCCTAGTATCCTTTTCTGCAGGGAGAATGCCCTTAATCATTTTTTAAAGTGATTTCTGATACTATCACTGTATAGATAGAGTTATGTCTTCATCCGATTGGTTTGCTATAACAAAATACCATAGACTGGGTGTTTAGAAACAACACAAACTTATTTTTTTTAGTTCTGGAAGCTGGAAGTTCCACATCAAGGCACCAGCATATTCACCGTCTGGTGAGAGCTCTGCTCTGTTTCTGGTTCATAGAAGACCATCTTCTCACTGTGACCTCACGTGGTCAAAGAGACAAGGGAGCTCTGTACGGTCTTTTTAATAAGGGCACTAATTCTTTGCATGGGGGCTCTACCCTCATGACCTAACTATTTCCCAAAGGCCCCACTGAGGCTTACGTTTCACCATATGAATTGAGGGAGGTGCACAGACCATCAGTCTGTTATAGATAATAAATGTTTTCCACTGGTCAAAATGGCCACATGGAAACTATCTTCAAATATCCTCCTGAGTCTGTTTTCAGAACATAGTACTGGAACCTTGATCCAAAAAGGAAAGAATGGTTTGACTGCAAGATTTTTATCCTGCTCCTTCTGAAGTAATTTGAAATGGGCAGTTCAGAACCACTCAGAAAATGAAAGGTTTGGCCGATCCCCAAGCTAATCCTTGGGAAAACGTCTCACAGTGACTTTAGCTTTCGCTCTTGTGTCATCTTTCTTTTATGACATTTTCCAGGCGCATCCACACAAAGCTGGCCATTAGCTCTTCTGCTCAGTAACTTTTCCTTCATTTCCCTTCTGCAGAGTGGTTCCTCCTGTTTGCTGCATCCTCCAGGGTCTCCTTGCTCCTGCTCTGAGCTCTCCACCAGGGCGGGGGCAACTTCTGATTCATTTCTCTACCCTCCTCCCTGGAAGGGAAGCTGTCCTAATAGGAGAGTCAACGTCCATCAGCTCTGTGCTTGAGCAAATGACTTAAACTCTCTGAGTCTTGACTTCCCCAACCACAAAAATATAAATAATATCAGTAGCTCCTGCATAGAGTTGTGTTGAGAATGAAAGACAATAGTGTACGGGACTTTAGTGCAACTGTTTGAATGTGGCCCATGTTAGTGAGCCTCAGAAACTGCCTTGCAAGTCCTAAAATGGCTACATCCATATTGTGTTGTGTTCTAGGAACCTGAGTTTTAAAAACCTGCATTCCCCTTGAGTATTCTGAAACAAACGAGGGGGCGTGCACCTCGCACGTCTGGGGGCTGGGAGTTGACTTCAGGAAGAGCACAATGGCTTTTGAACAAAACAGTGATAAAGGCCTATCGACTGTCACAACTCTACCCCCAAAAAAGTTTATTAAAGGATTTTTATTTTGTCTTGGAATCAAAGAAGCCATGGGTGAAGAAATCTGCTGAAATTATCTAAGGCTGATTCAACCTTAGCATTTATTATTCAACACCTCACTCATTGCCCTGATTCTAAATATTTAATCATTCAACAACTGTAAGTGGTTGAGTCTTCCAAGAGGACCTGTGAGCATTGGGGGGGGGGCGTGTGGGGGGGGGAGGCGGGAGCGACGAGAGCAGTGAGAGAGAGAAAAATGGCCACGTGGACCCAGCGAGGCGCAGGGCCCAGCCAGGGGGTCTGGGGACACCACTGAACCGGCCTTTGAAAGCAGGTTGCTGGGTACCCACACGCTCTCTGTCTTGTGTGTATTCGCTGGAGTTCAACGCCACCTGCACCCTCCCTCACGCAGTCACCGTCAGGGGGTGTCAAGCCAGAGCGTGTTCCTAATGGCAGCAGAGTGCCTACCAGTGAGAGGTGCCATCCTTCCTGTGACTTCTGTCTGCCTGGCTCTCTCGGCCTCAGACACACATACTGGCCGGCGTGCTTGGCAAGCTTGGGTCCATCAATAATGCATGTGCAGCACTGCGTCCACACCCAGGCCAGGCGGGTGGGTTGCTGGCGAGAGGGGGCCGTGCTGCTTCCGGGCCTGGCTGAGGTCATGTCTGGGCTGGTGGGCGAGGCGGGGGGAGACTCCCCATAGGGCTGGCGGGACTGAGTTCCAAGATAGCTAAGGGTCACATGCTCGGAAAGAAACAATGCTTACCACAGCGTTAAGGGTTGACTTGGATCTCCTAAAAATCCACGCGTTAACGTCCTGACCCCTAGTACCTCGGAATGGGAGCTCACATGAAAATAGGGCCATTACCGACGCAGTTAATGAATATAGAGTAATGTCTTCCTATAATATTATAAGCACATCAGTTAGGTAAGTTCTGACGAGCCGTCCTGGAGCAGGCTGAGCCGTCCTTTAATCTGACTTGTTTGCCTATGAAAGGGAGGCACGGGGCACAGAGACCCATGGGAGGGGGCGGAGACCACATGTGGATGAAAATAGATGGGGTCATGGTTTTACAAGCAAGGACCACCTAAGATGGCCAGCCTTGAGCAAGGCTCCAGAAGCTCACCGAGATCCATGGGACAGTTCCTCCCTCACAGCCTGGTGACACTCTGATCTCAGACTTCCAGCTGCCAGACTGTGGGACAGGTGATTTCTGCTGTTGATGCTGCCCTTTCTGTGACGCTCTGTGACAGCAGCCTGAGCAAATTAACACAGCAAGGCAAGCATCTTTAGGGAGAGTTCTTTGCCATGGTCTTGGGCACACCGCTCTGCAGGGAGATACCTTCCCGGTGTCTGTGTCTGAACCCTCCCCCTCACTGGTCCTTCACCTGAGACTGTGCGGCTGGCGGAGGTGCTGTGACTGAGTCACACAGAGCGATGCGGTGTTCTCCAGGGCGACAGAATCAATGGAGATTTTTCTATACACAGACAGAATTCTACATTGCCTATTTAGCTATGATAAAATAAAATAATCATATACTCATTAACTGGAAGTATTGTCTCCTATATTCTAAGCACATCTATATGAACAAGGATGGGCTCATGGGATTGTGGAGGCGGGCAAGGTCCAAGATGCCTAGGATGAGCCCCAAACTGGACACGCGGGAAGACCCATGGCGTCATTCCCATCTGCGTCCGTGGGTCTAAGAAGTGGCACAACCAATGGCGTAGTTCCCGTCGTGAGGCCAGCAGGCTAGAGACTCACAGGGAGCAGAGGCCTCAACTCACAAACTCAAGTAAGTCTTAAGGAAGGAACGAGAAGACGCCCCAGCTCTTAAGTAGGCGGAGTCTTCTCTGACTTAGAAACGGTCCCACCTTTGTTCCACGCAGGCCCTTTGTGATTGGCTGAGCTCCGTCCCCGCCCCCCGCACCCACCCAGGACACTGAGGGCAGTCTGCTTTGCTCAGTTCCCTAATTTAAATGCCATTCCTCTCCAAAAACACCCTCACAAAAACATGCTGAACAAGATTTGACCAGATATCTGGGAAACGCATGGCTCGTCACACTGACCCATGAACTTCACCCTCATGAACGTTCTCCACTGAGCCAGGGGAAGCACTGGCATGCACACAGGCTGTGAGGCAGAATGTGGTCCGTGGGAGAATGAACAAGCTAAGTGTGACAGATCCCTACGGCAGGACGTGATTCCGTCTTTGGGAACTGGGACACAGGCCACAGTCTGGATGAAGCCGGAGGACTGTGTGCTGAGTGGAAATAAACACGGCAGGAGTCCATGTACGTGCGGTCCCTAGAGTCGCGAGACTCCCCGAGACAGAAAGCAGAGCAGTGGATACCAGGGGCTGTGGGAATGGGGGTAGGAGCTGGTGCTTAATGGTGTTAGTGTTTAACAGAGTTCTAGCTTTGCAGGATCAAAGAGTTCTGGAGATGGATGGTGGTGATGGCTACACACATGTGAATGTAATTAGTGCCACTGAACCGTAGGCTTAAAAGTGGTTAAGATGGTACCTTTTATGTTACGTGCCTTTTGTCACAATTCAAACTCTATAGATAAAAACCAGAGAAAGGCTGTTAAGTATCTTGCAGGAATGCTGGAGAGGCTACAGAACCAGGTTCTATATTATGTGACCAGAACTTTCCCGATGGGACAAGGTCACTGCTGGTTCTGATGCTGGTGCTTCCTGGTGACCCGGAACCCAGCCATACTGGACTTGCTAATGCGACCACCAAGAGGCCACCTGTGCTCCAGACACACACCCTTGGAGCAACTGTCTTCTCCGACAGCTGAGTCTCGTCCAGCAGCCTTGCTGGTGGAATGCAGTGGGTGTCATCTCCCTCCTGCGTCCCTCTCAACCCCTATCTCAGCATCTGTGTCAGCCAGAGTCCCCCAGAGGAATGGAAGTAGCAGATTCTGTCTTATGAATAGGAAGGCATTTATTATAAGGAAGTGGCTTCTGCAGTGATGGAGGCTGAGATGCCCCAGGATCAGCCGTCGGCATGCTGGGGATCCTGGAACATTGGTGCTGTGTAATTCGGCATGAGAGAGAAGGACAAGAGCCAGGAGTATAGAGGGCCAGGGGAGATCAACGTCCCAGCTCCAACAATCGGTGGGGAAAGGCGGAATTCTTCCTCTCCCCCTTTGTGTTCTGTTTGACGGCCCTGAGCAGGATGAGTGATGTCACCTCACACTGGGGAGGGGTCCGTTCCTGACTGAGCCCACCAATGCAAATTCTAATTTCTTCTGGAAACACCCTCACGGACACACCCAACAGTAATGCTTAGCCAAGTACCCGGGCACCCCAAGATCCGGTCAAGTTGACACATAGAATTTAACCATGACGGCATCCCTGTGGAAGAATCAATCGCAAGTTCAGGAACAGGCTGCAGCGAAGGCAGCGGAATTGAAAACCCTGGTTTCCGCTGCGGGAAAGAAGGTAACGGCGGGGTGCGAGTGGGGGGCGGCGGCGCAGAAGTTCCCCTCCCGAAAGCGAGAACATCTACAAGGCATCGCGCAGAGTCAGGAGAGCTGGGCCACACCAACAGCTCTCCTAAGTGCTTTCTTATGAAGTGGCCGTCACGGTGTCCGCCATGCAGAAACCCCGCAGGAGTGGCGGGCGACTTTTTATTTGTCATTGCCGTAATATCATGACCCCTTTTATTGCTAGTGCGATAGAGTCTATGCTAGCCAATCTTAATGGTTGTTAAGAAAATATTCATGTCTGTCTGTCTGTCTGTCTGTATTTATTTATTTTTGTATTTCACTGCCAGAGCGAGGCACGCGCTGACGGCTGACCTCCGGGGAGCCGCCTTCAGGGTGTGATGGATTGCAGGCGCTCCTGGAGCCCTGAGCAGAAGGCAGTGAAAGTCCTGCTCCGGGGAGATCACTGGGCAGGCCGAATCAAAGGAAAGTCACTTCTTCTGAGTACAAATGGCATGTTTTGGTCCAGTGGGACGGGATACGTACATGTCAGTGTTCATGCGTGAACCATGAAGGACTCAAGACACATCGCTTCTCTTCCAGGACCTGGTCTTCCGCGTCAACGCCTTTGCTAATTCTCCGTGTTCACGCTGATGGGCCTGCAGTATTTCTCTCTTCTCACTCTTCTGCCTCACCCTCCGTCCGCCGGTTCACGCGGCTTCGCTCTGATGTTTTGTTGACATTTCCATGTATGTTGTTGAAGAGTCACAGTGGGCGGTTCAGCCACGCACGCTTTCCAAAACTTTTTGTTGGATGCGAGGGAATGGACACTGTGCTACCAATCGTCTCATAAGGACACTTAGGCTTATCTCCTGCCACTATCGACACGACATGAATAAATGAACTGGAGTATTTTTCCTCTACGCAGCCTCAGGGTGTTGATGTATTTGTTTGCTGAAGCTGTCATGTAAGCACCCTACCCCGCTGGACTTGGGTAGGTGGGGGAAGAGAATGAGAATGAGGTTGTGCTTTCCCCTGATAAACACGAACCCTGTCTTTTCTCCCAGATCCTCAGCCCTGCCCACCGACGGGGCTCTCTCGGGAGGGGGGCTCTCGTGCTGAGTGTGGCTGCAAGGCCCTCGCTTCAGTCATCCTGTGTTCATGAGAAGAGTCATTTCTACACTCAGGTCCAAGCTAGAAAAGGGTTTCCACCTGTCACGAAGCAGAAGTGTGTCCCCAAGGAAACGCCTTGATGGAACCACCTCGCCTGTGGCCGCTCTCAGGAGTTGTAACAGACGCTCACACCTATATGCATACAGGCTGTTAGCATTCCTGCACCCAGTGGGGGCACGTTCAGAAGCAGGCCTGCCATGGAGGGTTACCGATCCTTCCTTGGTGCACACACTGAGAAAAACCATCCACTTGAAATTCTAAGCGTTTAACTCCATACTTATTTATTCTCAAAAGCAAACATTCTGTGGGACTTATTTTAGGTCGAGAATCGTATTAAGCACTTTGCCCCCGTCAGTGTGTTTGATGTTCGCAGCAGCCACCCAACGAGATGGGAACTCTCATTTGCCAGCGTCTCACAGGCAAGGAAGTTGAGAGGTGAAGTAAAACCGAGTGAAGAGGCTTTACGTAAACTTGCCACAGGTCACAGGGCAGGTCGGGGTCGGGGCTGGGTTTGGAAGGCGGCAGTCAGTGTCAGAAGCAGGACCCTCCGTCCAGGGAACTGCCTCTCTTCACCCACATGAAGCTCTGTAGAAGCAGAGAGGAGACCTCAGGACAGTGCTTCCGGTGACAAAGAATGAGGAAGCGGCCCGCCCAGATGTGGCGCTGGAATGGAACCTTGAAGAGAGAATGGGGTCGGGAGAAGGGAGGTATGGAAGGAGGGCAGAGGGGAGTGCATGCAGACGGAGGGCTGGATGTCTCAGACACTCCCACACCCAGAGGACGAGCCGCTCCGGCTGTGGCACAGAGGGACGGAGTCGGAGGGGCCATGAGCGTGCCACTTAGAAACGTAGGGCAGCGCTCTGTTTGAGAGGACTCAGGGCAATAGAAACTGGTCTAAAGAGCTTGGCTAGTAGAACTAACTAGCTGACTAACTAACTAACTAACTAAATACTGGCAGTTGTATAGGCGTTAATTTTACAATTTATTTAAACATAAAAGTAAAAAGTTTGGGGGATATTCTAATTCCCCTTAGTATTTAGGACTCCATATAGTGTTTGCCCTCTCCATTCCTGGAGGAGAAACATATGCTTTAAAATAATAGATTGTCACCTGACCAGGTGGTGGTGCGGTGGAAAGAGAGTCGGACTGGGATGCGGAAGACCCACTTTCGAGACCCCGAGCTCGCCAGCTTGAGCGCGGGCCCATCTGGCTTGAGCAAAAGCTCACCAGCTTGGACCTACGGTCGCTGGCTCCAGCAAGGGGTTGCTCGGTCTGCTGAAGGCCCACGGTCAAGGCACATGTGAGAAAGCAATCAATGAACAACTAAGGTGTCACAACGGTAATGAAAAACTAATGATTGATGCTTCTCACCTCTCTTCGTTCCTGTCTGTCTGTCCCTATCTATCCCTCTCTCTGACTCTCTCTCTGTCCCTGTAAAAAAAAACCCCACAAATTTAAAATAATAGATTGTCACAAAACACCCCCTGAGACTTAATGGAGGTGTTCAAGTCTGCCACGGGAGATGCGTGAGAAATGTGCCTGTCTCATTTAGATCCACCGGGTCCCTTTTGGATGGATTTGCCCTCTTCTCATTGGGCAGGGTGCCTTTTTGAAGTTGGAACTTACATATCACCATACTTGGAAATACGAGTCTTTTTGACCATTTTGAACTCACTCCCTTTTAAGAGATTAGAAAGCCAGCCTGTCTTCACCATGTTCTGATTCTTGGGAGGAAGCCAGTGGGTTTTTGGGAGTTTCCCTAGGAGAATAATGAGGCTGCTCTCATTTGTCTGCCTTTGAGTATCTCCAATGTATCTGGTGTGTTTATGGTGAAAAACCAAAGTCGAACGGCATTCTGATTTCCTTAGTCTTTCCATCCATGAGGTACACATACACACCCCTATACACACAGACACAGACACACAGACATAGACACACACACACAAATACACATACAGACACACACACAGACATACACACACAGACACAGACACACACAGATACACACACACAGAGACACATAGACATACACACACAGGCACACAGACATACACACAGAGACACACACACACACACAGACATACACACACAGACACAGACACACACAGATACATACACACAGAGACACACAGACATATACACACAGGCACACAGACATACACACAGAGACACACAGACACACACACACAGATACACAGACATACACACATAGGCACACACACAGACATACACACAGAGACACACAGACACACACACACAGAAGATTTCTACAAGAGTATTCATCATGCTATTTGCCATGACTGCTAGGGGACCCCGAAAAGCACAACCATCACTAAATGAAAAATTTTAACTAATGGAGTGATTATTCATAAAGAATAACTTCACTCAAACATGCCTCCCGTTGACGAGTTTGACAATGGCCAATTACCGTCCCTTTTGGACAGTCTCAAATTCACTCATGTGTCAGTTCAAAGCAATGAGCCTCCATGCCATTTGCGATGTGAATTTCCAAGTCTTGCAGAACATGTAAGGTTTTACTAAGTTGGTGAAAAGTGTTGTTGCATCGCTCAAAGCAGGTGTGGAGTCTGGGATGGGAAGGCCGGACACATGAATTTAATCCTTTTGTCCTCTACCGCTTGGTGGTTGTCAAGCTGTATTTCATCTTTCCTATGAGGTTCTGCAAACACAATAATCTTTCCCGTGTGAGGTCATCCGTTCTTCAAATCCTGGCTTTTGCACTTAATGTAAACTTGACATTAGAAGTCACTTAAGCTCTCTGCTCTTCTGTTTTCTTATCTATTAAATGGGGAAACCAACTTTAAATGGAAGATCTGGTTATTTCTTCTGTTTGACAGACTCGTCTCTGCACAGCAAGGATCGTAACGTGGTGAGACGTGAAAAGCTCTTCGTGAGCTGCCCCGTCTCTCGTGATCACGACCAGCTCCCCTCTACAGTCTGCTCCATGGACGGACTATGCACAGTTTTCAAAAGAGGGTGGCATTCCGTTCTCTGCCCTCACAGCCCCCACACGTGGCATTCCCTCTCTCTGAAACATCTCGCCATGCCCTCCTGTCTTTGCTTAGAGAACTTGACTTCATCCTTAAAACTCTATGAGGATCTCCATCCTCTGGGATGCCTCTCTTGTGTCTTCCATTCCAGGTTAGCTCCCTTCCTCTCTGCTGCCAGTGGCCCCCCACCTGCAAATCCTGCCTCCCTGCCGTTGTGCTAGTCTGTAGCCATTTATGGCTTTGATCATTTGCCGCCAATGGAGAGCTCTTGGTCGTAAGAGGTGGTCTCCGTCTCTTAGTCCTCTGTCTTGGAAAATGGCACTCAGTATCGTTGGCAGGAAATAAATAGATTAGTTGAGCCTCTTGAGAGCTTATGCAGAGCAGATGATTAAGATACAACAAGACACCCAGCTTTGGAATCCCTGTGAAGCAGATCACCACACTATTTGCTGTTGAAGGACCAACCCAGTGTCCCCTGGGTCCCCTCTTTTCCCGACCGGGGAGCTTTTGTGAGCCGGGTCTCCTGGTGCTCCGTTCTAACCTGGAAGCTCAGGCTGCCGGGCGTAGGCAGGTACAGAAGCCTGGGACTCAGGTCCTGCCAACAGGACTAATTGTAAGCAACATTTCTGGCAGCCCCACAAAGAACGTCAGAACCGTCAAAGGTGTGGACACAGAGGCAGTGCCTACGTGCGCGCCGGGGGGTGGGTATTTGTGCCCTTGGATGCCGGGAGGGCATGAGCTGGCAGGAGGCACCTTGGCCTTGTTCTGCTCATTAGACTCATAGCTGCGCCCAGGCACAAATAATTTCTCAGGCACGTCTCATCAACCAGAACAGTGAAAGCAGGCTGGAAGGGGTAGACTAGAAGCCACCCCAGAGCTGTGCCTTCAGGGAAAATCTCCTGTGTGGGCCTGAGCTTGGACCCTGCCCCGTGAAAACTGTGCTCTGTTCCGAGGAAGAAAGCCATTTTAGACACAGCATCCAACCCCCTGGGGCTCGAAACCTGGAGACCAGCCGGCAGGAGGGAGTGGTACGCAGGAGATTCCTGGGCTGACTTGCTGATGAGACAGCAGATGCTGGGAAGGAGGTCCTAACAGGCCACCCCCACGTTTCTCCAGAGGTCCTCACTGTGCGGCGATGCATTCAACGGGAAAGCCGGCACTCAAGTACCGTCTCCGGTACCCCACCTCCAAAGAGGAAAAGGCTCCGAGACTAAGATCCAGACATTGGTCAAGGTGACTACTGTCACATTATCCCGACAGCAACCCCACCGTGTGGCTACTGGCTCAGTTTGAAAAGCACAACTGAGGTCCAGTGAGCAACAGTCATTTATCTAAGTCACTGTGCTCAGATCTAGATGCACCGGACCTGCCCTTTATGGGTCAGTCCCCCCTCAGCTTACCACGGGTGGCCCCACCTGACCAGAGCCCCGGCCCGGCTTGGCCAGACTGCCCACCCTCAGCCAATCTGGAGATCCCCGGGAACAAATGCTTAGCGTCTGCACCAAGGTAGTAATAATAATAATAGTGATAATGATGATGATGATGATGATTATGAAACAAATTCAATTTGTGAACTTTGCTTAACTCTTACAACAAACAAATCAACTGTAAAATTAAGAATATTTTGAAACAGCAGAATAGGGTTAGATACTGTATGAATTAGCTACTTGATGATATTAAGGAATTCTTGCTAATTGGTTGTTTCATACTATTTGAGTGTGTGTGTGCATGTATGCTTTGTCCTTATTGTAAAAAACTATATGCTGTTGAAATATTTCAGGTGAAATGACATGAGAGCTGAGATTTGCTTTAGAATATTGCAGCGTAACCAAAACACAGGAGGATCATGAGTGTGTAACAAGAACAACAAATTGTCCATTGCTGTTGAAACTAAGCCGGGCAAGGGGCACCTGGCGCTTGTGTCCACGTGTGGAAAGTGTGGTGACCGAAGCGGATGCCCACACTGTTCTCTCTGAGAAGTGGAACCCGGTGGTTTTCATTTCCTTCTTTGTGCCTTTTCAGGAATTTTCAAATTTGATACAAAATATACGCATTACTTTGATTTTTATAAAAAGTTCACGTTCTTGTTCCACATCTTAAGTTTCCTAGATAGCTTGTGTGCGGATGTGAACTTCCATTGTTTTGTATTGAATACTCTCTAGAATATTTTGCCTCCCGCCCTGCCCTTCTTGAAGATGTGATGAAGACAGCGAGCTCAGCTTTTCTTTGGGGCGGAGAAGTATTGTGAAAACATCCCGACCCTCCACACTGCCTCTGCCCACACCCTCTGTGCCAGCCACGACTTGGCAGCTCCTTACCCTCTGAGGTGGGGTCCGCTTCCCAGTTCCCTGACCGGGATCGGCCCACGACTTGACGTTAGAACTTAGCAGAGGTGATGCCGTGCTAGTTCTGAGTCTGGACTGTAAGAGGCTCTGCAGACTTGCTTTCTCCTTAGACCCGACCATTGCCAGAAGAGCAAGTTCAGGTTAGCCACCCTGGGGCACGAGAGACCGCAGGAAGTAGACACCATCTTAGCTCATGCTGTCTAAACAGCCAGCCCACGACCTGCCCTGCCCATCAAGTGGTCGAAGATTTATGCAGAAGCCCAGCTGAGAGAAACCAGCCCAGCCCAATGCCCAGCAACTCCCTGTTACCTTTAGACTCTTGAAAAACACTCCCTGCCTATTACTGTATCCCCCTGGGAGTCTGTGGTTATTTGTTGCCTAGAATCAGTATGGCCACAGATGACTGATGCAGGCTCTGAGTCAGGATGTGTGAGAATAAACTACAGCCCTGGCTGGAGGGAAGTGGCCTCCTTTGAGCATTCCAGGACTCTGTGCCCCTTCCCTGAGTTACCCAAGCAGCCAGCTCTCTGGTGCTTTTTAAAAATTATTTTAGTGAATATTTGGTAAGGTTTTGCTATGACCAAGGCACTGAGCAAGGCAGTGAGGGAAGGGTTCAGATTGACATTCCCACGCTCAGGGACCCACACTAACCTGGTGTCATTTACTCAGTCCTTCTCTTTTCCCAAAGCAAAACCACAGGTGAGTGCTTGAGCTGCTAGTGGGACGCACTGGGACCTCACCCAGCCCCTGGTGTCTGGGAGAGACACCACCCTTGGTTAAGGCAGCTGCAGGCTGCTTTGAGGATGTTTGTTTCACAGACAGAGAAATCGCTGACGACCTTAAATCCACTAATGATGCTGAAGACCCACCTCCTTTCCAGAAAGTCCCCAGAGACCCAGGCAGGAAATATCTCATGCAATTAAGGAGATAGACTCCAACGAGATATTTACTACAGATTTTTTTTTTTTTTTGCACACCCAGACTTAATGAATGAAAAACTCTGAACAATGGAGAAACCAGAAAGCAACTATCTACAATTCTATCCCAGAGAAATAAAGGTGTGGGCCGTACAATTTAATCCTAAGTGCTTTCTCTAGTAACGCAACGAAGCATGCAGACATATTTGTGTGCGTTAAATTTCTCACAACCCAAATACCGGCATATAGTTTTAAAGCTGTTCGAGGGAAGAGACTCGATCGGCGATGTCTAGTCACACTGACTACGCTCTCATTTCTGGTTCACACTAGGCCACTGGTTTGAGTGCAAACGGCAGGTTTTGGAAAGCGTGTTCACGTAACAATTGTCTAAGGTGAGTTCATTTCATTTGAGCAAACATAGGCAGTGCCATGCTGCCTGGTGCCAGGGGGCCAGGCAGTGCCGAACCGGAGAGCACACTGTCTGCAACGCCCAGAGATTCACAGGATAATGTCTTTACAGTGACGTCAGCACTGTCCTTAGAGCAGCAGTAACCTCCAAAAATCAAAATGAACCCAGGGAAGGAGGTATATCCTGGATGGGGAAAGACAGCTCTTTGGGGCGGGGTGGGCAGACAAAGCCAGGAACAGAGGGGTAAGGGGAGTTTTTTGGGGTTGTCTTTTTAAATTACATTTATTGGGGTGACATTGGTTAGTAAGATTATCTAAGTTTCAGGTGTACAATTCTGTGACACCTCATCTGTCCATCGCACCATGTGCCCCCCGCCCAAAGTTAAACCTGCTTCTGTCACCATGTATTTGACCCCCTTTACCCTTTTATGAGCCCCCTGTCCCTCTCCCTCTGGTTACCACCATACTGCCGTCTGTGTCTATGAGCTCTGGTTTGTTTTTCTTGTGCGTTCCCTGGCTGCTTTCAGTGTTATGCCCCGCCTATGAGTGAAATCATATGGTTCGTAGTTTTTCAGTCTGACTTATTGCGCTTAGCACAATATTTTGAAGGTCCATCCACGTTGTCATAAATGGCAACATTTCCTCTTTTCTCATGGCTGAGTGGTATTCCAGAGCATACAGGTACCCCATCTTCTCTATCTAGTCGTCTATCAAAGGACACGTTGGTTGTTTCCACGTCTTGGCCGCTGTGAGTAACAAACACTACAGCGAACTCAGGAAATTTTATTCTTTGCGAATAAAAATTTTCAAGTTTTTTTGGGTAGATACCCATGAAGTGGGGTTGCCAGGGTTAGGAGGCATTTACCGAGAGAAGGGACACAGGGGAAGGCTAACCTTGACGGGCAAATTCTATCTCCATTTCACAAATAGGCGCACCACATGAAGTATCTTTGCAAGTTACAGCACCAAGGGAGGAGCTTGGGATGTGAAGGCCAGCCTGGCCGGTCCTGAAGCATGTTTCCTCCTTGTTGGGGGGGGGACAGTGTCGGGGCCTTTATAGCTCACAGTGCACACACAGGGGAGCGTCTCTGCAGCTGAACAGCAATGCACACGGGGGGAGCGAAGGGGCCACTCTGCTCTGAAGTCAGATGAGGTTTGCAAGCACACCCACTGCACTCAGGGGACGTGGGGTTTGCAAGACAAGGTCCTTCACGTACCTGGTGCGTGGTAGGAACCTTACCCCATCCAGGGGAGCCTGGCTAATGCCACGTCTCATCCATGGAGCTATCCACCCATCGGGAAATTGCTTTTGGATTTGAATGACCCTAACAAAAGTCTGCTTGTGTAACCGTACTTGACGGTAACTGCTCTCTAATGGGGCCCTAACTCACCCAGTTGCGTCCCATCTCCTTAATGCCAGCTTCCCTGTGGCTGCTCCTTTACTTTGTTTATGAAAGATTTTGTTTATTCCTTTCAGAGGGGAGAGAGAGAGAGAGAGAGAGAGAGAGAGAGAGAGAAGAGAGGAGGAGCAGGAAGCATCAACTCCCATATGTGCCCTGACTGGGCAAGTCCAGGGTCTCAAACAGGCGACCTCAGTGTTTCAGGTTGGCACTCTATCCACTGTGCCACCACAGGTCAGGTCACCTTTACTTTTTATTTCTTCTAATACCTCCGTCTGTTTGCTGCTCTGGAGTGCTTGCATTTGCTTCCCCTCTGACTAGGACACACCCTTGTCCTCTTCCCATCGCTCCTTGGGGACACTTGGCTCCTTGTCACCACATAGGTTCCAGCTTAGATGTTGCCTCCGCAACAAGGCCTTTCCTCACCATTGCACCTAAACTGTCAGTGAGCTTTCTGTGAACGTCATCAGTCTCTTCCACTGGTCTCCGTGCTACATCCTCTTCATCGTGACCTACCTGGTCCTTCTGCGCTTATGTATGTAGGTATGTGTGTGTGTGCCGACTTTTCTGTCTCTGGGCACAAGTCAGTGTGGAGTTTTGACTCATCTTTATTGTTTCTTTAAGGTCTAGAGCAGTCGGTCCCTGGCACATACTCACCCTTTAATAAATATTGATTGAGTGAAAAAAGCACAAGAGTGACGATTACTCCCTGGAGCTGACTGGGGATGAACGTCCTTTCGGACGTGGTAAGCCCCTCAAAAGCGGGGAGAGAGCCCTATTATCACTGACGCCCAATTAGAACGTCATTGAGTTGGGTTTGCGATCAAGGACCGAATGCCGTGGTTGGTGCGTCTCCCTTCAACACAGGCGTCCTCTTGGTGCTGGAGACGGATGTCTCACTCGTCCACAGAACCAACTCTCTTACTCCCACGATTCTCTCTACGAAGCACTGCTTCACGGGCCCGGGCCCTTTCGTAGGGCCGGCTGATGAGTGTATGCAGTGGAGCCTCACGCTCTCATTTCATTTTCCGTGTCACCAGTCATCCGATCCATCGTGTTCCCTGGTTCCGTGTCGCGGGCATTCCCGTCCACCCAGGGCACTGCGGAGAACACGGCGTTGCATTCTGCAGGTCTTCCCGTTGGAGTTTCCTTCGTACAGTCTGGGCCCCGAAGGGCACAGGGGTTCCCAGGAAGGGGAGGGATCCTTGCCACAAGGAACATACAATCACAACGCAGATTTGATGTGCTGGACGCTGAGCAGCACACCTGGCAGAGGACGAGCCAGCCAGGTAAATGCGTGATGAATGATGGGAAAGAAAAATGGTAAAATAACAGAATGCTGCTGTCCCTAAAACGACAAGATGAGGGGACAATGACAATGTAAGAGCCAGGAATGGAAGGGTTTAATAAAGAACGCACGGTGACACGTTGGCTTCAGACACCTCGATGTGGGCAAGGCCAGTGAAGTCTGAGCAGGAGTCAACTATCGAATGGAACCGCGTGCGCATGCGTAGTGGGACCATACCAACGTCACGCTTGGAGTTCTGGCAAAGGGTGCGGGCAGTTCAATGTGGCTACAGGAAGGAGCGATGTAAGGAGAGAATGATGTCCTCGTCACACCCCGTGTGTTTTTAGTAGATCGCTCTAGAGCTTTCTGCCTCTTTCTGCTCCTTGGAGAGATAAATGTGCCGCGTTACCTCGCACCACCTGACAGTTCCAGATACGGGACAAGGCGGGGACAGCAGTGAGAGAGGCAGAGGACGTGGACAGATGTGCTGGGGGCCAGAGGGAGGACAGAGGGGTAAGACACGTATAAAGCTAGCAGGCCCTTCCAGAAAAGGAGTCAGATACCGTATCAATTTGAAAGGCACGGGACAGGCCATTTTCTATTCACTTTATTAATCAGTGAGTACCTTTGGACTCAATTACAGGCATTTTGATCCTGCAACCAGTTCTTAAAACAATTTGTGAAAAATGAGAACCAACAGGAAAGCCACCGTGTACCGAGTAACGTGAATGACGAGAAGTTCAGGGGGCTTGTGCGCAGTCCATGCTCATGTCGTCTTCTTGTTAGATTTTGGGAACCCAGTGAAAGATGTACATTTCCTGCCCTGTGAGAAGAGGCCCCTCTGTTTAGAGACTTTATCAAACAAACTGGTCCAGGTGATGCTGGCTTACCAGACCTGTGCTTGGAGGGGCGATCCGGGCCTCCTGGGGCCCCTGGATTCACTACCTGGTGGAAGTCCCAAACGTACACCATCTGAATTTATTCCCATGTTGCAAGGCAGCATTGGAAACCCCGTTTAACATATATTATTGAAGATCTCTCTTATGGCCCTCTGTCTTCGTGAATTTGGTTAAATCTCCATGACAGAGAAGAAGGCATCGTGACACATACACTCATGTTGCAAAGGTTCCATTATGGCGCCGGCACGCAGCCTTCTTGGGTTAGAAATGAAGGATCCGGGGAAAATAATGTAGTGAGAGACGAACTTAGGAGAACTAAAAGCATTTAGCACTGAGCAAATTACCCGGTGAAATTGCTTTGCTGTGGAACTCTGGGCTCATTGTCAGAGATGTTTAGTCTGCCCAACATGTCTGATCGGGGAGCACGGCTGTGTCCAGGGAGAAATTCATTTCCCACGGCGGGGACAGGAGGGCATTCATGAGGTTACTGCCAGTTCCCTCTGTGAGGGCTGGGTCTTGGCCCCAGAGAACAGAAGGACCGGACATGCCCCAGGTCATCTCTTCGCCCATGGCTGCCCGCTCGCCCAGCAAACAGTAGGGAGAAGACAGAGCATAGCTAACTGACTCACACGAGCACTGCCCATGTGACAGACTGTCCTGGCCGCTGGGCACCTAGGCAGCCTTCCAGCGCCAGGCCCCACACTGGCCTCTCTACCAACTGCTCCAGGGCCAGCAGCATGCACAGGGCATGTGTCAGGGTGACAGGCGTTATCTCCGGTGTGCGCACTTTCAAAAGGTTTCATGTCTCTTAGGCGGAGAAGGGGCTCGCCCTCATTGGCAAGACTCACTCAGTTCCCCAGTGAGCCCTGGGGGCCCGAGAGATCATCCAGGACCTACATCTGGGCCGGACTGCTCATGAACTTAGTTGCAGAATGGATGTCCAGAGAAGGGAGAGAGAGCTAAGGGGACGCTTGGTGATCTTCACTAGAACTCCTGACCTCACAGTCGAGCCTCATTTTACTGTGCTCTCTTGGCCACAGTGAAGAAGGTTGTGCGCATGAGACCCCACGTGGCTACTCTGGCATGCACTCCCAGGAGGCAGTCAGACCAGGGATCGCCAGCACCCATTTACCGAGGAAGAAATGGTGGCTGGCCCAGGTCCCTAAGTGGAAGACTAAGATATTGATATAAAACCTCCTGACTCCACAGATTGGGGGGCGCATTCCCCATACAAACTCCCAAAATATATACTGCTCACAAAAATTAGGGGATAGTTTAAAAGGAATATGAAGCGATAAAAAAAAGAAGTATTTGATTTTTTATTTTATTGAACAAGAACATCAGAAAAGCAAACGACAAATCAAAGAAAGTTGTTCAATTATGTAAAGCAGATGCAAAACCAACTTTTATTTCATTGGTGAAAATGCACTGTACAAAAGGCTGGAAGTCCTGGAGTATCTTCACGTGCCCTGGTCCCCTAATTTTGGTGAGTAGTATAAATATTTATAACCACGAGGACCATCCTGATGGATACAGGTGAGGCGATTCCCCAAAGTGGCCGGTATGCCCTGTTTTATTGAGATTTACAATGTGAGATGATGTTGATGATGTTAACAGAAAACCAGAGTGCCTTGACAAGCAGGACGGCCCTGATGGGCGATGACATTGGGCAGGCTGGCTTGTCCGTCACCTTGAGCATTCTGGAGGAGTGATGCGGCTTGATGTGCACTTTGCTTTAAGAAGATAACTGGTGGAATTTAATTGATCACCATCGACCTCAGAAGAGATCCAGAAGGGTTTAGCCCAGCCAACAGGATGTATTAGAAGCTTCCTGCTTCACTGTGGTACACTTAAAGGTCGAGAAACTGTTGAATTCAAATTGCCTTGAACTTGAGGTGGCAAGGGGGCTCCCCACACCTCACCCTCCCACACATTCCTGAGACTTTGGCTCGGAAACACCTCTCAGAGGCCTTTCGGCGTGGCCCCGAGGTGGGGGTTGGTGCTGTCACCCCTCAGAGCTGTCACCACACCTAGTGCTTAGTCCCACCCCAGCATCATGGCACATGTGACACCTTGTTGTGCCTTCTGTCCAGCGCATCTCTCCGACAGACCCAGAGGTCCTCCAGGCAGGTCCCGAGTCTCATTCCTGGCTCCCTCTTTAGTGTCCAGACCCAGCCGCCTGGCATGAAAGTCCGAGGCTGGGGCCTCTGCGTGTTTGTTGAGTGAAGGAAGTGAAAGACAAGCTGCGTTATCATTTCTGTCTCGATAAATATTGACAGTCCCTTTCCCTCGCTGCAGTCTGGTGGCACTGTGTCTGCTGTTGTTGCATAAATGTACGTGAGGCTGGCAAAGGTTCACTGGCTGCTATTGTGTAGAGTGTGCTTGTGTGTAGAGTTGTGTGTGTGTGTGCATGCGTGGGTGTTTTCTTAACTGTATAAAAAGCAAGAGTCTCCATAAATCTCCATACTGATCAAATGCATTAAAAAAAAAAATCACACAACTTAGCGTCTGTCCAAATTCCGAAGGAAGTGTGTATGAAGAATCGTGGTGTGTAAAGAACCGGAGCCATGAACCCAGCCAGGCTCTGCTTCTTACTGAGGAAGGAGTAGAAACCCACCCACCACAGGGCCTTGCGACGCTCTCGTGGCTAATTAGAAGCGATGCTTTTACTGCAACCCTGGTATCCTCATCCCAGTCTATTAGTCACCCTCTAGGAGCCCTCTATGTAATTGATTTAATTTGTCGCTGGATGTCATGCCTAGGATGGGACCGAAAACTGAGACTGCCCATGTCCACAGCAAGGAAGAATAATTAGCAGGTTCATGTGTGGTGCTGATTTTTATCCTTTTCATCTCAGGGCCAATTATGGCTTTTAGGAAAGCCACAAGAAATAAGGAGGGATGCTGAGATGGGAAATCTTTTTCTGAATTTAACAAGGAGGACTTTGTGCCTTTTCTTGGAAACCCTCTGGGCAATCTAAGTTGAAAAGAAAACTCGGAACCCACTACTCTTTTCCCTGTCACATTCCTCTGTCCCCTTCCCTTTTGGACCTTGTGACTAAGGATACAAGGTGATGTACAACATTTTACAGATGTATTGAATTATTGAGCATTAAATCATCTTTCCCACTAGAATATGGATGCCTTGTAGTGAACGGAATTGTATTCTCTTTCAGAGATCTCTGGTACCTGGGAGAGTGACCTTATTTATAAATGGGCTCTTGCGGACAGAATGAATGAAGGATCTCAAGATCAAATCACCCTGGGCTTTTCTGAGCTTTTTATCCAATGACGAATGTCCTTAGAAGAGAAAAGAGATTTGAGACCCACACCCAGAGAGGAAGATCATGTGAAGATGAAGGCAGGGATTGGAGCGATGTGTCTACCATCCAAGGTAGACACAGCAATCCGATGTGTCACGGATTGCTGGCGGCTCTCACAAGCTAGAAGGTGGCTGTTGCGGGCAGCGCTGGCTCTTCTGAAGTCCGTAAGGGGGAATCTGTCTGTGCTTCTCCCAGACGCAGGCGCTTCTGGTTTTGTAGATGGCACAGTCCCCATGCCTTCACATTGCTGCCCATTCACACATGTCTACTTCTGTGTTCAAATTTCCCCTTTCTAAAAGGACACAGTCATAGCGCATTATGGTCCACCTTAATGACCTCATTTTATCCCGATCATCTGTAAGAGTCTTCTTTCCACCTAAAGTCACTGTCATAGATCCTAGGGGTCAGGATTTGAATATTTTTGGGGGACACACAATTCAGCACGTAACAAAAGGTGTGGGACAGATTCTCCGCTAGTTTTCTGGAGGAACCAAGCCTTCCGACACTTTGATTCCGTGACTCCGGCCTCCGGAGCTGCGAGAGAACCATTTCCTGTTGTGTGAAGTGACGCAGTGTGTGGCCGTTTGTCCCGGTGGCCCCGGGGGAAGTGAGCGCCCACCTGGACAAGCCGTCCTTGTCGGTCCTTGTTCCCTTTTCTCTTTTCCTCCTGCCGCATAATCTTTGCCTCCACACGCCAGCATCCAATCTACTGGTTGGTTTGATTTGACCTTAATGAAAGTTTTGAGAAATTTCTGCTCCATCCTATGACGCCATAGTTACTGATGGTTATCGCGGGGGAGAAACTTCTCAGCAGAATGATTGCTTTGACAACAGATGCGTCATTGTTGTCCTTCCCCGCCGAGGGCACCCTGATGCAGTTCAGTGTGCTGGCGGGGCTGCTGGCCTCGGCTGGCCTCAGCTGGCCTCAACTGGCTTCTTGGCCGGTCTCCTGACTTTCTCCTCCTGGTGGCGGGATGGCTGCAGTCCCGCAAGCATCACAGCCTCATGTACCGCATTCACAATCAGGACACGGAACTTGACTCCGATGTGGGGATGTCCGCGTGTGCCTTTCTCCAATCAGGAGAGAAATGTTGCTCCCAAGCTTTCAGTAGACCGCCACATACATCTCACTGGTGAGAATTCAGTTTCATGGCCACCTCCAATTGGGAGACAGAAAAAGAGAACAGCAGACTTTCTAAGTCTCTACAGGAAGGACAGACAAGCGAGAAGGAGTAAGTTAGTCAATCAACAACCCCAGCTGTGGTCTGCGGCCATGCTGGATGGGGCTGTGGGTACCTTCCCACACATCAGGCACCTGGCCGCCTTGGCTAGACTATTGATCCTTAAATGGATCATACTTCAGAATAGCCCAGAGAATTTGTTAAAATACAGATTCCTGGGTCCCACCCCCAGATAGTCCGATAGCTGCCCAGGGATGCCGAGGACACCAGTCCAAGGACTGTACTCTAAGCTGCACTGGTCCAGCATCTGTCTTGGTACCATTCACATCATTATTTCTCAAGGATGGTAGGAAAACCAGGAGTAGCCCCAAAGGGCTACACTTTTCATGCTCTTATTGCTATTACAACTGCAAATAAAAAAAAAATTAAAAAGAGGGGGAACAAAGCAGAATTTCCAGGTGTGTTAGAGTGGGCAGCAACTTACCGGCTGACCTGTGTTTGAAAGACATTGACCTAGGATTTTGGAAAACTTATTCTAATGCTTGGCATGTGACCAACCGACCGAGAGCCAGTTCCTGTCCGAGTGGGCGTGATCAACTGTTGCTACCACTACTTCCTCTTCCGCCCTCACTTCTGTGATTCATTGTTTTGTTCACTTAGCAAAACTCACTCTCTCCTTTAACAGATAATTCTGAGACTAACAGATAAGTCTGACGCCGGGAGCATCCTCTGTCCCTGTGTTTGCCAAGTGAATAAGATTTCTTTAATTTCTCATTTTGCAGATGTAGGAATCAAGGTTAAACGATCAGTCTGTGTGTGCTCAATGGCGGAAAAGCTATTCAATAGAAACATGCAGACAGTGAACACGCCTTTTGCCTTGAAAGCCGATTAGATCACCTTTCAGCTTGATGTACCTTGAAGGATCTGAATGGAAAGACTCCGTGTTCTGAACCCCGGTGCAAGAACACACATGCTTCCTCTGCCCAGAGGAGATGTTTGTTGTCTTTTGCAAATCAAAGTATGAATTGTTTAATGGATTTGGCTTTCCAGTTTTAGTATCTTAAAAAAATAAGACAGAGAGAGAGAGAGAGAGAGTACACTAGGGAGTGACAAAGGATCAGACCCATTTAGTTTGGTAGCTGTCCATCGACTGTCTCCCAAATAGACGTGAGTAATTCCAGCACTTAGCACATCCGTCAGGTCGGATTTCGGCTCCAACCAGAGTGAATAAGCTTTTCTCCTGTGGACTCAGGGCCCCTCCTCGCAGCACCAGGTAGGTAGATGTCCTGAGCAAGAGGCAAGAGCACGGACTTGCCGTGGACTCCCGGTCCAGTCCTCGGGCCAACTCTCCGCATTCCAGAAGAGTTAAGTAATTCCTGGGCTGGAGGCACCATGGTCACAGTTTTGAAGACACGCTGTTAGAAAGCAGAGGTCTCTTAACGACATCAGCTCAGGGTGCCAGGGGCTGTTTCCCAACCCCAGCTGCTGGCCTGTTGGAGCGGGGGAGGGGGACTCTGCTGTCCCGTTGGCACTCGCCAGCTGCTGCTGAGGCTGGAAGAAGAGAGAGGCGTCCTGGAAAGCCCGAAGTTCCTGTTGATCCAAGGACCATCCTTGCTTTCACTTCCCATGCCCGCTCTTTCATCAGGTGTGTGCGTGCTTGCACTTGACCGGGGATTAACGAGATTGTTTGCAGGAGCCAAGTTGGAAAGGCGGAGGGAGAGGGTGCAGCCCGCCGACACGGCCGCTCTGGGTGCTCCTGGGTTCAGCTACCAGCGTAGAGCGGCGCTGTTATCATAGTGAAGAGAACAAAAGCAGCTAGAAGAGGCTGTGAGAGCCCCTAGCCATCAACCGAACAGTTTCTACTACCGTCCTGCTGAACATCACTCTTCTCTTTAATGCTCTGATTATCACTAATATTATTACCGCTAATTCTACTGTAATGACTACTATTTCTACCGCGGCTGTAGTTACTGCTGCTCTTGCTGCTACTCTGACCCTGACGACTGTGACTCCTGCTGCTACGGCTCTTGTTGCCACTGTTATTACTGCCGGTGCCATGGCTCTGACGGTTACTATCGCTGCTGCTTGTACCACTGCTGGCTCGGCCGCTATTCCTGTTGCTGCTGTTCACGGCTACCGCTCTCGAGCACATGATTCCTCTATCCTCCATTCTAACTCAAGTTAGAAGCTAGGTTTAGATCAGGGAAATGATTAAGAGTCTCAGTTAGTGAGTCATTGAGGAGGACTTCCAATCCAGTTAGGGCTGACACCCAAAGGTGTGTTCTTAATGATGTTTTCATGTTAACTCTGCTCTCGGTGGTGCAAAAGAAGAGTGAGGAGTCTAGCTGGGTTTATCAGCCTCCCATGGACCCGGTGTTCATGGCAAGCGTTCCTTTATTGGTGCATTAATTAGTGCAAAATATGCATGAGTCAGAATTCTGATCCAGCCTCTGAGCTGGGGCCACAAATGTGATGAAGGCACCGCCTGGAGGCTGGAGATGCTTGGCAAGAGCCAGAGGTTGTGGCGGGCACTGGCCCACAGGTCATCCGAGGAGAAGGGGAGGAGCATGAAACAGCTTAGCTCACCTATGTCCAAGTGGCTCTTTGCAGGCAATGCCCCGTGAGCTGGATGGTGAAGTAGGAAGAGGAAGAGCTGGTGAGGCGGGGGCAAGGACAAGAAATTCCAGGGTGGGCCACGGCACGAGCAAAGACAGAGAGTCACCAAAGCAATAAGGGCTTCTGCGGCTGGTCCAGAGTCTCCAGTGTGCCAGTGCGTGGGGCCCTGCACTCTGGGCTCTCCTGAAAGCTGTGTGCTGGGCCTCTGAGCAGAGGAGCTGGGCTGGGGACCTCATTGGCCTGTCCATGCACCCATCTCTCTTCCTGGTCTCCGTTCCTCTGCAGACACGCTCTGCCAGGCTGCCAACTCCTCTTGGCAGCCTGGCTGTGGTCAGCATCTTCTCTTACAGGCTTTGATAAGGCTCCTTGGTGTACACACTCATGCACTGTCCCTCCTGGGATGGACGGGTCTTCCACACACCGCTTCTCCAGAAATGGTGTTTGGCACAAGAGCTGTTGATAGTCCCCGACACTCACCCCGAAGCCAGAACAAAGTGTGCGCCCGGAGCCTGCGACGGGGCTGTGGTTGGCCAGATCAGGTGAGGGGAAGCCTTTCCTCATGCTTATTAGGTTTTCCTTTTTTTTTTTTTTTTTTTTTTTTGACACAGAGAGAGACAGATAGGGACAGACAGGCAGGAAGAGAGAGAGATGAGAAGCATGAGTCCTTTGTTGCTGCTCCTTAGTTGTTCATTGATTCCTTTCTCATATGTGCCTTGACGGGGCAGGAGGCCTCCAAGCCAGTGGCCTTAGGCTCAAGCTGGTGAGCCCACGCTCAAGCCGGCGACCTTGGGATTTCAAACCTGGGTCCTCTGTGTACCAGTAAAAATGCATTTCCTGATATGACTCATTAAAAAAATCTTTTTTTGGAAAGAAGGAAGATATTCTTATTTTCACCCTTAATTTAAATGCCAGGAGTGTTGAACAAACCTACTTAACCAGCTAATATTAATCACCCTTATGAATTACTTATTTTTAATTAAGTGCTTGATTGTTAGCTGATAAAATCCATTCACTGCATGGAGAACATGTTACTCTCTGTCTTGACTTTATGCATGGAGTCCGGCCAAGTAAGAAGGCTTCCCTCTAGCCATCTCTGAGCACCGTGCTCAGAGCTGATTCTGTGGACCAGTCTTTCCCGGTTTGCCATGCATATTGTAGACCCCGTGGAGGGTCCTTTAGCCAGAACCCCTGGGGAGCCCTGCCGTGGAGAAACCAGTTTGCCCCAGATCTCCATACATAGTGCCTGCTGTTTAAGGCGTGGCTGGTGGCCCAATGTCATGGTCGTTATGAATCTCAGGCCCTACCAGCAATTAGTCAGAATGACGATTTTAACAAAATCTCCATGTCATTCGTGTCCACACGAAAGTCTGAAAAGCACTAGTTCGGGCAATAAGGAGTTGAGACCGTATTATCTCGTGAGATAAACATGCACTATACATAGTGCATGCTGTGGTAATCCCAGTTTATACATGCCCATTCCCATTTACAATCCACAAAAAAAGATAAGTATCATTTGGGTATATGGGAACATATAGAGAAATGGAAGAATTCTAGATATATCGGTCTGCAACATGCTTTTTTTTTTTTTACAAAGTACTGTATTTTTATCTAGGTTTTTCCTTAAGGGCTATTCCATTACATGTAGACGCCATGTTTTATTTAACCATTCTCACGTTGATAGAACTCCAACCCCTTGCTTTTGCAAACTATAATGCATTGAACCTCTTGCCTGATTCTGCCCTGCACGTGGGCCAGTGTTGGTCTGGGGAGCACCTACAATTGGTATTGGTCATAGAATTGATTGCCCGGCTCGGTGATAACCTAGGTGGTGTGGCATTGTGCTCCAAGATGTCTTCAACTTGTACCACTCCTCTCAGTGTGGGTGAGCCCGCTAACACTTGGATTTTCAAGCTGTTGAAACTTTGTCACCCCGACACATGATAAATGGTATCTCGTTCTTCTTTAATTTGCATATCCTACTTGTTAGAGAAGTTGAGCCTCTTTTCCTAAACATACAAGCCATGTGAATTTCCTCTTCTACTCAGAAATTTCACAATTTTATTTTTCACCATTAATCTGTAGACGTATTTTGTGTATTTCAAATAATAATACTTTTCATGTGTTGTAAATATATTTTCTCTTAATGTTATGTCTTGTATTCTACGCACTGAGTTTTTCTGTTGTGAGTTTTTTTTTAGGATTTTGATATGTTTAAATGTTATTTTTCCTTTAAGGGTCTTATTTTATTCTGTTGTGCATTTTGTTTAAGGAAGTCCTCTTAATCTCAATGTCAGACGGCCTTCTCTTATTATACCTTTAAGTATATTTTTAAATGATTGGGTGTTCATTCCGCCTTGAATTATTTTCTCTGTTAAGAGGCATAGCACTATTATATGGTGGGGTTTTTTCTTTATAATGGGTAGTCATTTTTACCCAGGCCACACATTAAGTGGTTGCTTCCCCTGTTGTAGTAATAAGGGGTTAAATGCTAACTATTGTAATAATCCTTGCTCCTCTTTGACTTACACAATTCAGCTTCTACTAACAATTCAATGTAGATTGTTGGCTTGCTCTTCTGGGACTCTCTCCCCCAAACAGGGTCACAAAGATGTGATTCAATTCATCTTAACTACCACTATCATGGAGTCCTTCACTTCCAATCATACAGGGAAAAGTAATGTGAAGGGTCATTTGGGGCAGTCAGGGGGCCAGAACTGAAAGTGCCAAAGATCACCTCCCTGTGTATTCCATGGATTCACTCTAGACTCAGGGAGTACTGGGGAAGGTTGGCTTCCTGTGTGCCCAGGAGAAACACGAAACATTCCTGCCACACCTCCTGACCAGCCATCCCCGCTCGACCGTATTCTAAGTTCCGTATGGGCTGCTGTCTGCTTCCGATCTCACCGTAATGTTTCAACGATCTGTTTATCATTTGCCGAACCGTCGATCATTGACATTTATGTCATTTAGATTTCCATAACATATAAGACATCTTCATATCTGGTGGAGAAAATAAATCCATTTTTTTAAAATTTAGAATTTATAGTGTCTGCTTTTTTGGAACAACTTACTTACATGAAATTTTAAATCAAGTTTCTCTATTTCCTAAAGAATTCTACTGGTCTTTTGATTGGATTACATTAAGCTATAGGATTGTGGATTAAATGTTAGGTAATGAACATTTTAAATGTCGACTCTTTCGTGTTCAAAATCCTGATTTTGCTGGTGGCTATCCAATTATACATAATTTTCTTAAAACTTACCAATTTATACTATTAAATGGTGAACTTTAATAAAGCTGACCCTAAATGCTGGTGGAGTTGAACATTTAACTCATTTGTTCTCAATCTTTCTTGTTTTCTAATAAGTGCTTTGTAGCTATCCATTTTCTTCTGAATACCACTTGAGCTGAGTCCCTGCAAACATTTCGTAATAAAAATATGCAAAGATACCAATAGTAGGTGATAGTATAATACATTTCTAATGTCCCCATTCATCACCCAAAGAACTTCTGATGTCCCCACCACCTGAATTCAATAGTCACCAGGATTTTAACAAAGGAATGTCACCCAGTCCTCTTTGTTTGTCTTAGCTGAAATAATATAAAGCAAACCCTAGACATATTATTCAGCTCTGTATAATTCAGTAGGCATTTCTTAAGAATATAGATTATTTTTTTAACATAATCCTAGGTCATTATGACATATAACTCTAAGCATAGTTGAATTAAATAAAAATAAATTTTAGTCTCTTTTTTAAATACGAGTGCAACCTATTTTTATTTACTGTGCTTAACACGCATTTGGGCCGGCGGGGGTGGCATCACTTGGCTTTATTTATGTAATTGATCTGATGTTTTTCCAACTTTGTATTAAAAAAACCCACACATTTTTCTTTGTTTGATATAGAAATTACAGATTCATTTTAGACATTTTTCAATGGCTACTTTAGTCACTTGACACCCACATTTAAGTTTTTTTCTTTTTTTTTGTGACAGAGACAGAGAGAGAGGGACAGATAGGGACAGATAGACAGAAAGGGAGAGAGTGAGAAGCATCAATTCTTTGTTAGGGCTCCTTAATATCCTTAGTTGTTCAATGATTGCTTTCTGATATGTGCCTTGACTGGGGGGCTACAGCAGAGCCAGTGACCCCTTGCTCAAGCAAGCGATCTTGTGCTCAAGCCAGCGACCTTTGAGCTCAAGCCAGAGACACCCCCGCTCAAGCTGGCGACCTTGGGGTTTCAAACCTGGGCCCCCTGTGTCCCAGTCCGACACTCTATCCAAAGCACCACAGCCTGGTCAGGCTAAGTTATTTTCTTAAAAAGCCTAAGTTTATCACTGCCTTCTCCCGGGCTTGAAGGAGGCAGACTTGAAGCTCCTTTGACGTGCCTTCATTCTTCTGTGGCTCGATGTTATTATTATTTCCCTACAATTTTTCTTCAGCTTAGTATGTGACACATAAACTCAAGACTTACTAATAATTATTAGTACTACTACTGCTGGGCTGACCTGCCCTGACCCGACTCCCAGATCAGGCAGAGGCCCCGGTTCTGTGCGATTCACAGATGGGCACCCCTGCAACGGACACCGGCAGAGCCTGGGTCTCTACTCTTCCCCACAAGGCGCCCTCGCACCTCAAGTCGCCTTCTCTCAGGTGAAAATTATGGGGCTTAATTAAATATTACACCAATCTAAAAAACCGTGGTGCCCAAGGAAAGAGCATGAAAACCACATTGAATGCTTTGAGCGGTTCGAGAAAGGTGAGGAACACAGAGCAGCTAATTAAATGTAGGTAAGGACAAACACAAAAGGCATGAAAACATTCGGAAAATATTAAGAAGATCCTACACTCAGATTTCTGGTCAAATTAATTTCTCGATCTAATTAAAATAAATTAAAGGAGGAAAAGAAAACGCTGGTGATGTAAATTAGGATGATTTGTGTAAAGGAACAACTTCTGGAGTGCCTTTGAGCCGAAGCGGACAGAAATTAAAGCGTCTCCATCCTACAGTGAATCCACAGTAAGAGAAGTTTTAAGTAAAAATAAATTTAGTTTTTTTGTGGCATCGATTCATCATTGTAATTCCCCTTTTTCTCTTTTAATCTCAAATGTGTAGATTAAAGAGTTACTGCTGTATTAGTTTGTCTTCACTGTCAATAATTAATGTTTATTAGATTCCCTGCCTTCTAGTATTTATTCTCTTCCACTATATTTTTATTTCATTCCACCCTTCTTCTTCCTCAGTTCTGTTCATTAGGAGTGTGTGTGTGTGTGTGTGTGTGTGTGTGTGTGTGTGTGTGTGTTTGTGTGTGTGTGTGTGAGAGAGAGAGAAAGAGAGAGAGAGAGAGAGGAGGGGGGAGAGAGAGACTCGGGGAGTGGTCAATTCTCTAAGACCTCACATGTCAGACAGATGTTTTTATTTCACCTTCGTTCTCCACCTACGACATGGCTAAATGGTAAAGCTATTGTTTTTCTCCGTATTTTGTAAGTGATGGTTTCACAGCTTCTGGCATCCGTCCCTATAAATGGAAAACCTGATGTCCACTTGATTATCCTAGCATGTTAAGTGGCTTATTTTTCCCAGCGTTATAGCTTTTGCAGTCCCTCTTTCCCCGCCGTGCCCTGAAACTTCGCTGTGTGGGAATTGTTTAATTCCTGTTGTCACTTAGCAAGTCTTGTCAACCTGGTGGCTGATAGTTGTTTCGAGGTTTTTGTTTCACTTTAAGTTTGAACCATCTCATCCATCCTTATTCAGAATATATCTCTCCAACATTCTCTTTTATTCTTTCTGTCCCCGGTTTCTGTCCAATGAGATCTGCAGTTTCGGGACCTATGCTGCTCGCCTCTTGTTTCCTTACTGTCAATCATCTCCATTCTCCGCCCACTTCTGCTTCCTTCCGCGTGTGGCCCTCGGTCAGCTGCGCAGAGCCTGCCTTACAGCCACGTGTGTCACCCAAGCGGCTGTTCGTCTCATTGGCGAAAGACCTGTGCGTACTTTCATGTTTTCCACGTTTAAGAACTCCAATTAGTCCTTCTCTCTAAATGCACACTCTTGCTTCACAACTGTATTCTTGTTTTACGGTTGTTACCCTCTCGTCTTCTTTATGTGCGAATGCGCTCGCTCAATATGCTCAGCTCCTATGACCCTGGTTATTCAAGGTGACTCTCTGCTCTTCCTCATGAAATCATGGTGCATTTACATTACGGAAATATATGAGGTCTGGTATGTATTGAGTACCTGTTATGTGACATTCAGGGTATGGTGGCCAACCGTTCTGGTTTGCTGACTGCACGTTTGCCCAAAACATTGATCTCTCAGTACTGAAACTGGGGAAGTCCCAATACAGTCAGGATAAGTTGGTCACCGTAATGTGAATTGTGAATGTCCTGGGACCACCATGGTGGCTGAGGCGAGCGAGACCAGGCAGAACCAGCATTCCAAAGGAGACAGAAAAACAATGTAGAAATATGCAAAATAAATAAGGACAGTCATGCCAAGAAACCTGATGGTAAGAAAGTAAAAAATATGACTTATTAGAGGAGGACTCTGGAGGTGGATCAATTGGAAGGACTTTACTTAGGCAGATGGCATATGTTTCCCTGAGACCTTGATGATTAAAAAAAAAAGAGGTGTATATGTAAACATCTGAAAACTACAGTTTCTTTTTTTTGTGACAGATACAGAGAGAATCAGAGAGAGGGACTGATAGCGACAGACAGGAACGGAGAGAGATAAGAAGCATCAATTCTTTGTTGCAGCACCTTAGTTGTTCATTGATTGCTTTCTCATATGTGCCTTGACCGGGGGCTTCAGCAAACTGAGTGACCCCTTGCTCGAGCCAGCAATCTTGGGCTCAAGCTGGTGAGCCTTGCTCAAACCAGATGAGCCTGTGCTCAAGCCGGCAATGTCAGGGTTTCGAACCTGACTGCTCCGTGTCCCAGTCCGATGCTTTATCCACTGTACCACCAACTGGCCAGGATGAAAACTACAATTTCTAAGCAGAGGGACTAGCAATCACAAAAATTCTATGGAGGAATAGGTGTGGTAGAGAGAGAGGTTGGTGGAGGGAGAGAAGAGAAGAAAGAGAAAGAGGTGGAGGAAGGAAGGAAAAAGAGTAGAGAAGAAAGGGAGAGAGAAGGAGGGAGAGATAGATTTAGTGCAGTTGGAAGACTGTGAGCATGTACAAAGGACATTTTGAAAGGAAGGCCGTGCCCAGGTCTATCAGGGCCATGTAGACCGAGCATGGTAAGAAATCTTAGCACTGCTCTAATCACAACAGCACGATTTTGGAGGGTTTAGTTAGGACCATGATGTGCTGTGATTTATGCCTTTGAAAAGATTCCTCTGGGTGCTGTGGGGAGAAAGGCTAGCAGGGGGTGTAAGTAGAAACAGGAAGACCAGCCAGAAGCTGATTGAAGTAGCCCCAACAGGAAGTATCTGAGGCCGGGACTAGATTGATAACAGCAGGAACCAAGCAAGGAGAGCAGATTTGAAATACAATTTGAAGGTAGGCTTGACAACATTGTCTGACATCTGGGAGAGTTAGAAAATGAAAGGGATGGACATGACTCCAAAATTTTGGCCTGAGCAACGGAATGAATGCGAATGGCCCAGAGAGGACTGGCTAGCGTCAGGTTCCAGAGTGGGGGTGGGGCATCATGAGTCCCGCTCGGGTGGTTCGGTGTGAGACCTGTTTCAGAAACCAAACGACGCCTGTCGGGTTGGCAGTGGTATATACAAATTTGATGCTTCCTGGTGTGGGCAGGGTTGGCATGTAAATTGGAGAATTATAAGCAAGTGGATAGCATTGCAAGCCAGGCGTATGGATGGGATCGCAACACGAGGTGGCTCTGACGTAGAAGCTGAGAACCCAGTTTTGGGGGGTCCCACATTTAACCGGGAGCTCCAGCACCGAGCACAGCCCCTCATTCCACTACGCCAACAGGCTCCGCCTCCAGACCCAGACAAGAGGAATGTGCCGACTGGTGGGCACTGTTTTCCAACAGCGACTCTAATCACAGCCCCCTACTGCCATCCCCCCATGATTGGAGGACTGAGACCTTGGAGGGAGAAAACAAGGGAGCCCTTAGCAATGACAGACCGCTCTATATGGACATTCTTCACCACGAAGAAGCAGCTTCGTTCTCGGTCCCCTCAAAAAGCACAGACCTGCGGAATAGCTCCAGCCCAGCCCTCTCTCGTCCCTGGGTCTGGACACCCTGCCTGTCGCCCCCCCCCCCCCCCCCACATACACACACACATCCGGCCAAGCCCTTCCCACCCCTGACTCGGGCCCAGACCTCTCCGCTTCCCTCATAACAATTAGCCTGCATCTGCTAGTTTAAGCGTAAAGCTCAGACCCCACCGAAACTGAAGTGCGGTTCGAGTATTACATTTATGAACATTCACGGTGATAAATCTTTGAAAGAAAGCTTACTTTTTCCGTCCTCTGGTCTTGCCCTCTCCGAGGAAGCGTGTGGTGTGTGGGCTGGTCCTGATGACCACACCCGGTCCAGGCGTTTGGTCCGCATGTAAGGGCGTCGTGGACCCCGTTTGCTGCTCCCACGCTGCTCCATTAGGGAGAGGGCTCCCTCGTCCCGTCCCGGGGCTCAAATCCAGGACTCAGTGCCAAGTCTGGGTCAAAGGCGGCAAGGAAACCATTTAAGGACACTTTATTTCGGCTGCTCAAACGTCCTTCTTGTTTGGGAGGAACTGGCTCACTGGGGTTGACGTTCCTGTGTAGGGCAAAGACCCAGGCAGTTTTGTGAGCCACTCTCAGTACTCTCAGGGTCTTCCCGGGTGTGTCCAGCCCATTTCTTCAGATAATCTTATGTTCCTGACACCTCGCTGTCTTTTCCCAGTAGCTGGCAAAGAACCGAAGTTTCTCAATTGTTCTCATGTGGCTGTCATGCCCTTTCAGCCTCACAGGAGACTTGACAAAGAAGAACAGCACTGCGCCTGCGCGATTCGCAGCATTTAGAATAAGCTGATTTATTCCATCTACGCACTCCTATCATATATCGAAAGGCACTTCTGGATTACGGGGGAAGAAAAAGTAAGGTCTTATTTTCTTTAGCAAAATTATTTTAGAAGCAGGAAAACACTTCACATGAAACTTAACCATGAGAATTCAACAAAACACTGCGTGAAGGTAATTGTTTTCTGACTCAAACTCCAGGCACACGCGTACACAAACTCACAAAAGCAAGCTGCAAGGGTAAAAAATCAAACGCTTTATGGGATGGAGGCAATCATTTCTCATAGAGAAAATACGTCCTTTAAAGCTACTTGAAAGTGGACTTCAAAAGCAAGAGGGCAGGATAGAGAAGAAGTGAAAATTTTACTTTGTTTTTTTCTTTTCTTTTTTCTAGAGAAAGAGAGGCCCTGTATGCGCCCTGACCTAGGAATCAAACTGGCAACCTCTGCGCCTCTGTGCGCTGGGATGATGCTCCCACCAACTGAGCTATGGGGCCAGGCATTTGTTTTTTTGTTTGTTTGTTTGTTTTTAATGCAAGTAAAAGTTAAGATGATTCAGGGAGTTTCTAAACCATTTATCTTCTGGGAAAATGAGTTTGTTATTTCGGGGCCTCTCACGATGCTCTCTGTATGCTATTTCTAAAGTCTTCAAACCAGAGACTATTAAAAGCGTGTCTGAGAAAGAAGGAAGCGAAGAAGGAAGACAGGAAAGAGAGAAGGAACAGAAGGAGGAAGGTGGTTTTCAACCTTGCACACACGTTATCATCACCAAGGGGACTTAGGAAATGAACAAACAAACCAACGCACAAAGCAAGGTCTGGGCTCAATGACCAACTTCCTCATCACATGGGTCTGGGGGCGGGTCCTGGCATCTGTATTTTTAAAATTCATCAGACCTTACACCAGGGGTCCCCAAACTACAGCCTGCGGGGCGGCATGCGGCCCCCTGAGGTCATTTATCCGCCCCCACTGCACTTCTTTCATTGGTGGTCAGTGAGAGGAGCACAGGATGCATCCGCACCCATAGTTCCCACTGAAATACTGGTCAGTGTGTTGATTTAAATTTACTTGTTCTTTATTTTAAATATTGTATTTGTTCCCGTTTTGCTTTTTTACTTTTAAATAAGATATGTGCAGTGTGCATAGGGATTGGTTCATATTATTTTTTATAGGCTAGCCTTCCAACGGTCTGAAGGACAATGAACTGGCCCCCTGTGTAAAAAGTTTGGGGACCCCTGACTTACACTGTGAGCAGGGTCGACAACCACTGATTGGATGGAGCTGCCCTGCCCCACCCCGTCAGTTCTGTCCACAGTGGATCCTGCCCACCACCCAGCTTCTGATCTTGTCATTCCACTCAGCCTGGAGTTGTGGTCCGTTTCCTTGGTGTCTGTAACTCACCTTCTCCCTTGATTGACAGCCCATCTCAAGCATCCTTTTCGGGCAACATGGAGGACTTTCTTCCAGTAATAGTGACTTGACACCTAACCACACACACCGTGACTGTCGTAAGGGACACCCTCTCCTCCTCCAGTTCCCAGTCTCTGTCTTTATCTCCTGATTAGCCTTCTGCTGGGGGTGGGGAAGTGGGCCAAAGTAAACTCTAACCTGCTTGCAAATAGGCAGTATTTTTCTTGCAGCCAGCAGAGTCCTGAGTGCACAGGGGGAACTCATGAACAGGGGAGGGGTATAACCAGTCCAAAACACAAGCCTTACCATGTGACAGAGCCTAGACTTCAAAGCCAGTGTGTTGGTCAAAGTTGAATACTCACATTCCATTAATGTCTCTTACAAATTACTTTTCTAATTAAGCGCCTGCTTATTAAAGATGCAATCTGTCACTGCATGGGTGATGCCTAACTATATTCCCGTTTCTTCTCTGCTTTGTCCAGATGTTGTTTACTAAGAAGCCTTCCCTCAAAATCTCACTTTGCCATCCCATCCCTGGAGTCAACTAGCCAGCCGAGGACCACTCCATCAGTAACTGAGCCACCTTCGGGGAGCTCGAGCTAAAATGGCTCGTTTGTTCTTCTAGGCGCAATGAGCCCAGAGCTATCAGTCTGCGGTCCTACAAGGGCTTCTTTTTATATCATTTGATATGTCTATTCTTGATTTGGACAAAGGACAAATAAAAAAAACTGCTGGCCTTTGATGTGAGGCATTCTCCATCCCTAGACACAGAGCCAAACATGTAGCATGACTGTTACTTTCAAATGCTCCGGTCACAAAAATGATGGGTGATAACCCGAACTTTATTTGGAGCAACTCTGCGTAGTGTAGTGATGAAGTCTGATTATGACCAAGAAGTTTAAAAACCAAAAGTGATGAAAAGGGTTTCTATTTTCTACTCATTGTTTTGCAACCTATCTAAAATGATTGGATTACAGTCACGGAGCCTTTTCTCAGCAGGACTTGTCTTTGCCTCTGACGTCAGATATGGGTCTTTACCTGAACTCACCTCTTTTATATATTCTTTGCTTTTCTTTTTAAATATTTTATTTATTCATTTTAGAGAGTGGAGAGAGTGAGTGAGAGAGAAGGGGTGGAGGAGCAGGAAGCATCAATTCTTATATGTGCCTTGACTGAGCAAGCCCGGGGTTTTGAACCAGTGACCTCAGTGTTCTAGGTCGATGCTTTATCCACTGTGCCCCACAGGTCAGGCTGAACTCACCTCCTTTAAATGTGTGTGGCTCAAGCCTGTCCTGTGTCTCACACATGAGTGAAAACCGCACGGAGACGGAGACGCTACAGGGACAAGTCACTGTTTTGAAACTCCAGTAGCTTTGCTTTCAGAAGTTTCTCTCTAAGTAATTCACACCCTTCTGTTATGTTTTAAACAAGCTGATCTCAGGTCCCCAGAGTTTCTCCAGAGACACAGAGACCTTTGATTTGTCTATGGCAAAATGACTTCTGATAGTTTATAGCAACTTTTCCTTTAGGATAGTCGAATGACCCAGTATTTGTTTACTCAATTTTAGAACTCAGTTGGGCAAAGTTGTTTTTTTGTTCTGTATTTTTTTTTAAGATAAAAGAAATTATTTCTTATTCTAGCAAGAAGACTGTGGTGTCACTTTTTCCCATAGACACCTGAGTAAATGGTGGCTCAATTATCCGTTCACGTTCAACGGGTAAAGCAGAGAAAAGTTCCAGAGAGGAACTGGCCCAAGGTCTGGCCAGTCCCTTTGTCTTGATGCGCTCCCAGGGCTGAAAAAAACGGAAAGGGCAGTTCAACAACCTGGTTCAAGAAAGAATAAACCAATAGATTTTTTTCCCAGAATATATCCCAAAGGTTTAATGTGAGCTATTTATTCCCTTACCTATGTTCCCGGCCTCTGAAACCATAAAGAAACAATAAAATAAAATAATAAAATTCTTACCTCAGCAGTCTGCCCCCCCCACTCCACCCTTGGAAGGTGACCCGGGACCGTGGTGAGGCTGCGGAACTGGTGGTTCTCAGTGTGATTTAAGGGTCGGGATGCAAGAGAGCAGGTGACCACAGAGATCGAATTCTCCCAGACGGCGTGAGGTCAGGTTCCTGAAGCATGAGTCATCCAGGAAAAATTAATAATGTAAATGGCTAATTTATAAGTGGGCACACACCAGGAAAGGAGGCATGTGTGCATGTGGAAGGAATGGACAATGAATTTTTCTCATTAACAGGAAAGCCGAGCTGAGTGACTCATCGGCCACACGAGTGAGCTGTTCGGGAAAGTCATAGGAAGTCGCCATGCTGGACACTGGCTCTTTTGCTTGACCACCAGCCTTAGACATCTTCTGTCACCTTGCTGTCTGCCACTCAGGATGTCCGGGTTCCCATCCTGACATCGGCTCCCTGAGTCCCGGATCTGGACAAATGACCTCTGACCTTCTTCATTCTCTTTTTCCTTCTCTGTCTGTCTTTCTCTTTTCCCTTCTGTTTTTCTGACACCCCTCTTCTTCTTCTTTTTTTATTTATTGATTTCAGTGAGAGAGGAAGTGGGGGGGGGGAGAGAGAGAGAGAGAGAGAGAGACAGGAACACTGAGCTGTTCCTGTATGTGCCCTGACCGGGATTGAACCGGCCACCTCTTCGTTTCGGGACGATGCTCTAACCCACCAGGCCATCCAGCCAGGGCAATCCCCTTAGGTTCTTTCTCCCACTCCTGTATCTTTTGCTTTGTGTTCATTTTCTGCCTTCCCATCCTCTTGAATTTCTGTCTTTGCTTTCTTGTTGGTCTGCCTGTCACAGTGTCTCAGCTTCCCTTCCTTCTTGTCATCTCCTCCTCCTGCCCTTTCGCCTTCTTGCACTGACCTCTGTCCACACCCTTGGCATCACGTGAGGACGCAGAACACGAGAAGGGGAAGGGCCTTTTCCCTGAGCTCCTCAAACTTGAACGTGCCGTCCATTCTCCAGGGGCGCGAGAAACTGCAGATTCTGTCCCAGCAGGTGTGGGTGGGACCTGGGACCCCACGGGTCTCCTGTTCCAGGTGATGATGGCGCTGTGGGTCCCAGGGACCAGGCATGTGGAGCACTGAAGCATTAGAGTGTCACTGTGTCTGTGAAACAGAGCAGGAGGCTGGGCCCTAGGATGGGACACTTGTCTGGGGCCCAGGCCTTCAGTGACCAGAGGGCAGGATGAGATCTTGACCTTTCTCAGGGCAAGAAGGTAAGAACCAGCTTCCCTCTGCAAAGCTGACTGCTCCTTAGTGGGCCCCCTGTTTTTCAATTTGAAGTAAGGTTTACAGTTAAGAAGAACAGAGGCCTCCGACCCTGCTCTGGGTTTGAGTCTCAGCTCTGCTGTGTGTTCTCTTTGAAGTCGAACAAATCATGTAACTTCTTCAGGCCTCAGTCTTTATATTTTTAAAAATGATTATTATTCCCCTCTCAGGGCGGTTGGGAGAATGGGTCTGTAAGCGAGCTGGAACTCCATAGCGTCATGTGTGTCCCCACCGTCTCCGTCTCAATGTCTCGCTCTCAGACTGGCCGCCTCATTTGGAATGTGCGTGCCTGCCTCTTTTACGGAAGGCTGTGTGGAAGGACATGTGCCCATCTCTCTCAGTCCTCAGGAAGCCCAGGCCCCAGCGTGAATTCAGCCTTTCATGGGTCATCCACAGACGAAGGAGCATTCGGCCCACAGAGCCAAGGTGACCTTACCAAACTCGTCCCTGGTGTTGGTGGTCCATCAGACTAGCACAGAGATTCCTGAATACTCAACCAGGGATCTTCCAACAATGGCCCACTGACGTCCAGACGTCCAACTCCCAATTAATTTCCGACCACAACTGGTTATTATCACCATCTCTCAGAACTGAAATAAAATCTCCCCATCTTCGCTGCAGTCATTAGTGCATGTCCGAGGCTATATAGCTCTGCCCGGCTAACACCATCGATGCAAAGTCCGAAGATCATTTCACGCTGGGGTAGAAAACACGCGGTGTTTTGTCGTCCTCTACGGAAACGGAAAATGGCCAGTCCTCGGGCACGATTCTATTGGTCCTTGTTATTCTGATGCTGTTGTCATTACAAAGAGCTTCCAGTTGCACTGTTTTACCTGTCTCTCTCTTTTTCTCTCCCCTACCCCTGACATATACTGAACTTGATTGTTACAGAATGGACCTTGTTCCTTTCAGTCCAGCTCCCACACTGCCCAGTGACACTAGCCAGCTAAGGAGACTGCTAGCCCATTGGCCATATTTAGGGTTTCTAGGGGGAGGGGGAGGTGGGTATTTTATTTTTATTCCCAAACCCTGTATAAGTCATGGGGACTTTGAGTTTTCAGGTTCTTGGCCCCTCTCCCTACAACATAGAGTCTCAGAGTGCCAATCCATGAAATTCCTGGAAGATTTTTCTTTATCTTTTTTTTTAAATTCAGTGAGAGGAAGGGAGGCAGAGACAGATTCTTGCATGCACCCAGACTGAGATTCACCCGAAACGCCCAATGGGCGGTGATGCTCTGCCCATCTGGGGCCCTTGATCCGTAGCTCCAACTGAGCTCTTCTCGGCCCAAGGCAGATGCCATGGAGCCATCCTCAGTGCCTGGGGCCAACTAGCTCCAATCAAGCTATGGCTGCAGGAGGGGAGGAGAGAGAGAGAGAGAAGCGAGAGGGGGATGAGTAAGAAAAGCAGAGGGGCACTTCTCCTGTGTGCCCTGACCAGGAATTGAACCTGGGACATCCACATGGCTGGCCGATGTTCTACCATTGAACCAATGGGCCAGGGCCAAGATTTTTCTTAAATAACCCAGAAACCAGAGTGAGGCTGAAAGATACTGAATGCACAGCCGAGAGTCCAGGGGACAGACCAGGGTTGTATCCTGGGCTTGGGCACCAGCCGCAGCCTTGGGTGGATATGTGACGTAGGGAAGTCATCCTTCCCTGCCAGCTTCACTTTCCTCAGATGGAAGCAGAGATGACCATTCCCGTCTCCGGCAGTGCCTGTGAGGGTTGTCTGATGTGTGTTTCTCGCGTGGCTGGCAGGGAAAGATGCTTAATTCAAGCAAACGTGGTTCCTCCCTGGCCGGCGCCCCATCCCCCATTCCGGCCACCCCCCTCTGACTGGGGGTCCCTGCTGTCCCATCAACCTGGCATGTTTTCTCAGCTTAATATGACCAAGATTGAACATATGACCCTGGCCTCTGAGTCAGACCAACAAAGCTCATGACCAAATCATTTTGGTGGGTTTTTGTTTTGTTTAGATTTATTTTATTTTATTTTATTTTTTTGCTTTTTTGTTTCATTTTTATGAAATCACCATAAAGCGAGCTATGGTGACACTCTGGTTTCGGAAGGTAAGGTACTCTCTTCAATCAAATTACAGACTGTGGAGTATGATCCAAACAGAGGGTATTAGAAAAACATGTTGTGTGTCATTTTCTTTCTTTTTTTCTTAAAAGAAAACTCAGTAATGATCATTTTGTTGTCCTCTTCCTGAGCCGTTTCATTCCACTTGAATTCATTTTTCTTTCCTCTTTTCTTTCTTCATTCTTTTCTGCCTTTCTTATTTTCTAAAAGGCTCTGGCCGGCTGCCAGTGATTATTATAAGCTGAATGCTTTGGCTGTGGGCCAAGATGCTGATAGGTAAGCAGGAAGCCGGTGTGTGGGCTCTCCCTGCACTGCAGTAGCTATGGGAGGGGGCAGGCGCTCCTCTGTCCCATTTTTCAAAAGTGCTCTGACCATTGGAAGAGCAGGGTGATGGTAGGGATCTAAATGCCAAGATGGTTGTCCAAGGCGAGCAGGGAGGACGTTCCTAGGTATCAGTTATTTTAGTATCAAATCAATTCTTGGAGTTGAAGTCTGACAGAGGAGTAAGATGGGTCCTGGCTACAGTGGTTTCCAAGTGGGACATGCCACTTGAAGACCCATCAATTTCAGGAAAATAGAGACTGAAATGTCAAGAAGCAGTATCACCCATCCTCTGCCCTGGCTGAATGTTTTCAGCCTCCTGTCCTGTGGGGGGTGGCGTGAGGGTGTGGACCCTGAGGAGGGGCTGTGAGTGTCCTGGCTCGGCTACAGCAAGTTCTTGTGAGCTCCGTGGCTCAAAGCAACCCATCTGCATCACCTGGTGGTTCCAGAAGTCAGAATTCCTGAGGTCAAACTGGGGGCACTGTGCTCCTTCTGAGAATTCTGAGGGAGAATGTGTCCCCTGAGCCTTCTAGCTTCTAGAGGTCACCCGCGCCCCTTGACTTGTGACCTGTCCAGCAGTACTGTACTCTGACCTGCTTCTGCCGTATCTCCTGTCCCTCTGCCTCTGTGACCACATCACCTGCTCTCTCTTAATCTTTCTGCTTCCCTTCTAAAAACCCATCACTGCTCCGGGCTCACCTGCAACATCTGGGACCCTCTTCCCATATCAAGATTCTTCATCCAATCATTCCTGCTATGTAAATCGCCATGGTCACAGGTTCCCAAGATCAGGATGGGGACATTTTTGAGGAGAGGGCGTCATTCTGTCTACCGGAGGGGACTTTGATGATTCTCATGCACCAGCTTTACAAACTCACGTGAAGCCCCGAATTGGGCGGTCCCCGTTGGCTATGACCCCGGAGAAGACACGTTATCCCTCTAAGCGAAATGAAAGCTGTCTCTGGTGACAGTCAGGGTTTGGTTCTCCCACTCCAGACTCTATCCTTGAAGCCTCGGCCGTAGCTTTGCACAGGGAAAACCTAGGTACAGTGGGGGTCACCGTGGTTCCGTCCCCATTGAGGTCCAGCCGGCTGCACAGGGCGTGGGTGGCCAGGCCTCGGCTTCCTCCCTCCGCCCTCTGCCTCTCCGTTCGCACCTCCTGCTGCGAGGGTCTGTTGGCGCTGACACTGGGAAAGAAGCAGCCATATTCCAACACAACTATTCAGAATGACCTCAGGTCCCCAACCCAGGTGTCTAGGGACTAACTCCAAGCGCCTTGGGTCTGCTCCTCCCCAGGACAGTGCCACTGGGTAGAGGAGAAGAAGAGCAAAAAGATTCCCTCAACTCAGCTCCGCCCACATTCTCCCTTCCCCGGCTGTGTGTCAACAATCCCCGCAAAGGTGGCAGCCTGACACGCAGCCGCTCTCAGTGGATGATTTCAGAAAACCCTAGAATGCCATTGTGCAAAGATCACACACACGTGCACAGACCCACCCAGAGCATCACATATGTAGAATATTCATATTTCAACCCCATGCGAAATACACGATATGTCATGCACAATCTCAACCATCCTGCAGGCTTATGCAGCACATTTAAAAAAAAAAAACGATTTATTTAATTTTTTCAGCACTTTTTTTTAAAATGAGAAAATAGATTTATTTTATTTTATTTCATTTCATTTTAGAGAGGAGACACAGAGAGAGAGAGAGAGAGAGAGAGAGAGAGAGAGAGAGAGAAAGGGGGGAGGAGCTGGAAGCATCAACTCCCATATGTGCCTTGACCAGACCAGTGCAGGGTTTTGAACTGGCGACCTCAGTGTTCCCAGGTCGACGCTTTATCCACTGTGCCACCACCACAGGGAGAAAATAGATATATTAACAATTCAGAAAAAGGCAATCAAATCAGGGTTTTTAGAACAGAAGACACGTAAAGTCTTGCAGGACACAGGGGAGGAGCTTGGATGCTGAGAAACAGTACACATGGCAGTCGGTTTGCTTCATATACATACTCGGTGCTATGCCTTGGCAATAACTTTTGCTTCATGCGGATATTAAAACTTCATGGTTGTACATGTTTTTGTACAACTGAATAAACAAAAAGATAATATTTATAATATTCCCTAGAGGAAAGGTTTACTATCTCTTCATTATTAAGGATGTGTGGCTTAAATTACTTTCCAGTCTCCAAGAGAATACTATGGTTGGTCTTTCTGACATTCATGGATGTTAGAATAAGACATGGAAGCTCTAACTGACTCATGGAAAGAGAACTTTTCTTTTTCTATCTGAAAATGTGCTTTTGTGGTCAGGGAAATTTTGAGGGCATCTGTGGCATCCTCCTAGTCTTCAATTTTGTTCACTGTGAGTGTCTTCTCAGTGGGCAAAGAGTCTACCAGGCCCTCCTGAAAGAAAGCAAGGGGTCAGGCTTGGGAAGAGGGAGCTTCCAAGGTCGGACATCAGGGAATGACCACAGAAACAGAAGGACAGTGAGAGCTGGCGCCCAGTAAGGCGCTGTGCACACCTACTGCCTTCTGTTTGCCTTTCTGTGCCACTGACTCCTCCTCTGACTGGCTCTTCCTGGCGTGCTAGCTTGTCCTTTATCACTGTGGGTCCTTTGGGGGCCAGGGCTGTGGGTCACCTTCCATTCCCTCTGTAGAGGCTCTGTAGAGCTGAAGAATAAGTGACTGACACTTCTCCTGGTAGATTTCCTCGTGCCCAGCCTCAAACAGGTAATGCATGTTAGCTAACCCTACTCATAACTTGTCTGCACACGGTGTACTTCCCTGTGCATTGTGGAGGGCGCATGGCTAAGCCGACAAGGTGAGGAAATCGGGTTTTTGAAGAACACTAAGTGGCTTTCAGGACATTTTATATGATGCACAGAACTGACTATTTGATGTTAATTAAATACAACCTCCCTCATCTCTTAAAAAAGGAACTGGCAGCAAAGATTAAAGAATCATAATTTATCAATTGTTCAGGATGATTGATCTTAAACTATTCAATGTAATCCATTATAAAGGCACAGACTTGATTCCCAACATGTATAATCTATATTCTTCAGTTATGTACAATCCTCAAACGGAGACGTACGTTTTGTTTTGTTCTGTTTGGTTTTGAACACAGCCCGGGGGGATACATTTCCTGCTTGGGTTGAACTTGAACTTGTTCTCCATTGACAACCAGAGCTTCTGTTTGTCCTTCTGCACGCCCGTAATCTCTTTTATGAATCCCTAATCTTAAATCTACTGACCGAGGTCAGTGTCCTCACTACTAAGCCTGAGACCATCTTCTCTTCAAACCCCCTTTGATTAACAAAGGAGGAAAATTGGCATGGAAACCTGAACTTGCAATAAAGACACTTGCTTTCTAAACACCACTTGGCCTCATCCATTCTTCACTCTGAGCCTGGCTTTACCCTGAGTGTGAGTGAGGAGGTCAGATTAGGTCATGCCCAGGATTCTAATCCACCCCACTCCTGTCGTCTTTCTTCCTGGACAAGCTCTGAGAAAGAGGTGGATTATCTTGTAAGGTTTTTTTCTTTGTGTTTTTTTTTTTAATCTAAACTTTTCAACAGATTTTTTTTCTGTCGTTTGGTGGGGAAAAATTAGATCCACCACTGTTCTTGGCAATCAAGGAAAGGATCTCAAAGACATCCCTAATTATTTCTTTGTCTGTTGGGGTGACACCTGTGAGGAAAGAAGAAAGAACATTGTCTGGATCGTAACGGAAGGCCTGAATTTGCCTCTTCTCTCTGCACCACTCTGAGCAAGGTATGTGACCTTTCAAGTTTGATTTTCTGTTCCCAAGCTGTAGAAATAGCGTTTGTCCTGGCCTACTTCAGAGTCCTTTTTGGAAGATCTAAAAAGAGGAAGTGTATAAAAAGAGTCTGCCACCCAAAGGCACGTAAGTAACAGGAGCTGTCTCCCCAGCCCGTATCTCCAGGATCTGTCAGTTACTTGTAGACCAGCAGACTCATCAGAAAGACACAAATTTGACTCTGTCGTTTTCTGGGTCCCCATCCCCTTCAGGGTGGTAACTTCTTCCATTCCATTTCCAGCCCTACCTCCCACCGTCCCCTTCAGCCATCCAACAAGAAACCCGCCCCTAGCCATGTAGACATTGTTCAGCCTTTGACTAGTCAGCTCCGATACACTTAATAGACTTTCATCCACTCCTCTTTTTTCTTTAATATTTTTATTTAACTTAGAATTCAAATTTAATAGGGTGACATGGATCAATAGGAGTACTTAGGTTTCAGGTGAACATCTCTACAGTATTTGAACTGTTGATTGTGTTGTGTGCCCATCACCCCAAATCAAATCATTTTTCTCTCCTCTCTGTCTGCAGAATTAATTTCCATTGTTTTTCTATTTGATTAAATACTTCTGTTCCTTTTAATGACAGTGACATAGTTTGTGAGGAGACCTCTCTTTCCTTCGTATTTTATTTAAACAACAACATCAACAATAAGACATTACAAATGCAGTGGAAGTCTCCTGGTCACCGACACCAGTCCTGTTTGTTCCCTTTCTCTCCCGGAAGCAGCTACTCTCCTCAACTTGGCGATTATCAGTCCCTTGAGCGTCTTTAACAAAAGTTTAACTATGCATGTTGTTGCCGTAAAACATATTATGTTGTTAAGCATGTTTTCAAATTTATATGTATATGCTAACATACTGTGTGCATATTTTTGCAACTTGCTTTTAAAAGAAATTAAATATCACACCAGAATCTCTTTACTAAAGACCAAAAGATCAAAGGGTCTAAAGACCAACATTTTTTTTTATAATGTATTTGACAGCAAAACCTAACTGAGCCTGAACCCGTAAGGTTACCATTCATGACCAGAGTCGATGGGAGACTATTCACGGCCCTCATTTGTTTCACCTTAGTGAATCTTCATACTTTGTTTAATTCCATAGAAACACCAGCATGTTTGATTTTGTAATGCTGACCCAGGTTTTGGTCTGGTGGCAGGATTTGTTACCAAAATGTAGGTAGATATCTTTCTGAAGTGAAAATAAAATATAGGGTTGAAAACGCACTGTAAATTAAAAAAAAAAAAATTTATGTTTAGAAATCACACTGCTAAGTTTTTACTTAACTTGCTTTTAAATGCATAACATATGTATATGGTTCCAAAGTAAATCACTTCAAAACAGGGTTGTTCTGGGCTGACTTGTATCCCCTTCAAACCCCCAGGTTGAAGTCCTTTCTTCCAGGACCTTACAGTGTGACTGAATCTGGAGATAACCTCTAAAGAAGTGTTAAAACGAGGCCCCTGGCCCAGTCTGGTGTCCTTATGAAGAAGTGTGGACACTGGTGTCCTTATGAAGAAGTGTGGACGCACAAGGAGACACCAGGGGCATGCACGCATGGGGAATAGGTCAAATGGAGACCGCCATCTGCCTGGAGAGTGGCTGCAGAAGGAACCATGTGTTGCCATCTTGCTCAGGGACTTGCAGACCCTGGAGCTGTGAGACCATAGATAGCTGTCAGCTCCGGTCAGCCCCCAGTCCTCTCTGTGTGGCGGGCCCAGGACACTGACAGAGAAGACTGACTTCCTCTTTCTCCACCTCCTGCCCCTTCTCCTGTAGCTCGGGGTGACTTTTTTCCTTCCTGGGCACCATAATCGTTCACAAGCTCTGTTTCTTTCTTTATTGGGAGCAACATCTTTAAGTCAGCTGATCTTACGTCGATTTTTTTATAGACGAAGAAGCCACAACAGCTGGTGAGCAGAACAGCTGGCCCTCCCCATGGGACTGCAAGCCCAATCCTCTCTTCCCACGATGCACTGCGTGTGGCACTGTCCACGAACAACGAGAAGGTAAATGCTACATGCTCAGGCATGATGGTCCTTAGGTTCTCATTCAACTGCAGCTCAAAACCTGAAGAAGAAGGGGGGAAAAATGTCACTTTAATTCAGCAATCTCCCTCCCAACCCTAAACTATTGTTCGTTCAGTCAAGGTGGTGCGGCTCCTTCCTGGAAAACTCTGACACACATACACACCAAGCACCATTCAGGGTGAAGAGCTCCCAGCGGGACCCTGTTGTTCCGAATGCTAGCACAAAGCCGTTCTGCGCGATACAATACAGCTTGATTTTGTATGACTCCCCATTCGCGTAGGAACCCTGACGGAAGCTCACGAGTCCTGTGTTCAATCATCCCGGAGTGATTTAATTTCAAACACACTAGCACTTTTGCCTAATGCAACCTACATTTGAAGAAAGGTTCCTAAGTGACAGCTGAGTGAGAGGGTGAAAAGTGGGTTTGATTCCGACACCAACTCAATAGGCCACCTCTGGCCTCTGATGGGGGACCACAGATAAGTCCTGGGGGGGTGGTGGATGATGGGGGGCATGGGTTTTTCCATCCCCCCCCTCCTATAAAGTACTTATGTGCTAGAATGGCAGTAGTTATGACAACAAAACTACCAAAATTGTCTCAGGTACAGGTATATATTTTTCCATTCCTGGAAAAACAGGTTCTGTATTCCCTCGGACGATGATGAGACCCCCTGGTAAAGTGGGCAAGCAGCGGCTTGAGAGTGTTGGCCTTTGCTCCAGGCTCTAGCCAACGAAGGACTGACTTCGTGTCCTTGGGAGAGTCACTTCCTGCCCCTTCCTTCCGTTGTCTCCATGTCACCAAAGCCACAAAAGGCCAGCGCCCTCTGTGCTGCTTATTAACACAGGTCCGGCTGAGCCTCTCCTTCTGCTTGGTCTGTGAGCACGTAGGGAACCCGCTGACCTCTCACGGCTTAGGTTAGGGGCGCTCCCGAGAAAAGTTCCTGTTGGACCAGACTTGATGCGCTAAGGATAACGTTTGGAGATGGGGGGGGTGGGGACATGCAACTGGATAAAGGGTAGAATGAACACGAGTGGAAATGGGTCGCAGGGATAGAACGGGGCTTCCTTACTTTGATGGTCTGCCTTTATTTCTAGGTGACCAACCGAGACTTAAGGAATGACTATGAGGCAGCCTCTCACCAGGCAGACGTCCCCGCTGTTCAGGAGCACGGGTCGCACGGATAGGAGTCGCCCCGGCAGCGCTGGCCCTGGCCGGTCCTGCTCTGTCCGAGGCAAGCCTGCTTAGTCACACGCTGCTCCACCTTGCACTTCAGGGCGGAGGCTCCCTGCCTGCTGGCAGCCTGTGTCTGCAGCCACGCTGGGCGCCACGGATGCCTCCGCCACGGGACGAGGGGAGCAGCAGGCCTCCTCCTGGGTAAGACTCCCAGGTGCATCCGCGGTGACCGCCCTCAGGTAGGCGCGTGGCGAGCGTGCCAATGGCCCGCGCGTGGTGCAGCCAACTCAGAGGTCAAGCGCAACTGGCTGTGTTTATCCTGCAGGAAACACATCGCTGTTTGTTTGCTTGGTCTGCTGCTTCCCTACAGTCCTGCCTCTCTCCAGTGCTGTGAGGGGGACACCAGGCACCCCTTTCAATACCCTGATTCCTTAAGTTAAAGTAGTTACCAAGGGCTTTCATTAACAAATAAAAGGGACAGGAAGCTTCCCCAAGGCTGTGAGCACCATTGTTCATTCTCTGCATCTCCCCACCCCCACCAGTCCCAGGCCGGGTCTGTCAGTGTGAGTCCTGGCCTAGAGCCTGCCTCTTGGATCGGACCACTTCTGGCTCCCTGGTCACACGTGCTGTTCTCGTGCTCACGGCTTTGATTCTTAGTGCTTCCTCCGGCCTTGGACTCCATCTCAGCTCTGGCTTATGTCGCCTCTGGCTGCTTTGAGCCAAATACCAACACCCAAGGCAGGCGCAGCCACGCAGAACTCAGCCCCATCACCGCTCCACTTTGCTCTGCCTCGGGTTTCCAGAGAGAAAGTTTACTTAGATAATACCTCCCTGCTGTCCTGCTAACAATCTTCCAAGAATTAGCCCTGAATTTTTGACAGGGGGAAAGTTAAGAACACTGAGCTCATAAGATACTTTGTGAGAATTGTATGGTTTTCCCAAGGATAAAAAACAATACTTGGGTTCTCCGATGCCAACTGAATACCCAAGAATTCAAGTCATTTCTGGCTCCAGCTACCTAAAGTTAATGCAGACCCACAGGTTAGGGGTTCAGTCCCACAGGACTGCCCTCAGGTCAGATGCCAGCTACAAGTGGGGTCCCCAGGGAGCCCTGACTTCTACTTAGCTGACTTATGAATTTAGAACTTCCCACAAATCCCAACTCAGGTTATATAACTTGCTAGACCAACTTACAGAATGCAGGAGAGCATGATTATTGGTCTGTTGTCCAGGATACAACTCAAGCACAGGAACACGTAAGAGGTTTTGTGGTGGACTGTAGGGTCTCCTGGCCCTCTTAGGGTGTACCACCCCTCCAGCAAAGCAATGTGCTCTACCAGCCAGACCTCGTTCTTCAGAGGTTCTTATGGTAGTTCTAGTACCTAGCCTCAGTTGACTAAATCATCCACTATTGGTACTCCAACTCAACGGCTAGATCCTTTTTCTTCCCAGGGAAGGCCAAGAATAAGGCTGAAAATTTCAACCCTCTAATCATTATTACTTGGTCTTTCTGGTAATCTGTTCCCCATCTTAAAAGTTCCCCCATTTTGAAGAGGGGGAACTTGAGTCATCTTATTAGAATACAAAAGATACTCATCACAACTCAGGAGTATTATTTAGGAATATTAAAATCAGGAACTGAGAACAAACACCAATGATTTTTATTAGACCGCAAAAACCTAATGAGCATTTAAACTCATGGAGAATTCAACGCAGTTAAAATTTCAGAGAGTTATCTCTGTCAGGGGGCAAAGGAGAAACCCTCACCCAACCTGCAGGACAGTGGAGCTGCAAGAATGACAAGGTGCTCAGCTGAGGGTCAAGCTCAGTCTTGCTGAAGACAGAGACACTATCAGCCACCAAGGGTCCCTGAGTACCTGATATATACCAGGTGGTAGTTGAAGGTGTGACGTTTTCCCTGGGAATGAGATGAGTTAAGTTCTGGCTGCAGGAGGCATGCAATACTCATGCCGCGTCTTCAGGTTGCTGTAAGAGACTTCTTCCAGCTGCAGAGTGAGGTGTTTCAGGAGGAAAGGGTGGGCAAGTGACATAATAGCCACAGGTAAGAACCAAGAAGGAAAGAAGAAAGAACTCTACCCTTTTGATGGGTCCTAATAGGAAGAAATGGGGTGAATAACCTTACTCTGTGAGACTTGGAAAACTAAGACATGGATCTCAGTTCCCTGCACCAGAGAAGTCAAGCTACAGGATGTCCACTTGACCCCCCTCTGAGGAAAACTGCCACCCATTAAGGCCACTGCTGGGGACATGGAGATTCCAAGTCTACCATTTTTCCAGATCTCCTACCTTTTCCCTGTTCTCAACCTCACCATTAGCACACTCACTTATGAGATGTTCTCCAACCAACAAAGTACATTATTGACCCAAAACATTTTCACCAGGGGTTTCCTTCCAATGCTTTTCCTTCCAATATTTAAGACTTCTCTCCCACATCTCATTTAGGTATTGACTCACGCAGCCCGGAGTGGCGTTCCCTGTTTACCACGCATGACACGTATGCTCCTCCCCAACACCCCCACACCATGTCACTTTTAGCCTCCCACCTTGGCCTTTCTTTTCTTTTACAACTGTATTTGAATCTATTGGCACAATCGTCCCTATTTCTAAGAAAACACTATATGATTATTTTACTTATGACCCAAGTTTCGAATGGAATCTAACCCAAAGTACCTACTTAACCAGGGGTCCCCAAACTACAGCCCACAGGCCGCATGCGGCCCCCTGAGGCCATTTATCCGGCCCCCGCCGCACTTCCGGAAGGGGTACCTCTTTCATTGGTGGTCAGTGAGAGGAGCACAGGATGCATCCGCACCCATAGTTCCCATTGAAATACTGGTCAGTATGTTGATTTAAATTTACTTGTTCTTTATTTTAAATATTGTATTTGTTCCCATTTTGTTTTTTTTACTTTAAAATCAGATATGTGCAGGGTGCATAGGGATTTGTTCATAGTTTTTTTTATAGTCCGGCCCTCCAACAGTCTGAGGGACAGTGCACTGGCCCCCTGTGTAAAAAGTTTGGGGACCCCTGGCCTATTGGGATAATGCTGTAACCTGGCCAGGGCAAAGATAGATTTTTTTTTTTTTTTAAGAAGAAGGAAAGGAGAAATGGATGTATCATTACCATTTGGGGGTTTTTTTAGAGATTTTATTGATTTTTATTTTTCCATGACAGAGAGAGAGTCAGAGAGAGGGATAGATAGGGACAGACAGACAGGAATGGAGAGAGATGAGAAGCATCAATCATCAGTTTTTCGTTGCGACGCCATAGTTGTTCATTGATTGCTTTCTCACATGTGCCTTGACCGCGGGCCTTCAGCAGACCGAGCAACCCCTTGCTGGAGCCAGCGACCTTGGGTCCAAGCTGGTGAGCTTTTGCTCAAGCCAGATAGACCCGCGCTCAAGCTGGCAAGCTCGGGGTCTCGAACCTGGGTCCTCCGCATCCCAGTCCGACGTTCTATCCACTGCGCCACCGCCTGGTCAGGCTCATTTACCGTTTTATAGATGAGAGAACAATGACTCAGTGAGGATAAGTATCAGGCTCATGCGATACTAATGGACCACACCCCTGAGTAGCAGATTGAAGTTTGTACACAGGTCAGTCTATCCCAAAGTCTGTTCATCGCAAAAAAACATAAAGGAGCGGGTGGCAAGGGAGCAGGGGTAATACAAGAGGGGTGCCAGGAGAGAGCAAGGCGAGCAGAGGAGGGAGGCACCGTGCCCTCCCCCGGCAGGCCTTGCCAACGCACCAGGGCCAGCTGAAGAACCAACTGTCACCATGTGGTTTTCCAGTTCATTACTTCTTGGCTTCAGCAAGTTCTCATTTGTGAGGGAAAAAAAACAATGACTTTAAAAGGCTCATAAAGATTCTTGGACATCAACAGAGGCTTCCCCAAACATAATTTCATTACATTTGGAGAAAAACAAATCTGCTTTTTTCAGAGACCGTCTCCGCTTCCAGATATATTAATTTACAAATGAACAGAAATCAAGTGTCCTGTGGCTGGCTGGGGACCAGATAGGAGAAGACGGAATGAGCTCGTGTCCTTCAACTAGAGTCACATGTACGTAACGGAGTTCCACGTCCGCCTCTTAAGGAAGTTCCCAGGTTTGGTATTTCATCCTGAATTTGGACCCGTGAATACATGAGGAGAGTCATCTTTTAAAAGAAAGGAGAGTTTCCTTCGGTCTTGTGGGACAGTCGGGCCCGTTCCTTCCTGTTGTGACAGACATGTTCATGAGCTGGGTGTCACAGGCAGGACGAGACGTCGCTGTTCAGAAGAAAGGATGGACTGAGAAACGGCAGGCGCTCCTTCCTTGAGTTCGCCAGGTGCCCTGTCCAGTGATCGCCTCGAATACCCCGCACTCTTAAATTGATCTCTCTGCCTCACTTTACTGGCCGGAGAGATGGACTCACGCAGACCAGGATGTGGGAGGAGACTATAAAGTAAACATTCGTTGTAGAAATCCACCCCTCTTAGGACCCTTACCATCTCTTTTTCTTTTTCTATTATTTCAATGAATAAGTTATTTTCTCCAAGCAACAAAGATGCATTACCAACTTATTTTAGTCACCTGACACTTGTACTCACAACTCCAACTTTGATACACATGGTGAACATTACCAATAGTTTACAAAAGTATCTTTTCCCCCAGAATCCTAAAGGAGCCTCAGCACGGTTTAATGCAGAGTTTCACAGAAAACCCTGCCAATCAGCATCTGCAGGTCGGCACGAAACTGATTTCCTGTATATGTTTAGGGTCTCCTAGGTGGGCCTGAAAGATAAGGAAATTCACATCTTTGATATGGTGAAGTGTTAGACGTTTTAGAAATGTTGGGTCAGCTTAAGGTTCAATGGAAAGATTACAGATGTTAGAGTTAGACGACCACTTTAGTCCTGGTTATCTCCTGCCTAAACTGTAGCGTTGACTACGTCAAGACCATTCGTTGTCACTCAGTTGTCTTATATCATGGTAGAAAAAACAATTACTTAGCTACAGGTGTAATTGTTCTTAAGGGATATGGTTTGCCAAGCCTTTGGTACAAGATAGGATCTCAATACATGCAAGTTCTTTCCTACTATAAGGGGCTCTCGTGTCCTGTGGGGGCCAAGCTTGCATCTCTGAGAAATAGTTGAAAATTTCTAGGCTGAACTGAGTGAACCACACTCAAACAGAGCTTCCTGTTAGTGTCAGTATTTCAAAGAGAGTTCTGATTCCTGTCATATCAGAGTGACTTGTATTGGATATACAATGACAATAACAATTACAACTCTGAGAAAAACTTCTAAAAATATTTTGAATGGTTAGAAAGCAAACAAAAGGAGGCAAACATGATTCTTGAAACAAGAGGGGTAAATTAACGGAGTTTTACAACTAACTATCTTTTACTGTGTAGACATGGGGGAAGAACTTAAACATATAAGGGCACAATTACTGGGCAGGAGAGAAAAGGTGTGAATTTAAGGTGGGAAATTGATGGAAAATAACATGAAATGAAACAAGACACATTTGGGAAGCCCCAGACTCTACATACTAGTTATTTCTATACCTTTGATTGATTCCTAAACTTCATATTTGTGAGAATGGCACCAAAGAATTCTCAAGGAGCTCGGCAGGGGAGGGCCAAGGAACCGAGTCGTCTGAGTGGTTAGTACTGAGAAGATGTCATTTGTAGATTGTAGGTCATCAAATTACAGGGTTTGGTAAAAACTATGAGCTTCTCACTGAAAACACAGAAGCACAATATCATAAGAAAAAGGACAAAAACCAAGAACTAATCAATCAATCAATCAATCAATCAACAGACGACAAAATAAACTCGCCCTAGAAAAAGGCATAAATCCACTACAAGACAATATGATATTAATTCAGTTGCCTGCCAATAGAAAGAGAAAAGCAACTCAACATTATTTTGAGGCAGATAACAGCATCCACAGTGTCTACACAAATGCACAGCATCATGTCCACAGTACCGTATTTCCCCACGCATAAACACACGCTCCTTTGGAAAATGTGGGGTCTAAAAACTGGTTGTGTCTTATTCAGCGGTTGGAGATGATTTTACTTGCATTTTCCACGTTTTTGTGCTTATTTTTGTGCTTATTGTTGTAGATTTTTTTCTTGCATTTCCTGCTTTTTCGCATTTGTCTTTGCACTTATTGTTTTGCTCTTGTTACCAATCTATTACGGTAAGTTACGTTTTGCCACGTTCTGCCCAGAAATGGCTCAGAAAAGATTTTTGTACAGTGCTGACTGTACAGTGATTCATCATCAGACACAGACGAGGACAAGCAAATGGGTGGTGGTTTAGACAGTGATGAGGAGTTGTATGAATTTTATGATGAATAAAACTTGAGTTCAATAACTTTATATAATACTTTTTTTTTCAAATTTTGGGCCCCCAAATTAAGGTGCATCTTATACATGGGAGTGTCTTATACATGAGGAAATATGGCAGTTCAAGAAACAAAGCAAGAAGCAGGAAATACGGTCTATGATGAAGAGACAGTACAGTTCAGAGAAGCAGTTGGGCAGATGACAGGTGTTAAATTAGTAGAAAACGACTTCATTACAGCTATTGAAACTTTCTTAAATACAGTCCAAATAAAAGCAAAAGAATTAACCAACAGTTGAACATTATCAAGGAACTATATAATGTATAAGAAAAATAAACCTAGTGAAAACTTCTGAACAAGAAAATGGAATACATGAAATGAATAGTGCAGTAATGGACCTGAAAGTCATTGCTATTCATTCAGCAAAGGATCAGTGACCAGATCAATGAGAAGCAAAGCCCAAAGTTGAACACACATAGTGGGAGGATGCTGGGCTTCAGTGATGAAACTGTCTACTAGGTATGTAATAAAAAACTCCAGACGGAAAAAGAAATGGGAAGTCGCTTAGAAAGATAAAGCAGTAGCGTCAAAAGTGTTTTAATTTAGAGAAAAAAAAATTCACTCACAAGTCCAGGAAGCTCAGAACATGACTAACAGATAGCATAGTTCAACTTACGCAAACAATAAATAAAGAGAAGTTGAGTAGCCACAGACAAACACTGGGCACGGATAGTTTCACGGGGTAGTATTAATGACGATTGACTTCAGTAAGACGTAGTGGAGGTCAGGAGGCCACGTAATGCTGTCTTTACAGTGCTGAAAACTAAGCTGTTCACTCAGAATTGCATTTCCAGTAAAAATTGTCTTCCAAAGTAAAATGAAAATGATTTCCTATTTAAAAAAAAAATCTGAGTAAATCCATGCCCAGCAGATTCACGCAATACGTGCTAAAAGTCGTTCACCAGGCAGAGGACAAAAATATCAGGTAAACACTCTGATTTATAAAAAATAAGAAAAAAATTCCAGAAGTTGTATCTATGTGGCAAAAGAAAACTGAAGAAAAATTTAAATCAATGTTTAATATCATCAATAAATAATGGGATGCCTAAAGCCAGAAAAGAACTGCCATTTATAGCACAGGTAGAATGCCTGACAGCAGCAGCACAGAAGAGGTGAGAATAAGTAGCGAGCATGCCACTTTATGGTCTTACCTTGTATGTAAAGTAACATCATATTTAAGAGCAGGCTGAGATGTGTTATTGCAACTATAACTAAAATATTCGAACAGTAGAATAAAAATATAGAGCTAATACGTCTATCTAAGAAAAATTAATCATAACAAATAACCCCCAAAAAGGTCAGGGGACCAAAAATAGAAACAAAGAACAGATGGGACAAGTGGAAGACAAATAGCAAGACAGTATACCGTATTTAAATCTAACCACGTGGGTAATTTACATTTAATATAAATGGTCTAAACATGCCAAATAAAATAGTCTCATAACGGATAACAAAAAGCAAGAATTGACTATATGTTTACAAAAGAATTACATACTTTCAAATAGGAAGACATGGATAAGTTAAAAATAGAGAAAATAATAAAAATAAAGTGGGAATAGAAATATATGTGACACACATTTAAAACACCGCTCAGAGGAAAATTTATAGTTAAAGTATTTATATTAGCAATAAAGAAAGATATAAAATAAATTATCCAAGCTTCCAGCTTATAAACACTGAACATGAAGTAAGAGGTAAAATTTAAAAGTTGATGCTTAGTAGCATATGCAGAGATTACCAATACCATCAGAATCAGAAGGTGAGACATACATTATTTAAGGCTCTCCAGTTCTATGTACATCAAAATAATAATAAGAAAGTATGAAAACATCATTATAACAATACATTTTACAATTTAAAGGAAACAAAAGAAATTTGAAAGGCATAGCTAACAAAACTCACAAAAGAAGGAATAGGTAGCGTGAGTATTCTTATATTTATTTAAAAAATTGAGCTAAAATTTTGAAATTTCCCATAAAGAAAATGTAAGATTCAGCTTGTTTCACTGGTGAATTTTACCACATGTTCAATCGACGACAACGGACAACCCTAGCATACTCTCCCAGAAAATAAAGAGAAGCGAACATTCTCAAATTATTTTTAGATCAGTATTTCTTTGACAAAAATAACAAAGACACTACCAAACACAAGTTAATAACACTCATAAACACGAATACAGAAATGTATAACAAATTTTCTTTTACAAATCAAATCTAGCAATATATAAAAAAGGATAATGCAACATGAGCAAGAGGGATTTATTTTAAGAATGCAAGATTGGCTTAACATTTGAAAATAAATTAAAGACGGTTATAGTCACAGATAAAAATAAAATAGTACTTGATCATCTTTAATACATGCAGAAAAAAAGGATTTAATTGAATTCAACAGTCAGTTATAATTAAAATATAAAACTTCTCAACAAACTTGAAATATAAAAAACTTCCTGAATATGCAAAGGACGTCTATGAAAACCCTTGTGTAATAAGTAAGAGTGTAAGATAACGTTTACTTAATGGCAGATTATTGGTTGGTTTGCTACTAAAATCAGAACTACAACACTTCTTTTCCACATTATTCTGTCTGTTCTTATAAGTACTCGGTCTGAAATACAAATAATGAAATTAAGATGGATACAAAAGAATTGAAATTGTCTTACTCATAAGTGACTAGATTGTTCGCATAAATAACCTTAAGGAATAAAAAATGAAAATCAAAAATACTTGAATTAGTAAGTGATTTTTAGCTAGCTTTTAAGCCACAAGGTCAAAATATTTAAAATTTTTAATTTCTAGTGCACTAGAGATACACAATTAAAAATAAAAAAATTAAAAATCACCATTTCTAACAGCATCAAAGTCACAAAATACATAATAGATTTTTTGATAACCTTTTCTGAAAACTGCCAAATATTGCTGATAGTAATTTTTAAAATCTAAATAGAGATGTACCATACTTATGAATGGGGAGACCCAAAGTGTCTTCAAATGGACCTGTCAATCTAGTATAATCCCAACGAAAATTCTAGATCTTATTATAAAAATTGGTAAACTGATTCTAATATTCATATAGAAATCTAAGAGATTTAATAAAAATAATAAAGTTGGAGAACTTGCACTCTGACAGAGAGCCTTTCTAAGCTATAATATCTGTCCTGTTAATGGAGTGAGAATAAAGAAAAACAACAATAAAACTTAATGGGAAATCCAGAAATAGACCCACAAACATATGGCCAATTGATTTTTGTCCAAGTCATCTTGCAATACAGTGAAAAAAAAGTTTTTTCAACAATGATGTTGGAATAACCAGCTAGTGATATGAAAAAAAAAAAAGGTGATTAAGGAAACTTACCTCATACCACACACAAGAATTATGTGGAGATGAACCAGAGGACTAAATGTGAGCTAAAACTCTAACAATTCTAGAATAAAACAATCAAAACAACGTTGTAACCTTATTTCTTAGAAAACAAAAAGCACTAAGCATAAGAGAAAAAGAATCAACAAATTTGTCTTCATCGAAATCAGTGGTTCTTAACTTGGGTTCTATCGAACCCTAGGGGTTCGATGAGTCAGTCTCAGGGGTTCAGAGAAGCCTCTGCCACGGAAGCCAGAATAAAGTAATACTGTAATTGTTGTGAGTTCATGCACTTTGTTGGTTTTGTTCTTTGAGCAAGGTGATGTTCATGCACGGCTCATTTTGTGCACCAGTAAAAATACATATACCTATGTCTTGAATTTAGAAAAAAAATCATATTTTATTTATCACTAAAGAAGGGTTCGGTGAATGCGCATATGAAACTGGTGGGTTCGTTACCTCAAAAAAGGTTAAGAGGCCTGACCTGTGGTGGCGCAGTGGATAAAGCGTCGACCTGGGAACACTGAGGTCGCCAGTTCAAAACCCTGCACTGGTCTGTTCAAGGCACATATGGGAGTTGATGCTTCTAGCTCCTCCCCCCTTTCTCTCTTTCTCTCTCTCTCTCTCTCTCTCTCACTCTGTGTCTCCTCTCTAAAATAAATAAATAAAAATAAATTTAAAAAAAGGTTAAGAACCACTGATCTAAATGTTAGTTATACTCATCAAATGATATCATTAAGAAAATTAGAAAGTAAGTTCCAGGTGGGAATAAAGCATTTGTAATACATATATCTAATAAGGAACTTATATCAAGAATATATAAAAGATTTCCACACAGCATATAAAAAGATTACAGTTCAGTTACAGTTCAGTTCATTAAAGTGGGCAAAAGAATTATCTATATCTATATCTATCTATATCTATATCTATCTATCTATCTATCTATCTATCTATCTATCTATCTATATAATTCACAAAAGGAAGATAGATAAGCTAAAAGGACATTAAGAGGTGCTTAGAAATATTTGTTATCCAGGACCCACAAGTGAGAAGCACACACACACACAAAATATCCACGACATGCCCACCAGGATGACTAAAATGAAAATTACTGACAACTTCAAACAGGGTGAGGTTGTTCAGCACCCGGATCACATGAATTTTAAGGAAAGGGAGAGTGGTGGAGCCCCTTTGGGAAACTTTTAGGAATTTTCTTTGAACGTGGAACGTGTACTGTCCTTTGAGCGGTTAGCTCCATTCTTAGAGACTTACGAGAAGGAAGCGATGACCCGTGCCCACAAGAAAAGATGGGCATTAGAATTTTCTATTTTTACTAGTGATTAAAAAAAAACTAGAAGTGATAAACATTTTTATTATTAGGAAAATAGATAAACGGCTTTTGGTCCATTCATAGACTACTGTACAATAATAAAAATAACAATTGCTTTAAAAAAAGGAGGGGAGCAGAATACCAGGAACAGTATATTCAGAGAAAGAAATCAGCCGTAAGATCGTATAGGCTGCGTCATTTCTTTCATATTACAGGTCACTTGAAGTCTGAGTTCATTTAGAGTTTAAGAATGGAGACAACTACGTTGGAAAGATAGATGGTGACTGACTGCCAGTGACCATGGAGACATGTTGGGTGGTGATGAAATATTCTGGATCTCCTTTGGCGTATCGAGTATCTTTTGCTGAGACACAAACCAGTGCAGGAATTAGTGGCTTACACTACTGACGCAATTCCGCCATGTGTGTGGGGCTTGGTTTGGTGGTTCTTTGACTCCCTGGAATGTGTTCTGGGCTTACCAGTTGTCTGGACGGCTTTCTCACAGCATGACAGAGACAGAAGCAGGCTTCCTAACAGCTAATTCTGGTGCCAGCAGAGCCTTGTGTCGGCCACATTCTATTGGTTGGATTAAGTCACAAGGCCAGCCCAGATTCAAATGAGAGGGAAAGAGGGTCTATCTCTTGCTGGGAGGGGCAGGAGACACACAGGGAGAAAGGAGGGACTGTAGGCAGCTCTTGGGAAACGATTTAACACCGTTTCCATGTTGGCTAGGTGGGTGTGCATTTGTCAAAATTCATCCAACTATGTACTCTTAAAATCCCTGCATCGCATTGTGTGGAAATTAAAGTAAATGTTCAATGGAGTTGGCTGTGACAATTTAGAGTTCTCATCTGAACCCCCGTTCTTTTCGTTGTTGTTGAGCATATGATATAACATAAAGGGAAGAAAGAAGTTCTAATAAATGCCTATCCGAGTCCATTCACTTCCTACCGTTGGTTGGACTCCCTTTCCAGAATCAGTTAAAAGGATGAAAGACAGTCTGAAGACCAAAAGGGAAAACTAAAATTGTTCATTAGTTTTTTTTATAAAAAGCTATTTTTCAAAGAGTTATCACGTAGAACTTGACTACTTGCACAAACAAGTCAGGGTGTGTAGTAATTGTTTGGCCTCGTGCCAAGGAGAGGGCTCATCTAAGATTTAAGTCTCTTTCTTCCTCTCATTTCATGGGCGTAGAAGAAGTGGTCATGTCCTGTGTTGGGAACAGACTGCTTGGGTTGAGCTCTGTCACTCACCACTTGTGTGGACCTGGGAAAACGGATTAACCTCTCTGTGCCTTATTTTCCCCAACAGTGAAAGAGAAAGAATACCACCTAACTGATAGAGCTCTTACAAGAATTAGAAGAGGCCATAGGAAATGCTTTGCATATACTAGGGACTCAATGAGAAACAGTAAGAATGTGAAAAAGACAAAACACCAAAAAAAAAAAAGAAAGAAAATTTTATAACTCAACAGCTAAAGACCTTCTCAAGCTAACCACACTCTTGGCATTCCCTCCCTGCATTCGGGACCCCACAGTCACACACACACACCCCCAACCTGCTCTGTCTCTGCACGGCTCCATTAGCTGTAACCAGACTCTAACTATGAGGACTCTTGTCATCATAGGATTATGTGTGGGAATGCAAATCCCCCTAAGGAAGACTCTTCTAGTTATTAGGGCTGTTTGTAAGCGAATGGATTCCCCAGGAAAAAGTCACTTTCTAGTCACTTGAGGCATTCAATGAGGAAAACCTTAATAACTTCTCAAGTTTTGCTCCTTAATGTTGCCAGAAGGAAATGTATTGGATTTCTGGTTCACACATGCTGTGCGTCTTTGCATGGGTCAGCCTAGCTGAACCTCAATTTCCTCACCTGTGAAATGAGAATAATAATAACCATGTTCAAGAACGGCCCTCAATATCCGTGGTGATATCTACCAGGTACCTAGCCCATAGTGGATACTCTACATAGTTCTCATCACTACACATGCTGTTATGAAACCGCTCTTATATGTCAAGCCCCGTGCTGGAATTCACAGACCGATGGGAATACAGACATAGCGGGATATAATTACAATGCAGAATGGAAAAGTTTTTATGAAATATGAAAACAATTCTAAAGACGTAATGAGGAAAAACTAACGGCCCGAGTAATTATAAAGTAAAACCAAAAATTAAAAACAAACACAGTTCACTTGTATTTGATTATTAAATTTCAAAGACTACAGCGTAGCTTGAAAAGCACTCGGAGATGTTATATTTGGTATGATTGGAAACGCAGACTTGAGATATTAAATCTGGTGAAGGGCATAACAGAAATATTACAGACTTTGAAGTGAATAAGGTCCTGGTTTTAGTACTGATTGTGACTGCACTTGTGTGAACTTGAATAATTAATATGTCCATCCTGTGCCTCAGTCCCACAATCTGTTCAATGGGAATAAAGCGCTCTCTCCCCGTGTAGGTTGAGAGGGTCGTGCGTATGGGACAGTACTCACGAGATCTCCTAGCTGTTAACATAAAATTAAAAGGGGTTTCAAAGTGAGAGACAACCAGCATTTATTTGAGATCAAAGAATACCTGTTTGGGCAGCACGGATATTGGTGGAAGCCCAAATACTGTTCCGGTCGGAAGACGCAGGGAGGGGTACTCCTGAGAAAGGAAAAGGGAACAGCCACAGTAGAAGGAAGCCATGGTGCTGGTGCAGGGAACGTAACATGGAGACGCTGTTTCCCAACAATGGTTTCAATGTTCAGTCTGGGTAGCCATCAAGCTTGGCAGTCATATATGGATTTTTGTTATCTTTCCGAAGAGCTCACTGGGACACGGTGTTGCTTGAGGCCCAGTCTAAAGATTATTTTGCCCTGTTTTAACATTGAAAAGGTTTGAGACCTAAGACACACCAACTGGTTCCTCTGGCATGACCGCCCTGGCCCCATTGTCAAATGACCCTGTTCATGAATTTATTTACTTAGCGGAGGGCCAAACGCAGTTGGATAAACGCCTGGTCCCTCTTGCTGGAAGGTGACCTGGGTTATACCACAGTTGAGATGCCTCCCGTTTCAGTGACAGGACAACTTGTCCGAGAGGGGCTTGCACAAGCAGATCGTTTTGACTACCTGACATCCCAGGAAGTCTGAAGCTAAGTCCACAGAGCTCACTGACTCAAGGGCCCAGTGACGCCCAGGAGAACTCAGCTTCCCCCTGGCTCCATGCAGTCCTAAACGGCTTGCCTTCACCTTCCATCTGCCCTTCACGGCGGTTCTGACATCTGCAGACATCATGTCCTCACGCAAAGTCATCCAGGAAGAAGGGGACTTCCTCCAGTGTATCTGAAATATGTCTTCCTAGAATGTAATGGCTCCCAAATGTTTTGATCTCAGGACCCCGGAGAGTATTTGTACGTGTGGTTTGTGTGTGTATATATCTCAATATTTATTCTTATAGAAATTAAACCTGAAAACTTAAAATATTTATTTACTTTAAAAGTAACAAACCCGTTTTTGCCAACAAGAGTAACATTTAAGGAAAAAACAACAACCGCGGTTTCTGGTTTAAAAACCATGGTTGTATTTTTTTGTTTTTTAATAAAAATTAGTGGGAAGTGGCATTGTTTTCTTTCTTTCTTTCTTTCTTTTTGTATTTCAAATATCTTTTGACATCTGGCTCCATAGAACACTGCCAGATTATCCTATGAGCTCCTGCACGCAAGCTGTTAGGATACGGCATTTTACTGTTTTGGTTAAAATATATGAGGGAAATCTGGATGCACACAGATGTGGAGGTCAAGAAAGAAGAAGTGTTTTAGTAGCCTTTTAAGATAATTTCAGATAAATATTTTCTTTTCTACTACACCAAAACTCAACGAAGGGTAGTTTCTTAATGTGATTTGAAACCAGATAAGTGAGCTTTTTCTCCTTTAAAAAAAAAAAAAAAATATATATATATATATATATATATATATATATATATATATATATATATATATATTGATTTTAGAGAGAAAGAGAAAGGGGGAAAGAGAGAAACATCGATCTGTTATTTATTTATGCATTCATTGGCTGAGTCTCGTACGTGCCCTGACCAGGGAGCGAATGTACCACCTGGGCACACTGGGACGACGCTCTAACCCACTGAACAACTCAGCCAGAGCTCTGATCACCTTTCTGTATTTAGTTTTATTCTCTCTCTTATACTTTGAGTGGATATTCCCCCCATGTACAGTCTTATAATATCATTCATTGGTTGTTTGGAAAACATTGTTTTACGTGAGTTACGCCAATTTCCAAATGTTGACAAATTTCATTATATAGTATTTAAAAACAAGTCACAGGTCATTTCTTAAAAAAAAAAAAAAAAGTCCCTAATTATTAGGCAGCTGTCAAGCTCGTAGTAGGAATGATAAGTGTTTAAAAAGTTTTATTTTTTTTTCTTAAAAGCTAAAATTTTTTCATGAGCAAGAAGTACGACCCGTGTTTTCCTTCGATGGGGGGACTCCCTGTGATCACATTGACAAAAATGACTGCGAAGATCCCAGTTCACCACTGCAGTTTGCCAGCTGTTCTCTGAAGGAGACATGCTGACTCATGGAAAAAGCTTCTGGTCCCATGTCCCAGAGGACCCCCGTGGCTTGGGTCCCCCTCTTAGAATAGTCTGACTTTCTATTTTATGGCTTTGTGATGGTGTCAAAGAGGAAAGCATTCGTATTTTGGGTGCCAACCATCTCTGGGTTAGCGCTAGGTGGCCACGCGCTGTGTGGCATCTGCCAGAAGCGGCAGCCCCAGACACTGCTCTGCGGTGTCTGCGGCGTCAAAGGCAGTTCAGCTTACAATACTTCTAACTCACAATGGACTTATTGGGACGTAGCTTCAATGTCGGTCTAAGAGCATCTGTACACATGTCTCCTTTCTTCACACGGAATAGTAAAAAGAGACTTTACTGTAGGGATGAGATATAATATGATTAAGATTTTTTAACTGCTTCATCAGGGATATGCTTAAATAAAACTTGCTTTTGAAATGTTTTTCTTTCTATTTTATTCTATTCTTTTTTTTCTTTTCTTTCTTTCTTTCTTTCTTTTTTTTTTTTTGACTATGATGATGTGGCAGCGAATACAATTTATTTCTGGGCAGTTTGGTGTTGTCACCTGGTCCCTGCTGAGGCAACACAGGACACGGACACGTGCTTTGGTCTACATGTCAACGTGACGACAAAGAGACGTACCATCTTAGTATTATTATAAAAATAATTCCGCCATTCTCGAATCCAGGAAGGTGCATGCTTTGAGGGCTGCTGTGTAATGTAACAGGTAAGGAAAATCAGCTTTACCTAAACAAACCTCCTAACAGAGAAAATACAATTTTAGAGTAAAGGGTTGATTGAATAAATCTCATGAAAACATGTTCTTATCATAAAACTAGACTTTTTTAAAAAAAAATTACAATTACTATATTTTTATTAAAATATTAATACATTTCATTTCTGTAATTTAGACATAAAAACAGTAAAGATAAAACAACATAAGTAATAATTCCCCAGCGGGAGATACGCCCCGTTAATATTTTTTTTAATTTCTTTTTTTTTATTTATTCATTTTTTTAGAGAGGAGACACAGAGTGAGAGAGAGAGAGAGAGAGAGAGAGAGAGAGAGAGAGGAAGGGGGGAGGAGCTGGAAGCATCAACTCCCATATGTGCCTTGACCAGACCAGTGCAGGGTTTTGAACTGGCGACCTCAGAGTTCCCAGGTCGACGCTTTATCCACTGCGCCACCACAGGTCAGGCGCGCCCCATTAATATTTTAGTGAGCAGCTTTTCTTTCTTCCTGTCCACTTATACTATTTTGCAGTCTGCTTTTATTTTGTTGTTAACATTGTCTCATGAACATTTTTTCCATGTCGTGAAATATTTATGGGCGACATCACTCTAAATTATTCAGTTCCCCTTTGACAGGACGTCACATTCTGCCTGAAATGTGGTGCGGCCAGGTTGGTTGGCGAGACAGCTTTGAGACTGGTGGCCTGGCATTTTAGGAGTGCTCACCTGTGATGGGTCAGGGAGGAAGGTCCCTCCCCCACCCGAGTCCTAGCAGCCCTGTGACAACTACTAGTTACTCACGGCAACCCTGTGTCCCGGGTGCTCGTCCTTGACTTTGATGTGCTTTTTCCTCGCCATTTCTATAGCTGCCCGTGGTCTCCTTGCACCTGCCTGGCAGGCGGGGCGGGGCAGGGCGTTCCCGGCATCTTCCTGCACCAGCTCCTCTTTCCGGATGGCTTCCTCCTCACACTGGAACAAGTCATCCCTCCCCAGTGGAACTTTCTCCCTGCCACCCTTTGCATCTTGTTCCCTTAGCTTCTATTGCAAACCTACACACCACAACCTACTTTACACCTCAGGTCTCTCCACCCACCTCCGACCTTGACCCTTGTCTGCTACACCTGGACCCCGGACTCCATCACGTCTTCCGAGGGACGACAGAGCCCACGGCGACAGGCTGTGTTTCCCAAAGGGCTACAACACCAGTATTTGCAGCTCTACATGTCCTTGCAGAAACTTCCTACTTCCTCATCAAAAGCTGGAAAAGAAATTCATTTCTCTTTTCTCGAAAGTGGGCGGGCTTCTGTGGTTGCCTCGGATACGGTGGTGTAACATGGCATGGCTCTCGAGGCTGAGTCTGAAAAGCAGGGACAGCTTCCAGCTGGCTCTCCCTTCTTGGGACATCCACCGTGGGAGCCCTGGGCCAGGACCTAGGAAGGCTGGGGACCTGGAAGCTGCCATGTTGGAGAGGCCACTTAGAGGAAAAGGGACGAGATGGCCCAGGAGCCCCAGGCTTTGCAGGCACCAGCTGTTGGAGCCTCTTGGTCCAGATGTGTGAGTGAGTGGACCCCGGGAGACTCCAGTCTCAGACCCGAGTGTCCCAGCCAGGGCCGTCTGCACCGATCCCTGCCTGTCCCGCGTGTTCGGGACCAAAGTAAGTGCAGTGGCTGCTGAAACCCTTGGGTTTTGCTATATTTTTAATGTTCTAAGTTAATTCTGGTATCACTTTCTTTCATTCAAAGAACACTCTTTAGCAAAATTTATATATATATACATACATACATACATACATACATACATACATACACATGGTCAGCTATTGACCGATGTGCTTAGTCTTCTTTCATCTGAAAAGGTCCCTATTTCACCTGCATTCCTGAAGGATATTTTCATTCACCGTCGATTTCTTTCGGTTCGTCAACACTATAGCCTGCTTCCCTCTGCCCTCCCCGGCTTTCCCGAGACTGGAGACGTTCACATAGTTGTTGTCCTAGAAGTAACGTGTCATTTCCCCCCCTTTGTCTGATTTCAGAATACTTTTTCCCCTTTCTCTTAAGTTTTCAACTGTTTGATTATAGTGTGTCCGAGAATGGGTTTCTTAGGGTGAATTCTGTTGGAGTTCACCTGGGGATGCAGGGACAGACAGGGCTGTGGGGGATGAAGCGGTGGGTGAGGGCCTTCGGCTCTCTGAGAGGACGTGGTGTCAATGGGAAGAGAGGGGACAGCAAGGAGGACTGGTTCGGAAGAGTCCTTGACTGTTCCCAGTTCCACGAAAGGTTGGGCCAAGCCAGTGGTGGTCCTGGAGCCGTGTCACTGCCTGGCAGAGTCCTAGCCTCTTTCAGGGAGGCGTGGCTCGGTGTGCGTGCTCCTGGGGAAGCTCAGCCTTGCTGCAATGGGGGTGGAGGTGGAGAGACAACAGCTGGGACCATCCGTGAATCTCGCTCCCTGCAGTGGGAGAGCTGAGCATCATATTGCCATGGCCAACCATCTAATCTACTTTGAAGAATGTCACTCGAGCGCTTGGGGGAGGGTAGCCTGGGGACCAGGGACAAAACAGCAGTACTTTACCATGTTATGAGTGAGAGAATACAGTGACAGTGTCAGAACTGGGGAGAAGAGCTCAGGTTCTCAATATATTCTTAATGTAGGGCCAACAGAATTTCCTGGAAGAGTCGTTTGGAGGTTGGGAATGAAAGCAAGGACAACTTCAATTTATTTATTTTTTATTTTTTGTTTTCCTTTTCCTTTAGCTTAGACATCTCAGAAACAGTCAGAGAGGGCGATCCTTAAGTTTCTATTAGAATATCGAGGAAAAGAATAAAACAGAAATTCCAGAAGAAACCGAATGATGGAATTCAACATTTGTTTCTAAGCCATTCATATTTAAAAAGGGAGAAAAGTGAAAGCTCTCTGAAGAGAACATGCTGTTTCTGAGAAAGTTAACAGGGAAAGAACAAGTCACAGGGGAGTGAGGAGACTGACAATGAACTGAGGGACCTCTGTCACAGGCACAGCTGATGTTCTCCACCGTCTGGGTCGGCACGCCACCTTGGATGAACGTGACAGGACGCTTCATGGGCAGCCTAGCACTGAAGTCTCTCATGGAAATAAATCCTTTAGCCGCTCCCAGTCTGAAGAGTTGAGAGAGTCCTTAGAGATTCTCAGCCCCTCCCCTCTGTATGTGTGGGTGGGGCAATTCGGGCCGGGGAGGGATGGGACACAATCCCAGCTCACAAAGCCTTTTTACTCTCGAGAACAGCCATCAGCCCAGGTAACGTGTCTCATCTGTTCTCTTCCCCTCTGAATCCAGCGCAGGCCCCTGGAGGTCCGTTCGATGCCTATTTCGTTGGAAGCTGACCGCCCGGAGTCTGGGTCTACGCAGCTGGACAACCCTGCTCCGGGGGCCAAAGCCTCATATCCCAGGCCCACGCTTCTGAGCGTAGCTAACACATGACAGCGACCCTCTTATTCTAGAACAGACTGGACCGTCTAATAGAATACCTCAGAATCACCTACAGAGAGCCGCTGAAATATATCCTCCTGGCCCCTGTCTCACAAGCGGTAACATAGTAGCTAATCTAGATAGATGGTTAAAGAATTTCCAATGTGACTTCCCACCAAGAGTTTCACAGGAAGGTGATGGGCAGTGCCTGATGGTGATTCCAGTGGACGTCCATTACCTCCCCCATGGGGCACAGTGCCACTTCCCCAGGCCGCGTCCCGAGCTCTTCCATGAACCAGCTGTGAAGGGTGACAGGACCTAGTGACTTCCATCTAATGAAAGAATAAGGGAGAAGTGATGGCAGAGGCAGATTTAATAGCGGGTGTACCGGGCACATGCCCTGGGCCCTGACTTCTGGAGGGCCCCACAAAACCCCAAACTTACACTTTTTTCTAATGTAAGGGGCCCAAAGTTTTCTTCTGTACCCGGGGCCACAACCGACCTTAATCCACCTCTGAGTGATGGGATGTCACTTCCAAGACTAGGTTATAAATGACCTTGACTCCTAGCCACAACCACTTCTGGAGAAGGCCATCGGGGAGGAATGGCCAACAGCCTGTATGTCACCGAGGCCCGAGGCCCAGCAGTGGAGAACTGAGTCCTGGTGACCACCACATGAAAAACCCTAGGTCCACCCTTGACCCCTGGCTCCTAAGAGATATTGAGCGGAGGCCCCACCAGCTAAGCTGTGCTCAGATTCCTGACGTAGGGACATTGTCAGATAATAAATCCATTGCTGTTTCAATTTCTAAGTTTTGGGTTAATTTGTTACACAGCAGTCCCTAACTGATACAGGTGAAATGGGCACTTGTAGTATGTTATGTACCACCTCCCATGGGATCTGGGAGGGGAGCCTGTTATTAAACTCAGAAATATTTCTACACCCAACCTTGTGCTTATGTCAACCCTGGGGTGTATATGAAGATTGTTAAGTAACTTCACGTTTCTTGGCCCAGAATTTGCAACAACAGAGAGCTTTTGGATTTTGAGATTTCAGATAAACGGTGTGGACACTGCACATCCCCGGGGAACCTGCCAGGATCAATGACAATGTGCTTGGAGAACATAACCTAAAAGCTGCAAAGCCCTGTGCTTGCCGGTTCCTGCTGTGACTGACAGTGAAGTATCAGACTCTGAGTAAACACAGGGCCCTAGGCTTGCTCAGAGTCCTGCCTTCCCCTAGGTAGGTGGGAGAAGCCAGGAATGCGGCCACTCACAGGGGCCACCCTGGGCCCCTGACGCTGCCTGCCAAGCTGCTGCCCAAAGAAATGTCTGCTCCGTAAACATTGCCTCAGCACCTGTCATGGAACATTGCTCTGATCTAAAAAAAAAAAAAAAAGAAAGAAAGAAAGTGTGGATGATTCACCAAAACCAGGATCGGGGCCAACTCTGCCTGAGTCTCTCCCCATCCCAGGGCCTGATTTCCAAGAACACGATCCGACCCTGCCAGGATGTCACCAGAAACCAGATTAGGAAGTTCCTGAAGATCACATCCACCCTGCACAGGAGGGTGGGGGCCACACGCCAGGCGTCTTTGTCCTTCTTGGGGCCGCCGGCCACCTCCACCAACTTGTGCAGCCTCCTCAGAAGGGCGTCTCTTTGAGGGAGGTCCCAGCTACCTCTTCTCTGGTCCTGCGGGCTGAATAGGAGGGGGGAGGGGAGGAGCTCCTAGCTGTGCCTGGACATCATGGATGGTGCGAAGCCTGGGCCACACGCTGACCCTATATTTATGCTAACGATGTGGTCAAACAGGAAAGGGCCTTTGCAGACTTTGATTTTATTTAAGCTATCTACATTTGACTGGTTTTAGTTTTGGGGAGATGTAAAGAAAAAAAAAAAAAACCCTTAATCTGTTTCTTCTCCCAGGCTTCAGGCTGGGTTTTCTGTTTTCTTTTCTTTCAACCCAAACCAGCTCTCCTTGCCTCCACCACCCAGGTCTCAGAAACTTCTTAGGAGCTTGCCAGTCCTTCCCCACCCCCGTGTACGGACCCAGGAGAGCGCTCCACACTTTCCCGAAGTCGCCCCCAAAATTCACACGCACCCCCCTCCAAAAAGCTGACTTGGATTTAAAACCCACAAGGGCGCTGAAGACTTCCAAGGGCTGGTTTTGGCAAGGGCTTCATTGAATACTGTAACATCGCTGCAGGCAATTTTCTTTGATTTAATTAGATGAACTGTGGTATTTTTTTTTCTTTTCGCAAAAAAAAAAAAAAAAAAAAAAAAAAAAAAAAAAAAAGCTTTATTATGTAGAAATGAAATATGTATAAATTTAATTTTTAATCTTGTCACTACAGTGTGGGAAGGAGCAAACTGATTCTTTTAATTTACCCTCTTTGTTTAAGGGGAAAAAATTAAATTAATCTTATCACAAGTGTTTATAAGTAATTGATTTGAATTTTGCACTCCAGTCAGAAGTGCGAGAGTGAAGACTGCCATGTTCGTCTGTCCTCGTCTGAAAGACCACGTGACTACGGTTCAGTGTGTAAGTAACAGAGGGCTGGCGCTGTGCCCGCCTCTGAGCGGCGGCCAGGCCTGGGTGAGGGCGGCACTGTCCCTCCGTGTCCCGCACCACCTGTCACCACTCCTCACCGTCCCTCAGATGGACGGGCGGCGCTCTCCAAGGAAGAGCCATGTGCGGCTGCTCATCTTGGCTGGACCACTTCGGACCCTCTGCCTGGCTGTGGGGAGCAGAGCACGCCCTGGCTCTCCTGTTCGGACACCTGGTCATCAGGACTTTCCTGCCCGCTGCTCAGAGCTGAGTCTGGTGTCAGCCGAGGTTACAGACCAGATGTGAGCACCTTCTATTTCTCAAATGTTAGGGTACATAATGACCTTCTGGAGAAGTTCTGTGGAATCCTGGGTCTCAGTCCTATTGATTCAGTTCAGCAGGTCCTGGGGGTCCCCCAGGAACAGGCACCCGCTCCCTGCAGGTGGGTAAGTCTCATGGCAAAAGGGACAGGCACTTACTCTTCCCTCCAAGTATGACCTGAACGTACTACCCCTCTGTTTTCAATGCCCATTCTACTTCCTGTGCTTTCTTATTCCATTTAGCTGCATATATAATTATTATACCGCATGGTATCATCGCATTATTATTTATATAATTACATTAATAATTACATTAATTATATGCCATGAATTTTATGAGATATATTTATAACATAAATATTATAATTATAGTGTATATATTCTATTATAGAGAAGGTAGGCCATACGAAGTAAGAAAAAGAATCACACGGGTTCCATTTTTTATATACTTTTGTTTTTATTTGTTTGTCTGAAGACATCGTTTTTAAGCTTTTGATTACAGTAGCTGTCTGTTAGAAGTGTGTTTCTCTACCTCAGCAATGGGCACGTCGGGGCTGGATAGTTCTATCATTGTCGTGGGGGGCGTCCGTCTTGTGAACCACAGGGATTTAACCAAATCCTTGGCTTCCCCCCACTAGATGCCAGCAGTAACCTCCCCCCAAGTTGTGACAACACAAGCTGGTGTTAGACATGGTAGAATACACCCCAGGGAGCAATGTCACCCCTGGTTGACCCCTACTGAGTCCCGCTAAGTTCTAAGATGTCCTCAGGCCACCAGAGCCTGACCCTACTTGGGACACAATTACTCAGCTTGCAGTGGTGTGTTAGGACTTCCTGATCCCGTAAGCAAGTGGCTCCAAATTCAAAAAGCGTCTGACACGGGACTTCATGACTTAGTCTCTTTCCATAGCAGGAGGCATCTTTTCAGATGAGCAGGCTAACGGAGGCTGCCTATGGGTCCCAAAGCCCTTGAGTGTCCAACCAAGAAGCCCTAAACTTCCTTTGGTCTTTATTGAGCAAGAGATGATGGAGGTGGTGGACCAGAGAGGGCTTCAGAGACTGGGTTTGGCCGCAGCCGGCGGAACAGCCTGCAGGTGTTGTGAGTGGTGTTAAGCCCAGGCCGCTCAACCGTGTGTGGTTCCTCTTGATGAACGCCAGCCGTCTCTGCTGGCTCCAGGGGCCCAAGCTGCTCCTCCCACGTGAGCTGTTGACCAGGAGCTGTGCCAGAGCGGGACAGCTCAGTCTCTCCCTGGACCTACCAAACGTTCATGAGCAGGAGGGCCAGAAGGACGCATGGGCGTGGCCTCTGAGAGGTGAGTGAAGCAGCATGCCTGAGGCCCAGTGGCCTCTGGTGGTGGCATCGGCTAACTCCAGGCCACTTACTGCAAGGTTCCCGGGTGACCAGGGGACCAGGCCTGAAAGACCTCCTAACCTGGTTGCCTGCATGATGGCGTGCTACGGTGACCCTGTGCCGAGTTCACAGACCCAGTCTGTGCCCGCGTACTGGTGCCTGGACGGTCCTTCTAGAAGCCACATTTTTGAGCGCCTTCCCTTTGGATGGAAACTGACCTGTGACATCCTTACGCTGTTAGCGCACCCTGCAATGCAAACTTCCAACATCGTACTTGGGCCCCAACTGCCTTCCAAGGCGGGGAGTAAGTGAGCTTCCTTCCTTTGATATATTCAGCAAAGGAAGCTTGGGGACTTCAAATGCCTTCTCCAGGGTGACGAGGCGGAAGAAACAGCAGGATGAGCACGGGGCCACCGGACACCCCTGCCTCATCTCACCACTCAAGTTCAGCTGCCTTGAACGCCCTTTGGAGCTGATAGCATGGCTGTGATAGCCGCGGGCAGGTAGAGGCGCGAGTTAGCAGCTTCGCGGAACACCCCTCCCCCCATCCCCGGCCCCCGCACCCCAGGTGAGAGTTCCCCTGCCCTTCTCTATGGGCCTCCCGTGTTTAATTCTTACACTTAGAATCTTTTCCCTTATGTACCGTGCATGCTTTCAAGATGTGGCCGGGTGGTCACATCACATCCGCGACATTTCCTGCTTAATGCGTTCTCATCTCCCGCCCTCTGGAAAAATGTGATGATGGGATTTTGCTGTATTTGGCTAAATACTGGGTTTATTAAAATTCATCATGTTTCCCTGACAGTCCGATCGGTTGTCGGAGCTGAATGGGCATATTAAACCAAATTGAAAACATGCATTATTTACCCAGTAGTTGCGAGGGTGGCCTCTCCCGCATCAGGGGCACGCAGGAGGCAGGGTGGCACCCGCTGGGTCCCTCGTGGTTTCGATGAAGCCACACCGTCCCCACGGCTTCCCTCTTCTCTGTGTGGATGCTTGGAAGAGGCAAACTTCATTTCAATGTCTTTTACTTTTTAAAAAAAAACTTTCTCTACATGTAATTAAATTAAACTGTCTCTTGGTTTTGCCTTCAGAGCGCCAAGTGCCAACCAAAACATCTTTAAGTGACACATTTTACGAGCACACACGGGGTTTAGAGTTGAACCACGTTCATTTATAGAAGTCTGGTCAAAGATCTTTCTCTCTTTCTGACACCCAAGATGCCAACCAGAGGGAAGAATGACAGGGACTGAACAGCCTGTGGTTTGTTTTTCCTGCTGTCTGAGATGGTGAGGAGGGACCCACAGCCACCAGTTTCTGTTGTCTCTGGGAATGTGGCCACTCAGCCAGAAAGCAGGGCCAGGAGGCAGGAGGACCCCCTTACACGGAGGGGACTCATCTAGAGACCAAGAAAGTCAGCCATGGCCTGGGAGGAAACAGAGAGCAGGGAGCACAAAGAGAGGTGAGGAGAAGTCCTGTGAGTGTCGGTGACTCAGAGTGACCGTTGCAAGTCAGCTCACCTCTGCCTTTTCAACTCACGAAATATCTTTGGTTGGATATCCGGACCAGTCCAGGGTGGTGCATATGCAGGATAAGAGCCCAGACTGTGGGCTCATGGACTCTGTCTCTCCCCTTTATGAAGGCTTAGCCTTGATCCGATCACGCAACCTTGACCGAGCTTTCTGCACTTGTAAGATGGCCGTTCTAAGTCCCGCCTTAGTAGGTTGGGGTGAGGCTGAAAGGATGTTGAACCTCAGACCTTTGCCTCAAGCCCAGGCTCTGTGTCTAGTCAGGAGACGGTCTGAAAATGCGGTGCCATACCTCACACGCAGACTGGTTGGAAAGGTCACGGTGGGGAAGGCGGGATCTACCCTTGGGATCTTTAAGGTGCACATGGCCTGCAGATGGGCCCCCAGGATAAAACGCCCAAGCATGCTGCGTGGGCACCAAGGGCTCCATGACCTGGCTTGCGCTCCCCCTCATATCCCAGAGACCCACGTTTCCACCCTCACTCAGCCCCGCGGTCCCTCTCAGAGCAGGTGCGCACCCTCACACTCGTTGCTCTCGGACCTGCCTGAAAACTATTCATCCCTAAACTCTCCTGGACTGCCTTCTCATCATTCAAAATGCTTCCCAGGTACCGTGGCCTCCCGGAAGCTTCCGCATCATAGGGCCGACCCTCTCTTCAGGCCTCTCTCTCGCCCTGGACATTGTCCTGTTGTGATGATGTCCCATGGAACTGGAGTGACCTGTGAGGGTGACTGTGCTTGGCTCTGGCTTTGTTTCTGAACCAGCCTGGCCTTGGTGCTTGTTAAGATTAAAGCAAACAATCTCATATATAGCATATCCTGGGGGCCTTCGTGGATGCAACGGCCTTAAAGGGCTAGCCTGGGAGCCTACTCATCCTATCCCTTACCATGTGGTTTCCCTGGGGGAAAAGAAAAACTGCGTTTTGAGTCTTCACTCATCAAACCAAGTACTGTAAACCAAACACACGTCATCTCTCCTTTCCCTCGGCCCCTGGCAGTGGGCTCCCCTGCCCCTCACCTCACTGCTTCCACATCACGGGTGGCAGAGAGACATGGTACTCTGGTCCCCACAGCTGTACAGGGCACAGCACGGGACGTGGGGGCGTGCAGAGCTAGAGAGACAGAGAGAACAAGAATGTAACCATGGAGAGATTAGCCCTTCCTGGTCCCCTGAGCTGGGAGAGGAACCTCGTTCTATTAAATTCCCCAGGTAAGCAGATGTGACCGAGAGCGATAGGAAGGGTGAGTGGAACAGGCTGCCTGAGCATCTGCTGTGTCCGAGCCCCTGGGCTGGGAGCTTTCTGTGTCACAGAATGCCTTACGAGGTTGGCATTCTCACCCTGACTTTATGGGAGAGAAATGGCAACTCCATGGGGGAGAAGGGGAGCTACTCCATCATCAGCGCCTCTAGTGGAAATTTGGCTTTGGAATTCTGTCCTAGTTTCTTCCAGGTGACACCCCTGGCTCTGACTTAGGAAGTAGGTGTTCAAGGTCTGGTTGGGCAATAAGTCATAGTTTCCAATAAGAGAGTGATATGATGTCTTTAAGAATGGGTGTAGAGCCTGACCAGGCAGTGGCGCAGTGGATAGAGCGTCAGACAGGGATGCAGAGGACCCAAGTTCGAGACCCCGAGGTCACCAGCTTGAAGGTGGGACCATCTGGCTTGAGCAAAAAAAAAAAAAGCTCACCAGCTTGGACCCAAGGTCGCTGGCTCCAGCAAGGGGTGGCTTGGTCTGCTGAAGGCCCGCGGTCAAGGCACATGTGAGAAAGCAATCAATGAACAACTAAGGTGTCGCAACGAAAAACTGATGATTGATGCTTCTCATCTCTCTCTGTTCCTTTCTGTCTGTCCCTATCTATCCCTCTCTCTGTCCCTATTAAAAAAAATGGGTGTAGAAATTATTTATTTGAAAGGAGTAGCATCTGTGGTTTTCGTTTTTGTTTTTTTGGAAGTGGAATGTGTATTCAAAGCTTGATAGTGAAATTACACTATAATCACACCATCACAACCTTGGTTGTATCATTAAGGGCAATTCTCACCTTCTTCTCTTGGCTAGTGTTTTATATGATTTTAAAAGGGACACGTATTTTTTGTGTGTGTGAAAAAAAGTAACACATTTACTTAGAAAACAATCGTATCAACAACAGTAATAAAAACAAGATAATTCTTCTGGTTACAATTTAAATTACAGCCAACACAACCGCACCTTCACCACCGGCACCAGGACCAATTTCTGCACCAAAACCATCACGATTACCCAAACCAGCGTCCCCTCTACCGGCAGCCATGGCAACGCCACACAAACCACCACCACCCTCTCCACCCCCACCATCAACAATGACGCCACTGGTGGCCGACTGTCTGACAAGCACCGTGTTGAAACCGTATCGTCAGGGGCTGAGGACGCACAGCCACATCCTCCGGGGGTTCCGATGATGCTGGGGAGAATGCTTCACGGGCATTACACAGCAACCGCCTTCATCTTGGCCCCCCCAGGGTCCGGGTGGCTCTTGGCACTAGTAGTTGCTCACCAGTAGTCTGGTGAAGAACAAATGAAGTAAAACAGCATGTGCTCACCGTAAGTGTCGCTGGGCCTCAGATGATGCCTTCAGCACCACGGCTGTCATTCATAATGACAGGGAGACGCCCTTTTCTTTGCGTTAACGCGTGCGTCTGGCACCGTCGTAGCCTGCGTTACGTGCCGTGTGTCAGACGGCGGTCCTAGGAGGGCCCCCGGACGCCGGGCCCCTTAAACGGACTCTGCCCCCTCATGTCCATGTGTGACCACAGGAGGCAATCCGAGCCTGCCGGGCCCTGCGGATGGCCCTGCTGAAACCTCTCCTGTCACAGTTGGGGAAACTGAGGCTGGGGCAGTAACCGTGTTCTATGCTGCTCCGTCAGGCTTGCCATCTTCCCAAGTGTTGTTAGACGTTTTTTTTTTTCTCTCTCCTCTGCTGAATGGGGAACAAAAGATCAGAATTTCCATAGGGAAAGAAAGACAAAAACAAACAGTCATCTATGTCTGCGTGTGGCTCGGGGTAGACTCTTACACACGCGGTCCCCACGTAACCTTCGCACCCCAGAGCAGGGCCATCCCTGTCTCTAGGGCAGGAACAAGGGGAGGGGCACAGTCTGCTTCAGTGCTCCGTCCGGGTCACAGTCCTGATGTGGAACTCCGGTTTCTCTGCCACCCTTTACACCTCTCTCTGTCAACTTGACTGCTTTCATTCCTCACCCGGTTATCTTCCGAAAGGACAAGTGGCGCCAGTGACCAGTGACTTAAACATCCTGCTGGTTCCCATTGGCAGCAGAAGAGAATGGAGCTTTGAGGCGACACCCAGGGCCATCACAGTCAGCCACCGCCATGGATGCTGCGCAGCTCCCCTCGCCCCACGCGGGCCTTAGTCACCTAACCATGCGCGGGTCTTTCGCTCAGGGCTGTCCTCGGGGGGGCCCCGGGCCGGTGCCCACACCGTTCCCAGTCGGCAGTTCAGCGTTATTTCCTCCCACCCACGGGCATCCCTACCACCTTTCTGGTCCCATTTCACATCTCGTCTCCTCCTGACTATCAGATCTGCATGCAGACCTCGGTCCCCAGGCCCCCTGTCCCTCCCCAGCATGATTAATACAACGTCACCTCAGAAAGCTTGACTTGTCCCTAAGTGCTCAACTTCCCCAACCGAGTCCCAGCTACGGCCTGTGTCCGCCTCCCCCCACCCCCCAAACACAGGTCCTAGAGTAGGAACCCGTAGAACATTCACCCACAGGGCCAATGGAACCCGAAGCCGTGGCCTTGTTAGTGCACCGTCTCTGAAAAGTTAGTTTGGTTGGCTAAATGTTTGTTTAACTGCATCTTTCCAGCTTTCTGGGTGTTCGCTTTGGGTGAAACAATACTTAGAATGGACAGCGAGAGATGATTGGACTGACTGAGACAGCTTTGCTTGGAGACGTTAGGGAGGAGGGGGGACAGACTTGCTGCTCCCCCTTTGCAGGTTAAAGCCAGGGGAGGCCCAGAGAGATCATGAGCTATTCAAGGTCACGAAAGTAGCACAGGGGACCTGGCAGACCCTGACCCAGATTTTCTAGGTCGACTTCGGCTCTCTTTCCAGAAATGCTCTGCTGCTGGAAGCAGTGTTCCCGCCTCCCGCCACCCACCCGCCTTTTTGTTGTCTTTTTATTTTATTTTATTTTTGAGAGATGACAAATTCTATTCACTATTGTCCTAAAGCGGTTTTCATTGCCGATAGCCGCGCTTGCCCAGCGCTGGCTTTAAATGGTTTTGTGAGGCGGGCTGTGGATGTTTGCGGTTGCCTTTCTGACATCCTCACAGTTTACTACAGAGGAAGCTCCGGACAGCAACAATGAAAACATTTACTAAGTATGTTTATAATCAAATCTATCCCTCCGTAATATAATCTGGAGGAAGCAGAGAGCCCGGCTTTGCAAACAGAGGTCTTGTTAATAATTCATAAGCCCTGAAACAGGGATCGCAGGAATGAGGATATGGGATCTGGACATAGGTAGGAACTCTGCTCAGTGCCACCTCTGGCCCCAAGAGCTGCTGTTGGAGTATGACAGCTCCTGGGCCGAGGCCTGGCGGGTCTGAAACATGGTCTCCTGGGAGTCTCATGTTCCGAGGGGTCAATTCAGGGATAAATCCAGGATCAGGTAGGGATGGGGAGACAAAGGAGCCTGGATCACCCCCGTCCACACACACACACTTATAAGCCACTGGGGAGGGGGGGGGGGGCGGCAGGCTGAGAGGCAGACCTCCCAGCAGTAAGATTGGCCTGGCGTCCCTTATTTAAAGTTTCTCTGCCTTATCCTTGACCTTTAAGGTTGAAAATGAGAGACAACCGACAAGCTCCAGAGAAACAGAAATAAGGGACAGATGCCCCCTTCTGCCCACCTTATAGCAGGCCAAGCCTCAGCCCAGAACCACGCACTGCATGCTCATCCCCTGGGTGGGTCTCAGTGGCAGCGTGAGAGAGGTCATTTGCTGGGTTGGACCCAGGGAGGCCAAGGCCTGATCCAGTTTCTTCCCGCATCTGGGGTGCAGGTGAGGTGACCTGCCAGGACCCCTGTTGTGGCTGGCTCGTGCTCACGGGGAAGGGAGGAGGTGTGAGTTGTCTCACACTGGCACAGGTCCCAGGTGACTTCATGGTCTAGAAGGCGGGGGAAAGGAGCTAGGATAATTTCTTTGGATCTTTGTCTTTGAAGAAGTGATAGTGAGTTTAGGAGGAAACTGGATGAAGGACAAGAACTGGTCACTTATAGAGAAGGAAAGTAAAAGTGACTTTTAAGCCCATGAAGATACGCAGACTTTACTTCTGATAAGAGAAATGCCAATGGCAACCACTACGAGATGCTGGTTTTCATCTAACCTGTTGGCAGAAATCAAAGTGTCTGATACACCCTGCGTGGGCCGAGCGTGGGGAGCCATAAGTAGTGTCTCATTGCTGTAGGGGGGTGCAAGCCACCCCAGGGATGCTGAGCGGTGTAGTTCAGGATAAACATTCACCTCCCCGGCCAGGTGGCTCCATAAAGCAGAGTGTCGCCATGATACGCCAAGGGCCGCGGGTTCAATTCCTGGTCAGGGCACGTACAAGAATCAACCAGTCCAAATGAATGCATAAATAAGTGGGACAACAGATCAATGTCCTGCTCCCTCTTTCAAATCAATCAATCAGAGAAACTTTAAAAGAGTAGGTATTCGCAAACGCTTTGCGCCGTGATCTTTTTGGCAAAGCGTGTGACAGATGCGCCGAGACACTGTGCTTCTACACATTACTTAGAGCCGAAATACGGCGAATCCCCTGACCACCCGCTGAGGAGAAGTCGTTGAAATGGTTCTGGTCACACACGCACAGTACAGTAGTCGACGATCCTCAAAAAGAACCAAGGCATGACCTGTTCGTTCTTTGATTCTTCGTATCCGTGCAGCATATTCGCACATACACACACACATATGTGATTCTTTCCTACATAAATAGATCTGTGCAGATGTGTGTACACAGGCACACTTACAGTCACCCAAACACACAGTCCACCGGCAGGCACGGAGAGCTCTACGTTTTGGCAAGTGAAGTAAAATTCGGTTCAGAAATTCACAGGCACGGAAAATTCTATTTGCATAAAAATAATCCACACAAACGCGCACGCGCACGTCCGATTTCCACAGTCGGCAAAGAACCAGAGAACTCCGGAACGATGAGCGTCAGGGAGAGATACGTGCACACCTTTGTCCCGCGAGCTGCCAAATACAACAATCTGTTTAACCATCAGCGTTTCAAAAATAATCCCGGACTCCTGAATTAAAACGCCGGACGGAAAGGGTGCAGACCCCTGATTCCTGCGCCGCACCGCGGCTCCCACCGCTCAGTCAGCCTTCGCTAAGCAAGTCCCGTTTGGTTCTTGCTTTCCCCGTGTGTCCCAGGGAAGGCAGACTCGAGGTCCCCTCTGGGGACCTTGTGAGAGGACACCTCTGCACTCCCCTCTGCCCCATCTTCACTGCATCCTCTGTGCTGTCGAGAACTGTGGCAGCACAGTGCCGTGGCCTCTGGAGTGTGGAGTATGACTGACCCCCAGACCCGGCAGCCCTGCCTCTAACCTTGTTTGAGGAACGCGCACATGGCATCGTTGTTTCAGCCGCTGTGGGTGGGGTTGGTCATTAGTCCTGGTGGAAAGCATCAAAATGTACCCAAAGGCCATACAGCCTAATGGTCATCACCTGCGCGTCATCACCTGCTCTGACACTGGGACCCCTGGCCCAGCATTTTGCACAGGTGGTCTTGGGTCTTTATGCTTAGGCATCCCCAGAGATGAGAAGCCCCTACCTTCTGTGGCAGGTGGCGTCCTTCTTAAACATTCAGTCTGTTAGAACGCTCTTCCTTCCCACAAGGGGAGATCATCCCGTTTGGATTTTCTTTCTAGGGGTTCCAGGGATTCCTCCCTTGCCTGTCTGTCACGCCCTTCATGTTCGCTCGACCCATCCATCCGTGCAGTAGTGGACACCTAAGACTTTCAAATAAGTCATAAATTTTGGGGAAACATATCTTAGGTCCCCCCAGTATAGTACTTCAGCTATTTAAAGACAAGTCATATCCACAAAGTCAATAGTTTCTTTACAAGCTGACTTTCAAATTCTTCACGTTTTTCTTTCCACGCCCTGATTTTTCGAGCTGCGTGCATCCTGGTCCCGATTCCCCGGGGGCTCTTCTGCACATCCTCTGTGAGGCTCAGTATTTTATATACAGTATGCCAAGTGTGATCTGATGGGCACCTCCTTATCCCCCCCCTATCCTGAGACGCTACCACTATTAATGCAACCCCAAAGCATGTGGTACTGTGAATCATCTTATGACCATGTGAATAAAAGTTTGAGGGCAAATAAAGATCTCAAATAATGTTCCTCTCGCACCTAAGCCTTACCTCACCGTCTTGTCTCAGTACAGTTGGTCCCTAGGACCCAAACGGAACCTAACTAGACTTGGATTTGCGTTCAACTTCTTCACTTTCCACCCCCATTCTTGGCCCCTTCCCAGTCCCACTTCAACCACGGCCCCTCCTCACCCCTTCCCCACTCACAAAGCAGATGTTTCCTGGCAGAGGCTTCACTGTGATACACACGCACAGATACATTTTTACACTGTGTCCCTGATGGTACCGTCAGGGTTCCTCTTTCATTCAATAAGATGCTGACTGGTCGAAAATGGCTTCCAGTAACTCAGCCTTTGTTTTGTAAAAACAGTATTTCAACATTGTATAACACTTTAGAAATGTTTCAAATGTAGGCTGGCTGGTGATTTAGCAGACTAGGGGGCTAGCATATGGAGGCTGCTACGCTCAAGAGGCTGTGGTTGTGCTGTTGGCACCGCCCGGCAAGGAAGGATTAGCAGCCGGGGGACCTGCTCCCGTCTGAGATGGCCACACCGCCAGGTGTGCGTGCTGACCTCTCTTGGTCCAGGAGCCAAAGACTTGTGGGCTTGTGGCAATGAAACTTTAGATGTCCTAAGGTAAGCAGTTTCTCTAAGCTTGAGTCATATATAAGTATAACTCATTCATTTATTTATTCAAACTTTACTTAGCATCTATCTTGTGCCGGGACAGAGATGTTTGAGATACACAGGGTGTAGACCCTGCCCTCAATGCATCCACAGTCTCATCAAGGCTGCAGGAATTATAGCTTATTTGCAGATCAGCTTGAGAATCACAAGGTGTGGGCGTTTGGGAGCACCTGGGTGTGAAGGCTTGAGAAGACGACAGCTGATTTTAGGATCCTTTCCTCAATATATTTGTCTAACCATTCAATTAAGACACACTGAGAGTTTGAGTAGAAGAGGGGAAAAGCACTCGGGCAGCAGCAACCCTGTGGGGAATCCCCGGGTATGACCCAGCAAAGATCAAGGGCTGGAGGACAGGTGGCTCTCTCACCCAAGTTAGGTGTCGAGTGATGACCTGGGCAATCATGGACCCTCCATTCACCTGACAAGCACCAGGCCTCTGGCCCTCTGAAGCAAAGTTCGCTTGCTCCTATCTGATCCTCAGACGAAGCTGGGGTTTTGTGCAACATCATCTCCGTCACTGTCCACTGTCGCCTTGACTGCTGTTGGTGATGAAGGTTTATGGTAATGAAGGGGGCAGAGCTCAAAGGCAGGAGATCCAGCTGGCTTTGGGCTTTGCTCAGTATTAGTCAGGAGGATTTATGGGATTTGCTAAACCCTGCCCAGCCTTGGTTTCCTCACTGTCATAGGTGGTTGAACCTGCCTCCCTGGGATGGTGTCAAAATCAAGGTGCCATACATACCGCATCAGGTGAAAACAGACTAGCGGTCTATGAAGCTCTCACGAATGATGACTATCTTGTAATTTCCATTGTTATAACCACAATAATTATTTGATGCTCAAACTAAGGCAATTTATTTCAGGTTTCGACATCTCCAGGTGTCAGGGAGTGATTCTTTATAGCGAGTCCCAGTTTCTGTCTCCCCGTGACTTCCTGCCCATCGGTACTCGGGCTTCCTCTCCGGCCACATGGCATGAGTGTGACTGTTTCTCCTGTAACAACCACCCAGAGGACATTTTCCGTTCTTTCTTCTCAATCTGTTCTCGGGGCCTTTGATGGCATAATTTGATGCAATGTTGCCCAAGTCTTCACTGAGGTTAAGTGCTTCTTTCATTTCTTCTATCTGCTTGGGAATTTCTTTTCTATAAAATAAGAGGTCAGAATGGAAGACAGTGTGATCTCTGGGCTGTACCCCAACCCCAAACTTGCCAGCCTGCACATTCTGCAATTCTCTAGAGTGCTCTCTGGAGCTCACCACAGCTGGAGTGGAGCCCTTGGTAAGGGCACCTGGGACCATGTGAACAGGGAGGGCCCGAGAGCCTCTATGACCCTCAGGGGGCACATCAGAACAATCTGTACCATCTGTTGTCTGTGGATCCAGGTGAAGGTGAATATGGCACTGGGGGCTGCAGGAAGACGGCCGAGGGGCACCCCCTGAGCTCCTGACCCCAGGAGACCCGGGCGTACCCAGCATGAACCCCCGTGAGGGACCATCTCCCTGACCAGGAGAGGCCCCCTTCTTCTCCATGAGGCCTGGCCTTTTATTTACTTCCTCCCCTCGGTTCTCACAGGCTGATATCCGGACGGAATGACAAGAGCCCAGATGAAAGAAGAAGGGGAAGGGGACAAATCCCTCGGCAGCACGCCCTCATTGCTCCACCTTTGTGAGAACAACGGCGACAAAGGAGATGCAAATGCTCTCGGCAGCACGGGGATTTCCAAGGAGGGGATGGAAACACGCAAAGGGTATTGTCCTGCGCAGTGACCTTCTAATTTCTCTACCCAGGTGCCCCAGTAGAGAGACAGGTGGAGGCCTCCCAAGGGGGTTATAGGGAAAACAGCATGCAGGCACGGAGAGTGCCTCTGGGACCCGGGTGGGAGGCGGGGCCGGGACGGGCTCCTGGTGCTCGGGACCGGGACAGGGGACACCGCCCTGATAGCGCAGGTACAAAGTTCTGTGAAAACCCCAAGGCTGACACCTGGGAAACCCAAATCATCCACGGCGGGCGGGGGCGTTAGGCCCCTCCAACTCCATCTCCTGTTTCCTGGGGAGAGAAGCCAGGTCTGCTTCCTGCTGTGGAACCTCACGAGGACGCAGTCTGTGCACGCTGAAGGATGAATGCAGGGACAGGATGCCAAGTCAGGAGTAGGATGGAGCAGAGGGGCGGGCACGGCTGGGGCTGGGACAGGGAGCCAGAGCCAAGGGGATGCCAGGCTGGGCCAGGCTGAGCTCAGCGGGTCCAGGGACAGCTCCGAGCGAGCGGGAGCCAGCTGGCACCCCAGAGAGCCTCCCACTGCCAGGCGGGGTGCGGGGTGTCGTGCTGCAAGGGTCTGTTCTCATTAGAAGCCAGCTCAGGTGGGTGGGTGAGGAGGGGAGTGGGCCTTCATGAAGGGAGGGGTCTGGCCGGAGCCATGAGTTCCTAGAGGTTGAGCAAAGTGACACCATTAGACTGGAGTGAAAATAAGAGAGGGGAAGAAGGCCGGCCTGCAGTTGCAGGGGAGAGAGACCAAGGAGGCCTCTATTCGGATGCCATTAGTGGGCTTGGCAGGCGAGCTCAGCATCTACTTCAGAGGACCAGGGCACAGATGAAGGGAGGCTGGATGCTAATTTGCACATATGGAAATGCTTTTTCTCGCCATCGATGGCTCCGTTGTGGACAGATGGAATTAGCAAGAACTTCAGAGTCGTGAAGGCAAACACATCAAAAAAAAAAAAAAAGAAAGGAAAGAAAGAAAAATAAATCTTCTCTTTTCTTCCTCACTTTCTCTCTCCATTGACCTCTCTCCCTCTTTCTTCTTTCTGTCTCCCCACCTTCACCCCCATCCTTCTCCCTTTTGCCTTCCTCTTGTGAAAACCCTCAGACTGCACAAGAGTAAATAAAATTGCCCCAGAATGGCTCCTGGCATTAATAATGCATTGATCGCATTTCCATTGCAAATCATTCTTTACCAGAATGTTCTCCCACATTGGGTTTCAGGGGGGTTTGGGAGCCGGAATGCTCAGATGGGAGATGGCCAGTCTTCAAGGAGCTGTGGCTTCCCTCCTGACACCCGCCCTGGTAGGCTGAGATGTGTCATTTCCGCATGCCCTCTTCTGGGTCCCCAAACCCTCACACTCCCTTAGTCCTTCCTGCCAGCTGGTGGGGTTCCTTCTCCAGTGGCTCTTCCAAGGCACCCAGCTGGCTTCAGGGCTGGAATGGCAGCTCTGGTGGGATCACCTCCTATTATTATTTTCTTCCTTGTACTCTGTGCCTTTGACTGGAAGGTCTGTAATATTTTATTCATTTGGCAGGCAGACCAGGTTTAGCCTCCCTTCAGAAGCTGACACATAAAAGTATCTACCTGGCAATGACACCTACCTACCTGGGTAATTGTCCCACTATCAGAGGTTGGGAAACTCTTCCAGTAAAGTCTTCAATTATAAAGATATTCAACTTTCCAGGCCAAAGGGTTCCTCCTGCAAGTGGGAACCCAGTCGTGGAGACCGTATGAACAAGTCAGTGTCACCGGTCCCATTGGGCCTTGTCCCACAGACAGGCTGTGGCCAGCTCGGACAGGGCCAGTCTGCCAACCCCCGGTCCAGGACCACCTTAGTTCTAGAAGCCACGCAGTGCTGTCCACCCCTCTCAGTCTCTCTTTCCTAACGCATCCCACGGGAGATGAACGCATGTCTTGAACGTGAAAAGCATGTTCTGTTCCTGCTTTGTCACAGCTGACTTCAGAGTACCTCCCCCGTGACGTGGTCCCGCCCCGACAGGACACAGCGAGGGGGCCTGCGGCAGCTCCCGCCGGTTCCGGCTCTGAGTGCGCATGCTCAGCGCCAGCGTGGTCAAGGGCTCCGAATCCACTGTCCTGCTCTTTCCATTCTTTCCATCCGTGAACAGCAGGATGGACACACTCCGTGCTCTCTTGTTGTTCACTCATCTCTCCTGTGAACACAGCTGCACGGGGCAGGGCAGGGCGGGGCAGACCCCAGTCCCTGTGCACGGAGCATTCATCATCCTATGAATCCTGGCCAGGGCACTCACAGGGAAAATGAGTAATGGTTGGAAGGGTATCGTGAAAACTGGGTAATGAGAGAAATACAAGTGATAGATGATAACTTTCGTTGATGTTCTGTCTATGCATATTTCCCCCATCTTTATAACACACCTGGTTTAGTCTTTTCCTTCCCTGGGCATCCACGTAGACTGCCCTTGTCCCTTGCACACAGTTCCCTTTGAGGACCTCCCAGGATCATAGCCATTGGGTTGAGGATATTCCCCTAGATCTTCAGGATTAAAAGAAGACACAGGAGGAGGAAGAGAAGAGCATACTGACATTCACATTCAAGTTCATTGACTATCGTCTCAGGCAGTGGATCATTAGTTCATGCTCCATGAGGGCAGAGTAGTTTTACATATGTGTGTTCAAAACCGTATTCACATATAGTTACGTTTATACGGAGAGAGGAAAGAGACACAGATCTATAGGCACAGCTATAAAAGTGTGGCTTGGGGAATGGGGGAATAAGCCATGAAAAGGCAAGACTTAGAAATGATCTAATTAATTAAATATTCTAAGCTCAGTATTTTTCCAATTTTTTTTTTAAATAACCCATGTTTCCTTTGGTTAAATAAAAACCTAATAAGAATTTTATACCCTAGCATGTTTTAATTTGAGAAAAATTAATTCACCAATACAGAAGCGTTTTAAGAATTCTCGTGGGCAACACAGGTGTCAAATAGCATTTATTTCCTTTGCCTTGATCAACTTGATTGCTGTTTGGAAATTCCCAAGAAATGTAATATTGGCACCTGAAATAAATTGCTCCTATTATGATTAATGTATTTTTAATTCATATTAATGAGGAATAATAAAAATAAACAAAAAGAAATTACTTTTTTGTTGTTGCATATCTGTTTGCACAGAAATTTTGATCATCGTCACATTCTCTCTGTCAATTTGAGCCATCCTTTATGTATTGCTGACATTATACCTTTGTTTCAAAACTCTACACTTGTGAAACAGTTTAAACTGAATTTTAAATTGCCAAGTGTTCTTTATGCTTATCTTAACACCAAATTCAGTTCTACTGGGTGTTTCCAGGTATTGGATACAATTCCCCGTGTAGTCTTTCCAAACTGGGGGAAAAAAAGAAACTGGTTTTAGATAACTTGTAATTGTTTTCATGGTTTGGCTTCCATTTAATTAGAAAAATAAACTCAGGAAAATTTTTCTCAGTCATTACTCAAAAATGCTTTGTATTAGTGGGGAAAGAGGCGGTCCACGAAATTTGAAAAATGGTGCAGAAACCGAGCTCAGAATCAGCCACCTGCGCTCTGGAACAGGAATGGCTTGAAAGCAAGGAAAAGGATGATAAGAGAAGCTACAAAAGGATGGCGAGAGTTTCCAGATCTCCCGAATACGCAGTAGGAAGTACGAATGGAGGAGGAACAGGATCCAGGTTACCTTGAACCAACCGGCTGTGCGATGCAGGCAAATTCTCTGACCCTACAAAAATTTTCTCTGAGAGGGGCAGGAAGTGTGGGAGTGAGAGAGAGAGAGACAGAGAGCACCAGCGGTCTGGGCTCTCCACCCATTCAGAGTGGGGGTCTGCAATTCAACGTCATGTCTCTGCTTCTCTACCAGCGTGTGTTCCTGTGTCCGCTGTGGCCCCCGTGAGCCACTGCTGGTGTCCGATTAGCCATGGACACCTATGGAATATCCCGTTCCTTCTACCCTTCTCCACAGCTTTGTTCTGTGCGTGCATCATTGCTAAAGGTCCAGCAATGGCCCGCTCTTCTTATCTATCTCCGTCCACCGAAAGGTGCAGGTGGCGACAGCTCTCATTTACGCCCTGTGGACACCTGCACCCTCACCTCCGTAGGGCCAATGGAGACCCATGCTCTGAGTTAGGCTGACCCACTGTGCCTACACTTGTGTTTTGGCTCTAGAATACGTTTTCTGGCCTGACCAGGCGGTGGCGCCGTGGATAGAGCGTTGGACTGGGATGCAGAAGATGCAGGTTCGAGACCCTGAGGTCGCCAGCTTGAGCGCAGGCCCATCTGGCTTGAGCAAAAGCTCGCCGGCTTGGACCCAAGGTCACTGGCTCCAGCAAGGGGTTGCTCAGTCTGCTGAAGGCCCGCGGTCAAGGCACATGTGAGAAAGCAATCAATGAACAACTATGGTGTCGCAGAGGCAACGAAAAACTAATGATTGATGCTTCTCATCTCTCTCTGTTCCTGTCTGTCTGTCCCTATCTATCCCTCTCTCTGACTCTCTCTCTGTCCCTGGAAAAAAAAAAAAAAAGAATACGTTTTCTGGATGTTGTAAGGTTGGCCCATCAAAGCCATGGAAAGAACGACAGACTATATAAGTTTCCTCAATTGTTTTCTCACTTCACAATCTCAGGACTGTTTTTCAGATTATACAAGAAATATCTGATCATTATGAAAAAAAAAATACTTGGACTCCAGAACCATAATGAGATAGAAACAGAAGTATTCCATAACCTCAGAATTTACCTATATTTTAGTATTGTATACATCAAACCTTTTTCTTCCCCCTAATCTAAAAGACTCTCCTATCATGAGCAAAAGACTTTAGAGAACTTGTAATAATTGCCGTATGTTCTGAGAGAGAGGCTCTTTCATCACCCAAAAAACGAAGTTAGCTAATTGGATGGTTATGGTGACTTCAGAAGAGGTTTTGGAAAAGTCACAATTAAGAGGAACCCACTGTAAGAAAAGGCAAAACATCTTTTCTCTAGGCCCCCATGAGCTGCATCTTCAATGCCCAGATTTAAGAAAATTTCCTCTCCAAATCCTCTCTGGTCCCACATGAAAGGGAGGCTGCCTCTCACACAGCCCAGCCCGGCTGGAAGAAAAGGAAAGCGGAGAAATGTTTACTCTGAGCAGAATATCCCGGGCCGTCACCACGTCGTCTTCGGGGCCACGCATTCCACTCCCCACCCCCAGCTGTTTCTGTTTAGCCCTCCGCTTCCAACAAACAATGCTTGCAGTTTATTTCTAGGGTGATCCATGATTAATTTTTTTTAAACTGGTGGCCATGGTTTCTTCAGGTGCCACCAATGGTGTTGAATTCAACCTTAAAAATACAGAAGAAAAAAATAAAAGACTCTGTGGAGGTTCTTTCCCTGGTGCCAGCGAGGCTGGCTCCCCGGAGAGATTCTCAGCGATGGCGACGGAACAGGACTTGGTTGTGGTGTACAAGAAGAAGCAGAGGGTCATGTGACAGAGGTGGACGCTCCGCTTTGCCTCCTCTTTCAAAGACAGACACCTGGACAATACAGTCATCGTCAGTTCCACTAGAGAGATAGGGAAGTAACTGGGTAGATAGATAGATAGATCGACAGACAGACAGTCAGATAGATGTAGATAGATACTCTATAGAAAGTCTCGCATGTACCTTTATTTATCTATATCTATTGATCGATCACTCTATCTACCTATTCGTGTATCATCCTTTGATTGATTGATCTCTCTGTCCACCTCGTGGGCAAGCGAGTGTGAAGCTGGCCAAACGGTGTTTTTCTCCTCTAACATCCTCACCATATTTTGGGAGAAAAAGAAGGATGGGAAGGGAGAAACCATGTCTTTATGGAGACTCTACCAAGTGCCCAGGTGAAGAGAGAGAGGTCAAGAATGTGTCAGACGAAGGAATCCCAGGACAGAAAGGAGAGGGCTCATCTGCAGGAGCTGTCTGTCTGTCTGTCCCTGTGTCAGACACACAGAGAGCGACACAGAGAAGCTGTGGCAGAGGCCTCACCCTGGGCGACCACATGAGATTGCTTTTCCCAGAACCGTCGAGCCCAGAAACCCAGCTCGCCTGGCATCTCCACATGCACCCTGGTCCCCTGTGCCCCCGGAATCTTGACCTGTTGTCCTCATGCTCCAGAGAAAGTAGGCACACTCAGGAAGGAACTCGAGGTTTAGGCACTCCCCGAGGAGACCCAAAAAGTCTTTCTGGGGATGGCGGCCCTTGGCAGGCAGGACCCTGCATATGACGTGGCTGGGCAGCTGTGCGTAGTACCCGACTCTGCAAACTCTCCCCCGATCACTGGCTAGGAGAGCTGTGCTGGTGGTTTCCACACAGCCAGGGCTTTGGCCCGTTCTCTGTCCCTTCCTGGGTATACGCGTAGGAGCAACTCTCGACCCTACACCTGAGGAAGGTGAGCGAGAGAAAGGAGGGTGTGTTGTAAGGCACCCAATGTGGGGTCTGACACACGGATATTTTAAAGGTTAGTTCTCCCATCCCACTGACACTCAGCAAGGATGTGAGACTCAGGGTCTTTCCCGAGTCCTTGATCAGATAGAAATGAAGGGCATTTATTCCTGTGTGTGACCCACGGTTACCTTTTATTCTGGTCTCCCTGAGTTGACTGTCCCTTCTGCTGCAGTGAGCCCAGATTGTCCTGGTGAAGCCCAGCCTCCTTTTGAACAAGAACAGACTGTCCAGAAAGAAGGCCAAGCTTCTTAGAGTCCTTCAACTCTCTGTGACATGGACTCTCAGTCACTCTCGGACCCACTAATGACCCTTTATTTCCACTCTTCAGGGAAAACTTGAGTGTCACACACCACCTCCCAATGCAAAACTTTCTCACCTACTGAAGCTTGACGCAGCTGCCTCTTCCTGACAAATTCCAGGTGGCCATTCTTTTCTCTGTGCTCCACTGTTCTGTCCTTGTGTGACTTGGGCAGAACCCACCTTTGTTGATTTCTGCACCCAGCATCTTCAAGCCGCTCCTTGGGGCTCAGAACCATGCATCACATCCTTCAGGTTTCAGACAACTTCTCAGCCTTTCTCAAGGGCGCGGAAACCACCCCTTATCTCTGGCTTTCGCAGTCTCTATTTCTTCATCTAGGAGAGCTCCCAGCTGTGTAAGTGCACTGACAATGTCTGCACCTATTCCTTGAGTTAGATGAGGCAGCCTCTGGGGAATGCATGCCTGTTTTCCTCTGAAATTGTCCCCATACCAGCAACGGAAATAGGTGACCTTGGTAAATAAGCCATTGTGAAGTGTTGTGCTTTATGCAGAGTCCTGAGAAACTCAGATGGCCTGTAGGGGAAGAAGCCATGCAGAAAGGTAACAGCATGTGTAGGAGAAATGTCACAGAAGTTTCCAGAACTGCCTTCCACACACATTGCCTTATTTAACCCCATGAAGAGTCCTGGGAGGTAAAACCATCCCTTCGGCAAATTAAGAAGTTGAGGCTCATTGGAAATAAGTCCACTCTCCAAGGTCACAGAACTAGTACGTGGCAGAAGTCAGGGTCCTACCTGGTTCCCCAATCTCTTTTCCACTGCGCCTTGCAGGCCCAGGGCTCAGCAGGGCTGGATGCTTTCTCTTGGCCTATGTTACTGGATGGTTGCTCCATTCTCGCAGGTCTGCAGAACACAGCTGGAAACAAGGCTAAGTATTAACTAGCAAGCTCGCAGCCAAACTGGCTCTCTGGGCTGCCAGCTAGGACTGGCTGGGAATCCACCAGGGTGTGGAAACTCAACACATACTGAAGGTTCCCGCAGTGGGTCCGCCGGGTTTGTCCCAACAGCTGTTTTCTGGAATCAACCCTGGCGCTGCAGTCTGGCTGCTGTGGTGGGTGAGATACACTCCCCCTATAATTCTTGAATCACCATGAGCGGGGGGTCAGGGAGGCAACCAGTATGTGGGGGTGCCAGTTCCCAGATTCCTAATGTCTATCCTTGATCTCATTCCTGGCATTCTCCTGCCTCCTCCTTTTCAACGAAAGTGACGACGACCCAGTTCTCTCGTCTTCTCTTCTCGGCGCCATTTTTTTTTTTTAAATCAATCTCATTTTGGAAATTCAGCGAGGGAGCCAGCTGAATGTAGCTTGTGACATCACCCCATTTCAGAGTAACATGGTCCCAGAAGAGGCAGGGGCACGGGGCCACATGCAGCGTGCGTGTGGGGTCGCCGCCGCCGGCGGCCATCTTGGCCGTGAGCCTGGGAGATTTAAGAGGCCCCTCTGAACGTGGGTTGTCTGGTCCATAGCGTAGGGGTGATAGAAATCCTAGGGTTGTGTAAGAAGAGAGTAGGAGATGGTCCCCCTCAGCCTGGTCCCAGGAGCCAGCAACGCTCCGTACCCGGGCATGTGATCCATCCATGGTCATTTCTACAAATAAATGCGCATGGAACACTTTGCAGAGTTTCCGGCATAAAACGCACAGCCGATACTTATTCGTTGTTATTTTTATGACCAATATAACCAAAACCTTACTAAGAGGAGTACGGACTTAGACACGCAGGTGACCTGCTGAGGTTCCATGAGCACAGGTGAGGTGAGACCTGAGCAGATATCAGCGGGTCCTAGAGACTTAGGATGAGGGACCCAGGGACACCAAAACGCCTCTGACCCCATAGTTCGGAGGTGAGGGCAAGCATCCCGTGCCTCTGCGGCTGACGGCGCCCAGTTTCTGCAACTGCAGCACCAAGACAGACGGTTGGCTGCGCGCCACTGCCCTCAGAGGGCACGCAGGGTCCCGAGAGTGAGCCTGAGCGCCTCGTCTGCCCGGGCAGGCATCTTCTGGGTGGTGGAATAGTCCAGCACGCAGAGGACACAGACCCTACGCCTGACTCAGACCTGGATGCCGCTGGACCCCGGACACGGGCCTGAGCGCAGGGGACACTAGACTGACCTTCCCATGTGGTTTGCCGGGTGTGGGCACAGCAACAGAATAACTCGACCTCGCCATTTGTCTCCAAGGAACATGGAACCTGGATGGAAAACAACAGCTAGATCAATGCTTTTCTCTTTGCAGACCCTGATTCTGCCCTGTGGCCGAGGCGCGTCCACGGGTGTTACTATAGGCGCAGCTGCTTTTTTTAAAAGAGAGCGCATCGATTGGGTTTAAGGGACTGAAATTCATGACATTAATGATGTTAACAAGGAATGACTGCCCAGATCTGACTCACACTCACAGAAGCCAACAGAGACTCTCGAGACCTGGACAGGGCAGAGGGCACCAGCACACCTGACGGAAGAGAGATCAAGCTGAGCGCAGGGGAGCGAGTTACCGGAGGGCCCACGCTCCTGGCCGAGGGCTGAGGCCAGACCGGGGCCTTCGGTCACTGCGTCCAGAGCTCCCTGGTAACGACCCCCCTGCTCTGAAAGCACCAGCGAGCCTTGCTCTCCATGTCACCAGGGGATTCCAGGCTCGAGCTGATGAGACCTCTGAAGTTTATGGTGTACTCAACTGTCCCATTCAGAGTATAAAGCACGCAAAGCAAAACCAAATTAAAATATGAGGTGTGGTTACGCCATTCAAATATTTGGACTGCCCGTTAGCTGTTCTTTAGCCTCTGACCTTATCTCAGGGGTGTATAAATTACAGTGGACACAAATCGGAAGTGACCGTGCCTACCCCGATGCGTTGACCAATGGTGTATCAAAGGCAGTGCCACGTGTGGGACTTCAAGACCAGGTTCCCAGAGGGTCAGCAGAGGTTCTAACTCATCTTTCCCAGGTTTCCGGGCCAACAGAACCCTTCCCCCATCATGATGTTGGCAGGCCGGAGGAAATAGCACCAGGAAAGGAAGGACACATTTTCAACACATATTGTTATAGCAATGTTCACGGCTGCTTCTCTGTTCTTAATGTGCTGTTGCATCCAATATGTCGTCTGCTCTTCAGAACAGCCCGGAGCCCAGGAAACGTCTCGGCATGTTGTGGGTGCGCAATGGGTATTCAACAAGCAGCACATAAATGACTCCGAGGAAATTAATATAGATGTTCCATGTTCCCCTCATTTTGGACTCATGGAAACTGCATCTCAGTGGTTCAATTAGTGGATATTTGGTTCTGTCCAGAATTTTCCTGGAGACATGTGGTTCACACCAAGGGGTCCATGGCATGTAGTGTGTGGCCTATGGCCTCTAGGAACTCATTTCCTCCAGGCTGTGGGTTCTTAATCATGTTCCCTGACCAGTCAGGCTGCCAAGGCAAGGAGGGTTATTACTGATACTGCAGCTGCAACGCAATGATTATACTAATAAAACACGGCAGTATATTTATGCATTACTTCTGTGCACCAAAAGTACATATAAATATGTCACGGGTCACTTGAGCCCAGGGACATTTTTGAAGCATGAACATTTTAGACAAAACCAAATATCAAGGACCTTTCTGTATGTGGACCAAACGTTCTGCCAGGCGGTGGCTCAGGGACCTGCTGAAGGACACGTGGGGCCACACTGGCAGGAGAACCAGGGCCGTGGACGTGGGTCCAACGCTCCTCCCTTCCTATTGATGCTGCTCCAAGTCCACAGCCCCACACAGATGGGAGGGAGCACAGCCGCTCTCACTCAGCGCCTGGAAATGGTATTAGCCCTGAATCGTATCACCAGAAACGTCTGTCATTCTCGACTTTATTTCCATTGCTTCAAGGAAAAGAGCTTTAAGTTAGGTCCCATCTGTAATGTATATATTTAACATCTTCCCACGCAGACTCCTAATCTCCCTCCTTAACAGGGAGATGGCCAGCCATAGGCTCCAGCCTCGGCAGGCGGCAACACGTAGCTAGAACCTCATAACAACATTTTATTCCCATTGTCTTTATTTTACTTTATGTCTAATTGATAGCCTGGGATACTGCTGTTCCTTTCAAATAAAATATAGAGCTGTGTGAAGACAAAAAAAATAATAATAATCCAAGTAAGAATAAAGCTATTCTGTCAAAAGAAATAATAATAAAAAATTGGCATAAATGATACAATTTGTTATTGCAAAAGTCATAAAAGTGTCTAGCTCAGGGTTGGAAGTTTGAAAATCACTACTTTGTGTCAAGATATCCCCTTGAACAAACCACAAAAGACCACAGAATTGTTGATCTGAATAACAGGTAGGCAGCCCATGGACAGGCAGTGAATCCCACCTGAGGTGTGTGTGTGGAGATTAGCGTGTGACATTTATAGGCCTGACTCACGTCGCATTGGTCCTTATGGTCTTAAAACAAGTGCTGCTCCCTCCGTGAAGGCTTTGAAAATTTCCCCAAACCGGACTGGTCACTTTTTGTTTAAATCTTCAGAATCATTTTTTCTAGACCATTCTTGGGGCAACCAAATGGCTTGACCTTTTTCCAGGGTGTCTGTGTGTGTTCTTCATTTTCTGGTACCGTCCTCTGGAGGGACGTTCTGTACCTGACATCCTTACCTTCTTGTCACTCACACTGAATGGAGTCACAAAAGCCAGTGATTTTGGACGTGTGACAAAGTTTCTGGAATCCCTCAGGGGTACAAATAACTGGCCTCACCTGGGGTTCTTGAATCATTTTCTGAGATGTGCCCCAGAAGTCCCGGTGGCTTCCTGCTCCCTGGTGCCATCAGCAGTCTACCTAGTTCTCGGGAACATGCTCCCTGCAGCCCTAGGTGGTTACGAGCAGTGCTGGGTCTCTCAAGACAAACAGGAATTCACCGCAGAGGGAATGGCTCGCTGGGAGAAAGGAAGCGTGTGTGCAGAGGGCGGGAGATGAGACGCAGGTTTGCTCATTGAAGGAGAGTTGCCAGGTTCAGTGCCGTGCAACAAGAGGCGAGTGTGCGCTAAGAGCCAAAAAGATGGTCATGGGGGTGGAGAGGATCGTGGCAAGGGTGAGTGCACAGGCTAGGGGCGCTTCAAAGTTGTTCTGAAAGCCGGCGATGATTTAGCGGGCACGCTCCAATCTTGCTGAGTGCGGTGTGTGCTCTGGCAGCCCTGGAGTGAAGGGGCAGGGGATGGACGGGACGGATGTGGAGAATCCACCTGTAGCTGCCATGTGGAACAGAAGCAGGCAAGGTGGAGACAATCGGGGGCCGAGATATGTGCAAGGAGGCCTGCCTTACGGGACTCTGCTTAGACATACATTCATACCGAAACCACTAGAATATTCAGGAAGCATCTCTGCAGAACAGCGCATCGATTGGATAATTTGTTCTGAATAATTAAATTCTCAGTCTTAAGCCCATCGCAGTAGAGTTTATTTATAATTGGAGCCACAGTTTGCATGCACTTTAAATGCAAAGAGGGGCTTTCACCGTCAAGTTATTATATTACTCAAGAGTTTAATTAATAACACACTAATTGTGGAAGCCAACATCAAGAGTCACACCATATTGTTTCTATTACGTTTGGAAACTGTTTGAAGTGATTTGGTAATTAAAAAAATAAACGTCAAAATAGAGCTGTATCTTCCCGTAGATATGCAGAGTCCCTTTGTTTATGTTCTCTAGGACTTTTTAAGATTGAGGGGACTCCCCTGGGTCTTATGATCAAGAGACTCTGAATAATGCCCTTAGAGTAGATAATTATGCATGTTAAGACTCACCAAATGCTTGAATGTTATTGGTTAAAAAGACGTCCATCAAAAAGTTAAATAAAATAGTAAAATAAAAAGAAAATAAATCTAGAGATTAGAGCTGAAGAGGACTTCAGGTTTGATCTGTTTTCCCCTCAAACTCATTTTTTAAATGTGACCATGGAGATTAGTAACGTCAAGCAATTTGCTTGAGAATGGTCCAAAGATGGAACTGGATCTATTGGTCTGCTAATTACCTTGCGCTTCGGAAATAGTGCCACCTCTCTCCATTTCTTTCTAATCAAATCAAAACAAAACAAAACAAAAACACAGACCTCAGTAAAAGAGTGTTGAAATGATCCATTAGCACCTGTCTATACCCCCTAACGGGCCAACTTCTTGAAGGAAGAGTTCACGCTTCTTTCGTCCGTTATGGTCATGAACATTGGCATTCCTAACACAGTGTCTCTTACCCACTAACCAATCATGAAGACACGCTCGCCTGAGCTGAACTGGTTTCCTCCACTTGCTGGCCTCGCCACGTGCATCAGTCACCTCAACGCCACATACAAGCTCGGGGCAGAAGCACTAACCGCCACTTAGCTAAATCTAAGAGCCGTTAACCTAACTAACCTATGGACCAAGCCAGCAGAGTCAATTTAACCAACATTCACACACTGCGTAGTCCGGCTCCGGATTAGGGGCTGCGATACGAAAGTGAATAAAGCATGTCAGCCAGGGTGAAATAAAATATATACAAACACACGTGCATACACACCGACTTAGAAAGGTAAATTTGGTACACAGCACTGTGACCATAGATCCGAGGTCAGCAGACTTGGTATAAAAACACAGCTAGGAGGTATTTTCTGCTTTTTCATCTATACAGTCTGGGTCACAGCCAGACACCTCTGCTGTTGTAGCATCGTGACGGCAGCTGTGGACAGCATGTCAATGAATGGGCATGGCTGTGTGCCAATAAAACTTTATTTATGGACACTGAAATGTCAATTTCTTATAATTTTCATGTATCATAATATATATATATATCTTCTTAGCATATAAGCTGCGCACCTAGACAGTGGGTAGGATTTGGCTCTGGGGTGCATAGTTTGCTGACCTCGTTGTAGCTGAGCTGTTACCCCATTCTGGGGGGACCAATCAATCAGAGAGCAAACAGCCACTGGGTCAGTGATGGCATCTGCAGTCGGGCGCGGGACAGGAGGGTTTGCTTGAGGAGCGGATGGGAAGGTAGATCAGGCGGGCAGGATGGTAGAGGAATTTGAATGCCTTGCTGAGTAACTGAACGTCTATCCAACAAACAGCTGGGGGTGGACGAAGGACGTTCTACCAGGAAGATCATGGTCAGGTTTGGTTTTAGAAAATCCCCTCTGGCGGTCACTAGCTGTTCTGTGGAGAAGAGCCTGGGAGAAGAGTGGAGGTGCTGTCTGTCACACTAGTCCAGGGACTAGACCTCACCCGAATTAGCTCTTAAATGGACAGAAATGTCTTGAGCCGCAACCTCAACTTATGACTAAACACGTTTGAGCGAACCTCCCAGGTCCAAAGAGGTAACTGGACACAGTAAACACTGACAGCTCAACGGGGGCATCCTCGTTCCGTTACGTAGGACACCACGTCCAGAACTACTGTAGCGAGCAGATATGCATAGGAACATTGACATGTCACCAGAGAGGCTGCGCACAGAGAGGGTAAGGGCTCTGTCTGAGGCCACACAGCTAGTTGTTGATCTGCCATGGACACAAACCCTGGCCCTCCATTCACGTGCACCCCTGTACCTTCTAATGGTGGTGTGCAGCTTCCCTGATTGAAACGCCGGGACCAAGGAGCCAGTATGCTGGCCCTTCTTAGGTTAAAAGCTCACCTATTACGTCATGAGGTTGAATCAGACAAGACATTGAGTGAAAAAAAGCCAGACCTCATAGGGCACATGCTGCCTGATTTCATCTGTACAAGCAAAAACAGGTGCTGATATTCTAGGTTGTGAAAAGTCAGATGGGAGTGAGACTTTAAGGGTGGGAGAAATTGGGGGGGGGGACTGAGCAGAGTTTCTGAGCTTTGGGTGGCAACAGGTTTGTGAAAATGCATTAAATTTTACCCTTATGTGTTAAAGCTCCGTATGTGGGCTGGATACCTCAACAAAAAGTCAAAGACATAGGCGTCTCCGTCTCTGTCTCCATCATCTCCATCAAATCCCTCATTTCCATATTCGGCTCCATCACCTTCTCCGTCTCTGTCTCCATCATCTCCATCAACTCCCTCATTTCCATATTCGGCTCCATCACCTTCTCTATCTGTCTCCATCATCTCCATCATCCCCATCATCTCTGTCTCCATCTCTTCCTTCGTCTTCATCGCCGTCTCCATTTCTTCCTCTGTATCTCTATCGTTGTCTCTTCTATCTCCACCCATATCTATCCCAATATTTATACCTATATCAACATGCCTACATATAGTTGTATGTAAAATATGTTATACTGACATATGTTCATATGTAACCTCTACCTATCTACAGAGAGAACAATTCATTGCCAGACTTTTAAATGTTTCTCTTCACTACCATAAAATCCATTTATGCTATGCTTTAGAAATTTCTTATTTGATCTGAAGCTAAGAATACTAATTTGTAAAATAAAGATACCGTATTTTTCGCTCCATAAGATGCACTCTTTTCCCCCAAAAAAGTGGAGGGAAAAATGCCCGTGCATCTTATGGAGCAAAAAATACGGTATTTTATTAAATATTTTAACACACCGTTTGGTTCAGAATATTTATTTTTCTTATTCCCCTCCTTAAAACCCTAGGTGGGTCTTTCGATCAGCTGCGTCTTATGGAGCAAAAAATTCGATAATTCAATATAGTTTCATTAAAGAATTAGATAAAAAAATAATTATATGTGTGTGTATTTTTCTACATGCCTGTCTAATAGCGGGAGCACCGTGGAGGTCTCAGTCAGTCCCCCTTTCCGCGGAGGTTCCTAAGCTGTGTGGCCTGGCTGGGGCAGGGCCTGCTATGATTTAGATGTCCTGGAGGACCCGCTGTGCTGCCCAGGGGCTGGTGCCTCCGCCACTGGCTCCGCCCAGCCCCATCCACCCAGCAGGGACTCTGCCAGTGTCCCACTCTCCCTCATCCACTGTGGGGAGATGTCACCCATTGACTGAGATTCTGTCATAAACAGGTCCCTGGTCCAAACAGCATCAACTATCACAAAATGTCCCTTGGATTCCAAGAACTTCCTTGGCTGGTAAATAGGGTTAATAAATCTCCCAGAGCTACCATAAAGATCAAATAAGAAAATAAATGTCATCTCCAGAGTTGGATACAATCGTAAGGATTAACCCGAATCTCTCAATACTGTGCTTGTCTGTTTTTGCCTGTCACCCCCATAAAGACCTCGAGTCCTGCAAGGTGAAGGCTAGGTCCCCTTTATCCATGTAACCCCTAAACCCAAGACACAGCCTGGCACAGAGCCGCTGAAGGAGAAATGTCTGAGTGAACAAGAAGTCACGGCACTGTCATATGCTTTATGAAGAAATGACATGTAATAACAACTCCACCATCCTCCAGCCCTTATAAATTTTTAACATATTTTCACTGAGTTTTACAATATATGCCCTGGATGTCAAGATGTATATTAGGGACCATAAACAGTAATAAGTGATGACACCGTGATAACCATGGAAAATCGATGATAAAACAGGAAAACAATATCTTATTACCGGCTTGGGTGAGATAGAAATCAAGGGCACATTTTCAAGATTAGGAATGAGATTAGAAAATTGACAACATGATAACTTTTAACAAAAATGATATTCAGCAGGATCTCAGAATGTAAAAAGGCGTGACAGCAAGTCAACGCACCATAATATGATATCTGGAGATGTTTCCAGTATTCTGTGAACCGTTTCCACTGTGAGGAGGAGATTATCGGTAGGCTTGACTCGGGAAGTGGGCTTTATTACCTACTTTATACCGAGCCCGATGGTGTCCCTTTTAAAATTTGGATGTGTACAATGATAGCTCTTTCTCAGATGTACCAATTTTGAAGTCACAGATGTATAGTTTCTGAGTTTCCCCACAATTGACAAATTCCTGTCACTGTATTTTGCAGCATAAGAAAACCTCACAGCCTGACTGGGCAGTGGCGCAGTGGATAGAGCATCGGGCTGGGATGAGGAAGACCCAGGTTCGAGAACCCGAGCTTGCCAGCTTGAGCGCGGGCCCATCTGGCTTGAGCAAAAACTCTTCAGCTTGATAAAAAAAACAAAACTCGTTAGCTTGGACCCAAGGTCGCTGGCTCCAGCAAGGGGTTGCTCGGTCTGCTGAAGGCCCGTGGTTAAGGCACATGTGAGAAAGCAATCAATGAACAACTATGGTGTCGCAACAGCAACAAAAAACTAATGATTGATGCTTCTCACCTTTCTCTGTTCCTGTCTGTCTGTCCCTATCTATCCCTCTCTCTGACTCTCTCTCTGTCCCTGTAAAAAAAAAGAAAAGAAAACCTCACAGAGACGATGCAGGAGGAAACAGCGGACGGACTCTAATCCCGCCTCTGTCGTTGTAATTTCTGAGAATCTGGGGAGTGATCCTCTGTGACAAGCCATTCCGCTCCCTCTGGCTGAACCTGGGAGTTGGTGTTGTTTGTTGATACGCTCAGTGTGGTTTAGGCGGGAATGCCCAATCCCGCCCGCTGCTTAGGCATTCAGGTTTAAAATATTTAGCCTCAAATGCAGCGCACACAATTTTGAAATCCATTTTTCACTCTAGGTCTCTGAATAGGCTGCGAACCCGATTAAGTCCTCATGGGTGAAATTTTGAAATTTGTCCCATTTAATGTGATTCCAATGGGACTTACGGAAGCAACAACAAAAGTAGTTGAATCACTTCTGGTTTGAAACCGGGACATTTGTGCTTCTGCATAGCAGTGACCGATGTAGCCTCCGGGGCAGAGGCAGGTATCTGGCCCCAGAGCTGCTAGAGAGAGATGGACAAAAATACCCCAGAATGAGTTTCTCCAGGGCTCCTGGGATTCAAACTCAGGATCTAGAGGTCGAAGTCAAAATCCAATCTCTTCCAAAATAGGAAGGAGTCGTGGCTACCATGCTAGATGCTCGGCTAAGGGTGGAACTTCTGTGTTCTCATTCAGCTCTCTCAGCCACCCAGTGTTCAGAGGGACAGATGGGGTTTGGGCAGCTTGGCTAGGGTCTCAGCGCAGTGAGGAGCGCTCTAAACTTCGATGTGTCTGATTCCAGAGTCCGGGGTTTCTTCAAGACATCTTAGTGGGTTACTTCCTGAGACTTTGACTCCTACCAGCCCTTTGAGCTGGTGGATCAGTGACCTGTCCACTACAACGGAAGCCTCAGGAGGGGTGGGCACCGGGAATGAAAAGGTCAGGATGACAGGGGTAAGTCAGAATGTACCTAAGCCAGACGGACATGTAGGTCAGCCCTGCCCCTGGGACTGCAGGGCCCCATCACCCCTTCTAGCAGAGGGACAGACCTCTGTTCCAGGGAAGCAAGCAGCCCTGAAGGACCTCGGCCCGCCCGGGAGAACCAGCATGACCTCGCGCACATAAGCGGTTCCCTGACATTGGTTCTTAGAGTTTGTAACACACACAAAGCGGGGAGAGGGCGACCGGAGGTGCACAGACATTTCCTGAGGCCATATCTGTACCACACCCCTTCTTGAGGAAGACTCTGCTCCCAGAACCCCAACCTTGTGAACAAAAGGGAGTTGTCTGCCGGTCATGGGGCGCCTTCCCCTCGGCGTGCGCACACCTGCCTCCCTAAGGATTGCTCCAGGCCATGGTCTAACTAGCCGAGGCTGGTTGGGGCCCTCACTCAGGGTTTCTCACCTGGGGCTGGGGGACTGCGAGCCCGGAGCCGCCCTCCCACCTGCGGATCGGATCTCGGTGGGACTCGGTGCAGCCGTCAGATCTGGGAGGCGCAGATGTAGGGGGTGCTGGGCACGGACTCTCCGGCTCCTGCCAGCCTCCATGGCCATCTGGACAGTGGCTGGCAGTGCCAGCTCCTCTCTGCTCAGGCTGATTCCCACCGTGCTGCCTTCAGCGGCAGCTGAAGGTTCTAAGTAGTGAGTGCAGCTGCCCACCCCGGGCAGAGCTCGGGCAAGGGAGTTAAGGGGCAGCAGAGCTGGGGTTTGGGTGGATGGGTGAAACGGTAGGACCCAGCGGGATGGAAATTGTCGCTCTTCAAAGCGGGGCTGCCAGCCTGCAGTATTAGCAACATCGGGCTGCTGACCACAAATGAGAAAGCCCGCACCCACGGCACCAGAACCTGCATTTCCACAAGGTTGCAAGAGACCCAGACAACATGGAAATGAGCCAAGCGGTCACTCATCTAAAGGCCCGTGGGACCGCTTCTTGGACCCCTGGAGTCAGAGCAGGCAGCCAGGGGACAGAAGAGCAAACCCCCCGCTTCTCTCCAGGGGCCCCGACGCAGGGCTCCTGGGGTCCCACAGGTCCACGTGGCTCCCGTGAAACACGGGAATCCTGAGGCCCAGGAAAGTCGAGGGAACCCCCGCGGTAACACAGTCCCACGTGTGCACAGCCCAGAGGCCAGGGCTCCATTTTCCCAGACGTTGTAAACCTGAGCCAGCGCGCTCAGTCTCTCCGTTCTCCCTCCCCCTCGGAAAAGTGCCCCCAGCACTTGCCCTTGTGTGCTCAGGGCCGCGTGGAGGAGCACACGTGTGTACAGTGTATGGGCTGCTCGGCACTCCTCGCCTGTTTGGAGTGAGGACGCCTTCCCTTCCCGACAGCCTGTTCATTGGCTCTTCTGTGCTTGGGCAATAATTTCATCTTCCATAAGTCATTCCTCAAGAATCGCCAGTAGCTTTATAAATCTGGAAAGCCATAAAATCATCAACTTTTCTTAAACTTAAATTAAGTTCAGATCCTTCAGTTTCATATGAGTAATAGCAGAGATGAACGCGGGCCATGCTGTTCTGCACGGATTTATGGGCCTCTACCAGCCCCCAGAACTTTCTCCTACCCTCCGCCAGCGAGCTTCCAAGCAGGACTCACATTGCACAGAATTCCGGGCTCACAGATTCCTTTCCCACATGTGTCCTCCTTTCAACCAATCAAATGAGGAATGTGAAGGGTTTTTTTTGTTTGTTTTTGTTTTTATTTTTGCATTGATGGACAGATGCTAGTTAATATGAGAATGAAATGAATGCTGATAATTATGTTAAATGAACAGTAGAGGTATTAATAACACTGATGGATCACGTATTCAAATGTTCACTGAATTAATGAACATAAAAACTATCCTGGTGGATGGGTTAAATCACACATTCAGAGGCATGAGTGTTGACTTAATCCAGAGTTACAGTCAACGAAGGGAAGGAAGCCTATAATGGACCCTGAAAGCTGTTTGTGTCTGAGCCCGACAACCCGTGACTACGTTCCCTCACACGGCCAAAGGAGCTTTGCAGGTGTGATGAAGGCATGGACCTTCAGATGGGAGATGACCCTGGACCTTCCAAGTGGACTCAGCCCAAACACATGCATCTTTAAAAGTGAGATCCTTTCCCAGGTTAGTAATGACAAGGACGCGGGCACAGAGAAGGGACCGGAGAAAGGCCATGTTTCTGGCTGGGGAAACAGAGAAAGGGACCATGAGCCAGGAATGTGATGTTCCCCAGAGGCTGGAAAAGGCGAGGGAATGAATGCTAGCCTCAAGCCTTCAGGAAGAAGTGCATGCTTGCCCTTTGGATTTAACTCGCTGACACCTGTGGTGTTGGGCTTCTGACCTGTAAGCTAATAAAGGTATGTTGTTCAAGGCACCAAGTTCAGGGTCACCTGTTCCCGCTACAGGAGGAGACTCCGCTCGCACTCTCCTCACTGAGGAAAATAAAGCTCCCTAATGGCAGTCCTGTAAGGTGGACATGGGGTAACAGAGGTGGACACATCTGTCTAGCCGATTTGAAGGCCATGGATCAGGTGCTTACCCCACTGTCACTCTGTCACAACACCCTGGCTCTCAGCAGCCGCATTGTGCAAAAACTGCTTCTCTAAGTGTAGGCTATTGTGTGGATGGCATAGTTGTTATGGAATAACTTGATTATACGTACTCATTGTTTATTAGTGCTAATTATGCATCCTGATAATGAAATGCCAGCAGCAAATTACAGACCATGTCTTAAGTGGTGTCCTTGAACTTTGGCAAGCCTGGCTGAGGTCGTGTGTGTGGATGTCCCTAGCTCCCGGGGATCCAGTTGTTTGCACCCTGAAAGGACATTTATATTTAAGAGCACATGTTTAAGAATGGCGGGCCCTACAGATAGGGTGGAATGGGGCATGGGGTTAGCTACAAACTGAAGGGGTGAGTTGCTTCTTGGTTTATTAGCATGTTGGACTACCCACCTGATGGTTTTGAGCAATGTGCTGTCCTCAAAAAGGAGACTCAGGATTCTGTGCGCTGACACAGAGCCAGAGAGCCTATGTCGTTATCTGATCAAGGAACTAAGGCAGTGAGTTTCCGAAACGGCAGGTTTGTTCCAATCTGGGGACCGGGCAGCTGCCACACTTCACCAAGAGGTTAGCCTGGGCCACCCTAGACCCCACTCAGGCAAGAAGCCTGTTTGCCGTGAGGACGAGCAAGCTGCCGCCCCCCCTTGATCCCCCCACCTCCTATCCCCCCCTTCTCGTCCTTCTGCCCGACCATCCTGCCGCCCCGCCCTTTCAAGCCGCTGACCCTTAGCTGGCTTGAGAGCCTTCGCATCCATGAAGGAAGAAAACCATAGGTGGAGGGTGGTGGGAAGAAGCAATCATGGAGATGGGGTCCATTCAATAGAGTAGAGTGATGGGTGGTGGAAGTACGGGCACAACCAAGGGCACTTAGCAGAGGGGCAGGGCCCAGGAAGAGCCATTTCTTAGCTGTGGAGCTTGGACATGGGGCTGACAGGCCTGGGCTTGAGGTCTTTGGTAGTTGCTTTGGGTCACTGGCTCTCTTTCCACATCTATAAAACGGGCACAATGATCACTACCCGGAAGTACTACTATGCATATAGAACATACTGGTCAACTCTCCGACGTGCTGCCCCTTGAAACGCTCTCAGCATCAGTGCCCCCGCCCCTGCCCAGCGGTGGGGCAGGTAGGGGTATCGTGGGACGTGCTTGACTTAGCATCAGAGTCACTGGATAAAATTCCCCTACACTGTATCTCACTGTGTAATCTCAAGCACATCATTTAATTCTCGGATCCTCCCCTACCAAGAAGAAAGAATGTCCTGACTTATCTCCCTGTGGAGAGCCGTAGGGCTGGGTACCGACACCTGCATGCCTACTTCGAGCAGTTCCACTGAGTCATGCAGAGGCCTATGTCAGTGTCTGGGGACTACTGGTTGTGAGAGGCAGGTACATTCTGCCCTGGGGGTGATACCAGAACCTCACTTCTAGGCGCACTGAAGACGGGGCTAGCGTCCTCAGTGTTCTTGAGTCTGGACTCCGGCACTAGTAAGCACGCCGTCTGCCAGAAGGCTCTCCTAAGACCAGGGTTCCCTATCATCTACTCCCCCCGCCCCCCCGTGAGTTACAGACAGGACGCTCTGGGGTCCTCCAGGACACCCCCCCAGGGAGGGGCTGTATCCTCACCTTTGGTGTCCTTTCCACACTGAGCTTGGGGCCCCTGCTCATGTTCACGTTTTCCCTCCAGGTCACCTGTCACCGGACTTTCCCAGGGCACACTGGGCCCCGCTCCTAAGAAACAAACAGCCTCTCTTCACGCTTCAAAATAATAATCTCCAAAAGGGACGGAGGCTGCCCATCCACTGTCAGCTGTACATGACCTCAGGGCTGGTGTGCACCACTGAGAAGATGAATAACATCTGCTTTGGAAATCACGGTTGGTGGCAGACCCCGGAGCTCACATCAGACATATGGAGTGCTTTGTATGCATGATGTGCGGGCACACCGTACACAGCCACGGCCGGCCTCACGGAGGAGCGGGAAGGGCGCACGGACAGCACGCCCCTCCCGCTGTGGGATGAGCAGGCGCCGACCCCTTCCTTCCGGGGACTACACCTCCGTTTACCGAGGTCAGCCTGCAGGGCTGGGAACGTCATTCATTCCCCTTCCACTTAAAGACGAGCCGCAGATCCCGGAGATGAAAACACTCCGCTGACCTGAGACGGACAGTTGGCGCTGAAGCCAGGATTCCCGCCCCCGGAGGGAGCATTCCAAGCAGGACTCTGACAAGCCGCCCAGCCTGTTTCCAGCCTGTTTCCAATTGTGGGCCACGGAGCATGTTCAGAAGCAGAGAGCTTACAGAGCATCCATGGGGAGACAGGACCCCTCAGTTGATTTATTTCATCGTCTTCCTTTACTCAGCTGAGCCCATTGCAGGGAGCGGAGGGGGTGACCCGAGCTGCGCTTTCATCCTCGCGGCAGGACCCATGTTTGCTTCCTGACTGTCATAAATTGTGGGTCAAGGGCTCCCGCAGGACCCCAGAAGGGCCAGCTCCTGGAACCCTAAGACAGTGGAAATGAATGACTGCATTTTAAAAACGTTTGTCTGAGGGTTTCTTTCTTTCTTTCTCCCTCTCTCTCTCTTTTCTTTTTCTGTTCAGGGTTAGAAATGTGGCACCTGCCTTCAGTTTTCAAGTAGGTTTCTGTGAACAAAAAAAAAAAAAGAAAAGAAAAGTAAAGAAAAAGGGAAAGAGAGGGTCAAAAACAATGAGCACGTGCACAATTTCTAAATGTTTCCAAGACGAAAAGGGTAGCTCAGACAACTTGTGGAGACGAGTGTGGAAAGACAGGCACGGTCTGCGACTTCCCCGCAGCAGATGAGAGAAGGACCCCGAGGCCGCCTGCGCTGGACCAGGACCTTCTCCTGCGGTGCCCGCATGTCAGAGGGCCCTGCTCTGCCTTCACCTGTCTCACGCTGCAGACCATCTCTCAATCTCTACGAGACGTGGAATGGGAGGATTTAAAGAGAGGGTGTTAAAACCAGATTGCACAAATCACCTAGGGTCGGTACCATTGGCAGATGTGTGTTTTCGCTGGCCAAGCGAGATGGGTACCAGCTTCCAAGGGGAATAAAGAGGGCAAATGAAGGGATGCTCTAGGCACCTGCCCTGCCCCAAGGGTTCTGCCAGGGCCAACCACAGGATGCCCTTGATGGGAGGCAGGAAGGTGGCTCAGAGCATGAATGGTAACCATGCAGGGGCTGGGTCTCGCGTTCATTCATGTCCGAGACGTGCACGGCGTCCCCTCTGTATCGGTCACGGAGGCTGGAGAACAGATACCCGAGACCCCTGCCCTACAGACTTGACCCTCGGCTGAGGAACACTGACGGAAATCCAGTAAGGGTGCCCGCCAATCAAAGGGCTGCAGGGAGAGTGAGCGGTTCTGAAGGCAACAAGCTAGGAAGCTGGTGGACACCTTCCGTGGGGTGACTGATCGGGAAGGGCTCTCTGAAAAAGCAGCATTTAATTTGAGACATAAAAGAAAAAGAAGGCCACACAGGCAAGAAGAGGGGAGAAGTTTTCAAGGAGAAAATAATTTAAAAAAAGACGCTTGCCCACGCCTCCTGCACAGTCCTAAGCCAGAGCAGGAGGTCAGGCTACCCCAGCAGGTGGGGTGAGGGGGCTGAGTTGTGGGGAGCCTTATACAACATGGTTAGGAGGTCACATTTCATCTGAACGCTCTGGGCAATAACTGCAGTGCTTTAAGCAGGGGAACGTCACATCCCAGGGGCCAGCCATGGCAATCTGCCACTCATTTTTATAAATAAAGTTTTATTGGCACACTTCATTGTTTACAAAACATCCGAGGCTGGTCTGGGCACTACAGAGGCTGATGTGAATTGTGACAGAGAGCCTATGGCCTCAGAGCCAAAGATATTTACCTTCTGGTCCTTTACAGAAAAAGGCTATATTACGGGACCCATGCCGAACGCAAATTCTTTGAGAATAGTTTTTTCCCCTCAGAAAGAGAAAGAGAGAGAGAGAGATTTATTGTTCCACTTACTTACGTATTTATTGGTTGACTTTTGTAAGTGCCCTGACTAGGGATTGAACCCACAACCTTGATGTGTAAGATTGATGCTCTTATTCAACAGAGATACCAGGCCAGGGCTTGAGCGTTCGTTTTCTCACCTATAAAGACATTGATACACTTGAAACAGGTGAATTTTTTTTTAGCATATGTAAATTGTATCTTAATAAAGCTGTTAAAAAAAAGATGTCAATTGTCTGGGCTTATTAATGCTATACAACGAGTTAAAGGGATATTGAGTGACCACATAGCAGATTGGCATCTAGATGGAAATCAATGACATTTCTTTTGCTCATACTACCACTCACAGCCTGCAGCGATCTTCTTCAATAATCCACACATAATAGTTCAGAGAAGTGCGGTCTCAAGCTCGAGGATGCACACGGCACAGGTCTCTGAGGCCCCCATGCTCCTTCCTGCACACGGCCCTGCTTTGAGATTACTGAGACTTGCACTGTAGTTAGACTGAAAGGTGGGAGTGCCCTGGAGGGACCAGAGGCAGTTTTGGTGAGCGGGAGGGAATTCATGTAGCGTCTTCCTCTCCCCCGTTTGGTTTCAGGCTGTGTGAATTCTCCCTGCCCGGGTGTTTCACTTTGAGCTGTGCATCCTGCATGAAGCCTGGCCCGAGTCCTGCTTCGTCGGGGCTGAAACTCTCAGAAACTGCTGAGCCGAACCCAGTGGCTGGCCTCATCAAAGGTGCTGGCCAGGGCTCCCAGACCTGGGTCAGAGGGCAGCCAGCCCGCAGTTTCTTTCAGGGCGGAACACAATCAGCTCATCTTGTTTCAAGTTTCGGCTCACCTCCTTCTGGGTTTCGCTCTTTAGCAGTTCACACAAAAGCTCTCTCCCTGCCTGGGCGAGCTGGTCTCCCTCCGCTGGAAAATGCTGTCTGAGAGCTTAGTGAATCTGGGGGGCTGGCTCCAGGTTGGCAGAGGGAGAGAGGCCAGACCTGGGTCTGTGAGCCAGGAAACTGGGTGCTGCGTCAGGCTCTGCCCCTGAGGAGGGGCGTGGGCCTCCCCGAGCAGAGCCGTCTCTGCGAGCCTCAGTTTACCCCTTTCCAAAGTAAGGGGTTGGTTATGACCTGTAAGGTATTTGGATCTCTGCTACACTACGAGGCCTGCTCCAAGGCCCCCCCCCCTTGACTGGCTAACTCCTACCTTCACGTTGAGAGTCCGCGGGGACACCCACTCCCTCTGAGACTTCCCTGGCCACCCTCATGTCTCCCAATGTTAGGGGTTTCTTCTCTGTTCCCCGCCCAAGGTCCTCTCCTCCTCGCCCCTGCCCACCCTCCCTTCCTTCCTCCCTCCTTTCTCTTCTCCATCCCTTCTTCCCTCCTCCCTTCCTCTCTCTGCCTTCTCTCCCCCTCTGCCTTTCCTATGACTACATCTTTAAAGATGACTAGAGCTTCGAGTCTAAGTTTTTACTCTTTCCATCCATCTCTAAGACCAGAAACAGATTTTGCAATGGGGCTAGCGTCCCTCTCTCATTTTACAGTAGAGGAAACAGAACTCACACAGACTGCAGGGAGGTTTCAGGCTGTGGAGGAAGTTGGTGGCAGAGCAGGGACAAGAACCCATCTCCGCGGCCTCCAGGAGCAGAGCAGCCAGACCTCCCTGGGACACCCCGTGCTCCGCACCCCTCCCATCATAGCGCCTCTCATTTGAGCCCTGCTAGTACATGAAAGCACAAGCAACGGGCTTCATTAATACGTATTCCACCTTAGATAGATTAACAGCACATTTCTTTGTGGCAGGCTGGCAAGCTTCCCAAACATCTGGTCACCGCTGGCCAGGTGAGCAAGGCCCTCCCACCCCTCTCGGAGCACCAGTGGGACCACTCACAACGGAGCCCTGGGGCTCCCCAGGGACAGACACTACCTGACGCGCTGTCTGCCAGGCTCGCTCCCCTTCCACCACACCTGCTTTCCGAGCTGAGCTGCCACTCAGTCCCAGACCGGTGAAGCCTAGGGATCAAAGACAAGGAGAGAGCAGGCTGCAGGGGCTGGGAGGAGGTGACACGGTATCTGGGAGAAGGGGCTCAGCGACAGGGAAGGAGAAAGATGGAGCTCCACACACTGTGCTATTTGGGGGAGTCCCGCTGCTGCTGTTTCTGGGGCTGAGACGCCACTGCGGGGCTCCAAGTGCCCTCCCTGCCTGAGGCTGCTTGGCCCACCGGGATCTGGACAATGCGTTGACTTAATCTCCCTGACCTCTTCTGGCTGGGGGCATTCTAAGCAGCCACGAAACCACGTCCTGAAGTGGACAGTCAGTCCAGGGGGTGGGTTCTGATCCAAATGCCTTACTGTTCATAGGCAGATCACTCTACCCCACACTAGGACTCCTGGGCACTGTGTCAGGGACTGGCTTCTGAAAGAAAGCATAAAAGGTACCTGTTTCTTTTCTTCTAGCTGGTTATTATTCAACTAGAGAGGAATGGAGGGAAGATGTAATAGAAAGAAGCGTTTTTTAAAAAATATTTATAAAGAAATAAGCAAAGGAAGAAGAGAAAAGGCAAGAGAGAGAAAGAGAGGAGGGAAGAGAAAGAGGGAATAAGAGAGGAAAGAAAGAAAGGAGAGATGGTGAGAGGGAGGGAGGAAGGGAGGGAGAAGAAGAGGAAGGGGAGAAGCTCTGGAGACGGAGGGGGTTGGTGACAGAGAAAGAACATCTAGGAGAGACAGGGGGATGAGCCATGAAGTCGTATTGTGCCGTGGGTTTCTGAGTGGACCCTCAACACGAGGGTAGCAGTTAGCCGGCAAAGAAGGAAGAGGTCACCCAGACCAAGCCGAGTGAGTGAATTGGTGCAATGAGAAACTAAATGAAAAACACTCACTACAGAGCTACAAAACGTTAACTGCACGTGTGACCACACTCTCAGACAAGAGGGGTCCCTTGGACATGGTGGCCCCTCAGTTTAATTGTAATTGTTTTCTATGGTTTAAAGTCAATGATTCGCCTACACATTGAGTATATACTCCAGGGAGAGCGTTGGGGCAGAAGTTGAGGACTGTGAAGATGTTAAATAAAGACCACCTGTGGAAGTCACCTGTCCCTATCTACCCAACAGCTACCTGGCCACGCTGCTTTTGCTAACAAACACTAATGCTATTTGAGACAACAGAGTACCCAGTCTCAGATGATGACTCATGATTGGGAATAGGACAGTTGGGTCAGTCAGTTTTGCTTTGCCAAAGACACGGTGTGGTCATGTGATACAGTTCTAGACAATGGGATTGATGGGAGGACACTTGCTGGGGGACCTCGTCACAGCGGCATGAACAGAACTCTCCAGCAGTCCCCAATTTCCAATAGTACCCAAGGATCTATCAACTGCTGGGCCATTAAACAACAAACAACAGCAGCAAAACCACCAAATTCTACATCTGAAGCCAAAATATATGTCTCACAGGGACAGGGGGCCACTCTTAGCTGTGAGGCTGTCGGCTAATCCCTTAGCTCACCAACCTCTCTTACTTCTCTTTTTTCTTTTTTTGGCAGAATTGAGGCAAAAGTATTCCAGTCTCCATGGCTGATTCTGAGAAATGGTTGGGTCATTGAATATGAAAGTACGTGTGTAAACTCAAACAGCGTTTTCCAAAACTGCCAATTCTTAATAATATTAAGGTGATAGTTTCTCGACTAGTCAATATAAGCATTATAAGTAGTGTCTATGCTTTTCTCAGTTAATTACACTTTCCTTATATTTATGACCATTACACTAAAATGGGATAGTATCAAACCCCAGTGTTATCTAGTGGCTTTTCAATTAATTTGAAATATTCATTATTTGAATAATAATTTGAAACACTTATTTTCACAATACTTAGGGAAGGTAGTTGGAAAGTGAAATCTTTTTTCTAAAAATTATTTTATTCATTTTATTAATTTTATATTATTCTGTGCCATGTGATAATTATATTTATCCAGTAATATCTTCATTAGAGATAAAATCAATGAATAAAATCAAACATTATTTTTAAGAAATAAAACTGGAATTACTAAATTGTTAGAAAAACATATGTCTACCTGACTCAAGGACTCTTTGGGTTAACTAAGATGTTGTCACCAGTTGGCAGAAGTTCCCAATACAAGTGCTTGATGGAATGATCTCCAAAGTCCCTTGTCATCTATTTTATTTTTTTCTTGCCATTTATTTTAATATCCTCTTCTAACAAAATTAAGGAAGTAGTACATGCCCAATTAATTATGTGTTCAAATTGATTGAGCACCACCTAGGTCCTCAACTGAGTTAGAATAATTTGCCATGTATTTAGGTAAGAAATATTACTGGAGTACTTACCACACAGACATGGGATGAACACACAGAACATAACAGAGGGCAGAGAATGCCGGCTGGATGGTATGACACCAAGGGGAAGTACAGCCTATGATGGCACATGCTCTAAACACCCGTCCCTGGTCCTTTCGGCCATCCTAAACTATGCTGGCACAGGAAAGAAAGTCTTACATCACATCAGAGCCCAAAGAAACCTCCTTCATTCTTTGGAGTCCCTTGTACTCTTTTCCCTTTCTTGATGGGGGGGGGAGCACTCCATTTTACTGCTTCTTTTCAAAACATCCTCTCTATTCTCAGTTTTCCTATGCCCCTGTTTCACATCCAGCCTTCCAGACAACCTCAAGCTTGTTAAGAGCAGAAGTCTGTGTCTCCTACCAGCCACCAGCTCCCTGTGGTCAGGAAGGGATGAGATTAGCCCTGTGGCTGGTGCACTGTCTTACCTCTCTCTGCCCTACACTCTGTGCTGTCCCAGCCACAGAACCCCTTCCTGTCCTTTGTGTTCTTTTCTAACTCTAAGTCTCCCACGGTGTTTCTGTCGAAGTTTACATGTGATTGAAACCACAATCTCCCATATTTTAGCCAACTGGCAACTCACCTGCCAATTTTTGAGCAAGTTGATTTTTAGCCTCACGTTTCCAGATTAGCTACTTCTTTGTGTGTCTTTGTACAGTAGATGTGTAGAGGAAACCATGCTAACCAAAAGGCATCATCAGAAATGGTTATGCAATTGGAGAATGTTGGAGTCCCCAAACATTACCTATATTCTTCTTTTGGGAGTCTCCTCTCAGAGCCTTTATTCATTGCCATAAACCAACACAGTGCAGGGACCTGCAGAAACTCTGAGGATGCAGGCTCCTATGACTCTGGCTTGATGCTCATCAAAGAAAAACAATGAACAGCAACTTGTTACCCACCTGACACAGGAGTCTCCAAAGATATCTAATGACATAAGTGGGAAAGTCGTGGAGACATAATTAAGAGTTGACAGGGCATGGGTGGGCTAAGGTGGGGCAAGTGAAAGTTCATGGTTTGCAGAGCCTGGGTCTAATGCAAACAATCTGGAAAGATTCACAGCCATTTAAGATCAAGTATCATGTCTTTCCTTTTCAATGGCTGAGCAATTGGGGACCATGGAGAAAGAAAAGAATTCCATTCTTGCATTGCCATTTTTTTTGTTGTTTTGTTCATTTGTTCAGTGGATGGAGAGTGGGAAAGAGGCAACTGACTTTATCCATCATTTTTTTAAACATATTTTTATATCATAATTAGATTATATTTCAGACCTAACAAGTTATGGGGAAGAGAAATATTTCAGGTACCATGCACATCACTATGCAACATTTTTGTTTTGTAAATTCTTGTTCAAAACGTATTCCTCATTTTGCATTATGCATGCTTTTGTAGGACACCACAAATCATTTATGGAAGGAGTCAGGAAAAAAAATTTTTAAAACAAGTAAATAAATAACTGTAAGATCTTCAGTAATGCTCTTGAGAACACTAAGATATTGTCTCTTCATTATCTAGATAAGGAAAGCAGTGCTCAAGAGAAGTGGCTGCCCACAGGTCGTGGTGAGAGTGAGCTTTGCTCTGAGGATGGCTCACACTGAAGTTCGTTCTGTCCCCAGTGCCCCACGCTTCCTGGGGGTGTTCTTATCTCCCCAAGACCCATGGCAATTCTTAATTTCACTGCTATGTGAGACTTTTAGAGTAGAGTAGGAGATACAAGTAAACCACAACCCTTTGGCAAATTAAATACTCAATAATAGCAATTCCCTGGGTAATGAACAAGATAGGTTCCATAGGTTTGTTCTTGAGTTGAATTTGTATGTAAGTTGGAACAGGTACCTTTACTTATTAAATGCAACTTAGACAGGTGTTTGTATTACTGTAGTATTTACTTTTACCATTCTGTGCATATAAACACCTCTACATTTTTAAACCTACAGAACCTCATTTGTAATCCAGAAATTGCTTGTAGTAGGAAAAACATATACTGATCTTTGATCCTGGTTTGTGACACAGAGCTTCTGAAACTTTTGGAACTTCTCAGCAATTAGAGTGTCTTATATTCTAGTGGGTTGGCTCTGGGTGGGCTCCCGGGTAGCTTCTGGGTGGGGCTGAATCATGGGAAAGACCAAGCCATGATTAGAAGTTTAGAATTTTCAGCACCACCCCCAACTTCCAGGGAGGAGCAAGGGGCTGGAAATGGAGGAAATTATTGATCGTGCCTACGTGATGAAGTCTCCATTATATTCCAGCAGCATGATGTTCTGGGCGCTTCCAAGCTGGCAATCACATGCACACCCGAGAGATGGTGCACCTCAAATCCAAGGGACCCACTCCCCCCTGACCTCGGGGCTCTCTCAGGCCTCACCTTATATATCTCTCCATCACACTCTTCACCTGCATCCTTTATCATATCTTTTAATACACTGGAAAATATAAACATTTCCTAAGTATTCTGAGTTGTTCTATCCAATAAGTGAACCTAAGGAGGGGATCGTGGGGCCCTCCCCTTCTAACCCAGTCGGACAGAAGTTGTGGATGGTCTGCGGACCTACTACTTGCCATGGGCATCAGGTGGAGGGACCAGTCTTGTGGGACTGAGCCCTTAACCTGTGAGGCCTGGTGTTATTTCCGGGTAGATTATGTCAGAATCAAGTTAAACCGTAGAATACCCAGCTGGTGGGACAGAATCGCTTGGTGTTGGAAACCGCCCCCACACAGCTGGTGTCAGGAGTGCTGTGAATGTGGCAGTCTTGTGATGGTTAAGGAAACACACAGGACAAAGAGGACCGGGTTGTCCTCTACACTAAGTACATAGATTTTTCTAAAATACTCAGTGTGCCATACTGATGTTTTTCATTTATTTTATTCATTCAACAAATCTTTATTGAGTTCCTAATATCTCAAAATGAGCATATCTTAGAGCCAATTAAAATTGGCAGTTGGAAAATTTAAGAGATATTTAACCAAATTTCAACATCGGAGACATTTGATTCCATACATAGTAAGGGGCATTGCCCAAGAAAGTCAATCATGTCAATTTTCTGAATTTTCCCAGTGGTCTTGGCATCACATCAAACCTCGTTATTATTCTGCGTACTTGTTCAGCCTTTAAGCACATGTCTGACTGATATCAATTCAATAAAATTTGTTTCCTCTTTCCTGGTATAGGGTGATGTTATTGAAAAAAGAAATAGTTGAATTGTTAGCAGACTCTGTTCCTGGGGCGAGTTCAAACACTGACCAGCCTCGTGCCTTTGATTAAATCACCACATATCTCTGAGATTCTGGACAGTCATCTTTAAAAGGGAATAATAATAATAAATAATAGTAATAATAATGACAAGAAAGAAGAAGAAGAGGAAGAAGAAGAAGGAGGAGGAGGAGGAGGAGGAGGAGGAGGAGGAGGAGGAGGAGAAGAAGAAGAAGAAGAAGAAGAAGAAGAAGAAGAAGAAGAAGAAGAAGAAGAAGAAGAAAGGAAAGAGGAAGAGGAAGAAGAGCTCTTACACATTGCTTTGAGGAGTAACTAAGATTCTGCCATTGAAAGAGCCAGGCTCTCCATAAGTTAGGCAAAAGCAAAGCCCAGATTTGTTGCATTGATTAAATATACTAGCAAATGTGAGAAAAAAAAATTCAACGCGTGTTAAAAATTTGCTTCTTATATTTACTTTTTATCATAACTATTTCTGTCTATGCAACAAGCTAGTTATCTATCACCCTTCTTGTTCCAGAAATAATTTAATGTGGTCGATTTAATATTATTATCTTGTTTTATGATTCATTTTCTAGTCAACCCTATGCAGACACATTATTTTCTAGAAATAATAATTATAGTCATTTCAATATAACATACAGTATACACGTGTTGTTGATATTCTTCTAAGGGGCTGTCATCTACCTGTAGGTTTAATTGCTGCTGCCTACATGAATTTATAAGGCTGCACACTGTACAGTGGAACTCTATGCATTCACAGACTCATATTTCAAAGGATCCAGTATGGTGAGAAAGTCTACATTTAAAAAACACACACACATCATCAAGAGTTAATATACTACCTTTGCACCAAAAATTCCATCACGTTCCTATATATAAAAATTTCTGTGTTCAAGGTAGACTTTTCGCGTTAATTTCCACTCAAAGGGAATCAATGGAGCGAGAATGACCAGGCCAGTAGCTTGAAAAAATGTGAGTTGTGGTGCTGGAAGGAATCTTATACTTAATCTTGTCTCATTTTACTATCAAAGCAAGGCGGCCTTTGATCACACTCTTGGAAGGAGGAGCTCTAGACCCCACTCAACTGCTCAAAGTGACAGGGAGCTTGTCACTTGACAAAGATGATCAGTCTGTGCTGAAGCAACGCCGACCGTTAGAAACTGTCCAGCTGTGACCTAGAAAGCACGCGAGGGCGGTCAGGAAGAGCCGTGCTTTAACGGGCCCCTATCACTTCACTGGTCGCGTCAGCGTTGACAAGTACTTTTATGATGGGGGCCACAACATTCTCACCTGTAAAGTGGGGAGAGGTACCCAGTAAACACACTGCCATCACCTTCTTTTGAGTTGAGATCTTGCTAGTTGGCAACACTTACAGATTGTTCCAGAAATAATTTAATGGAGTTCTTCCTTCTTTTTGTGGTGATGTTTGTTGACGCAGAGATGCTGTTGCCTACCCCACCCTTACACGGGGCACATGCTGCTCATTGTCCCAGTCCCCCCACACAAGCCGTGAGTGCACTCCTCATAGGATCTGACTGCCATAGGCACTGAGGTTTGTGACCTCTAATTTTATGTGTGAGGCAGCTGACAAGTCCCTCTCTGCATCGCTTCTTCGAGCTCTGACTGAGACCTCTCCCTGGCAAGGAAACCATCCTGGGTGCCTCTCCTCACTGACAAAAGTGTACTTGTCAACCAACCTCGGCATCTGGGGAATGACTGGCTCCCCATGCTGTGCCTTCTATGGTAGCTTCTGAGGATGCCCACCCTGTCCCTTGGCGTCTGAAAGGTCAACACAGCATTTCCTAGGCTGGTCCTTAGGGAAAGTTCACAAGCCCCTGGCTTTATAGAATCTGGCTGACTAAGTGTTATCAATTCATAATGAAATTTACACTCGCCTCCTCTCTCTGGTCCCATGAAACACGACGGAACATTCTGTCATTTGTCCTCAAGCGCCAGGATGGCGCCTGTGTGTGGCTGATGGTACTGGCATTCACATGTGGGCCAAGGGGGCGCTCAGGGAGCCTGCTTTGCTCGATGTGAGAGGCATCTTTCTGCTATAATACTTTATAAGTGGCAGAGGGGGGCGACACAGCTGGAATTTAAAAGAAGCTCAAATCTACAGTCTTCTGACCTTATTAATACCCCTCCCCCAGAGAGATCCAAGCAAAATAATAACCAGCTTTTTCTTTGATCTTCCACAAGCTTTATAAAACATAGGTTCTAGAACTTGATCTCAATCATTAGCCCAAAACTAGTTTCCTAAGAGCTATTTTGCATAACTTAAAGGTCATTGTGGTCATCAGACAAAAGGCTGAATCCTATTTCTTTCTACTGGACAAGTATGTGTTCAACAACTTTGTGTGTGTGTGTGCCAGGAACATCCCAAGCCCTGAGAGGACGGTGATGAACAAGATGCAGTTACTCGCTCACTCCTCTTAATGATGGAAACTGGGGAAGTGAAATTTGAGCTGAAACATTCCAGTGACGGAACATTACGCCAGGTTGGCATGCGCAGTATGGCCGTGGGACCCGCTGGTGCTCTGCCAGCATGAAGACCCATACGGCCTCAGGGTCCTGCTCTAGCAGCGCTCTGAGCATCCTCAGATGGGGGCCAGGCAGCGAGCAGCACAGCGTCCGGCCTTCTCAACCCCCCACCAATGGCAACAGTAAGAGTTAGAGAGTTCAGAACGGTCGGTTGGATGGCTGTGGTTGGAACCACCCAGTCTTCATTGACATCTTCCCGGGATGCACTTCTGGAACGGAGGAAGGAAAGAAAAAGATGCCGGCACTCACACTTCCAAAGGAAGAAACGTGTCAGTTGTACCCACTTATGTCATCTTTGCTTAGTGACAGCCAGGACACCCACTGCTCGTGGCCCAAACCCCAGAAGGAGAGACATGCTGCAGCTGCCCACACCCTCAAGGACAGCATGAGAGATGGGTCAGCAGGCCCATCCCCACAGCTCAGACGCTGATGAACAATGGAAGGTGTAAGTCAGGTACAATGAGCCAATGCCCACTCCTTCTTCCAGACTAGGACATCCTTGAGGTCAGGGGTGGCCAAGACTTAATCAACTCAATATCAGCAATATGGTACTGAGTTGGCTATAGGGTCCAGCATAAAGCAGAACTTTGAGAGACATAAAACAACCAAAAATCTTGTGATTGCTGTGTTGAATTGAACCTGACACGTGGTAAATAAAGAAATAGACCAGAGACAAATCCAGAAGGGACATTTTATTTATAAATAATAACTTTGTTATTTCAAGGAAATCGATGCATGTACATTATCAAAACTCTAAGTGATGTCAAAACTTCATCGAAGAAGGAGAATAAACATACAAAATAAACCCAAAATTCAAATACATGCAAATCCTCATCCTTTAGAGATATCCACATTAATATTGTATGAGCAGAAATTGAGGACACGCGAACAGGTTGCGGAGAGTAGAACCGACAGGCATGGCCCCTGACATGCAAGTGCCCCACTAGCCCATTAGAATTCTCAAAGGACACACGAGCAATGCCAAGATGGCTGTCCAAGGCTGGCAGAGGCTACTCAGTTTCCAAGTTGGCTAAAAACATCTATGTCTGTCATTTGGTTCCTGGGGACACACTGAGGGTCAAAGTGTCTTTCTAATCACAATTGGGCTAAAACAGTGTCTCTTCACCTGGGTTCTATCGAACCCCAGGGGTTTGATGAGTCGGTCTCAGGGGTTCGGAGAAGCCTCTGCCGCGGAGGCCAGAATAAAGTAATACCGTAATTTGTTGTGAGTTCATGCACTTTGTTGGTTTTGTTCTTTGAGCAAGGTGATGTTCATGCACGGCTCATTTTGTGCACCAGTAAAAAAACATATACCTATGTCTTGAATTTGGGGGAAAAATTATATTTTATTTATCACTAAAGAAGGGTTCGGTGAATGCGTATATGAAACTGGTGGGTTTGGTACCTCAAAAAAGGTTAAGAACCACTGGTCTAAAAGCTAACTGCAACGAGGATGTTGAGAAACTGAGGGATGAGGGTATTTCTACAGGAATCATTGGGAATCGTGAGGAAAGCCCTCTGTGCTGGAAGGACTTCCTGGTATCTGGTGGTCCTAGATGGTGAAACTGGCAGACATGCCAGAGGGTTCAATAAATAGGAAGAAAAGGAAGTCCCAGTCTGAGATTGAATTCAGCACTGAAGCCTCTTGTTTGAAGAATCACAGGAAGTCCGAGCTCGCCATACAGGGTGTAATTCTTCAATTCCCCCAAACACCAGGAAAGATCAATTCCCTGGGAATTTCTTTCACTGTCATGTAGAAGTCAACAAAAAGTCCTTAGAGAGCTCCTCTTAAAGACCTACTTATCTACCTGACACACCTCTCTGACCCAGGCATGAGTGAATGCAGAGAACAAGGAATCCACTCATTGAAGGACACCAGGTGTCCGCTGCCATGTTTTCAAGAGTCCTGGACGCGCTCCAAACCCTTGAACGAGTGACCGAAGGCTAAGACAGTCTACAGAACCACTTCAGACCCCCGTGGTGCACACCACTGCTCTGAGGGAAGGGACAGAGCGGGGAAGGAGCACTTTACGCTATCACAAAGCTGAGAGAAGTCTACAATGTGTGTTTTTTTACATTTACAACTTTGCAAATTTTATAGAGAATATTTGAAGGGAATAATATACCGCTCACAAAAATTAGGGACATTTTAAAATGAATATGAAGCGATAAAATAGAAGCATTTGATTTTTTTTTTTAATTAAACAAGAATATCAGAAAAGCAAACGACAAGTCAAAGAAAGTTGTTCAGTTATGCAAATGAGATGCAAAACTGATTTTTATTTCATTGGTGAAAATGTACTAGACAAAAGGCTTAAAGTACAGTACATATTACCTATGCATATAGGTAAAAATGAGAAAATAGTTCTTTTTTTCTTAATAAGGAAACCTTTGACATTTGATTTCTTGGTACCACGCAGAGAACATTTTAAAAACAATATCTTAACACTTGGATTTTTATCTGAAAACCTCATAGGTTAGAAGCCTATGAAAACAGAGGACTGAATTTGCCACCTCAGTGTTCTGGAGCTAACATTATGTGGCTTTCTGTTCTATTTGTTGAATTCCATTTATTTGATGTGGCATTATAGAAGTACACAGATTATATGAGGGGTAGTCATAATTTCATTAACCCTCTGAGTAGAGAATTGTTCTCATGCTCGCTGACCTCCGGAAGTAAGTTTTTTTTTTTAAATGGAATTAGTTTCAGTTCTAGTTTTATTAATTTAAAATCATGTTTGTTTGCCTGACCTGTGGTGGTGCAGTGGATAAAGTGTCGACCTGGGAACACTGAGGTCGCCAGTTCAAAACCCTGCACTGGTCCGGTCAAGGCACATATGGGAGTTGATGCTTCCAGCTCCTCCCCCCTTTCTCTCTTTCTCTCTCTCTCTCTCTCTCTCTCTCTCTCTCTCTCTCTCTCTCTCTGTGTCTCCTCTCTAAAATGAATAAAATAAAAATAAAATAAATTAAAATCATGTTTGTTTGATAACCAATTTATGGAAACAAGAAAAACATACATTTGTCTTTTTTTTTTTTAATGTTGCCTTACACTTTGAGCTCCAGCTTAAAGTTTAAAGATCATACCTGTACGATCGTACTCCTGGATGGTCAGGATGCACGAGGACGTACATTGACGTTCATACTACTCAAAGGGTTGATGAACTACAAATCCAGCCCCGCCAGGGTAGCTGAGTTGGTTAGCGTGTCATCCCAATGTGACAAGATTAGGGGTTGGACCCCCGGTCAGGGCACGCACAAGAATGAACCAATGAAAGCCTAAATAAGCGAAGCAACAAGTCAGTCTCTCTCTCTAAATCAATAGATTTAAAATAATAATGAAATGGAATCCATTGTGACGTACTAAACAAATCATAGAAGGATAGTTCGACCGAAGAGGCATCCAACACTGTTGGAGGAGAAGGGCACGCAAGAGCTGTGTGAGTTGGAAATACACAGGGTTTCCTCCCCGTTGTGTGCCATAAACCAGTGTCCGAAGAAGGGATGTCTCAGCCGGGTCTTAACGTTCAGGATCTTTTGCTTAACGTGCAAAAGAATGACACGGAAACCGGGGACACAGGGGGTAGCAATCAAACTCAGTACGGGAAACAGAGGCCCTTGCAATGCATCACGTGGCTTGGATTAGCGGAGGGGGTAGGCAAGCACGGGCATCCTCGAGGCCCGGGCAGCCCACGCGCCCTTCCTCTGCAGAGAGCAGGAACTCCTGGAGCACCTGCAGCAGAGAACTGGCGTGCTCAGAGACATCCTTTAGGAAGGTGCACTGACGGCGGTGTGAGGGCGCCACAAGAGCCAGTCTGGATACAGCGCAAGAGCCAGAGGGCTGTCACCACGGGACAGGGGGACAGGAGGAGTGCTTTCCACGGTCCTTGCCAGTGAAAACTCCAGTGCAGTTGGATGCCCGACTCCTGATCCCTGGACACCCAGGGGAGAAACAGGTGTATCTGTGTGGTACGTTTCTCCCGATTTTCCTGACAGGAACCTTATCCCCTCTCCCGAAAGAGACAAGGTGCCAGTCCAACGCGGAATGCCAAACTGAGCTGCTCTCTCGGCCCCTGGGAGATGCTTCAGTTCCCAAACCATGGCTGAGGCTCCCAGCTGAAGGTTGAAGGCCCTTGATTGTGTGTCCTGGTTTGGAGCACAGGCTGTACAGCTAGGGAGAGAGACCGAGCCTCGCCCTGCTAGTTAGCAGCCATAGGGCCCTCGCTAAGCCTCAGTTTCCCTGTTCCAGCATGGGCGGGGGTGACAGCACCTGCCTTGTCTGGCCCTCCAGGCGCTGTCTCTGAGCACGCCCAGCGGGGTGAACACAGAGCCCGAGCCGCTTACGGCCACAGGATCACAGTTTCTCATATGCTCTTCTGAGTGCTCTAAGCCTCTGAAAGACTGAATTCTGTAACCTACTTGGCTGTAACAAGTGACCCAAGCTGAACTCATCTGGCGGCAAGCGTTGACCTGGACTGACACGAGGTTATTTACAGTCTTTATTTATCCTCTTTTCTGCTCACAGTCGTGCATTTTCCTGCAGAAATATTCATGTGCTTAATTGTAGGGTGCTTCCCCTGGCCCCACCGGGCATGTTAAATAATAATACTGAGCATGCAACAGATTACCGTTCCAAGTCTGAAACATGCTCCATGCCGAAGTGCACGTGGCCCCACCGGTTTGAATAAGGGGTCATGGACGCCTACTGCAAAATGCGCTTGTTTTCAAGGAGTGGGTTGATGGCGTCCACGCTTTGATGGAGAGAGGGAACTGTCGACATTGAGCACACAGTGCTGGACTCTTCAGAAGTTTACATCAGTTAGAAGTGAGCTCCTGAAACGTCTATGGGTGCTGACGAAGGCAGGGTGTGAAGCCCACCGCCCACCTGAGAAGTTTCATTTTCACTCATCTGCCTCTGTATTCAGGCCCACGTCTGCTGTCCTGCTGGCTGAGACTCAAAGATTGCCTTTCCAGAGATGTGATCCACAAGGTGGAGAGGCTGGTCTGAGACAGGTCCGTCTATTTTGGCATCTTCTACCCCAATGGAGAGTCTTTAGGCCAGAAACCCATAGGCCAGGGGTTGGGAACCTTTTTGGCTGAGAGAGCCATAAATGCCACATATTTTAAAATGTAATTTCGTGAGAGCCATACAATATGTTTAACACTAAACACAAGTAAATGTGTGCATTTTATGTAAGACCAACACTTTTAAAGTACAATAAGTCTCTGAATTCTTTTTAATAACGTTGTTATGCTGTTGCTAACCAATGATGAATAAAGTACTTCTTACCATTAATGTGACTTCTGGTGCTGCATGATTTTGCTGATGGCTTTGTAGTCTGGTTGATATGTGGTGAGGTTAAGCTTCATGCTGGCATTGAGACTTCCATCCCTTAAACGTGATCGTAGGTTGGTCTTAACGTTCTTTAGATGTGAGAAAGACTGCTCACATGCATACGTAGAGCCATACATTGTCAGTACAGCAATACTCACACGCTGCAGTGTGTGGTATGTGACGGGAAGTGCATTCCAAGTTTTGACAATCAGCTGGTCCGTGGGTTGAAGTCTTTTCATTTCTCCCCACTTGTGTTTGCTTGCCAACTCCGCTTGTTGTCGTGCAAGTCTTTCCAAATCTTCATTCAGTGACTTGAACTTATTCACCCACATGTGTGAGGCCTTCAGGTCAGCAGCTTGTAGCTCAAAATCTCTGACGGAGACACTGGGGATGTAACTCAGGTTGGCGCTGTCCACTACACACTCATGTGGATGGGTGATGAACTTAAAAAGACGAGTGCGCTCACGAAATTCTCCAAAGCGTGCTTTGAAAGCATGCTAGCTGCTGGAGATCAAGATGTTGAGCAGGGTCACTTGCTGTGCATGCATCTTTAAACTCTCCCAGTTTTTCAAAGTGTAGTAAATAACCTGTTTCAATGTCAGCGATGAAGAGTTCCAGCTTGTTTTCAAATGCAAACACTGCTTGTTGAAAAGGTAAGACTCTGTTTCCAACGCCTTGCATTTTCACATTGAGCTGGTTCAGATGTTCAGTCATGTCCACGAGATAGTAGAACTTCAAGAGCCACTCAGTGTTAGCTAACTCAGGATGCTCGACGTTTTTCATTTCAAGAAAAGTCCGAATTTTGCTCACAAAAGTCGTGAAATGGCTGAGCACCTTCCCTCTTGACAACCAACGCACATTGCTGTGCAGAAGCAGACCAGGATAATTATTCCCAACTTCATCCAGCAGTGTTTTAAACTGGCGATCATTTACAGCTCGGGCAACAATAAAGTTGATCACCTGAATGACCAGCAACATCACCTCACCAAGCTGCTCGCCACACATCTGAACACAAAGCGCCTCCTGATGTAGGATGCAGTGAAAACTTAGGATGGGTCTCTTTTCATGTTCACAAAGAAGCGCTACGAATCCTCTGTTTTTCCCCACCATGCACGTAGCACCATCAGTACACACCGAAATAAGTTTATCCATCAGTAGATTTTTTTCTTTAGTGAACTCAGTGAAAGACTTGAATAAATCCTCCCCTGTTGTCTCTTTCATAGGCAAAACAGCAAGACTTTCCTCACCTAGTGTGTCACCGACAGCATGCCTTGCAATCACGCTGAACTGGGATAAATGGCTTAAGTCTGTTGACTCCTCCAAAGCGAGAGAAAAGAATGGTGCTGCATTTATGTCCTTCACTTGTGTTGCCTCAATTTGATTTGCCATCATGATGGTACTATCGTGAACAGTTCTTGCCGACAGAGGCATGTCTTTTATTTGTTTGATTATCTTGCCTTTATCCAAAAAGTCGTCAAAAAGTTCATTGGCAACACCAAGCATGAATGTTTTGGCATACTCCCCATCTGTGAATGGCTTTCCGTTTCTCACAATTGCTAAAGCACCAGCAAAACTGGCCAAATTCCAGTCCCCTTGTTGGGTCCAAACACTGAGTTGCTGCTGACTAGCTTGCACTCTGCACAGTAGCTCTTGACATGCTTTCTTCCTGCTGTCCCCCGCTGGATATTTCGATGCAAAATTAGTATGGCGTGTGTTGAAGTGCCGTTTTATATTTGACTATTTCATCGATACAATTTTATCATTGCATATTAGACACACTGCAGAACCTGCTCTCCACAAAGGTGAATTCATCTGTCCATTCCTGCTGAAAAGTATGATATTCCTCATCTTTTTTTCTTTTAGCCATCTTCTTCGTCAAAAGGGTTTCTGTGATTAGCTAGCTGACTACTTGATTAAAAGGAAGGAACTTTACTTTTTTGTAAAGGGAACTTTTCCTGACCTCACAACGACCCATGTATATTAGGTATTATTCAATAAAAATTGGGTGTTGTCTCAGAGGACAGCTGTGATTGGTTTCAGCCACCAGCTAGCATGAACCTGAGCAGTAGGAAATGAATGGATTGTAATACATGAGAATGTTTGATATTTTTCACATTATTTCTTTTATTAAAGATTTGTCTGTGAGCCAGATGCAGCCATCAAGAGAGCCACATCTGGCTCACAAGTCATAGGTTCCCGACCCCTGCCATAGGCTCTGGTCCAAAGACCTTTATCCTTTATGCTTTGGATCAGGCATAATAGGTGCTCAATGCACATGCACAGGATTGGAGTGACTCTTTCTTTCTGATGTTTTATTCCCTCCATCCTTCTTCTTCGCTCATTCCCTGCTTCCTTCGGCAGCACCGGTGGGGAGACTGAACAGACAAGAGCAGCCTGGCTTTCTCCCGTCTCTTGAATTTGGCTGGCTGATGTTCAGTGGTGAGATTCACCTTGCACAGGGGGTCTTGCAAAGTTTATACTGGCTGGCTCTCTATTCTGCTTTGTTCTGTCCCCTAACGGCTGGCTGAGATGAGACTCCTTGAGATTTCCACCCAGAAAGATGGGATTTTCCCCAGCCTCGTGGACCTCGTCTTTGACTTGCAGGCGGAGGTGTCATGAAGCATACAAACAAAAACCTTAAGTGAAACATTTATTCGAGTGAGGACGAGCAGAGCTTCTGGGTGTGTGTCGGTACAGAGGACCACGGGGGCAGGGTTTGGGCCTGTTTCATTGAGCCAAGGTGTCAGCGAGGGCTTGAGCCCGTGGGACTTTGAAACCTGTGGGTTTTGCTGTTCCTGGAAGGCTTATTTCTCCATTCACACGAGCAGCGTTTGACCATGAGCGTGCCCCCCGTATTCCAGGGTCGCCTCAAGTCCTGCCTTACTGGAAGGCTTGGGTCCGCTTTCATCTTATTTGGGCGTTTTACATTTTCCCCAGTTCCTTTCTTGTCTGAAACTATTCTCTGAGCCTCCATTATCCCCAGTTTGTGCCAGACCTGGTGAGTGTCGCCTGTTTTTTCTGTGACGTTGCCATGTAGACACCTTGGTGTCACCCACATTTCTGGGTCACCGTATATTTAAACAGAAGTCTTCATCTCTCCAACACCTGCTTCCCCCCCATGGGGCAGGGCTCCCACATTCTGCTAGGGCTACCAGCCCTCAACTGTGGAATCATTCCAGCCTACCTCTCTTTCATGTCAATGTTGTTGTTCTAAGTTATTTTGGGGTCTGAGCTCCCCTTGAAAGTCTTTGTCAATCACCTCAAAAAAATGCACAAGTAATATCTTTTTTACCATTTCCAAGGGTCACTCACCCACAGACTCCGGGTGCAAGGTTCTCAGTGGGGCTCTGGGACTGTTACCAATGCAGTTCCTTGCTTTGTTGGTCTCTTTTCGTGGAGTTTCCCAGACCCCTGCCCCAGAATAAAGCAGAATGGACAGTCAGGGAGGTCAGATGAGTCACTCAAGACATGAGGCCAGCATGTGGTGACACTGGGGTTCCCACCCAGGGTCTGACTTCCAAGCTCATGTTCTGATTAACTAACTCATCTGACCTCAGCGGTTTTCCAGGAAGGAAATTAACAGGATGGTTGAGGAATGTGTATGTTGGGAGGAGGGATGGGTCAGAGTTTGGGGGGACCTAAGATTTAGGGAGAAAACAGGTGGTAGCAATATATTCCTGGGCTCTTCCTATACATGTCTCAGCCTGTGGTGGCCAAGACACTGCTAAGACAGCCTGTTAGGGGGTGCATTTTGGATACATCTGTTCCAGTTCCTGCTTCTGTCCTCGTAAAATTGTCCACCAAAATTCAACGATGACCATATTAATCTGAAAGGCCAATATACTTTGGATACCCATGTCCCTGGAACTCTTTGCATCATTCAGGATTCAAGGCCAGCAGCCCCTAAGGGAAGAGGCCAGACACATGCCCAGAGAAGCAGAGGGCAGCGTCTTGAGCCCCACCGGGGCTTTCCAGACACGTTTCTGTGGGAAAGTGATAACCAGGCTGGCTGCCCCGGGGCCTCGCTGGCTCAGGGACAGAGGCTCGAACTGCTGAATCACCCTTTCCTCCCGGCGGGGCTGGCTCAGAGGAACTGGTGGTTAGTTTTGTGGTCACCCAGCAGTTTTATTAAGACCCTTGAAGTGTTTCAAGTGCCAGGTGGCCCCAGCGTGGTTTAACCGTCTGGGGGCCCAGGGTCTCTGAGCGGCCACCGGGGTCAGGCAGGTAGCCCAGACGTGAGAACTCTTCGGTTGGCTGGGATGATTATGTGCCACAGCAGAGCTGGGAGCTTGCTCTAAAGTAATATTTTGTAAAGGAGTACATTAGTCAGTGCCTTTACGGCACTCGGCGGTCTGAAGACGGACGTTGTCTCCTCTGGAAGTTACAGTGGTGCCCTTGGGTGTCTCCTCACTGGTCCCATTTTGCGAATATCAAGACCGAGGGTGGCGAAGGTCTGTCCTGTGGGCCAGACACCTGACGGAAAGCCCTGCGTAAGTTATGCCAGGTTATTTCTCAGTAACCCGGTGGGCCCCGGGTATCCCCACTTCGTGGACGACCCATGTACCAGCCTCGGGTCGGAGGAAGCATCTCGCTCTCCCTGACCGTCTCTGAGAGCCATGGCTTTCCACTCCCCAGCCAGGACAGACAAGATGGCTCTATTGACTCTGGGTCTTGTTCCCAGAGTCTGTGTCAGAGAGCACTTCTCAGAACACGTGCAGAAAACAGTCACTCAGACCGCCTTCAGAAACCCTCAGGAAGCTTTGGGGTGACACGTCAGCCTCCTGCTCTTGATCTCGGCTATTGTTTGTCTTGCTTTAAGCATCTTTCACAGCCCGGGTGCCAAGGATGTGGCCCAGGTTTGGACCAGTGTCCCTGGGAATACAGAAGATTAAAGACATATACACTTACACACATGCACACATAGACTCACATGCATATTTGCACATGTGCGCATGCACACACACACTCACACACACACCATTCCCAGAAACAATGGTCTATGGGAAAAGCCAAGCCAATGCTTACTGAGCATTTATTGCATGTACGCCCAATGTGGTGTCAGAGACTTCACGTTTTGCACCCATGACTTCGTTCACCCTCACTATGATAACTTTGTTCAACCTTATCCGCTGGGAGCTGACCACCCTGGTGTGTGTTGGGGGGTTCCAGTTTGCTCTCCGCCCAGGCGAGCCTGTCTTAGTGATGATTACATTCTCGTTCACTGACCCACCAGCACGCGTCTCCTGAGTGCTTAGCACACGCTAGGTTTATACCACACGCAGGAGCGGACCAGGCACGCTTCTGCGTGAATAAATCAACAAATGCACACACAAGTGGTTTGTTGAGCGCTGGCAGAGGCCGGGAGAAGACGGTGGTGAGACACTGGAGCAGAGGCCCTGGGCGTTGTGTCAAGGGGGCAGGCGAAGAGCCCCACTCGGCAGGGGCGTTGTGTGGGACTCAGGAGCAGAGTCCAGCCCACTGAGAGGGGCGAGGGGCCACCCTAGCAAGCCCTTTCGCCCCTTTCACCATCAATAGTCACAACTGTAAACTGGTGAGTCTAAGAGCGCTATTATGTAATCTCACATGCGCAAAGCCCTTAGCCTGCCGCCCCAGGGTCCCTGCTGCAATGGAACGGTTACTAAGAGGGTAAGTAGACCCACGGGAGACAGAGGCAGCTTTGGGAAACGTGTGCAGAAGCACAGGCATCTGGTGAGGACAGCAAGAAAACACAAGACAGGAGAGAATCGAACGGCCCGATCTCGCCCTTCCTGGTTGCCACCTTCTCTCCGTCGTCTGGAAGAAGGCCTCGCACACTCTGCAGGAGGCCTCGGTCGCTTATCAAAGGCTTTCCGTGGTGGCTTAGGACTCCTCCTGCCTGCCGGCCTTCCTGAGTCCCTTGAATAGCCCCCTCTGTCCAGGTCCCCATGCTCTCCACCCTGGCCTGCGGCATTCCCCATGGAAGTGCAGTCTCCTCTCCTGCAGGGCTGAGAGCCAGCGTCCCAGAGTCCCAGGTCCCCTGAGCTGGAGGGTAATCCAGCCCGCCAATTACTGGAAATTAAAGCCAGGTCATTTGAACCCATCTGCCGGGTGCCTGACCACAAACCACCTCTTAGCTCACCCTGGGCTGGATCTTGTTACTTCCCCAGGGCTGGCCCAGCTTCATTACCATGGCCATGGGAAGGGAGGAAGCTGAGAGGTGACTCGGGTGTTCCGTTAGCGCTTTGTCATTAGTGGGTTATTACCCCGGTCCTGGCTTCCCGGGGGGATGTCACCATGCGAAAGCTGAAAGGGTGATTTGGTAACCAGACCACAGGTTCCTGGCTCTCACCAGATGGAGTGAGGACTTCATCCGATGGGCCAGCCAGGGGGTGGGAGGCTCACCTTACAGGGTGGGTGGATTCCAAAAGGCCAGCCGGCAGCGTCTTGGGGCAACACTGTGTCTGCAGCTCAGACACTCCCCACATGGCACGAAGGGGCCATTGTGTTGACCGAACAGAGCTTGGAGGTTGACGACACTCAAGAAGCTTGGGTTTGAAAAATAAATCAGCTCCAGACTAGATCTCAGAAAGTTTCTGAAGTACCAAATTCTGAATTTTCCTGACAGTCTCCATGAGGTCAAAACCTCTTTCCCAGTGGGGTTTCCTGAGGGTCAGGTAAGACTGTCTCTCCAGAACCGGAGTGGGTCAGAAGGTTCCATGGAGGTGGAGTGGACGCGGACGGTATTATAGAAACCACGAGAGAGGGTTTCAGCCATCTGATGTTCGTGGGTCCACCAGGGCCCCCGAGAGCACCTGCAGCCTTCCACATTCCCACATCCTTTCTCGGAGGGTGGCAAGCACCCTTGCCCTCTATCCTGCAGACTGGAAGTCAAGGCTCAGAGACGCTGTGCCCAAGTCCAGGAAGCACACGGGCCGGATGGAAAATTCTCTGTGAAGATGCAGATGTATGTGAAAATGGAGATTGGGATGATGTTGCCCATGCTCCCTGCTGATATTTCATTCCACTGTGTCCGAGGGGCTGATGGGACCTCAACCCTGGGGCCTGTCCTCGGTAGCAGAGTTTTCTTGGGGAAAAATCTTTAATACCAAACAACAATGAAGGCTCCTGGCCCCAAAAGTGATTCCACTTTCAACTGCATTCTGCATTGATTTATTTATTTTTCTCTAGAGACCACTTTGGGGTCAAGAATGATGAAAGTCCATCTGATTTTGCCAGGGTAGAGCAAAGAGAATCTCTGAGCCAAGATTGAGAAGCTGTGTCGGGAGCGGCTTTCACGGCGCCCACCCGCCGCGACATCAGGAGAAGAGTCAGGTGGTCGCCGCGGCAGCCCAGCATCCCACCCGGGGTCCGCTTTAGCACAGGGGCTTTGTGACAGCTCCGAGAGGTGCAGCGGTCTTTCACAACTGTGTTCAGATGCTAACACCTTACCATCCGTGTAACGCAAGGGCAGGGCTAACGTAAGATCTTTTCAACTTCCTTATTTCTTCTTCTTTTTTGCAATGGTGCCAGCAAGCCCTTCAGGCTGCTCTGTGTGTCTGTCTGACTGGTCACAGCACAGGCTCCATGGATGTTCACCGTGTCTGCTATACCGTGTCCTGGCCTCTGCCTGGTGGACGGTCGCATGGCCGTGCCTCCCCACGGTGGCTGAGCCTCTCAGTATTGGAAAAGATATATTCGATCAGTTCTGCTGAGACAGGAAGCTTCTGATGTCTCCAAGTCCGGGAAACGGACATTTCATTGTCAAAGATGAATGGAGCTTTCTGCCATTTCTCTTGAATTCCATCCTCAGTCTCTCACATCTAACGCTAAATCCTCTCTTAGATATCCCTGACCTGCGTTCATCCTCTCTCCGCATTCCTCCCCTGACGGGAAGCTCACCACTCCACGGGGAGCATGTTAGGTCCACTGTCTCTGTAAACTCAGGAGTGCTGAAGTTAGTGCTTGTCTTTTTCTAACCTCATCTCACATCACCCCCACAAGCACCTTGACCCGCAGACAGACACACTGACCGCGGCCTTTGCCTGGCCGGACCCCGACCTGCTTAGTGATGCTGAATGTGGGGCTCTGCTCGTTCCTGCCCTTTGGTCTCAGTTCAGGTGACATCTTTGCAGGGACACCTTCCTGACCACCCCCATATCCACAGTGGGTCTCCACCTCTCCTGTCACCTCCATTTATTCACTCCCTGTCCTATGCTCACGCCTTTTTCAGCCCCTTCATCGCACTGACCACAGGGACAGTGCTCTGGCTGATGCGTGTGTGTTTGCCTGTGTGCGATTAGGTCCCGCTCACGTGCGTGTGCATCTGTGTATCCTCATGTAGGGCCGGGGCACGTGCTTACCCACGTGTGATCGTGCATTGTTTAAGCGCCGTTTTCCTGGGCCCTCTCACGCATCTCTTCCTCCAGACTGGATGCCTGGGGGAGCAGAGGGTGCCCGCCAGGGACCTGGAGGGGTGGCCCCTGCAGGAACACTTGTCAAATGAACGAGCGGCCGGCTGTGCCTCCTGTAAGTGTCCCTTCCTGAGCCCAAACGCCAGCCTCCCCACAGGGCCACCGCGGTGCATGGCCGGTACCTCAGGATCCAGTCTGGTTCCTTTTGTTCCTAAGAGCCCATTTCACATTGCATTCCTGAAATCTGTGACCCTTGGAGGCAGAAGTAGGGGCTCCCCGGGGTCTGTCTGTTCCATCTTAAACCGCTTCCCTCTCTACATAAAACTCTCCTTCCCGGAGGGAAATCGGCCCCAGTTTAGTGCGTTGTTCCAGTCTCCTGGTGGCTTTTTAAGGACCGTATCACATAGAGCACCTCACACTCCCATTGGGCTGTGCATGCACCCACTCACTGGATGGGATTGCTCTTGTCCTTACCCCTTGATAAAAAACAAACAAACTTGCAATAGAGCCCTAAGAATTATTTTCTAGACACCCTACAAGGTTGACTTTAAGATAATTTGGGGGGTCTTATACTTTTCTGAGGGATCCTTACAAACCTATGGTTCAACCACATCATTTTCCAGATGAGGAAACTGTGATTCTGAGAGGAGTTAGTCTCATGTAGGGAGCGAGGCTGGAGCCAGAGGCCACGCTCCACGGCGAGGAGGGCTGACCCTGCCTTTCTGGACCCAACGGGGCCAGTGTGGAAATGGAGGGGCTTTCTTGCCTTGCCACGGGCTGACAGGATGAGGGACCAAGTCCAGTTCCAGCAGAGGCTTCTGGCTGGAGAGTCATGCCTCGCCCACCCAACCACCAACAATTGTCTGGGGTGAGTGGTCGGAGCTGAGGTTCAGAGGCAAAGGTCAGAGGGCCTGGGTAGATGAGATACAGGCATTTTAGGAGTGAGCATCTGAGACAGGCTGTGTCCAGCACTGGTCAATATCAGCAGTGCCAGGACAGAGCCATTGGAGGCAGACAAAGCCGTGAATCAAAGTGCTGAATCTTAACCACTTCAGAGGCCAGGCAGAGCTCTTGCTGAGTCCTGGGGACCGGGGAAAAGGGGTTGGAAGCTCCAGTGCATCAAATCAAGGGTCTCATCCAGGAGGCTGGGAGTGGAGAGGCAGGGAGCAGAGACGGCCCGCAGAATCAGGAAAGGGACAGGGAGGGCAGGTGTGTGAGGGACAGAGAGGTGCAGACCAGCACGTGGGTGAGGGCGGTGGCCATCGGGTCAGAGGAGCAGCTACAGAAGCAACGATACATAAATGAGAAGAGAGGAGGAGTGGGGGGGCCCAGGAGTGTTTAAATCCCTGTTCTTCTCCGTGCCTGCCTGAGCCGGTCAGAGGTAGGAAGTTAACACACAAATTCTATTCTTCCCTAGCATGATCACAGCTTGAAACTGCAGCCAAGAATTGAAGAATTGGGGAGAGGAAGAATCACATTCTTACAGATACGGAGGGGAAGGTTATTGGATTTTGTTTTTCTCATCCTTAGAAGGCAATCTTCCAAAAGCGGGCGGGGGGTCTTGGTCAGCCCCACACTCCCACCTTACTTGCAATTGTCTGAGTGAAGCATGGACAGACGGACATGTCCTCAGCCTCTCTGACTTTGGCCCTGAACCTACCAAAACCTCACTGGACCTCCCCAACAAAGTGGGATGTCTGCGAACAGCAAACCTGCTAGAGACGCCATGGCCCACCTGGGCTGTCTTGTCATGTCCTCAAAACCAGCTGTGCCTCGGTTGCTAGACCTTTAGTGTGGGTGTGGTACCTCCCCCCGCTTGTTGCAAGTGGCACCTGAGATTCTATAAGAGGACTCCTTAAAGCAGGCAGTGCTCTGTGAGTGTGAGCAAATCCCCCATCCTTCTTCCCCGCCTGCCTCTTCATCACCATTGTTGAAACACTCAAGCTAGGAAGAATCAGAGAAAATAAACGTTTTTGGAAACAACTTACTTTTGTCTTCCTAGACAGGCTCAACTGTGGGATGTAGTACTAACTCGTTCATTCTCACCGGTATCCTAAGAGGCAGAAGGTAATCTCTCTGGAGATGAGAGAAAGCAAAGATCTAGAATGTTCTGAGCCTTGCCCTGTTTCTGCCGCTCTGTGTGTGCCGAGCCAAGAGCTGTAGCTGCTTCTTGCCACCCATGTCCACCGCTCTCCTGTCTGTCCCACCTGGAGGACATTTGATCGGCATCTCCCTTGTGCCCCATGAGCAGAGTCTGCACCCCAGAGTGGAACCCCTGACCCCGGTAGAACCAGGATCTGTGTAGACACCATCCACACAGGATGATCTCAGCTTCACACTGAAGTTATTGATGCCATGGGGCAGAGAGTGTCACTAGCTTCTCCCACGCCACATAGCTAGAACACAGCAGAGCCAGAAACTGGAGCCCATGGTACGCTTCCTCTTCCAACATTCTCTGCCTGACTGGGGACTTTAACGCAGCAGTGGAGACGGTAGTGGTGACAGAAATGCCTCCAAGTCCAGTGAGGACAGCCAGCGAGGACACACCACTTACTTCCAGGGAGGGTGACCTCAGGTGTGGCCCTTGTGATGGCTTTTCAGAAAAGTCCGAGATGGAACTGACCCTTCAAGGATGGGTCATTTGTTCTTGGAGAGGGGGCCGGGACCAGCGAAACAACTTGGTGACATCTATTGGACAAGCAATATATGGACACATCTAAAAATAACATGTTTTAAAATTCAGCGTCTCAATCCCTCGGAACACAGGACTCAAGATAATTCAGTGCCCTATTCACGCACCTCGCACCAAGCCTTAGAGACCTTCAGTGAGGAATTCGGGATGAAACAGGCCATACTGGCTGCGGTCTGCTATGGTCAGAATCACTAGTAGCAATCATTAGTATCACCGCTAATCAGTGATAGAATTAACATTAATATTTTATTGCTAATGCTAATTCTTAATCCTCATAATCTCCATTTTAAAACATCTTTGACTAGATCTGTATAGGTGGTCATCACTTGGGTATATTTCATCTCTTCTGGACCTCACAACAAGCAACTTTCTTGCTTAGAATAAGGACTCTCGTTCTGAGTGTTCAAGATCTACTGTATCTTATTTGTGTCCTTCTGTGAGTCTGTGAACCCCATAGAGCTGCAGTTTCCTCATCTGTGAGATGGATATGATGAAGCCTGGGCCACAGGAATCTCTGGAGAAGGAAACGAGGCAGGAAAGCACTCAATACAGAGCGCCATCATTGTAAGCACAGGCACTGTCGCCTGTAGCTTGTGGTCACCTTCCCTCTTATTCAGTAAGGAGCCAGGTTCCTGTGCTTGAGGATCCCACCTGCCGCCCTCTGACTTCCTCCTAGCTCTTCCAGCCTCTGAGGGTGGGACGGAACCCCGAGGCCCACACAGAGGACCCCTGCCATGGGGCGGCCATGGCTAGCCCTTACTGCCGCTACCCTGTCGCCATCCCCACATGTCATGGTAACGGTCATGGCAACAGGCAACTTTTCCCTTCAGTGCATCAAAGGGACCCTGTGGGTGAGATCTCCAACTTTTTCCTTTAGCAAATAAAGACCAGGAGGTCCCAGGAACATCGCCTTTCCTGGCAGTCACCCAACTGGAAATACGGGAGCCAGGGCACCTTCCCCAGTTCTTAAGTCTGTCTGTTCTGGGCCCTTCCAATCCACCCCGGTGATGTGTGGGCAGAGACACAAGGCTGCAGGTGGGACTGTCCTGTCGTCTACACGCCTGTAATTAACTGCCTGTCTCAACCTGGAGCCATGCTCAGCAGTGTGGCTGCCCCAGGCCTGTGTGCGCACAGGTTCCCCCTAGTCCAGAAAGTCTAACTGCCCAGCCACACTGCCGGGAGCCCCGGCCTCGGCGGGCGAGCCCCTCCTGCATCCCGCAGGCCCCCACTGAGCACAGGCATGCCCTCTCTCCTGCCTCAGCTATCAGCTGCCAGCTGCGGCTGCCAGGGTCAAGCAGTGGGGGTGGCAATACGCAGGAACATTGGCTTTCCCCGGGTGTGAAAGGACTTGGCATTGATTGGAGCATGTTGTCTTATAAAGCCAGAGTGCACAGAGAGAGACTTGATAAGAAGCAGCGAAAGAAAGATGGGGCGGGGGGGGATGGAGGGGGGAGAGGGAGGCAGAGAGAGGTGGAGAGATGGAAAATAAAGAAACAGGGAAAGAGAAACAAAGGAGGAAAGGAAGGAGAGAGGGAGGAAGAGGGAAAGAAAGAAGAGAAGGGGATGAGGGAGGAAAGAGAGGGGGGAGGGGAATAAGGGAAACGAGGGAGAAGAGATGAAAGGGGGAGGGAGAGAGAAGGAAAGCAGCAGAGGAGGGAGGGTCAGAGAGGAGCGGTGGGGAGGATTCTCCTCCCCACTCTGCTTGTCTGCTTGGATTCATTTAGACATTAGCATCTAAGATATCAGGGAACCCAGGCCGGGGGTTAGTCTCGAGTCGACTTCCTCCTCTGGTCATGTGCGCCTGAGGCTGTGTGTGTTGTGTCTGTGTCCAGGTGAGTGTGTGTAAGTGTGTGTGTGAAAAAACGACTCACACATCCTCTCCAGACCCACCCGGGTCTCTCTCTGTGCCTGTCAGATCCGGCAGCATCCTGAGGTCCGCATGAGCCACTCTGTTTGCTGACGGAGCTCGTGGCCAGACTGGCTGCTCTCTGGGACCTTGAAGGGACCACATTACCCCCCAAAGCCTGCATCCTTTGCTGTGTGGTCCAGGTGGATGGCGGGGTCCCCGTTCCCTGCTGCAGAGGGCCCCCAGGTGGATGGCGGGGTCCCCGTTCCCTGCTGCAGAGGGCCCCCAGGTGGATGGCGGGGTCCCCGTTCCCTGCTGCAGAGGGCCCAGGCTGCCAGTGCTTGTGGCTGCCCAGAGAGCAGAGTATCAAGGCCACTTGAAAATAGATCTTGTGAAAGCCTCAAGCTCCCTCCCTGCCTCCAGGACCCTCTGCTGTATACAAAAGAAGCAGGACAGAGTGTACCCCGAACCAGCTGAGCCCTGCCCCATGTCACAGAACCTTGCTCAAATGCTCTGAAGGGGAATTAAACCCCGAGTGTATTATGCCCAGTCTCTGCTCCCCAATTCGAAAAAGTCATGTGTATTTTGATTGAAATTTAATCCACATGTTCCTGATTTATTTACAATTAAATCATCAAAACATTATTTTAAGGGTTGTTTGATGTCGAGGAAACCTTTTGAGGTCTTTTTAATATGATTTTAAAAGCCTCTTTTCTTAAAAGCCGGAAACTTTGCTTTGCTGCATGTAAATAAACCCACTGGCGATGAATAACTTCAGTCTAGAAACGTCAAGCCATTTGACAAAGGGTTTGCAAGGAGCCAAGGACCTCGTACTCCATGAGAGCTGCAGTCAGGCCCACAGAACTCGCCTTTGTGATGTTCCGAGTAGCCCTCGCTCGGGCGTGGCGTCAGGGCCACTCCATTTATCCACAACGTTTCCTCAAAATCAACAGTTGTTTTCCACGGGGAAGGGCAGGGACCGACATGAGCGGGTGCCCTGGGTGCTGTGCCTGGCACTTCAAACCCGGGGCCTCTGATGCTGGCAGCTGAGAGCCGGCTGCCCTGACCATCCCGGTTTGATTTCATCGTCAGGAAGGAAATGGGGGCTCCAGCAGGCCAAGGAACCCGCCCAGAGACAGCCGAACCAAGGGAATTGAAACTCAGTTGTTCAGACACCCACAGGCCCTTCCAGCCACTTCTCCAGGTGCCGTCGCTTAGGGTGCTGAGCCTCCCGGTGCCGGCCGGGCAAGGCAGCTTGCGCTTGTTTGGAGCTTTGCAAGGGTGCACATGTCTTAAACAATCATCATGGGGGTTCTGGGGAGAGCCACGCACACGGGACACAGCGGGGTCCTGGCAGAGGGGTGATGCTTATGTTTCAGGCTGACAGCTGTTATTCTCCACGGTTTCATTGCTTGCCCTTGTCCCTATCGATGATGTTATTGAAGTCCCCCGACTCACACTGAGGAAGGTAAGACGGAAGATCGGCCCTTGACAGGAGGGAAGAAGCTGGAGAAAGCCCAACTCCGCATAGAATTAGCAAGGCTCGGGAGAGAGCGAGTCCTCCGCCCCAAGCGGTGCTCCGTCCACGTGGGCTTCTGGCAGCGGGTTCTGAAACTGGGCCGTCTCACCTGGCAGCCGCTAGCCATATACGGCTATTTCCATTTCATTTTAAACAAATTAAAATAAATAATGTTCATAAAATAAAATACCTTGCCCCATTGCCTTGGCCACATTTCAAGAGGCCAATATCCACGTGTGGGTGACAGCTACGGCTCGGGCCGCACAGATGTGGAGCAATCCGGGTGTCCCCCCCCCCCCAGACGCGGCTGTGAGACAGCACCCATCTAAGGGCTCTTCACCCTGGCCCCGGAGCCTGGCTTCTGAAATCAGTCACGCTCTGAGCCATCTCTCTTTTCTTATCCATCCTTCAATGAACTCTTATCCTGGCTAGCTACCATCTGGGGCACCCGCATCCTACCCTTGAGTCCCCTCCTAATTTCTGACCCAGAGGTCACCAGTATTCAAACAGTGGCGGGGAGACCAGGAAAGACCCTCTTCCCCTGCAGTTTAATGATGTGTCCTGCTGTGTTTCAGCCAGTCTTCTACCAAATGAAAGGGGGAGGAAGATGGAGACTCAGGTGAGGCCCGGCGGGGAGAGGACACGGTGCCACCGCGGCAGACAGACATCTGTGCCCAGGCAGATAGAGCGGGACAGATAGGATCTCTGTGACTATCCTTGAGAGAGATAAACAACTTGCCCCAGTGAGCAGCCTGCAGGAGGAAGCCCCCCTCTGAGAACGGGGCGTGCAGAGGCCAGGCTATCAGCCCCTGCGGTCAGGGGCCCAGGGCGAGGGAGGCGGGGGAGGGGCGGCAGGCAGCCTTGGCAAAGTGCAGGTGGCAGCAGTCACAGGGCCCAAGGCCACAGATGTCAAGGCAGAGAAATGTGTGAGCGTTGACACATGAAGGGAGAGGTTCTGTGAGAAAGAAAGAAAGGGGAAAAAACAAAACACACAGAAGGAGAGAAGAAGGTGCCGACAGGCGTGTTTAGCTTTGTCTCGTTTATGTATCCAATGGGGTGTATTTTTAGGTTAAGAATTTTTTTCTTTTACCCCAAACCTTAGGTTTATTGGCTCTATAGGGCTCAGCCACTTTTCTAGGCTCGCTTTTACCATCCATAAAACAAGATCTGTGTTACAGATATATGGCGAGGGGGCGGCAAGATTTCCTTTTGAACTGAATCAGTAAGTTGTTCAATGATTCAGATTTAGAAGGAGAAGGATGGCTGTACAGAAGGATGGATCAATGGAGGGACAGAAAGAGGGTGGGTGGATGAACGGAGGCATAAATAGATGGATGAAAGGATGGATGGATGGGTGAATTGGTGGATGGATAGATGGAAGGATGGATGGATGGATGGATGGATGGATGGATGGATGGATGGATGGATGGATGGATGGATATGAACACTATTAAAGTGTTACTTTCTAACTCATGATATACGCACACTTTTTTCTTTCAAGAGACTGGGAGCCTTTTCAGAAAAACTGTTGAGTCTGATTCAGTTTTACACCCTCACGAGCAGTGACACAGATTCAGGCACACCTGTCCAATAAAACTAGAAAAAAGGAAAAGAGAAAGGGAGATAAAAAAGGAGAGAGGAAATGCAATGAGAACATATATTTGAAAGCGAAGTGATTTCTTCTAAATGTTTTATTTATTTATTTTACAGGGACAGAGAGAGAGTCAGAGAGAGGGATAGATAGGGACAGACAGGAACGGAGAGAGAGGTGAGAGGCATCAATCATTAGTTTTTCGTTGCTGTTGCGACACCACAGTTGTCCATTGATTGCTGTCTCACATGTGCCTTGACCGAGCAACCCCTTGCTGGAGCCAGCGACCTTGGGTCCAAGCTGACGAGCTTTGGCTCAAGCCAGATGGGCCCGCGCTCAAGCTGGCGAGCTTAGGGTCTCGAACCTGGGTCTTCCACATCCCAGTCCGACGCTCTATCCACTGCACCACTGCCTGGTCAGGCAGAAAGCGAAGTGATTTCTATCAGGCACTTTCATGACATGTTTGTCTCTTTGATACAACTTTGAAAGGCAGTGCTACCTTGAGATTCGAGTTTGGGTTTAGGATGGGGTTGTGAATAAAAACACAGGAGACCTAGTTAAATTAGAATTTCGGAAAACCCAGGAATATTTTTTTTCTCAGTATTTTTCATACAATATTTGAGGCACACGTCTACTTAAAAATATGTTGCTCATCTGAAATTCAAATGCAAGAGGGTGACTGGTATTTTATATGGCAACCTTAGCTTAGGGAAAAGGAAAAAAATAAATAACAGGCCTTTGGGCTTGTTAGTAATCAATGCATGTTTGAGCACATTTTACCAAATAGCTACTCAAGGGGGTTCAGGACAAAACTTGGTTAGTAATAAAGGCACATTCATTTTCTGTTGCTTGCTATACAGACGTCTTCCCCAAGACAAGGATTTCTACCACTTAGTCAAATACTAGAAATCCTATCCTACATGCAGCCATGATTCCTAATGCTGTTGACTTGCTTCCAAACTTGGAACTTTTAATATGAATGGGAATATCAAAGTGAATGGACTTTTCAAAGTGAATGAGAAATGTTTAGCAAGCAATGGAAGAGACATTTAGCGACTGACCAAGCTTTGGCCATCCTGGTCCTCAACTTCAAAATTGCTCCCACCTGGGGACAAAAATGGCTTAGATGACTTGTCTGACACAGTGAGGAGTTCCAAACTATTTGTATTGATTGAGTTTCAGCATGCCATCACCAGTGCCTTCGTAATCTTTTATCACATGTCTGTACGTGGTGATATTATTTCTCCTTCCGTTGCATTTCTTCTCTAGAGTCTGCAGTTTCCTCTCCCACTCCCACTCTGATGCCTCCAGTCATCTCTAAGTTGGTCATCTCCTGTAATCATCCACTAAATACCTCCCCATGGGTACCGAGTCTCATTATTCATGACAATCTGGCCAAGCTAAGAACACCATGCATTGTTTCCTCTTATTCTAAAATATTACCACCAAGTTTCCATTCATGAATAGATGACCATCAGAGAATTCCTTTAACGTAAAGAGTAATTTAAAATACAGTTTTCTTTTGAAAAAATTACAAATAGCAAAGGCATGCATTTTGCACAATATAATGCATGTGCGTGGATGCATTCACATCCTATCAGCTTCCTGTGTTAAATCACTTTGTCTGCTGTATGGGATCCCAGAAAGCCCTTGTTCAAGGAGCTTCTCCTCTCCCATTCTGGAATGATCTTTCAAGAGAAAGTGGCAGTCATGATATAATAGCCTGGAGAGGCTAATCAAAATCACTACTTGTTTGTTGTTGTTGTTGTTGTTTTTTCTGCCTCTTGCTGCCTTTGTGACCCAGTGGGATTTTTATTCCAGACCTCCGTCTTGCTTGACATCCACTGGGGAAGTGATGAGACCATTCATTATTTAAAAGTTTGGAAGCCACGAGAAGTACAGTACCTAACCAGATTGGATTGACTTTTTAGCTCTTTTGATTAATAATTCATGAACCTGAGGATGTGTGAGTTGGGTGGGCACTAACCCGCTCACAAAAGGAGCATAGGGGATGAATGTTCACATAGCTTCTGTGTTATTGTACTTAACACTTTGTACCAACCAAACTGTGTGTCATGGAACTTGCTTCCTAGTTTCATTCCCCAATCGATATTTCATGATTAATGGACCCATATGGTCACCCAGGGTCCCTGCAGTGAAAAATTTGCACACGTGTCTCCCATGTTATGATGTACAATGTGCCTTCTTCAAAGAGAAAGGATTTTACTTTCTCTAATGAGAACTCAACGTTCACCTCACTTTTCAGATTGTTTTGTTTTTGATTTTCCCTTCCTAGATTTCACACCAGGCAGAAAGAAATCTTCATAGTGCCAGAGGAGTGTTCCTATACCCAAACCAGGGATTTATTCTTTTTGAGCAATTGGAAGTTTCTGCAAACTTAGGAGAGAAGGTTATGTAATTTGCAGATGACAGTATTTTGTTTTTTGTTTTCTAAACCTAGCTAATGTATTCACTGTAGAAATTGCTTCAATTGGCATGTGAAAGCCTGATTTTGCACCCTACCTCTGTTGTTCACTAGGTGTGAGCTCTGGGTCAGGGGAGGGCTTTATCGATCGATCTGAGCTTCACATTCTTAACTTAGGACATGATGAGAAAAAAACCAACCTTTGGGTACTGTTGTAAGAGAACAAGAGTATATCAGGCACCTACACCATAGCTGGTAGAGCTGTATCCTCCTCATTCATTACTTCATTGTGTGTCAAGTATTTAACATTATTAGTTTTATTAAACATTAGATACTCTTGTTATTTAAAATACTTCATTAGGCAACAAAACAATATGAAACCGCACTGTGGGTATGGCGCGCGCTTAGAGGCACTTGGTACACTCGGATGTTTGCAAGCAGGTGAGAGGGATCATAGGGGCCCTGCCTAGCATTTAAAGACACAGCTCTGGCACTGCTTTCCTTTGCAAGGGATACCATGTTTCCTTCTCTGGGGAAGCTCACCAAGAGAGAAGAGAACTAGCTTAGTAACTTATCAGGTTCAGGGTATTCCATAGAATAAGGTGCAAGAAAATGTGTTCTACCAGTTTTCTCAGCAGACCTTCAACTTCTGACAGTTTGGGGGTCCATTTTAGTTTATCCTCAGTAAGATTTCACATCAACATCATTGCTTAGGAGAACCGGATAAAAGAATCCAAAGACTTCACATATTTACATTTGAAAGATATTTAAACTTTACAGATAGCACACGGAACAGCAACGACCACGTGTACAACGTCCGAGTCATTAGGACCCACACACTGGGAGCCCCCGTCTGAAGCAATGGGTCCAGATGCCCCTGTTCGACTTCCTCCCTGTGTGCACTCCAGGGGGATGGGTGGAGTTCGTTTTTTATTGTTGTTGTTGTTGTTTTTTGTCAGAACTGGAAATGGACTGGCTTATTTTTTGAGGAAAAGTGATGTAATAAAGAAAGACAGGTTTGGAAGTTATTGTCATTATTTACAAATACATAAATCCAAGTCTGAGCATGTTCAAGTCTAGCTTATACTGTATCAATTCTGAAAAAAAACAAATTGCTTTTAAAATTCCCTCCCCAGTGTCCTCAAGATTCAAGGGAGGCGAAAGCTTACATTCTGGTCCCTTTAGCTGATGAGCTAAGAGAAGCAGGATTTCTAAGAAACCCTCCCTCAATGTCTCAGAATATTCTAGTATGTAGAACTTTTAATTTTAGAACATTGAGGTGAGAGATGGTTTTACAGGGGTATTTTGCCTTTGTGATTATTTAAGCACCATTAAAAACATAGGTTTTGTTTTGAGGGGAAAAGATGAGATCTTCCCAGACACATGACTTTTATATTGTATATATACCCAATCTGTTCTCCTTTCCCTAAAGGCAGAGACTAATCATGCCTACTATAGGCAGTTCTGCACCCCCCCATTTCTGACCACACAAACTAATGAGGCCTCCGAGAAGCAAGGAAGAACCTCCCCAAAGCCAGTTTCAGGCAAAGAGAGGGGGCCTGGGTCCCCACTCTTCTATGTGCTGCTGTTAGTGCATCTGTAACCCCCTGCCAGCACAGCGCCCGGACACTCAGTTGTCAAGCGCAGAGATAGACTCCTGGGGAGGGGACAGGGGCCATTAGCCCAAAGTCACAGTCATCTGGAAGTGAGCTGGGGTCAGACCCAGGTCTTCTTTCCACATCCCCAGGCTGCTTGTTTCTAGCAGGGAGAGGAGAGAGGAAAAGGGACAGAGATATGCTTGGAGTCCCCGCGGGTACCTGGTGCCAGGTGGGGCATCAGGGACGTCCCTGCGTTTTCTGACTCCGCACACTTTGGGTTGGGCTGAGAGGTCCTGTCCTCCCTTTCTGAACCTACTTTGAGGGTTACCCGCCCCAGCCCCACCTCGATTCTCTGGCGCGGCGAGTGGCCGCACAGGCAGGAAGCCATTGTTGACGCCCGAGCAGGAGTCTGTCTCTGCAGATTCCAAACAGCATTAACGGAAATTACCGACATTTGTCTTGGTGCAAATTTTTTTTATTTTTATTTTTTCCAACAGGGATTAGGAAGAGTAATCATCTCCTGCCTCTCGTCAATTACTCTCCCCCGTATCTTTTGCATTTTCCTGCAGAATCGTTTTGCAGGTACAACATAGCAATCTTCGGAGATAATCTGGTGATTATTACAAATTCAGCCTCTCCCGCTACAGGCATTAAGAGATGAAAATTGCCTGAAGTCCACTGTTGTATGCCCGCTCTGTACCTCTGGACTCCTGTCCCGAGGTGAAAATGCAAACAGAGGAGATATTTAGAATCGTTTTGACAGTTCATAAAATTAAGCAGGGATTAGGGATTTGCTTTTTTGAATAGTGCCGGAGGGGGCACACCGTGACAGCCGTATCATCCTGCAACAGGTCCAGTCAAAGTTGAGAGGACTGTCTAGGTGGGAAGAGAGGAAAAAATGTCAGGTTATTAAACCTACCATGTAGCAGCTGTTGAAAATCCATTTTTTTTTTAAAAAAAAAGAAAAGATTTTAAATGAACAGCGGCCTGATGGAGACGCTGTCCCCAGCGCCCCACGCCCGCCGCCTCCCTCCGCGGTGCGTTCTGCTCCCATGTCTCTCTGCACATGACTGCGTCTGGTCCCGGGGTCGGGGGGTGGAGGGGGACTGGGTAAATATGCATGTGGCACAAATAGTCTCGTTTTAATTGGGGACACAGTAACTGATGTTGGAACCATTTGTGCAACCTTGAATATTGGCTGTTGATAGAAGCATGTGACGGGCTCTGTGGGATCCCCCTACCCCAAAAAAAGAAACCGACAACAAAAAAAAAAAACTCATTTTAATTTCAGGGTGGGATAGGAGCCTGAGAATGCAATGTGCTTTAGTCTTTCTCTGAAGTGCTGGCTGATTTTGACCCATCAATCCCCTCCCTCCCCACGGTCTCGTACCCTCTTAACTCCAGAGAAAGAGTTTAGACCAAAATGACCTTAAACGGCTACTTGGAAAGACCACAGAGCACATTATCCTGCGTGGGCCCAGGAAGGACCCCTGGTTCTCAGGGTGTCGGGAAAATCCAGGCGGGTCCGCAGTGACAAGCGCTCCCAGATCCCGGTGGTGTAGCCTAATGACAGTGTTTCTGTCTTGTGCACCTCAGTGTGGTGTTCGTCTGGGGACCTAGACTCCCAGAGATGCCACCCTCTTGTGCTGCTTTAGCTGAACGTAGCAGAGCTCGTTCACGGTGGTGGGAAGAGGGGTTCCTGGGGGTTGCATGTGGAGTCATCTGTGTGCCTTTTCCACAAGAGCCAACGATCAATTCTACCCACAGCCCATGTCCACATGTTGTGCAATGCCCCTGACCAAATGATGTCTAATGGAGCCAGTGGGAAGCTTGGTGATTGCCATCATGTGTCCTGTATAAAATCATTAAAGTTTCCCCTCTCTTGCCTGAGCAGGGGGTGGTGTAGTGGACTGGGACACGGAGGACCCAAGTTCGAAACCCTGAGGTCACCAGCTTGAGCCTGGGCTCATCCGGTTTGAGCACAGGGTTGCTCTGGCTTAAGCGTGCAATCATAGACATGACCCCATTGTCTCTGGCTTGAGGCCAAAGTCTCTGGCTTGAGCAAGGGGTCACTCGGTCTACTGCTGTCCCCCAGTGAAGGCACATATGAGAAAGCACTGAGTGAACAACTAAGGTGCCACAATGAAGAATTGATGCTTCTCATCTCTCTCCCTTCCTGTCTCTCTGTCCCTATCTGTCCCTATCCGCCCCTCTCTCTGTCTCTCTCCACCTCTGTCAAACACACACAGAAACGTTTCCCCTCTCGTTGATAAAAGAAGGTGTAACTAACAAATTAAACCTTTAAATAGAGACAAAGATATATCTGAGTGACCTCAAAGTACATTTGGAAAGGGATGGACCACTGGCTGCTCTTTCCTGTTTAAACGTGTGACTGAACTTCCCTCCAAACCTCTAAGGTTGTCACTGAATAATTGTCGTGCCATGGCTATCCACATATTCCCAGAGGGGGTGACGGAGCGGTGAGAATGTCTACCCTCTTTGGTATAGAAATCTGGGTGTGGACATTCCCTGTGAGAACTGAGCTGGGGGCTATTGGTCCTGCTGCTGAGAAGAAGGATGTGTAAGGTTAGGAGAGGAGAACATTCCCAACACCCTACCTCTATTCACACCCATGTGCAGTGTCTAGAGGAATCTCAAGTCATGTCAATGTCCAAAGGAAGGGCGGGAGCCCTAACAAGTGCCATTTATGTAGGAGAGAAGGGCAGCAGAGTCTGAGGATGATCGTCAACGTTGCAAGTCATTTGAATGTGTTATTTTAAATATGCTTCTAAAACACACACACCTCACACCAGTTGGACTCCTCAGTACACACCTGGATTCCACTTCTGCCTCTACATCTTGCCCTGCAAGAGCCAAGAACAATGGCCTGGGGCGTCCTCCTGGTCAGGTGACCATGGGCCCGATCAAGGACAATGCCCACCCTGAGAGCATACTGTATCTATTCACTGGGGTTTCAGAATCGGTAAGGACTGATGTAACAGGTGCCTCTCAATTTTCCCTTCTCACGCCTCCCCTCTCTCTCCCTTAACACCTAGTATTGGGTGTGGTGCTGGGTTCACAACTAGCTTGCACTTTAGCACAGGAAGAGTTATCTTCGGACTTGCTGTATTGACAAATATGAGATCCTGGACTTTGAGTTCCACACCGAGATTGGCTGAGACTTTGAATTACTTCTCTTTGAGAAGGGTTGAGCCTGTGCTGCGAGTGGATGGGAGAAAGGTGAATCCCTCTAACCACAGGGCAGATGGTGAGAAATGATATCAGTGTGGAATCCTTTTCTGTCTCTTCTAGCAGAATGATCTTGTGGCCATTGAATCCTACCTACCGTAGTGATGCCAACCCTGGTCACGTGCTTTGGCTTAAAAAGTGTGAGTGGGAGCGATGTGTGCTCACCCTTTTCTCTCTTCCGTGAGACCCAAGTGCCCTGGATGGAGACGGCGTGTCGCAGAGCCACAGGACAACTGTGATTCTTCCGCTAAACATCCATTTAAACGACGAGCAGACCTCCGCTGCCACGAACGTGGTGCTTCAGGATCATTGCTCCAGCATAACCCAAGCGGATGGATACAAGGCGCACTCGTACGGAGACCACCGCACATTTCCCTGTAATCAAATTCTTTTCTTTTTTTTTTTTTTCCATCCAAGCCGTCATTGCTTTGGCTCAGATTACCACCATGTTCTTCTTGAATTTGCATAGTATTGCATCTGACTTCTGCTTCTCTGTTCTTACATCTCTCTGCTCCAGGGTCTATCTGCCGCCAGGGTCATCTCTGCAAAATACAACGCCTTATCTCTCCTCTTTCCTCCTTCCAGCTCCTCCTGGGTTCTTTTTGGCTTCAGCCTAGAACCCAGTCTGCTCACTGTTTTCTCCAGGGCCCCTCATTCTCCAGAGCCTCTTCCGGTCCGCATCGCTGTCTGGGTCACACGCGCGGCCCTGCCCTCACCGACGTGCCACACTGCTCGCTGTTCAGTCTGCACGAGTGCTTCTCTGTCTTTCCCGTTTTCTCTATCCGGCTCAGTTTTCCTCGTGCACTGCCCTCCTCTGCATGCCCTCCTCGGACCACCCTTCCCGCACAGGCCAAGCTGGTGGTCCCTTCCTGTGGTTCTGTGGCTCCCTCCGACTCTGTTCTATTCTGTTTCCTCCAGGCTTAGCCCAGAGCCCAGAGCACAGGAGAGAGTCAGTAAGGGAGGGGAATGAAGGCTAGAAACGAGGGAGCTACACACCATCCGTTTTGTGTAGGCAGGGACCCGAAGCGTGCAGGCTGGGCCTGCGGCGGAGGGACACGGAAGGAAGAGCGACTGTCATGACACGGCTGAGGAGGGAGTCCTATGTCCATCCTGCGCTGCGGTCTCAAGCCAGGAAGCAGGAGATTCCTGAGAGGAGCCGTTCCCTCCCCCGCCCTCCTCTGGGCCCTTCTCCCCAAAACAGCCCTCAATCAGGTGCACGCACTTCTAAGAAAGAAGGAGCAGGGTCTCAGAGGGACAGACATGGTGAAAAGGTCAAAAACAGGGTCCTCTGGGATCTCAGGGCTCCAGGATCATGTGGTCCAAGAAAGAGAACACGGCGGGTGACTTAATGCGTCTTCAATTATACATAAGGTCGTGGGCATGCTCATCAACAAGCAGCTGTTCCCTGTCCCCCGCGAGGCCAGCGCATGGGTACACAGGCCACTCTGCCTCACACAGCAGCGCAGCTGACCAGACCGACTCGCGCAACCCTCCTCCTCGGCCTCCCACCAGGGCCTCAGACGTGCCTCTGCTTTGGAGCAGAGGTGAGGCAGGAAGAAGAGGCTCCTCCAAGCAGCACCCACAGGACACATAGGGTCACGGTCATCTGTGATTAAGTGCAAGGTCCATTATGTCTGTGCCTCTAGCTCAGACCCTGTCGCACTTGCTCTTTGGGGAGCTGTGCCTCTTCCCTGGGTCTCAGTCTCCTCACCGGCAACACGGGGGTGTTAACGATAACAAGCTAACACACTGAACGAGCACGGAGTGGGTGCTGGGTACCTCCCTCCGTTATCCCTCCATGAAGCCCTATTAGGAAGCCACTATCATCTTCATTTCACCAGCGAGGAAACAAAGAAGTTAAGCCATTCACCCATGAGTATTTTATTAAAAACTGCTAGAGCCAAGACTGAAAAACAAGTTCCATGATCACAGCCCAAGCCCTAAACTTACACTGACTATTAGCCGACTGTTTCTCAATCTTCTTTGGCTAGTGCTACTGAAATCCAACCACACGCCCATCAGACATTCCCTTGGGCAACGGTACTATTCTATTCTTATTAGTTCTAAACACATGGAAACTCTACCTTATAATGTATCATTTCATTGTGTGATTGTCTATCCTCTTCTCTTCCCTAGACGGTAACCCCCCGAGGGCAGCGTTTTGTTCACTCGTGTGTTCCGAACACCTAAAAACAGCCCGAGACTTAGCAGGCGACTGTTAATGAATGGAGGGATGACGCTAAACGCAAGCAGGACTCAAGTTGACGGGTTCCGGTTCCGTGCGATGGCCCAGAATCCAACCAGAGTGTCAGAAGGTTACCTACCTTACAGTCTGTGTAGCGTGAGCTCCCACCAAGGGTCACAAGCTCATCTTCCACCTTGACTTGGTTCACCTTCCAGCGGCGCTCTTAAAGGGGCCGCGTGCAACAGCGACTGAGGGAAAACAGCCAACAAAAATGGTTATCGTCATTACGGTGATGAATGTACGGCCCATAGAATGAATGAGGGTCGTTTCAGGCAATCAGCTTAGGAAACAAGTCGGTGTTTCCCCGGGGACTTTGAGAGAGACGTGAGTACCCAGGCAGTCGACAGGAGAAAATGGCGGTGTCTCGGTTTCCCTTCTGGACAATGGGAGCAAGTGTGATTTTCTAGTTCATGGCGTTATTCCCAGGAGCAAATGCAAACATCAAAGGTACAGAATTTGGGGAGCCAGTGTCTAGTGTCAGGTGGTGGGGATTTAGCTCACTGACATCTCCATTTTGAAAGCCTATCTCCATGTCACATGAGTGGCGGTTTATCCCCAGGGTGTCACTATTGTTGAGGTCCCTTCCCTGTATCTCTGGTGAATCCCTGGGTATAGGAGATGACAGCTCAGCAGTCAATATTTTAGAAAAATTCTGAGACTTCTGCTCGTGTAACATTATTTCCCTGAAATACATAGTCCAAGAGTTCTAGTCTGTGGCCCCAGCCATGACCTTCTCTACTATCCAGCATGCCAGGTCTCTGAACAGTTTACTCCCACTGTTCATCTTGACCTGGCCCCAGGCTCTGTCTAGAGTGTGGGAAAGACCCCTTAGTACCTGTCCCTAGGATGATTCCAGTAATTTGCCAGGGAAAGGAGCTGCCTTTGAGAAAGAGAAAAAACGTTGGGACATGCATGTTGTTCTAATGTGAAGCCTCGCTGGTATCAAGAGACTATGTACATATATTGACATGCTAGTCTCAGATGCCCAAACCTCTGAGATGATGGAGGGAAGATGTATAACCCTGAAAGCTGCCTTTTCTTTTTAAAACACAGTCTCTTCAACAAAACTCCCTTTTGTTTAACCATATCTTTTAGGTGGCTTTCCACATAGAAGATGTGAGACAGTGAGTCCCACTCCCAAGATGTCTTGCCCCAAAGTTAATGTAGGTGACCTCACCTTGATGTGTAGTGGGTGTTGGGGTGAAAGGCTTACGATAATCAATGAATAGTAGAAGAAGACATTTTATTTTGAAATGTACAAGATTCTTCATTGGGGTCTCACTTTCAGATATCCATTCCATAGCCTATAATACCAACACTACTCATTAAAAAACAATGATTATTTTTTTTAAAATTCACAAACACATCGTAAAACTGACCCTTCCATCTGTGTGGAAAACCTGCAGCCCAAAAGGGATTCCTGCCGGATTCGGGTGTCAGGTGGGGGTCGGCGGCACACTCCTCAACAATCTCGTGGGCCATTTATCAGCCTCCTGTTTCATCCGGAGCTCAGACTGAGGATGCTCAGGGAAGCGCCCCCCCCCCCCCCCCCCGCTCCTCACCCCCAGGGCTCTTTTGTGTCTGCCTCCACAGGTGCATTTTATTCACCTTTTCATTGTCGGAATTTGGTAGCTGGCTTTTAGCTTCTATTTGAAGAATGAGAACCTGTGTCTCTTGCACCTCAGGGTGTGTGACAGGCTTAAGAATAGCTCATTAGACCAAGTAAGTACACAGCGTACTGGGCTCGGTCACTTCAAGAGCCAGTTGGATAGTGGCTTCTAGATGGGAAGGCACAGAGACCTCTGGTCTAAGGACGTGCAAAATAGAAGCCTCTCTATCAAAGAGCTTGACTCTTCATTGACCAAAAGCCTTCTGGAGAAGTTTGCCCTCAGCCTGTGGTGAATTACCTGCAGCCATTCCCATATGTTAGCAAAGCAACATGTGAGGACCACGGCAGGTCTCCGGAAGCCAGGCAGGATATTCCTTGTACACCTCATTGTTATTCACACTTTCATCCACTCATGCTTGCCTTAACTATTTGAGCATCCATTGTGTACCAGAAGGCACTGAAAATTGAGGGATAAATAAGATATTTTTTGCTTCCTAAGGACCTGGTGGGGAAGTCAGGCATGTATCTAATTAACTAGATTAGGAAGCATGGGGACTGCTAGTCTTTCCTGTTTCCCGTTTTCATTTCCTACCTGCCTTAGACTCAGCTGCCCCTAATCCTCAATGTCATTAGATACCAAGGGGAGCTTTCTTGCTCAAACCCTGAAAGAGAGGACAAACACCATGGGTGGAAAACTCACCAGATCCGGAAATATCAGAAGTGACAAGGACTCATTGCCCTACCTGGGACTCGATAGATGTGTGTCCACAAGCCAGCCAAGTCAGGTCTCTACATTTCATGTCCTGGGCTGTGGATGGGCCTACAGAGAACTACCCCTGCCATTGAATCAGATGAGACATTTTATGTGAAAGAGCTCTGGAAAATTCCCACGCACAATGCCAATGTCAGCAACAGTATCAGACGGCTCCGCAGAGCCACGTGGAAGTTTGTGCAAGCAGCCCGTGCAGGGACAGGGTGAAGTGTAGAGACAAGAAGACATGGAAAGTAGACCTTTGCCAACCTCTTGAAAAACATAGGAGCCGCTCTAGAAAATGCACACACAGCATTTTCCACAAAGAGTAAGGGAGCTCCCAGACTCCCCAGGGGCCTATTAATAGAAACTCCAGGCAACCCCTGAGCCCCAGGAGAGCGCTGTTGGTCTACGGCATTGCCTGTAAAACTCGGCAGGGACGGCCGACTCAGAGAAGACCCCCACGTAGCCATAAACCGGAGGGCAACGCCCTTCTGCACCCTGCACGGTGGACGTGGCTGTGCGTATCTCCATCTTACTGTTTCTTCTAGTTAAACAAGGGCACCATCTGCCCAACCACACTCTGCTCTCAGGAAACCGAAATGAGAGCGGATGTTGTCTTTCGCTGCCTGTTTTCACTTGGTCTTCTTCCTTTCATGCGGGCCTCTCTCTATGTTATCATATTCTTAAGAAGAACCTATCTACGTGGAGTTGTTCTTTTGTTTTGTTTTGTTTTTGTCACCAAAAATTGCTCCCTAAATTTTTCAAAGCCTGGGTCTTCTTTGGTGTAAGGTACCTGCCACCCAGGACAGTGGGGAGTGTCCTTGTGACATCTTGACCTGCAGATGCTGGTTCACATCCCTCCATGGCAGAGTCCAGCCCTCGTTCTCTTCCCGTCCCCCAACCTTGTAAATAGGGGGTGTGATTTTAAGTCTAGGAGCAGGCCAGGAAGTACTGTGGGTAAGAGGTCACAGGAAATGGTTCAACAGACCGAGGGCGCCAGGGTGGGGCAGAGAGGAGCCTTCCTGTGAAAAAGCCTATTGATAGAGCTCCTTAAGACTGAACCTCCAAGATTTAGCGTCTTCAGCAGGGCAACCAATGCCCCCAAGACTACTAAGTCCCCGGAGTTCTGCCCAGTTTGAAAACTCAGTCCATTCTGGAAGAAAAAAATAATAATCAGTGAGCTACAAGCTCATATTTCAAAGGAAACAGAAGAGCCCAAGTTGGTTAGTGCGCTGTCCTGGTACAGAGTGGTTGTGGGTTCGATCCCCAGGCAAGCACATACAAGAATCGATCAGTGAGTGCACAACTAAGTGGAAAAACAATTTGGTGTTTTTCTCTCTCTCTCTCTCTCTCTCTCTCTCTCTCTCTCCTTTCTATCTCTCCCTCTTTATAAAATCAATAATAAAACACAAGGATGGCAAAATGGCTGAAAGACATCAAATAATCACCTAAGAAAACCAGAGGCCATGAAGCATGGATGGAAGTTTGTCTCCGATCTCTGTTTATTGATCTATTCAATGCCTAGGTCAGTGTGGTTATTTATTTATTTTTATTTTTTTGTGACAGAGACAGAGAGAGGGGTAGATAGGAACAGACAGACAGGAAGGGGGAGAGAAAAGAAGCATCAATTCTTTGTTGTGGCACCTTAGTTGTTCATTGATTGCTTTCTCATATGTGCCTCGATGGGAGATTGTGAGGCTACAGCAGAGCGAGTGACCCCGTGCTCAAACCAGTGATCTTGGGTTCAAACTGGTCAGCCTTGCTCAAACCAGAAGAGCCTGCACTCAAGCTGGCGATCTCAAGGTTTTGAACCTGGATCCTTCACATCCCACTGAGCCACTGCCGGGTCAGGCCAGTGTGTTCTTAAGACAGCCACTTAAGTGGGGACCTACTGGGTTGTCTCTGAGGGTCGCTGAGCTATACGGAGCTGCACAGACGGTGTCTATGGAGAGAAGAGCCCGACACGCAGATGGGTGCGGCAGGACTGAACCCTACTGAGTCCCAGGGATGTGTGACAGGCGGAGGAGCAAGGAGTCGGCCAACCCAGTCTGGAGAGTGACCGCAGTGCTTAGTGAGAGAAGGTCCTGGAAATTTAGCTGAAAACTCACTACAGACCCCCTGAGTGTTCAGACAAAGAGGCTGAGCTCAAAGTCCTGCGTGTGGCCAGAGCAAGGTTGGCTGTCCTTGTCTGGGGCAGCGGAGTGGGGGTGGGGAATGGCAATTCAGAGAGCGCTCATCTCCCCACAGCAGTGGCTGGGCAGCGGGGCTGCTCGGGAAGGGGAGGGGCACGTGGCTAGCTGGTCCAGTGGCAGGAAATACATTTTTCCAGTACAAAATAAGGATGCTGAAGGTCTAGGTAGCATTTACCTATAGCGTATCCTGAAAAAAATTTCATAATTCCCCAAGACTCACTTCCCTTCTTAGAAAAATGAGAAAAAGACGATCACAGTGTCCCCTACTCCACCTCCCAATGCCAGTCTAAGGCCGGAGGGTGCGACCGTGTAATTTGTATGAACCTGCTTTGAAAACTGTAAAGTGATGTTTCGTTGCATGCCTATTGTCTTGTTGAATGGCAAGGAGCTCTTCCACGCTTGCTGGGCGGGCTGCAAGACCAGCCGACCCCGACACCTACCGTCTAACCAGGGAAGGAAGACAAACTAGCTAACACTCTTCAGTAGCTAAGGCTCTTAAATGCCAGCTTCCCTGGTGACATTTTGTACCCTTCACCTTATTCAATGCTTGCTGTTTTAATGACCTTGCAGGAAGATCACTACGTCCCCTTTAGAGGTGAGGCCACAATGACAAGGGGTACAGTTGCTTAACCATTGAAAGCAGGATGGGAGCAAAGATTGCCCTGATTCCCTCCCCTCCTTCTTAGGTTGGGCAGTGTTTCCTTGCACTACCCTTCAAATGTGAGCAGCCATTTCAAGCTCTATCCAGGCTCCCCGATGCGATAGGCTCATAAGCTACAGGACCCATCAAATCAGAGTCGGAAATGGTGTCCTCTCTCTACTTCTCATACAAAGCCTACCCCCCAAAACATGTCATTCACCCTCGCTTTGCTGAGACCCATCTCCCTCCCCTCCCGCTTCCTGTCAAAATGCAATGATCTTATCAAAGGTCCCTTTGCCATAGACAGCAGCAGGAGAAAGACGAGGAGACCAGTACAAGTTCAGCGCCAAAAAGGACTTGGCCTCTGAGCTGTGCAAGGCTTAGAAAGACTGCTCCAGATGGTAGCGAGCCTCTGGAGACGTTCACGCAGGACTATGGAAACTTTGCATTTCCAGAGATCTCTGGGTCAGGTGAACACGTAGGTATAACAACCTGTAACGCAGAACGTTAATCAAGGCAATCACACGCTCTGAATAATCACTTCTTCTTCATGGTGTAAGACTTAGCACTGCAGCGAGTGTGTCCCCACTTTCATATATGGCCTTAGCATTTAAGAGTCTTGCTTCAGGCTATAATTCCACATCTCTAACTCCTGTCCGTAAGCCTCAGCACCCCCACACATACACCTGCAGCTCCTGTGGGAGTGCTGGGGAAGCTGCCTCCTGAACACCTGGGTCCCTAAGGCCAAGGGTACTAACTCATGTCGGCTCTCTAGCACTTGGCACAGAGTTGATGGTGCAGCTTCCTCTCAAGAGTGTGTTGAGAATTTTCAGCATTTAGACTCAAACCCACGTCTTCAAACTGTGTTTCTTGTTCGAGCTTCACGTGGCCAAACTCAAGATCAGAGAAATTGCTGGGAAGTTCTCTCCGAAAACAAGGTGAAGATCCCTCCATCCTCCCTCCCTCCCTTCCTCTCCCCCATCCCTGCTCTCCATCTTTCTGCCAGCAAACATTCAGCCGTTGGTGAAGCAGCAGGGTTGCAGGAGGAACGGGAAGTTCATGGTCCCTTGTCGTTATGTCCCAAAGCACAGAACTAACACTAAACTAACAGTTCCGTGAGAGCGAAAAATCGGGGTTATGGGAACCCACCAATATTCAGTCCAAAGGCGATAATATCAGAAAGAAGGTTGATCCTTGCACTTGGCAAACTCAGTCTTCTGAAAAAGTCCACAGTGATGAAACTTCAAGACTGGTGAAGATTGCCCAGGAAGGGCCAGCGATGGAATGGCCCTTGAGGGACGCTGCTCAACGTGAAAACAAACCCTGGAGCCGCTGGGTCCCGTTCCTTACATCATTTTACCTGTTTAGCCACCATTGATACCTCCCAGCCTTTGAGGTTATTCTTATCAACAGCTGAAGCTTCTTCCCACTGCCAGGTGCTGGGGGCACATTGCTGGAGGAGATAAAATCCCTGCTGTCACCATGCTTGGAGGCTGTGACCCACAACTTCTAGGCTAGCGTGTTGGGTTTCCCAACATCATACTGGAGGAAGGCGAACAATTCTCTGGGGGGACACTGCTTTCATATTAAGAAGAAGCTTTAAAATATGCAGTAAGTCCTTTTTGTTTGTTTGTTTGGTTGGTTGGTTTTTTAATTGGTGGGGAAACCAAGGCAGAAGGCTGAGGACCCAATAACAGGCAAGTCTGGCTTTGATCACCGAACACGCGTCGGTGAGAACAGATCAATCAGGGGCTGAATTTCAGTCGCCCGTTTCTGGCTGGAAGCAAAGGGGTAGGAGGAAGAAACCTGCTCTCTGTGTTTCTATAGCTGATAATAACAACTGCTTTGGTTTGCTATGATTCAACTTCATAGGCACGTTAAATATAAAAAGGCAGAGAGAGAGAGAGAGATTTTCGAAAGAAGAGAGACCTCTTTTTATGGTTAGATCGATGATAGAGGCAGGGTGTATTCTAATGCAGTGACAAAGACTCGATCTTCGAATCCTTTCAGAATAATAATAATAATAGTGATGTGCGTGGCGTGTGTCTGCTGTGCTCAGAACCCTTCCGAGAGCAACTCATGGGATGCTGTCAAGCCACCCCGCGCTCAGGCAGCGTCTCCATCCCAGCCGGCTCTTGGCCAGGGGTGTGTGTGCCACCAATCCTGGGGTCTTCAGCTACTGTCTCCTGTGGGTTTTGAACTTGGTGAGCAGGGTCTTGTCTTCCCAGGGAGAGACTGAGGTCTTTGTCGTGCGGAAATCCATCCAAGGTTGGGGAGGGGAAGCACGGCGGCAGGAAACTGGTCGCGTTTTGTGACCGACCGACTGACCACCCACCGACCGCACGTGGCTTCTCCCGTCATGCTCCTTCCTAAGAGATGGGAGTGGAAAGTCCCGGAACGAGAGCACGTGCCTGTGCTGCGGGCTTGTCAGAGGGGACCCCTGTCCTTTGCCGTGGACCTTGGGTCACACATTTCGAATGAAGTTTTTCTGGGGAGCCATGCTTCCCAGGCCAGGTAGAGAGGCTGTGAGGCGGTGGTGTCGAATTCATTCAGTGTCAACACACGGAGGAATTTGAGGAAATGATTGTGTACACCCTGTTGTACCCTTTCACACGCACGTCCCACAGACAGGGAGCCTTTTCGAAAAGCTTCAGGCCAGCTCCACTGTGCATTCTTCTCTTTATATACCATGATACCCAAGGGAGTGACATTGTTTGAAAAATTGACGCCAAGCCCAAGGACTGAACTCTGGGTCCACATTCTCTCTGGTGCCGGACTGTAATCAATAAAGCCCCCAGCGTGCCTTACAGCATTACCTTGTCCCTCACGTGAAAGGCCATGAGCGAAGGAGGGACCGCGTTTTTATCTCAGCAGGACGGGCCTTCACCAGCTGGTGACTGGCTGTTCGTTTTATGAGCTGGTGTTTCTGTGGTGGTTGGTTCTTTGTACCTACTCATGGGGTCTAAATGCTGGTGTGTGTGGGGGGGGTTTCTTTCCTGAGACAATAAATAATCTTTATATATAAGAGATCGTAATGTGGAGTAAGACTCCTGGTGAACAGTTTCAAGTCTTACAGATGAAAGCCAACCACAACCCTTCCCATTTCAGCTGAGAAAATGTGTCCACCACGGCCCCCAGCCTTCCTGGACCCCGCTGGGGGGAAGCCGTGCTCCGAAACACTGCAGAACTGTCTCCTCTCTTCTTTCACCAAACAGGTTTTATTATGTATTTTTACACCCATTTGGATACAAAGCACCCTGTGCAACGACATTACATAAAAATTCAGAAATGCCCAGGAGGAGATCTCTAAGCATGTGACAATGTGTCAAATGCCAGGGACAAGTCAGAACAAATTTCAAAACCTGCTCAAGTTGGTCTGAAACCTGTTTATTTCTCTCTCTCTCTGTCACACACACACACACACACACACACACACACACACACACACACATATATATGTCTTTCATTCTTAAAGTCCACAAAACCTTGTGCTGCTGGAGGAGTGTGTGTGTGCAGGCAGACAGACACACACATGCACACACAGTCACATGTGCACTCACACAAACACACACGCTTCCAGTAACGCACGGTTCCATGAACTCTAAGAATTAAAGATGAAATGACATTTCACCCATCAGAAGGGAAGTCCCCTAGCTTATGTTTTAAAGGGGGGCAAAATGCCCTTAAACGGAATTAAGATACTTTTTTACTAATCTGATTTGAATTAAAGTGAAATGCACACTGGTGCTCAGCTCTGTGGTTATGCCCAGGCAAACTGAGGTCGATTCAGGACTGTTGTAAAGGGTACATTTCGGTTCTCAGCAGAGGCCGCCCTAGGATGCAGTCTGGACTTCTCCATCTACCACCTGTCAGGGTTGAGGGTGTTGTGGGCTGGAACACCTCCCCTGGCTGCCTAGCAGAACAAAGCTGACGGGGTTCAAACCCTGACCTGGCCCTCTCTCTGGGAACCCTTGGCCATGCTTCTGACCCTTTCTGTGCCTCAGTTTCCTCACTGGTAAATAACAGCCCCTCCTAGGTTCTGGGGAAGGAGGGAGGCAGTATGTAGTGCGGTGACGCATAGGGCTAAGTGCCCGTGTATTGCTGACCTTCCGTGCCTGTGAGCTATTGCCACCCTCCAAGTTCATTTGCCTGAAAGAATTGCAGCAAAAGTAGAATTACCTGATCAGAATAAAATGTAAATTAGCTACTCCAAACCAGTTCCAGTGGCACCTCCTCCAGGCAGGCACTCCAGAGAGAAGAAATCTGCTCTGCCTCCTTTGCCCAGGGCATATGGTACTGGTGGTGTCTCTGTTGAACCCCCTCACCCATCTGCCTTCTTTAAGTCTGGGTGTACAGACAGCGCCTGCTCCCTTGCACAACCACTCAGCCCCCACCAGTGCCAGGCACACGCATTCCTGAGCATCACACTGAGCAGGTAAGTAAAGAAGAAGAAGCCCTGCCTGGTTGTGACACACCATCAGTGAACACCCCAGAGGTGCAGGAAGGCTTGCCTGGCCCCTCAACCTGTCCAGCTTGCTTACTTGTTTCTGTAACTGATTTCCTGCTTGGGGGGGTGGGGGGGAGGAGAGCTCATAGCTCATACAGGAGCAATCCATGACCATAGCTGGGCAGAACATTCGTTTTTATGACCTGGGACTTTCTGGGGCACTTTCAGATAGATGGTCACTTAATCTGCCATAGGCATTAAGCATTATGAATAACCAACACAGGCCTGGTGCTTTCTGTCTTGAGTATTTTAAAAAAGAATAAAACAGAAAAAGAAAACAAATTGTCACTTGCTGTGAATATAAAAAAAAACTATTGGTCAGGGGCAGGGAGTGAGAAGTCTCAAATAAGAACCACCCCCCCAAAATATTCCAGCTTCTAGTATAGACATGATTTAAATTTTCATGAAGAAGTCAGCTGGTTTACACCAAGGCAGCAGCAGCAACAACAACAACAAAAAACAATAAACCATGGGTGGGGAGACTGTGCCCTACCAGGATCCCCCCAAGGACTCCCTGACCTGGCCTCGGTGCATGCTCCTGGTCATGGAGGGCACCTCCTATCCTGGGCTAATTATCTTCTAAAATTCATATCGAGAGCCACGGGCCACCTCGTGGGATTAAGCACATGATGCTTTGCAAATTGAAAATAAGATAGCTGTTAGGAATATATGCTTGCCTCTATGATTACCGTGGCAAACAAAGGCAAAACATTAATTTACATATATTATAATAGAGAAACAAAGCTGGAGGTAGTCCCTGAGTCTCAGTTAAGGGGTGAGTTTGCACAAGGTGATGTTCCCGGAAGACGAGGTGGGAGGGGCTGTGAAGCTCAGGGCTGCAGGGCCAGCCGGTGGCCAGTCCCTCCGGTGGCCAGTCCCTCCGCTCCTGTGTCAGGCCCTGCCCTCCCCCACTCACCGGCCAGACCAGGGGCTGGTTCAGGAAAGAGAGGGACAGGGACAATCCGACCCAGCAGATTAGGAGCAGGAAGAAGACAGTCCCTCTTAAATCCACACGTGGGTTTCTATAAAGATGGTGAGCATGCACTTTGATTTTTAATCAGAAACTTGTTAGGACCACAGGGAAATAAAATACTGTTTCCACAGTGGAGACTTATTCCGAAATGCCACTGGGCGAAGGAGATCCAAGAGGGTCCGAGTGGCTAAGAACATTCTCGGGGGCTTGGCTTGCATGAGGCACTGCACCTGCGGAGGTGAGTTTTATACTTATCTTTGCCATTTGACAGATAAAGAAAAAGGCACGTGTGAGGTCAAGGCCCTTGCCCAAAGGCACCAGGTGAGAATCAGGTGCTCACCTGTAGCTCGGTGGCTCTGACCCGGAAGCAGGCTGATTGGAGCCCCTGGGCCTTGCGCAAACCCACCTACCTCCCCGAGGGCCTTGCCCAGCTGCTCAGCCTGGTGCTCCTTGTCAAGATGTACTCACATTGTCTCAGAGCCTTTCCAACCCACGGAGAGGACCTACCCTCCCCATCTTCTTGTCTGTAATATTGCTTCCCTCATGGCCTGGGTCACACGGTGTTGGCCGATTCCAGTCACCAATGGAGCTGTCGCCCAGGAGAGCAGGGAAGCCTTTTTCTGTCAGAGGCCCCCACCTTCCCCTGGCCAAGACTCAGGCATGACTGACCTCCCTCTCTACATTCTTCACGGAGGTCTTTTCCTGTTTCCTAGGGTGTGACTTCCCTGGGTCATTGTCCAGACCCCTCTCCCCTCACCTGCACGCACACACCTTCTCACATCCTGCATGTGCCCGGCGCTAGCTCTCCAAACACATCCCTCCGCTCTGACAACGGTGAGTTTATTCTTCGCGAGAGCACGACCCTGGCATGGTCTCTCCGTGGTGACTCAGACACGGTGGAGGGAAAGGGGGCCATGCCAAGGTATCGATGGTGTCCTGGAGCCTGGCTGAAGGCAGGGCTTCCAATGCGGGGCTCTGATTAGAACAGGTGACAGACAGGGTCCACCTTCATACTTTCAGCTTGGTGGGCACAGCAGAGTGAGGATTTTGGAAAGCTTTAAACCACTGTTTGGTGCTGTCTATTCAAGAGTGGAATATTCAAGTTGTTTCTTAGGAAGTTCCTGGAATCCCTCATGGAGATATTTAAACTGTTTTCTCCCTGGGCAAGGAGCTGCTGGAATAATAAAGTCATGTGATTATAGCCATCAGACTGTGTGGGGCAGATGGTATCAATTGCCACATATTTAATCTTATGTCACCACCTCCTATTGGATTCTTCAAGCCACTCAAAGGACTTTGGAAGGGCAAAGCCTGAATTTGGTCCCAACCGTTATTCTCTCCTTGTAAGACCTTGATGAATCATTGGCCCTCTCTGACCCGCTGTTTTCTCCTCCATCCAATGAGGCTTAGGGGCAAGTCTCCACTTCATCCCACGACTCTATGACTAAGTTTATTTGTCTAAGGTCAAGGCTCTTGGTAGTGAAATGACTTCCTATCAGAAACAGGAAAGAGGAGGAGGGGACAGGAGGGGAGGCGGCGAGGCAGAGGGGAAGGTGTGGAAGGCTCTAGAACAGCAAGGTCCCTTTCCTCAGGTCTGGGATTTTTAAGTGTTTTATCTCGTAGAAATTCATACCGCATTTACAAATTGGAAATAACTCTGTAAGCTCAGATAAGATTGTCCCGGTAATGTTGCAGCCCGGAACAGCTCACCATGGCTTTTTTTTCAATTAACCATTTAAATCACAGCCCATACAAACCCCAACCCCTGCTGCCTCGTAATGAAAAAGAAAGTCAGGCTAGAGCCAGAGAGTTCTGATTCACGCTGCGGAGTATGGGAGATCCACAATCTCTTCTTGGAGCCTGTGGTCCAACGCGGCTCTTAGAACATTCTCTCAGCTGCCGGCAGCCAGCCCCTTCCTCCCGGGCCGCGTGGCAATCCATTATAGATAGCCTCTCCTGATTAATTTTGTTTTGACTTTAACTTTGACATTAGAAAGATAGAAAGAAAGAAAGAAAGAAAGAGAAAGAAAGAAAGAAAGAAGCTGTAATTGGTAAAATTCTCTCTTCTAACATTCACCGCTTAGACTATTTTTAGCAGGCTTCGGTGTCTGGTGCAGAAGAAAAGGGTGAAAAGAAAATCGAAATTTAGAAAGAAATTAAATTGTTGATTGTCATCAAAAGTCCTGGCTGTCAGATGAGAAAGCCGTCATGTTAGACCCGCTGTGATGAATAATAGATCAGCAATTTTCTTGAAATTCTTATTCGGGTTCTTCTCCTGTCATCAGAAGTGTCAGGAGGCCCGTGGGTTCACCGGGCAGACACTGGCTCATTGACACCAAGTCTTTCAGACGCGAGCTCCAGGTTAGTGGCGGGGTTGGGGGAGGATGACTGTGCAGCCTGGCCCCCGCCAAGGGCCAGGGAAGTATCTGAGTACCTGGATTGGTGAGGTGGTGTGGTCCAGGGCACAGGGAGGGTGAATGAGGCTCATTTGAAGGCTGGCTCCAGCCAATGCTGGGATCCAACACCGTTGTTTCTCTGGGCCTCGGTTTTCACATCGATACAATGGTTAGAACAATGCGTGTTAAGTGGAGATGTTAAGTGATCAGGGGTACCGTGTGGAAATTGGAAGTGCAGGATGCTACACACGTCGGCGTCCGGGACCTGGAAGCAGTTATCATGTGTATAATAATAATTAATCATAACGGAGACAGCTACGGCAACTCGACAGCACAGAGTCCTCGGAGAAGCCACAGGGACGTCTGAGAGTCACTTTCAAGTGTGTTCTGTCGCATGTGGATCAAACTTAATGACTAGATGGACTTCCGGACTTCCCTTTTCGTGCGCTTAGTCGCGAAAGACACCCTCTAAGTCCAAGGTCTCTCTCACTTTTATGGCGGGAGGGATCGCTCTGTTCTGAATGCCTCTCCAATGTCAGGACCTTTGTCCAAGCTCACAGGGAAAGTCTGAAATCAAACCCATGGAGGAACAATGAAATGAATGACATTAAACTAAGTGTCTGACCCTTGGCCACTTAAAATTAGGCAGAAGAGTTGTTCACGAGTCTGTGCGTACCATGCCCCTTCCTGTTCTCTGTGCCTTGCCCTCAGACACAGCCACACGCCAGAGCAGTTCTCTCTCTCTCTCTCTGAGGCTATGTGAAGAATACAGAGACAAAATGCAAATTCAGAGTGGGCCCTTTATGGCCCTGTATTGTGTCAGGGAGTAAAGAACAGGAGGACCAGGAAGGAGGCAGGGAGGGAAAGAGGGGAGGTGTAATAAATCTTTTTGGTAGTAAGCATTTCATGAATGTAGAGGATTATTTCATTTTTAAATCATGCAGAGTGGGGGATTTTACTACCCTGTACATTGTAGTACTGAGCCCACAGAAGCTACCTAATAAATATCATTGATCAATGCAAAGGGAATTTTCAATTTCCGTTTGGACAGCACGCGCAATTGTATCATTGCCAGCCGCCTTTATTCTGCATAACGCTGAGGCAGTGTTATCTAGCCTTTCTTGTCCCAGGCATATCCTGAAGGTTTCTTCATTCAACTTTGATGGGTAACAGGTGGAACGGAGGCTGCCTTCTGTTCTTCTGCCTCCCGAGCCCTGGCTCCTGCACCATCTCTGGTCCCTAGTCTGTAACATCCTCGAGAGGAAATCCCGGAGCTCATTTAGGGTAGTGACCTGTGACTTCTGTCCTTGTAGAACACTTATCTTAAATGACCCACCCCGACCCCAGCAATCCTGGCAGGGGACATAGCTCAGCCATCGCAATTGCCTTTGGCTCACGGAGAGTCCCCAAGCCAGGGTCCTGGGGGAGAATCTTGAAGCCCCTCTACACTTCCAATCATTTTCTATGACTGGTGACGTTGCTATCTGAGAAGGAACAGGACTAGCCTACGGTCACGTGGCCATTAGCGGAGATGTTCAGAGCCCCCGTCTGGGACTCTCTCTGTCCGCGTGCTTCCTCTTGGTCCTGCGCTGGCCCTCCCTAGATTGTGGTCGTTCTCCCACAGTGTCTGCACACGGAAGTGTACATATCTCTAGGGACCCTCATCTAGTCGGATCTGGGTCAACTGGAATTGGGGGGAAACAGAAGTCTGGATTTAAAGAACAGCTTGTAGCAACCTCCAGACTCTTTTTTCTTTTCCCACGAGGAGCAGGGTCCTCAGAGCATGGCCCTCAAGCCACGTGTCCATAGATGGGGGCAGGGCGGGGCTGGAAGCTGCTAGACGCTGTGTGCGTGCCAGCCCGCAGGGTGGGGGCCGCCCTGGCGGGGGACGAGGGAAGCACTGGCTCATGGCCCGCAGAACGGAGGTGAACCTGTGCATCTGTGAGACGGCACACTGTCCATGAGTCCCCCCTTGGGGCCACAGCCCACTGAAAATGTCAGGTATTGGGACAACATTTTCATTCATTACTTTGAATTTTAGAATGTTCTGTTATAGATAGGAGGAGTATAGCAGAGCCATGTTGTACAGCTCGCTAGTGTCCCTTCCCTTCACCATCCTCTCTTCACCTGACTGATGTCCAAGACCAGGGTCCCCCCTCTATAGTTAGACAGATTTGCATCAACATTGCATTGTTACACTTGACTTCACCCCCTTTTTATTAATTATGTAAAAAAAAATCACATTAAGCCGAATCTAATTACTGCAATGTATATTAGAAGCAGGGCACCATCAAAATTTTATTTAAATTAATCAGGTTTTGATTTAAGATATTAAATTCAAATTAATCATGTAAAAATGGAAATGATCCTTGACGTGCTTCCAGCTGTGACTTCAGTCTGTTTTCTCGCGAGTCACTTTCGGGATGTCTTGGGGGGAACATTACAAAAACTCACGCCGGTGCGATTTCAATTAGAGTTATTTAGCAGGACAGATGTAAAGAATATGGTATAATTAAGAAGAAGCTGATGACATGGCTACAGATTTCCCAGGATTAAAAGGCAAAAAAAAAAAAAAAAAAAAATACATGAGCGAAAGTGAAAATTGACTAGTGGCCATGATGCCCAAGTTCAAGTGCAAAGAGGTTAAGCACTCATTAAAGATGAGAAGATTGGCGGAGGCGCGGACTTTTTCCTCTAGAACCATCCGCAGGCTCCGACTTGGGTTTCGACTTTGAAGTTTCATTAACAAGCTGGTACCAACTGATATGGCAACTCGTATCATTCCTGAAATTATCCTTCCCAGTGGAGGTCGCCACCGACTCATCTGATTTTAGGGCCATCGGAAAGCTACGGGGAGTTAAAACAAGATTTCAAGACTCGCCTAAAATCACGTAATATGTATCGGTTTATGCAATGTTACATTTACACATTTGTTTGTTACTTATACGCACACACATAGATTGGGTGTGAGTATATCAATATGTTCTCCGTAATGCTAATTTCTCAGACTTGGAATACAGATGACAGATTAGTGTTTGTAACACATTGACTCTTTTTTTTTTGCAACATGGAGGTAGAGGGTGATGAGACAGGCTTATAAAGGTGATACAATGTGCCCAAGGCCTTGAGTCGAACTGGACACTGGGGACTGGAGCTCCCCATTCTCCTGATGCCTGTGACAATGTGCCTGTACTCTCCATCCCTCTGTGGGGACCTCGCTGCTGGCCGACTTTGGTTTCCAAGGCCTCAGAAAGTCCCGAGAGTCAGAATGTGATCCCAGGGGCCCACGTGAGACGCACCTGGTCAGAACAGAAATCCTGGCAGTGTGCTCACGGGGCTCGGGCCCCTGGTGTGTTTCCCGTGATTTGGCTGAACTCCGGAGAAGGACTGGGGTGGGGAGTTTCCTAACAGAGGATGTGACTCAGCCTGGGTTTCAGAGGCACAAATAATCAATATTTCCATGTAAAGAGCACTGTGTGTGTCCTTTCTTGAATCCACTCTGACAAACACTATTGCTCCCACTGACATCATCTGGATGTCTGTCCGGCTCTCACCAGCCTGAGCCCTCAGACTAAGGCTGCACCCACCCCCACCCTAGAGAGCCCCCAAGGTTTGGGGACAAGCAGAACCCCTCCTCCTCCTCTGTGTGAGTCTTCATGGAATGAAGAGCCTTGGCTTCTCCCCTCCACCCCTCTAAGCTTGACCCTTATCCCAGCTCAGTCCCGGTGCCCAGAGTGGCTGGTGCACCGCTGGAATCAGGGGAGTCTCCTGAGAAGGAACCCGGGCTTGCTTCTTTTATGAATGGACTCAATTCACAAAAGTCCAGAGGTTGTGTGTTGTTGGTATTTGGATTCTCCAGAGGATTGGGAGCCCTGAAACCCAGGTACCAGGAAGTTGTGCCCAGAAGGAGCGAGGGAGAGGATGGATGGAAGGGTGATGAAGGGAATGTCCCCCAACCTCCAGGGAGTGTGCCCCCCTCACCGCACAGCAAGGGATGCTCAGTGCAGGAAGGGGGGCAGGGAGAACCCCACAGATGCTCCTCACTCCCCTAAGTGACTGTCCCATCCGGGCCACGCTCCCCACCCATGAACAGCAGCCACAGGTGTCTCTCGCATCATGAGTCTGGGTTGATTTCAGAGTTGTCGAAAGCCGATGATTCATCGGCGGTCCTGTTTCCTGCTCCTGTGATATAAATACATGCAATTACTCCTTCAAAACAATTTCCCTCTTTCAAACAAAGGAATCAGGTAGGAGGTTAAAATAATCACCTTTCTCTTGGTGGGGGGGGGTGGAAAATGGTCTTTGCACTTCAGTGCTGTTGCTCATTTCTCAGAAATCCAATCAGTTCCATGAAAGGGATGTTTGAAACACTAGCAAACAAGCACTTTTTTTTTTTTCTGGTCCCTTTTTGCTTTTATTTCTCTGTCTCGTTTCACACTTGTCTGTGAGCCCCGTGCCGCACAGAGAGCAGGAAGGCCCTGAATTCAGACCTCACTACTTACGTGCCGTGGGCCCTGGGCAAGACGCCCCACCTCCCTGAACCTCAGTTTTCCTTGCTGGGAGTGAGCAATTGTTTTGACTCAGATGTCAACCTGCCTCAAGCTGCTTTCTGCCTCTGAATCCTCATGATTGCTCCCTTGTCATAGCTGCTCCCGATGTCAGAGGTTGGGACAGTCTCTGTGTCCCTGTAGCTCTTAGTAGGTGAGTTGTTTCTAGTGGGCCAGGGCTCACAGCTTCATGCCAAATTCCACATCTCCGCAGCAGCATGGTGGAAAGCAGTTTGCGTGTCACAGGCTCGAGTGAGCACTCTACTTCTTAATTTACAATGTCTTTGATTTCAGGCAAATGCTTTAAACTTTCTGATCCGATTTCCTCATTTGTAAAATGTCTGGAAGGAAAAGTTGCAAAGACTTGGTAAGCAAATATACTCTGTAGCCAATCCACCTCAATAGTCCTTCCATAAGCCAAGCAGCCATCTGCCTCAGAGCCTTGGCACTTTCTGTTCCCTCTGCCTGGGATACTGTTCCCCCCAGTCAGCAACATGCTTTTCTTCCCTGTCACTTCCTTGGGTGACCTCCCTGTCTGATGGTCGGGACTCCTTTCCTGACCTTTCTTTCCCTCCCGCCTCCAGCGGAGTCTGTCCCTGGACCTGCTTGTATTTTCTCCACAGCCCTTGTCACCCTCTGAAACTCCTGGTTCTACCTCTTCCTTCTGCTTCCACCTCTCCCAGCCCACCATGAGGGTCAGGCCTGTCTCCCTTGCTCACTCTGTGTCCCCAGCATGGAGAAACGTGCCCGGCAAGCTGGAAGCACATAATCAATTATTGTTGAATAAATACCTGTGTCTCCTGATATAAAGGGAAAATTCATACAGAACAAAGCAAACTGTCCTATGTTATATGAACAATCTTCTTTTTATCTTTGCGGGGGGGGACTGGGCTCACTGGAAGAGAAAGACAGTGTCAGCTCTAATGACAGGAGTGCATGGGTGAGGGTGACAGGGAGGGACAGAGTCACACAGAGGGAGGAGGAGCTAGAGAGACCGAAGGCAAGAGGGAAAGAGAGAGGAGAGCGGAGGCCAGGAGAATGTGGGGAGGGACCTAACATTAGAGCAGAAGCGGGGACACTGAGCGTGGGAGGGCTTCCCCCTTTCCTTGTCCTTTCTCCTACCACCATGCCCCGTCCCTCTGGTCCCTCTGTCCATCGAGAGCCTGTCTCACACCTGAGCTAGAAAGAGCCTTGCGTCACCAGCCTGGGCCCTTGGGAAGCCCGCCTTCGTCCTATTTACTGAGTTCTCATGGTCAGGGCCATCCGGGTTCCCCTGTGAGTGCCATGTCCCCGAGCGCTCCCCAGAGGTGGGGAGGCCTGCAGCACCGGCTGCGGACAGCTAATTAATATTGAAGAGGTCTTGGTGGCTGCGGCTAATTGCCTTGGCCTCTGCAGGTCTCCGTGTGCTGTTGTTCTCTACCCTCGGGACCGAGCTCCCTGGGGCCATATCCTTCTCCAGGAAAAGGGCAGTGACCTTGAAGAAGTGATAGTTGTACCACATCTTTGCATCAGGTCTGGGAATTGTCCCAGAGGGCAGACGGCAATAGGGACCACCTTGGCGTGGCTCGAGAGGTCGTCTCCCCATAAGACCATGGCACCCCCCCCCCCAGCAATCCTGCCTTTGTTACCTCCTTCTTGAAACTGAGGAAGCGGAGGCTCTTTGGAATCCCTCCACTGACCCAGAATGCTCATCTGGCAGCATACCCTAGAATCAGAGTCGAGGTCCATTCAATCCCAAATGCCCTCGCCTGCCGGCACCCTGTGCCATCCGCCGGACACGGCTCCGACCAGGACACCAGCTGCAACATGCAGGCCCACCATCACTTCTTTGAACCCCGAGGGGCCGGGTGCATTGCTATGATTAGAATTTGGTTCATTTTAGGAAGTTAGTATGTGTCTTCATAGTACTATATACTCCCCCACCCCCACCCCCAAGAGCCTAGGGACAGAACACATATTTCTGCGACCAAATTACGAATATTCGCACTGTGTGGGGAAAATACAGGCTACCAATAGCTTCCTGTTCGTTCTATCAGTTCAGGTCAGGTTTGACCATCAAGTAAGTGATGAAAATGACTGTCGATTCAGAGCTTTTCTGGGATTGAGACTGGAACGTTATGAACTGGTACTGGGTCACAGGCAAGAGAAGGTATCATTTCCCACGGGACCGGCAACGGCTTGTATGACAACCCGTGGCACATGCGTGGTGTCACTGCGTAAATGAGGTGTTGTGTGCACATACAGCATGCATGCATGCAGAGCACAGAAGGGCCTGGTGCATGGCCCCGGAGGGCAGGCAGCCACCTGCCTGGCTGGGTGCAGGTCCCAGGGACACTCTCGTGAGTGTGTCATCCAACCTCGGAGTGCAGGGGAGTCACCCTGACCTCCTCCCAGGGAGGCAGCTAGGACTGAACACACATGCAGCACCGGGTCTGGTGCTCAGTAAACTTTCCACAGATGATGTCACGACCTGGAAGAACCTAGTGACAGTCAGGTCAAACCATGATTAAACGAGTGGAGATACAGACCCAGGGATCAGTCCCCGGTCACTCATCTCTGCACGGCTCTCTCCAGCCAGGCTCTTGGCAACACTGCGAGTTTGCTTAGGAACTGTTATGCGATGTTGAGCACCACCACTGCATGGCTGTCCCCCATCCACGCTCAGGGACCGCCTGTGTCATCAGTATGGAGGGGGCAGTGAAGCGGCGATGGTTAAGGGGCGGGGGCTTCTGCTGAACCTGGAATTCACAGCGTCCTCTCTGAATCCAGGAGCGGTCTTCCTGTCCATGCTCGGCGGCCGATGAGAGGAGAAAGCCAGCAGCACGCCTCTCTCTGTGCCCAGACGCGAGCTCTCAGCGCAGGGGCGCGCCCGCAGACACCTGGGCCACAGGCTCTCTGTCAAGACCCTGGGCAGACTTCTCCTTCCTCCCATCTGATAGGGCTGGGACTTCCTCTACAGCGTGAAGAGCAGAGGTGCAGCGCCCATCCCCCCACGACAGGACGAAGGCCAAGAGCCAAAAAAAAAAAAAAAAAAAGAAAAAAAGTAGGGCAGGTTTCACAGAGGAAGACCAGTGGTTGTGATTATGTAACGCGGAGCGGTGCGTGCTCCTTCATGCTCCTGGGCGGGAAGGAGGGTGCTCCAGCGGCCTCTCCCTCTGCTCCTTTGCACCCAGTAGCTGAAGCCACACTTCCTGCAGAGGGAGCACCCTGGCCCCTGCCTGAGACTGCGTGTGCAGTCTTCCTGTGGAATCCCAGCTCCCACACGGTTTGCTGTCTCAGGCTCCTCATCTGTAAAGTGGGCTATTCGGGGCCACACACCCCCGAGGGCGGGGCTAGAGTGTATAAGGATCTTATTAAGCATGAAGGGAATCTCACAGCTAGCAGTGGGGCAAAGGTGTACCGGTGACCTTGTCACCATGATCTCATTCAGTCTTTCTTGCCTCTGGTGTGGATTATTCTGATCTCCATGCGCCAAGAGGGAGGCTAAGCCCCCAAGCTCTGCAGTGACGTACCCCAGATCACAGAGCTAGCACTTGGCCGGTCCCAGGCCGGGGCTCCGGCCTTGTGACTCTCCACTCCCTAGGTCTGTCTTCAATCTAAAGCAACAATAAAGAAGCAGATAACCAACACGAAGCAGTAACAGCAAGAAAATCATCGTTGGTCGGAGAGAGTGTCCAGCTTTGCACAGAGCAGTCTAAGCAAAGAGCAGATGTGCGTCTGTATCCGGTCACAACCTTCTCTTTGCCCCCCGGGGCCCCAGTGCAAAGATGGGCCCTCCTGCTGCCAGCCGGGCAGTGTGGCCCAGAGTAGTTTGGGTTCTCTACCCGGGTGAGTCTCTGGAGTCTGGAGGGTTCGAGGTTCACTCTGAGACTACAGAGAATGGGGACTTGTGTCTTTCACAGCTTCGCCAGCACCTGCTTTTCCAGGGCCAGGCAGAGCAGCGGGGCGGCCCCCCCAGACCCAGGTGGCCTGCTTTGCAGCGCCTCTGAAACCGGGCTGGCGCTGCCCTGGGAGTCTCCCGGCCACAGGTGAGGTTCCGAGGCCCCACCAATGCCCAGGGGGCCAATCAGGCTGGGCCTGCATGAGGTAAGGTGGGGAGTCGCCCGGTGTGCGCTGAGCTCTCTCAGAAATCTCAGCAGATCAATGTCACCTTGGCTTTTAATTACCCCTCCTAGGCCTCATCATTATTTCATGGCCTCTAATATGCCCAGCAGGCAGCCCTGGGCACATGGATAAACAGCCACCCAGCGTGACCTGACCCCTGAGGTGGTACCCGCTGTGGCCTCTCAGCCTTGGGGACCACGGCCTGACAAGGGCCTGGCCCTGCTGAATGCTGGCCATGTTGAGACATAGAGACTTCAAGTGCTTTGCAACAGCCTTCTTAAGATGGAGATGGTGCCATTTTATGAGGACCTACTGTGTGCCAGGCTAGCTGGGCCTGCCCAGGTCCCTCTGGTCATCACCATGCTGGAAACCCTTCCCCTGAAGCAGCATTTATTCTCAGCCCAAGGCGATTTTGACTCTGAGGGACATTTGACAATACCTGGAGAACTTTTCCATTGTCTGGGGATGGATGCGACTGTCATAGTGTGGGTGGGGGCCAGGGATGCCACCAATAGCCTATCAGTCACAGGACAAACCCACCACAAAAGGTGATCTAACCCTGAATGTCAGCAGGGCCAGGGTCAGGAACCCCGGTCTGGAGGTCACCAGCAAGCCCCCAAACTCAGCACAGTAAGGCTTCTGGTGTCTCCAGTGACTTCTCAGGCCTCTTTGTCCTCATCAGAGTCTTTGGTGATAGAAACCACTCCTGGGTCCCCCGCCCCACGCCTGTCATCCATCCTCACGGAGCTTCCCCATCTCAGTCCTCACCTACTGACACCCACTCATCTCGAAAGTCACACCCACCACCCGGCCCCTTCGGAGGGCCTCCCAGTGTGAAGACCTCGCTCAGCCATCAGCCCAGGGACCCTGCAGGGCTGCACTCCCCCACCCCCTCAGCAGCAGCAAACCCATGGGTGCTCAGTAATCATGGGTGAAGTTCTGGGACTTGGAAAATGATTTGCATTTTAAAATCAACTAGAAATATATGCTATCATCATTCTACGTGGTTCTCTTGGTCTCACGAAGGTGCCGTGGCACTTCCCTGTATATATGGGAACCCATGGGTTGGAGCAGCCAGCCCTTCTATCCCCTAGGGAACACAGTGCCGTGTGTCCAGAACTGTGATTGGGACAAGTAGTTGCTCAAGAAACAGCTGTCATGTGGCCATGTGGACAATCTCATCATGAGGTCTGTGATGGGAAAGAAGAGTTTAAATGAGCTGGTCTTTCTTTCCTTCCCTCCCTCCCTCCCTCCCTCCCTCCCTCCTTTCCTTCCCTTTTTCCTCCCTGTCTTCCTCCCTCCCATCTGCTTGCCCTCCTGCCTACGATGTCAGGAGAGAAGGGGTTCATAATTTCTGAGGACCCAAATTTACAGCAAGGACTCCATTGACAACTGTGTGTGTCATCAAATGTCACCCTTGTGATGGCGCAGTGAGAGACGTATTATACTCTCCTGACTTTTCTGCTATTTTCTGACTTGTCCAGGTTCACAGAACTCACGAATTATGGAGCTCGCTTCCACCAAGAACCGTCCAACCTCGAAAGTAATATTCTTTCCTCTAAAGAGACACCCCTGAGGACTCCCAAACCAACAAGGGCTCTAAGGCGGTCTGTGTTCACTATGATATTGGGACATTTTCAACTTTCACCTTCATCTAATGTTTAAAATATGGAGGGAGACTTCTGGAATTGTTCTCAGAATGGGAAGGGTGGATATGGTGTGGCGTTTGAAGCTGGATATCCAAACCCTTAAATATTTCTTGTGGTTCCAAATTCTCCTGAATGCCGCAAAAGGCAGAGACAGAACTGTGTGGGCATCTTTGACTGAACTCTGACTGTACTTGGGCATCTCCGACTGAACGCTGGGGGTCTCAGTCTGTCCTCGGGCATCTCTCATGAACTTGGACGTCTCTGGCCAAACTCTAGGAGCATCTCTCACTATTCTCAGACATTTCTGGCTGAACTTAGGCATCTTCTGCCTGGACTCTGGGTGAATCTGACTGCATGTGGGCACCTGTGAATGTCCTCGGGCATTTCTGACTGAACTTGGGAGACTTCGGGGTCTCTTCGTCTGCCTGGTGCTGGGCATGCTGGTGGCCTGGGCCAGTTGCTGGAGACCCGAAGAGTCTCTCTGCTCACTTCTCCTCCCAAACTGCCCCCTTCACAGTCTGTGTGTTTGCATAACACCTTAATAAGAGCCCCTCTCCCTCTCCCACCTCCCCAGAGCTCAGTAATGCTCACGCCTCATTCATATCCGAGCTTCCCCGGGGGCAGCCCACAGCACCTCTGTCCCCGTCGGACAAGCCAGCCAGCAGTGCCTGCGTCCGGAGGTCACCTCCTCCCCTCCTTTTATAGTGTTCTGCCTCTCAAACTGCTTTCCCTTCCTACTTGCTCACAGGCATTTGACTACCTTTGTTTGAATTAGAAATTTTTTTTTTTTAATGTGGCAGAAGGGATGGGAGTGAATGAAAACCTCTCACAAACAAACTCTAAGAAATTATGTCCTCATTCCCGTTCCTGCCCTCCATCCTGGCAGCCTCTACTGCTGAAAGGCCCTTGGAAGGGACACTTTCAGGCCTGGCTGGGTAGCTCAGTTGGTTAGAGCGTCCTTCTGATATGCCAGGGTTGCGGGTTCCATCCCCAGGTAGGGTACTTCCCCACGTACAAGACCCTCCCAGGTACAAGATGCTCCCATGTATAAGATGCACCTTAATTTTAGGGCCAGGAATTTGAAAAAAAAACTCTATTACATAAAATTATTGAACTCAAATTTTATTCATCATAAAATTCATACAACTCCTCATCACTGTCAAAACTCCTATCCATGAGCTTTTCCTCGTCTATGTTTGGTGAAGAACCACTGTCTTCACATATTGCCTCGTCCGCAGTCCCATCTATGGCATTTGAAACGCCAGAATCACTGTATAAGAGGCAGCCAGTTTTTAGACACCACATTTTTCAAAAAAGGGTGTGTCTTCTACATGGGGAAATACGGTACATGAATCAACAAATGACGGCATGAATAAGCGAAAATACTAATCAATGTTCCTCCCTCCCTTCCTCCCTCTTTTCTTCTCTCTCCCTCAAAATCCATAAGTAAATTGAAAATAATCACCTTGAGTTGGTCACACCCTTGCTACAGCTCTGGCCTGGCCACGACTGTAGGCTCACCTGGACTGCTTCGTTAGGAGGAGGCTTTGGCAAAGCCGGCCACAAGCCATGGTGTCATCGGGCTAATCACCCACCCAAGTGACAGGGTAGGTGTCTCAGGAGCCGCCACCTGCTGTCTGCTCCTGGTGGGGGCAGGAGGGGAGCAAGGCTAAGTCCCCTCCAGCAGGAAGGCCGCTGGGGTCTGGGAACAGAAGGTGTATGGAAGCCTGCTGTCAGCCGCTGGGGACAGTTAGGTGGCTGAGGTTTCTCCCATAGGGAGGAATCCCCTCATGATCATGGAGCCGTCCGTGGTTGAGCACACTGACCTTGACCCTGACTCCTATTTGCCTGGGGCACCCCCTGCCTGGTCCCATGGTCGCAGGGGGCAGCTTTCCTCCAGCACAGCCAACGCTGGAGGAAGAGGTAGGTGCCATGGGAGCACCGCTGAGGCCCCTGACATGGAGCAGCTGCTCCACAGGCAGACAGAAGAAAGGCCGTTTCTGTGGGAACGGGGCTGGGGCCACGGACTGCACGCACTCCGTCTCCGGCAGGATCTTCTGAGAAATTTCATCCCCATTTAGGATGCAGACAGCCGAGGCTCACACACCTCTTTCTTAAGTCTTGTTACGGGAGGAGCAGAGGGTGATGACCGTGTATGGGTTTGGCTTTGTAAATGCTGGCCCCCAGCCTGAGCCCCTCCACGCCTCACTCTCCGCTCATGGAGGACAGTGTTGGACCTTCTCTCATGGGTCAGCAGGTGGCCAGATACTCACCAGGCTGGATGGTCCATAACTAATGTGGAAAATCGCGAAGAAGCAAATTGCTTTCCTACAGAGGAAAGTCAAGAGCATGTGTGGGAAATCTCACCTCCTGAAAGCTGAGTGGCAGGGATGTTGTTGGAAGAGGAGGAAGAGAAAAGCCTGGAAGTCCCCAGGGTGTGTGAGAGCTGGGCTCTCGGCGGGAGCCCCAGGAACTGTCTGGGCCAGGCTGGGAGGACCCTGGCCTTCAGGAGCACATGCTGGTACACGGCCAAAGTGCCCCAACCAGCAGGTCCCCGCCCACTCACAATCATCAGGCTGACATCTGGGGATGGTTTATCACCACAGTTCATTTGCTGCAACAACAAAACTCCAGGGTTTGGCAGGGCGATGAAGGCTACCCAGGCCGAAACGTGAATGTGACATTGTGAAGCTGAAGAAAACGCACCTATGCATTGCATTATGCATTCTTACGGGCATTCCAAATTAATGTTCCCAAGCTGACAGCATTTGGGATTCTGAAACTGTTTTAATGAGAGGGTCACAAGGAGGAGGAAATTGAAGGCACTAAGAAGACAGATCTTACAAATGGAAGTGGACTGGGAAGAGAGGGGACTGGGAAGTCCCTGTCTCTCCAGGTGTGACTTCCAGGTAGGGAGTGCAGCCAAAGGGGGACATCTTGGTGAGACAGATTGGCATGACAGCTAGGGTGTATTGAGCAGGTACTATGTGCCAGTCATGACGCTGGGTACTCTCCAGGAGTATCTCATTTATGGCTCGCAATAGCACAACAGGATAAATTACATATTACAGATGAAACAGCCACCAAAGCATGGAGATGTGGTGTGATTACTTCATGTCGCTCACCGTTCCAGCTGTATAGATGGATCTCATAACCCCCGCCCACTGCCTCCCTGTTCAGGCAGTTCGGGCAGATGAAATGGAAAGGCTCTGTTCCTCTGGGTCTGAGAAACTCCCCTCCCATCTCTCCCCCACCTTCCTGTTGGGCCTCAGTGTCTGCATCTGTTAAATGGGGATGGTGATGTTCACTGTGTAGAGTTACCATTGGGATAACGTTTGTCTTCTGATGAAGACATCCGTCTACCACAGAGCTGAGTGCCCACTTGGCTCTCAAGGTCTACCAGCCTCTGCTCTTCCCGTTCCTTTCTCCGCAGAAAGTGAACTGCATCCGAGTTGACTTGGCTTCACTCTCAGCTAGCAGGGTGGTGTTAATGGCTAGAGCCGGCCACTAGGGTTACCAGGAAATGGCCTGACATTTGGGATGATTATTCCTTGGTTAGTTCTAGTTGGGTATGGGTAATGTTTGGACCGTTACATTGTGACTAACCCGCATAAGACAGATAACGTCTTCCTAGACGGTCATTCATTCAGGGGTCAGGCAAAGTTAGTCACAGTGGTCCTGCCAACTGGTCCATCTATCTAAGAAAAGATACTGAGTGGACAGCGATAGGGACAGGGGTGGGGGCGGCATTTACTCAGGGTCTGAACTGCCAGGCAGACAACACTATGACTACATGTCCCTTGGTCCAAGGCTGCTCAGACTGGGAGGGGGTCCTGGATTATGTCCCCAGCCCACAAGAACCAGGCTGGAGCTACACCTTCTCACCAGCCCATGGTTTGACGTGGAGTCGCACATCCACTCTACAGAATTAACTCATAAATTTGTTGCAAAACAAACACACGCACTGTAAAGATTGAAGCCACGTAAAATGGATACGCACGGAAAATTCTCTTAGGCATCAGGGGTGAGCACGGTTAATTGTTTGCATTCACCCTTCCAGAAATAGACTTATACATTATCAAGGGTGTGCGTGTGTCTCTCGGTGAGATATGCTGTCACGCCTCTTGCTTTTCTGTTCAATGAGCCACCGTTGCCTGCCTCTCTGCATCAGGACACCTAGGGCGACCCCGTTGGGTTTTATTTTGGGGGGGGGGAGTGTTCATGACTGCATAGTTTCCTTTTCTGTGCACGGATTATCACATCACCAGTGAATCCCAGCTAGCTGAACATGCGGGTTGGTGTGCATTTTTCTCATTCTAGCTGATGCTTCCACACACGTGTACGTGTTTTGGATTCAGGTGCAAAAGGATCGAATGGGGCTGAATGGCCATTCAGGGAGGACGGGCAGACGTAAGCTCCCCTGTGGCAAGATCTATCCCCTCTCTGCTTGCCAACACTTTGGGAACCTGGTGGCGTTCTCCATTCTGAGGCATGCGTCGTTCTCATTGCGACTTGAATGCAAATCGCTTGACCGCTGGGTGAGGATCCACACCATCCTGTGCCCACAAGCGACGGGCCTCCCCCGCACCTCACGCCAGTTGCCTGTGCGTTCCCTTAGTACATTGCAATGATTTACTCTTTTTTTGTGGTTGTGGATACAGAGATTTTTAAATTTCGCATTTTCATGTTGATCATGTGCTTCCTCCCTAGATTCTCTATGGGATGTCCGGCTTAGAAGTAAGGTCTTTTCCATCACAGGACCATAACAAAGCATGCTTTCCCCTGTTTTAGCAGACGCTTCTCTTTTTATTTTCTTTTAAAGTAAATCTTAAATCAAGCCTGACCTGTGGTGGCGCAGTGGATAAAGCGTCGACCTGGGAACACTGAGGTCGCCAGTTCAAAACCCTGCACTGGTCTGGTCAAGGCACATATGGGAATTAATGCTTCCAGCTCCTCCCACCTTTCTCTCTTTCTCTCTCTCTCTCTCTCTCTCTCTCTCACTCTGTGTCTCTCTAAAATGAATAAATAAAAATAAATTTAAAGTAAATCTTAAATCATTGGGTTTACGTTTTAGATATTTGTCACCGCACCCTACCCCATCCCCAAATAAAGAGTTGCAGCTCTCAGGCGCCCTTTGGCTCAGGGAGGCCAGGAAGGGCCCCTGCAGGAGTGGAAGCAGCTCACCTCCGTAAGGGTCACCACAGGAAGGGAGGTGAGGCGATCTCAGGGCGAGGGCGGGCCTGCGGCGGCCTCAGGGCTGCCAATCACCCACCCCCTCCACACTCCCCTCCCCCACCCCGGCGGCCGGCAGAGCGCCTCTCTCAGGGAGTCCTTGCCTGCTCACATTTTAGAGGGTCTTTATTTTGGGGTTGGCACCTAAGAAGTCCCCTCACGTTTATTAACCTAAATTTCGTCCAGTGATGACCATTCCTGGATATGCAGAGCCACAGCCCACTGCAACTTGGGACGAGAGGGTGACGGCGTGCAGGGACAAAGGACGGGAAACCCAGGAAGCGCTGCCAGGCTTCTCTGCCCCTTACCTTGACCCTGCTGTGCCAGGAAACTGGCCCCCTGAGCTGCCGGACCCTCCACAGAGGAGAACAGCGCTCAGAGCACAGAAGGGCGGACCCGCCCCTGCAGCTGCGCGGCCTTGGCCGAAGCCCCTGCCGTCCCTGTCCCAGCCTGCTCAGCTGCGAAGGGGGAATAGCAGCCCACTGCCCTGGCTGTGGGAACATTGCGGGCTGACCCCCGGACCCAGGTCACAAGCAAAGGAAGCGCTGGGGAGTCTTGGAGCTATGGTGCTCCCAGAGGGCACGGCAGAGCCTCATAGACACAAGGCACTGGGGGGTGGGCGTGGGGGTGCGCCTTCGCCCCGGATAAGACTCCAGACACAGTGGGCGGATTAGACGTGGAACTGACAGCTGTCACAGAAGCATTCTCACAGAGCAGGTAGTGAGGAAAAGGTGGTGGGAGGAATCAAGGGACAGTCCCCAAGAGACGTGATTGGCTCCAGCTGTTAAAGGAGGAGCAGGTCTTGCTTGGCTGGGAGATCCTACAACCAAGGTTCCTTCTAGATCTTTCCATTCTCTGTCACCGAGCAAGCAAAGAAGGCTACACCTCCCCAACCGGTACCTCCCCCTAACTCAGATGCTCTCTTTTCCTCAAGGGGCATTTGGATCATGTGGCTCTGGCGGGAGGTAGGCTGGGTGATGGGCACCTCTTACCTCGCTGTCCCCTGTCCCCTGGAGCCTCTGCAGAATGACCTGGGCCAGCTCACAGGAAGGAAACTTGGTTCACAATGCATGAGTTTGTTTTTATGTTCTACGGAGAAAATTTATTCAGTGTGATGCTTGGTAGCGAGCGCCGTAAAACACCTTAATCCCGGGTTGCAGAAAGGTAATACCTTGACAGATGTGTGCCTCGTACCTTCCTCCCGGCCATGTTTCAACAACAAACCTTTATTTCTGCTTCTCGGTGGTAGCAGGCAAAAGAGGAGACAGAGAGAGAGAGAGAGAGAGAGGAAAAGAAATGAGGAGAGCAATAAAGCAGTCAGAAATCTCAGGAGCCAGGCGGCGATGCAATCGTAATGACAGATTTTTAATGTGGCGGGAGAGATTGACAGGGAAATGTCTTCGGAGCAAACGCGCGCCAGATGGAAAGCAAACGGTTTATTGGAGGAGAGAGGAGCAGCTGAACCGCGGAGAGAGCCGGGACGCGGTGTCTTCCTGGCTGCTGCAGGCACACAAGCCAGAGAGCTGTGGGGAGAAGACACACATGCACACACGCGCGTGCACACACACACATGCACACACACGCGCGCACACACACGCACATGCACGCACACACGCGCATACACACACGCGCACATGCACATGCGCGCACACACGCGCATACACACACGCGCGCATGCACACGCGCGGACACACACGCACACACACAAAGAGGAGGGAGGCACTGGGTGCGCCCCAGATGTGCCTTTCAGAAAAGGGACCGACCGGTGTGTCTTTAAGCCCCAGACTGCACCTGAGTGCACGGCCCCCAGAGACAGAGGATGAGGAGAGGACCACGGGTGGAAGTAGGAAGACCCAGACTCGAGGCCAGGGCTGGAGAAATGGATGACGTTCTGCTGAGTCCTGCAGCCCGGGCACTTCTGTAGCGAGTCCTCGCCATGCTGCCGACATGGACCCCGGTTCTATAAATATTTTCAGCGTCTTTTTGGCTGCCATAGGATACCACTTACAATAGGAAGAGTGGGGAAACCGTTTTATTAAGTTCTGCAAAATAGTCCAATATTAATAATACCTTTGAGTCCAGAAAGAGTATCATATGGAAGGGTTAGATTTTTTTAAAGTACATATAGCTATGTTATAAAAGTATGACTAATGCAAAAAATAAAAGGAATATTTAAGGCATCTATAAGACCATGTCATGTTGGAGGTGTCAATCATCTGAGGGGCCCAGATAGTCTGACAGAAGTGCAGGGGTTCAATTCAGTTGTCACGGACTAGCTCTGACCTTGAGAAAAGCCTCCTCTCCTTTCTGGCCTCAGTTTCTCTAGCTTGTACAATCAGTCCCCTGGCATTGAATGAATACTCCAGAGTGCTAAGTGCAGGTTACTGCCAGCAGATAGTCAATCTCAAGGCTAACAGTAACTTTAAAACAACAAAGCAATGGATGACATGCCTAAGTGGTATGTGTTCTCACAATACAGAATACAATAAAAATACTTTTCTTAAATAACCCATCTTCTCTTAAGAAAGGAAAAATACAGTCAAATGTAAAGATGTCCCTTTTCAGCATGAGGAGCTGCAACCTTCCTTGTCCTCGGAGACAAACAAATGAAACTTTGTGTTCCAAAGGATGGCAAGTCAAGTTGGAACCTGTTGTCACAGCCCTGCAGAAAACGTAGATCCGCAAGATTTCATGCCAGACGTTGGGTGCCAGACATCTTGCGATGGCGACAGGAGGGGCGAGGGGGCAAGGAAAATAGTGAAGAGGAAGGGCAGAGTGGAAGAAAATAAAGTCATATTCCTTGCCATCCAGACAGACTTCTTGTGTGACCAGTCTTGGATATAGATCTCAGCCCAGAGGGAAGTTCACACCGCACTGTGGGCCCCGTGGGGTAGAAGGTTTTGTGTCAGGACTGGCTCGGGGTAAAGGGGTGCTTTTCCAATCACGTTACGTGTGACTGTTTTCTCGCTACATAGAGTGTTGGGACCTGGAGTGCCTGTGAAAAAAATAAAAATCAGTGTGCAACGGAAAGTTGTGTTTGCATTGTGCGCATCGGCGTGTTTTCCATTCACGTTTCATCCTGCCCGGTCTCCTGGTCTCAGAGGAAATAGCCCCAAGCCTCTCCTGATCTGTTCAGCCACATGTGTTTACTTAGGTCTTAAAACAAATGGCCAAATAAACAAACGGCTTGTTTTTCATAGACTACTATTCTTCGGTGCTCCCATATTTGTTCTGTTCACATTTACTTCGTAAAAAAAAAAAAAATATATATATATATATATAATCCTGCTTAGCATGAGAATCTGGCTGAGTAGGGACATTTTGGTCCACTTGCTAAACAAGGTGAAAGGTTTAGAAGACAGACAAAACAGACAGCTGGATTTGTGGAATATGCACAATAGCGTTCTTTGGGTTCGTTAAAAGCAAGAAAAACAAAACAACGCAAACAAATAGGAAAAACAACAACAACAAGCCAGCTTAGTAACTTCCTGGTTCGCTTTTCCACCACCTCTCCAAATTTCCGACAAGTTCTGAATCTGAAGCTTATTCTGAAAAGCGTGTTCTCTCACTCTTTTTCTTCCCGCCTCCTTGCAAAATAGAAGAATGGGCTCAGAGTCGGATGGCTTATTCCAGCTGGGCTCCGTTCCTGAGATGTGACTGCCTGGGCCAGCCCCTTGGATGAGCAGAGCCCCAACGTGCTCACCTAGAAAACGGACACAACTTAGACACAACCTGACAGCCTGGAGAATCGCAGGAGGGCTGCACAGACGGTGTCTGTAAACATCACGCTTCCTGCCGTTACATCCTAGAAACTATCCTAAATGGTCATCCCAGTGCTGTGGATGAGGATGATGACGACAATGACATTTCCTAACTTGCTGCTTTCCAGAGAACTCTAGGCACGTTGTCACATTTCTAAAACGTCATCTTGATCAAGAGAAGCTTGAACAATTTGAGCCAAGAAATAAAAGATCTCGCTCCTTAAGGACAGCTCCCACGTTAGGGGAGCTCCCACGTTCCGGTTGTCTGAGAGCTTCTAGAACAGAAGGGCGAGCACTTCTCTACAGGGATTGAACATTAGTGTATTTAATGTCCCTTGGCTCTGGTTAGAAGGTAGAATTTGTCACAGGACGGCCAACAGATTTTGGCTCTATTTTCACTCCTCTTCCTGCCCTCCATCGCCGGGAGATACTGGGCAGGCAGAACAAGATGGAGAGTTGAAGTGGGTTCCGAGAGAGGATGCTGGTTAGATGGTCTGTGGACAGCTATCTATCGTGAGGTCACTTTGGGCTGAACAGCATGCAGGTCCTGCTTTACCCCTGGGGCAAGCCCCTAAACCCTCGGAGACTTCAATTTCTTCCACTGCGAGCTCAGTATCTGGCTGAAACTCTTCCTGAATTCCTTTCCTCCTTCCAGAGCCTAAGACAGAACACTCTTCTTTGTTATGAAGAACAAAATTTGGAAAGTGACCCAGCTCCCATTTAATTTTAGTGATCCTAGTTATTAAGAAGTCAAATCTGGAGGCTGCCATAATGTTTAAAGCAACCGATCGCTTAAAAACAAAACGAAACAAGAGGAAATGCAGAGCTACATATAAACTATCACGTATATCAGTAGTCTTTGCTTTAGATATGTATATATATTTATATATACATATTTTATACAATACATTATAAAATCTATTTTTATCTATATTTATATATATTTAAAGTAACAGGTGCAAAAAAATTTAGAAAATAAAAAATCTGGAAATATGACTGCCTAGAAGCTGGTGTATATTCTTCTCATATTTTCCAATAAATATACAATACATAAATATGTTTGCTTATTTGCACAAATGGCTTCATACGGTGCATACTGTCATATAATCATTTTGACTTCTTTTTTTTTTTTTTTTTTTTTTGTATATTTTTCTGAGTGAGAAGCAGGGAGGCAGAGCAATAGACTCCCGCATGTGCCTGATCAGGGGGTGATGCTCTGCCCATCTGGGGCGTTGCTCTGTTGCAACCAGAGCCATTCTAGCGCCTGAAGCAGAGGCCATGGAGCCATCCTCAGTGCCCGGGCCAACTTTGCTCCAATGGAGCCTTGGCTGCGGGAGGAGAAGAGAGAGAGAGGAAGGAGAGGGGGAAGAGTGGAGAAGCAGATGGGCGCTTCTCTTGTGTGCCCTGGCACACAAGAATCAAACCCAGGACTTCCACATGCCGGGTCGACGCTCTACCGCTGAGCCAACCGGCCAGGGTCTCATTTTGACTTCTTATGAGATGCTTTTTTCCTGCAACATTAAGTATGCCCTTACCACATAATGTTTACTCACATGTTTCCTCGCTTCCCACTTAGAATGTAATCTCTGCAGTCCAGGAATCTGTTGCCTTGTGTGAAGCTGTACTCTTTAGATTGAGAACAGTGCCTGAAACACTGTGGGCCCTAAATATGTATTTTGAGAAGAAAATGTATAATAGTCCATCTCATGTATGTATCGTACTTGTTTGGGTGAGGCTTCCTTGCAACTATAATCAGAGACCTGGGAGAATATGATCTTGTCCTTGTTCACTGCTGTGGCCTCAGCACCTGGAACAAGGCAGGCATTTCGTTGCTTCTGATATTTTGCTATTCTAAACAGCAACGTGTTGAACATCTTTGTGGTTAAATAGTTGCTAACATCCCTGATATATATATTTTTTTAAGATAAATTCCAGGGAATAAAATTTGGTGGATTACTGGATAGATGGGTATATGTTAAGGCTTTGGATAAATACAAACAATGTGGCCACCATAAAAGTGGTTTTTGCTTGTTTTATACAACTTACATTCCCAAGAGTCGAGTAGAAAGCATCCCTCTTCTGGATGCCTCAGCACCGAAGGAGTTTGTGTGTTAAACCTCATTCATTTAACAGATGAGAAATCCTATCTCTTTGCTACCTTAGATTTATTTTTAATTCTAAGCAGAGTTAATATTATTATATGTTATTTCAATGTTTATATCTTCATTTGTTCATTTTTATCTGTGTTTTAATTTTTTAAATATTTCCTGGTTAAATAAATTAAAATACATAAACTCTTTAAGACTACTTGGCAAATAGTAAGAATTGTTTGCTGTCATTACTATAGCTCGTACTATATTTTATTTTTCTTTTATCCTTTTTATTGACTTGAAGAATGTTGTATTCTGTTAGCATACTTACATATCATTGACACACGTGGAAACTATTTTGTCTATTTTATAAATGTTTCACTTGTAGATTTTTACATCTAACAGGTCTTTGTTTATTTGTTTTTCGTTTTGCCCTCTACCTGTGCAGCTAATTTGTCTTTTGGACCATGGGGGTGACATGAAATACACTTTTCAGTCATATCTGATATTGATAGGATATGTTGAACTGAGGAAAAACACTGTTCATCTAAATTATACTACTGAACAAAATCCTATTTTGTTCGTAATTTATAATTGCAAAAAAGTTCTTTATTAAATGTTTAACTCTTCTGATAACCTTGTTGTGGTGGAAACATCTGTGTACCCATTTTACAAGACAGGATGACTGAGGTCCGGGCACAAAGGGGACACACATCAAGCAGGTGGGTGAGCACTGGCTGATGTTCTGACTGTGGTGTCAGGATTCTTCACTTTTGGCTTTTTCTTGAACAAACCAGAGAAAAATGATCATGACGATGATGATGGTGCCATCTCTCTCTAGTTTGACACCAGCCTTTCAGTCACCTTCCATGTCCTGTGGCCCCAATCCAGAGGAGTGATAAGGTAATTAAGGCTTCCTGAGTGTCTGTTATGGGCCAGGACATCCCGTATGCATGATTTCTGTTCATCCCCACCGCAAATCGTGGCGGGGTAGAGGTGTGAGTACAGGCATCTTTTTTATTTTTATGTAATTTTTTCTTGTTAAAGGACAGGACTCTCAGACACCCCGGCTTTCCTCCGTGTGTCCCCGGATGTCCTGATAAAAGGCAGAGCCAGGATCCCTACCCAGACGGTGCACACCCAAGGCCTAAGGCCCTCCCCCCCCCTCCCCCCCCCCCCCCCGGCAGTGTTAGGGCTGACAATACCGGCCCCTAACTTTGAGTGGCAAATTACAGCCTGGTTGTCTAATAGCTCTCAATCTTATTTATTCTTTTTTTTTTTTTTTTGAATTTCTAAAATGAAAAATCATGGCCAGGAGATGAACATGGCCCCCGCCCCCCGCACTGTGGAAGTTTGATAATGTATGTCCTAACCGCTTAATTGATTGATTACCTCGCTGCAGCTTCCTGAGGTACCGAATTTATCTCTAATAGCCAGAGTCAGGCTCTGCAGGCGACCGTGGGGGGCGGGGGGGGGGGAACGGGGGTCCCTTGGTGTCGATTTGCTCTTAACTTGAAAGTCATTACCACTTAATACATGTAGATTGTGTTGAAAGAAAATTATGTGTAATGAAATGAGGGAAAAATTAGTGGAGTGTTATGGGCGAAAGCAGATGTTAGGGAGGAATTATGCTAGCAGAGATAATCACCTTCGTTGGTATTGTGTGTGCTGGGGTGTTAAGTGAGGGAGGGGCTGGGGGAGAGCTCAGCGGACGCCCTGATGGCTCGTCCTCACCCTTTAGTACTGGGAGGAAGGCATGCCTAACCCCCCCACCCCACCCTAGGACTCTGCACGCGCCTCTGTGGCCAGGCTCACCTGTGTTTGTGGCCCTTTCTCCCCTGTCTCCCTGGTCACAAACAGTCTTCTGGCTGGTGGTGCTGAGGGCATGAAGTGGACCGTCCCGGGAGACATCCTGCCAACAGGGGAGGGTGAAAGGCGTTGGACTCCAATTCTTACAGCATTCTTTGAATCTTGGAAAAAAGCAAAATACAATACCTCCACCCTGCCACTCCTTCTTCCTCCCCCACCCCCCCAAAAAAAACAAGCTAAACTAAAAAAAGCCTAGCCTGGAAGAAGGTAAAGCTGTTGAATCTTTTTGCAAATAGCCTTCTCTCCAAGGGAGGCACTGAAGCCCCTGTACCTGTGTGTGATGTCAGGGGAAATACAAGCTCATTGTTTTAAATATGTCAGCATCGTTGGGTGTGAGACCTTGGCGGGCCGGCTCAAACCTCCTCAGACTTGACTCATTTATTGACGCCAGAGAGGGAAGGGCTCTGGCCCACAGTCACAGACCCCGGGAGGGGAGGGGAAGCCGGCCATCAGTGCGGGCCATGGCATCCAGCCCCCAAGCAGTGTATTCAGGGACACTGGGCTCTCTCCGGCTGGCTGCGAGGGGACGCCGGGAGAAGAAGGGGTGTTTTCAGCGTTCTGGCGTCACGCACACACCTACCGAGCCATCGAGCCACATTCAGGTCTGTTTTCAGCGAGGAGCTGCTCCCAGAGTTGACACCTGAGTGTCCCCCTGGGGTTACTAGGATTGGTCCTATTTATACAACTTTTCAATGGCAGATAGCTCAAGGGCCCTGGGTTCTTGATAGCAGTACACAGGCTTTGGGAACGAGATGGGGTGATCCTTCTCCAGGGGGCTTCATGCTCAAGGGCCAAGGTTAAACCCCTTGCTTGACTGGCCAAGTTAAGAACCTCTCAAACCAGTGTCCTGTGTGTGGAGGGGACAGCTGCAGTGGCTACATGAGTTTGCTGTGAGCATCAATCAAAATATTTGTGAGCCACCAAACACAGTGCCGGGTGTGCACAGGAAGTTCTCAATACTTGCTTTAAGTTATTTATAGAACTTAAAATTTGCATGAAAGTATATTACCTGTTTGTATCTACCTATTAAGATATATACGCATATATATACACGGATACATAAACACACACACACATACCTAGACACCCTTGGGAATGAATATAACATCATTTTACACGGTAACGGAACTGATGCATTCACGTCACTCAGTCTAATCCAACTGCAGACTGTGTTTTGTTGACCCTGTCATAGAGAAGCCCCAGCGCTTAGAATGACCGAGGGTGTCCGCACTACCCAAAGCAACTCTGCTCTGGAAAGAATGGCAGAAAACCAAAAGGTCAAGTGTTTAAATACAGACAGGTTATCCACTCTGGCAGTGTCCTTGGAGAAAGCCTGTTCCCGTGCCAACACCGTGGCTGTGCCTTTATAACAGGCCAGGCAGAAGGGGCAGGCATCTCCCGCCCATCCATTCGCAGACGTTCGGGACGAGTACCCTTCGGATTTGTCGCGGAGACAGACACCGTGCCTTCATTTAGAGACCGCAGCCTTTCCCAGACATCCCCTCCCGCTTCCGGCAAGACTATGCAGTTCCCCGGGGCCCTGCAGACAGAACAGGTGTTCCAGGATGTTTGTCTGCATTATAATCAAGCTGCGGTGAAGAGCAGGACTGGACTAGGCCGCAGGGTACTCAGGCACAATTCCTTGTTTGCTAGTTACTAAAGAAGTCTCACTCCACAAGGAAACCCTAGCAAACAGAGAAGCTTACTGAACACAACACCTTCCCCCACACACAGACACCCTAAGCAACACCCCTCCACAGTCTGCGTCTTCACCCAACCCGCAGTAACTCTTTACATGCGCATGTGCATGCACGTGTGTGCGTGTGTGTGTATGTGTGCATCTGCACATATGTGTACGACTCTTCAGGACTTCATGGTATGCATTTGAATGAATGCACTGTAATTTGCATAACCAATCATGATCTGTAGAGATTTTTGTTTTATAATAACCCAACAATGAATGCCCTTCTGTACTGTGCAGCAGATGTCTGATTACTTGCTTAGGATAAATTTCCAATAGAAATACATCTATTGGAATTTCAACAGATAGTTCCAATAGAAATTTAGCACAATTTCAATAGAGTATGATCATTCTAAGGATTTGAGGAATATTGCATTTACTGGCATTAGAATGAAGTCCAGGTAAAAAGAGTTGCTAGAATAGCTTAGCTCCCATTGATCCTTGATGATTTCTTGCCATGCTGACTTCATCAAGCCTAGTTGTTTGGGAGCCACCATTTAACCATTAATATAGGTTTATACTCACACCCTCCATGCCAAGCTTGTGTTATAAACTATTTCATTTTAAATACCCCAGAAACACAGCAAACTAGAGATCAAGCCCCTCTTTTTTAAATCAAGTGAGGAGGGGAGGCAGACAGAGTACCATATGTACTATGACAGGGATTGACTCAGCAATCCCCCTATAGGGCGATGCTCTGCCCATCTGGGGCATTGCTTTATTGCTCAACAACCAAACTCTTTTTAGCACCTGAGATGGAGGCCATGGAGCCATCCTCAGCACCTGGGGCCACCTCACTCCTATTGAGTCATGAATGTAGGAAAAGAGAGATAGAAATAGAGATAGAGATAGACAGAAAGAAAGATAGATAGATAGATAGATAGATAGGTAGATAGATAGATAGATAGATAAGTGAGAGGGGGAGGAATGGAGAAGCAAATGGGCATTTCTCCTGTGTGCCCTGACTGAGAATAAAACCCAGGACATTCACACACCAGGCCGATGCTCTACCACCAAGCCAAACAGCCAAGGCCAAGAGATCAAGCTCTTTTTGATACAATTATTTTGAGAAGAAAATGAAATAGCACCTGTAAAAGCATCTGATACAAGAGTAAGCATTTCTTACTTTCCCTTTGTCCCCTTCTCTCCCTCTCCTTCTCTATCTCCCTTTATTCCTTCCTGGAAAAACATACAATGTGTATGCAATTTATAACATTAGGAAGAGGTGTGTGGGTCCTGGCTGGTTGGCTCAGTGAATAGAGCACAGTCCAGAGTATGGATGTCCCCGGTTCAATTTCTAGTTAGGACACACAGGAGCAGTGACAACCTGCTTCTCCACCCCTCCTTCTCCCTCTTTTCTCCCTCTTCTCCTCCTGCAGCCAGTGGTTATATTGGTTCAAATGTTAATTCTAGGCATTAAGGATAGCTCAATTGGTCTAAGCGAGACAACCTCAGGCACTAAAAATGGCTCAATTGATTCAAGCATCAGCCCCAGAGAGGGATTGTGGGGTAGATTTTGGGCGGGCTCATGTGGAAGTCTGTCTCACTATCTCCTCTCCTCTCATTAAAAAGAAAAAAAAGAAGGAGTGTGTGCCTAAAATTCAGCCAAAACTTAGAAGCAGGTATCTATATATCTTCATAACAAAGAAACATACCTTTATGTTTAGGCAGCATTTCAACGTTTGTAGTTCTCTCTTCTTCAACACTTCTAACACTGGATATGTCCCAGGTCCCTCTCACATGACCTCCGTTGGAAATCAGTGATGGTCGCTTTATAATGAGGAGATGGGCAGCATGTGGGCAGTTCATGCTCTGATATGCTTGCAGCATTGGTGGTTTTCTGAAAGGTCCTTCCTCTGAGGGAGCTTAAGTAGACCAGAAGTCCAGGGCTGATGAGGGTGGGAGGCAGCAAAGTACCTGGATTTTGTTCTGTGGTCAATGAGCATCATCCACTGACTGTTTTCAACCTAGAGTGCCATCTCCCAATCAGTGTATCCTTATAGTTGAGCAAAACTAGGTTGTAGGAAGTTAATTAAATGAACCAGTGAAGGAATTTTAACCATTACAATTTGAACACCTTCACACTTTCCTGCTGTTAGACATTTAACATTATTTTATAATGCTTGCCATCAAATAAAATTGGTGCTTTGGAGATATACAGGGTGCTTATTCTGGGATGATCCCCTGGTCCTCCTTGGAAGTTACACACACCCTCTTGAAAAACATGGCGTTTGTTAGGAATGAGGTGGTAACATTTGACACTTTGGGAAGAACCAGGACCAAAATGAGTGTGTCCCTTACAGAGGGCTCTAGTGATGGAGCCTGCCTGATAGAGGTCACCAGCAATGCCATCCATCTAAAGATTTAGTGTAAAAAATAACACTGGAGGCTGTCAGTAACCAGGATAGCTCTGTGCAGAAGGCCTCCAAGTGTAAGAATCCGATTTCAACGCTCAGATCTTTCTTGCCTTGTTCACGCCGGTCTCTGGGTGCAGAGACCTAGGGACCAGATATCCAGGGTTTGATCACGGGGTCTTTGTAACCAAGCACCAGCTTTCTCTGAATGATTCTCTCAAGACTGATTCCTCCAGGGTCCTCCCTTGCCTGTGTCCCTTTGTGCCTGGGGACAGATGTTCATCCAGACCACATTTAGTTCTCTATGTTCAAAGTGTGGCTGCCTACTCTGTGCATATGATTAATTCTACATGTGTCTAATTATACCCACAATTGGCTAATTGTCAGTGCAATTAGTCAATCGCAGGCCCAATTGGCCACTTGTCCCATAATTTGAAGGTGCAAGCAGACCATTGAAGGACTGATTGAATGCGTGCAGACTGTTCCATATTCAAAGAGGAGGCTGGGAGAGAGACAGCCTTTGAAAATGGGGTCTCCAGGCAAAGTAAAACAAGAAATCTATACGTGTGATTCTTTAGAAAGTTACAGGTCACTGGACACTTTTTCAACTTCAGTACTTTGGCTGTTCTTATTTTTACTGATTTATTTATTTTTCAAAACAGAACAAACAAGGAGCTTCTGTTTCAAATTGGAAACGTAAAACAAACAGAAAGACCTTAAATTGAAACCCATGTGGTCACACCCCAAACCGTCCTGTATCTGCTTATTCTCATGAAATTTCTAAAGTCAACATTTCTTTTTTTCCCTAAAAGAAAGGGGGAGGGGAGGGGAACAAATGATGAGAATCCCAGGACAAACAGAGTTGAAGCCAAGTCTTAAACCAGGAAGAGCTCACATCTGAATCTCACATCCTATAAATCTTAAGGGTTAACAGTAAAACAAATAGGCCTTAGGGAGCATCAAATGTCACCAAGCTTTTAGCCAGATCTCTGACTTTTCTCATTCCTTTCCAGATCATCTTAATAATGTTCTTTTTTTAATTAAAGGAAGCTCTCCTTTAAGCAAAAGTCCCCCATTGTTTTTTTTTTCCAGTAGCGACATTATCCGGGACACCCAACAGAAATGGTCGCTTTCATCCCCAATTTTGTATTGTCACATTCGGAGATGACGATTATTTTTAGCGATGACTTGTTCAAGCACAACCACCTAATTTCATAGCCCCCAAACCTATAAATACCCACCCTTCTGTGCACGCTCTCCTCTCAGGTGCCTCACCACAGGAAGCCGGATCCAGAAGCAGAAGCCTAAAATAGCACGGCGTTGTGTGAAGACTGGCACCACGCAGCCCCTTCGCCAACAGCGAGTGGGGACATGAGCGTCACTCCTGGGAACTCGGAGGGCTGAGAGAGAGGATTGGTGTCCTCAGACGCATGGTGTGGATGGAGTTGCCTCAGGAGTCACTGCAGCTAAAATGAAAGAAGGTTATCACGGCTTTTCCTCATATTTCCAGGGCCTCCACCTTCTGATAAGCTGGCTAGAGATCCCGCAGGAAACCCTGCGGACGTTCACGCATCAGGCGCACCTGCTCCCGGGCACACACTCTGGAGCCCTGTGGGCAACGCCACGGGCACCCACGTTTCCCAAACTGGGGTCTTTCTAACAAGAGTCTCAAGGGATGTTCTGGGATCAACGAACTTCACACTCAAAGACGGAGGGGATCACAGGGTTGTATTTTCATAGCTATGATTAAAAAAAATCAAAAAGGTCAACAATTAAAAAGAATCTATTTATGTTGCAACCCAGAATATTTCAAATGCAACTGATGAAGAAACCCTATTTTCCCCATAATAGCTAATCCTTTGCTACCTAATTAGAGCGAAATGGGCCACATTTGGGGAAATGCACCACTAGACCATGCTTTGAGAGCTAAACTGATAAGTTAATACGCACCTTCAACAGACTTGCCTATTTCAATTTCTGCTCATAGAAAACTCTTAAAAGACTCACGTTCAGGGTGCAAGAATGGAACCACAGAAAGTAACCGAAATAAAAATCAGTTCGGCGTGGGCATCAAAGGGGCGTGTGCCGGAGGTAACCCATTCACTCCTCTGGGCCTCAGTTTCCTCCTCTGCATTCTGTGACGCTCAGTGGTTGAGCCAAACAGGGCTTGATTTGGTGGCTTTGTCTGTCCGTCCATCTCTAAGTCTTGCTATACAAGTTGTTAGAAGACAGACTTTCTAATTCCAGATTCTCTGCATATCAGTTTATTACCTGGGGTACGTTTTAGTTGTTTCCCAAGAGAAACAAAGGATAACAATAAACCCAAAAGCTGGCCCCGCAAGCAGAGGAATGGGAGAACCATTTAAAAAGCGTAAGTGCTCCCTACTAGTATAGCGTTCTATGGCATAGTATCCTAGCAGCTCACACGTCGCTCTAACTAGCAGTTATTCTATTATTATTCCTATCAATTGCCCTGTAGCTACTGCTGATATTGCTAATCGCGGTAATGAACCAATGCCGCACGGGAAGCCTCGCAGTGCCAGATTTTGTTCTGCTAAACTTGGGGTTTTGCTTGGAGGGGAGAATAGCAGTGCTGGCCTTCGGGCCGTGCCAGGAAAATGTGTGGGCCAGATGGCAATCCAAGTTGGTCTGATAGAACATGTCTATTTCTGTGGATTCTCAAAAACGAGCTGACAGGCACGAAGCAAAGTGGTGACTCATAGCCTCGGGTCCCTGACTTACAGCTTCTGCGTTGAAATTTCCTATTGTCCTGTGATGCATATTTATAGACTGATGCAACTGGAACCTTCTCCTCCCATGGTCACCTTTGCCGTCCTTGTCATCACAGCCTCCGTCGTTGAGTGCCTACAATGTGCCTGGACCTGTTTTGAGATCAATCAAAATAGACTATTTATCTAAGTCTCTCTAATGACCCCAGGATGCTTATAGCTGTATTAGATGGGAACGCTGTGGACAAGGAGATGAAGCAGCCAGCCCACGGTCGCAGAGACACAGAAGGATGGCGTTGAGCTCTGAATCCAGACAGTCTACGTGGTTTCTTCCTCTCATTTCATGCCTCCGTTTGTAAGTATCTCCGTGTTTGTAATCCTCCTGTTGGCAACCCGTGTTCTGTGTGTGCACGCGCGTGCCCATGGACATACGTGTACCTATATGGTTTCATCTCACTCCCCAGAGGGACTGTAGTGCTGGCCCAGTACAGAACATTCGTTAGACAAATGCTTGCCGGCTTGGATGTTCAACAAGTCCAAAAGTTGGCTCATGTCCATGCGTTTTACTTTTGTAAACTGGTAGGATATGAACGCTATTCTTAAATTCTCAGTATATTGATGTAGGTATGTTGTGTGGGGGTGGGGTTTGGGGGGGGGTACTGAGCAGAAACGTCATTGGCCGATTAGGTTGCCAATCTAAATCTTCTGACTCCCAGGCTAACGTTCCACTACCACACCTTAGGAATGGGGCATCCCTTTGTCCTTAGTCATCATGTCTCCTTAATCTCCCTCTGCTGCTGATGAGTAAACACTTACTAAGTGAAAAGAAGGCATAGCTACATAGTACAGATACCCTCATCATCATTGTCAAGAACATGTGTGAAATGATATAATTCTGGGTTTTTCAAGTTGTATTGGCATTTAGAGCTTGAACGGCAGTGAGGATTAGTTCCACAGCTGGGATCCACATGAACTTGGGGGCTCTGTATGGACCCCAGCCTGGGGTTGTCATCCAGTTTCCAGCCTCAAAAAGCCATCAATTGAGGCCATCCAAACAGATGGTGAGATGGATACTCCGCACGGATCTGGGTAATGAGATAGTAAAATATTATTTTGGACCCCATTCTTGAAAGTGATTGACTTCTTTAGAAATGCATGGGTTTTTCTTTACCAAATAAATACTTAATTTAAAAAATATATCAAATTAATAGCATTAACAAGTTTTCAGGGCAGGTTTATTAAAGTCAAATATTTTAAACGATGTCATTTAAACAGAAATAGTTGTTAAAATGAGGAGATAATTAGGTACCTGAAATTAATCAAAGTATATGTTTTTTAAAATAAAAATTTATATTTGACTCATTACAAATCCTTTCACCTTATTTGTTTCGCTGTAATCGATTAGAAATGGGCACATTTTGCAAACTAAACTGCCAATTGCCTTTGGCCACTAGCATCCCGTTCTGCTTTTCAGTCGGATGGATTCCATAAAACAGTGTCCCACATTAAAAATCAAGCTCTAAGATTTGTGGCGTGGGCAGGCATCAACTGCAATGTGTCTAAGGGACCATGCTAAGTTAGACACCTTTGTGCCCGATTTTCTGCTAGTCTCCTTGTCTTCCCTTTGCTTTCTTCCCTTCCTTTTACGAAATGCCGTTTTCTGCCAGCTGGGTAGAGCGACCCGACCCCAGCTTTGTGAGCTAGGGAAACTCAAGGGAGATACATATCAAAGACTCCCTGGTAACAGTCATCCAGCATGAAATCACAAGTAAGTTGAAAATCATTTCTTCAAAAACAAAAAAAGGTATATCTATTGAGCATCTGCTATGTGGTAGGGTCCGGGCATGAAGCAATGACTGCAATTCCAAGTCCTGACTTTCATGAGTTTTCATTCTAGTGGGGAGAAGAGACCGTGTGCCAGAGAAAGTCCCAGTGAAACCGATGGTATTGCAGGCAGGAGCAGTCCGGCACCAGCACAGAGCAGGTGGAGAGAATGGGCAGGGATGGTGGCGGGGAGGGGCGGGGCCCTGTGGGGAGGGGAGGAGCCCTGCGGGGAGGGGAGGAGCCCTGTGGGGAAGGGTGGAGCCCTACAGGGAGGGGTGGAGCACTGTGGGGGGGCAGGGGAGAGGAGCCCTGCGGGGAGGGGAGGAGCCCTTAGAACCCGAGGCGGAGGAGATGCTTTTGTTCCTTCGCTGATGAAGGTCTGTGTGGTGTCTGAGCTCTGACACCTTCTTTTTCTGCTTCGTTTTTATTTCTTTAAATACCATTTCAGTTTTGTCTTTTTTAAGAGCTGAGGTGATGGTGACAAGTGAAATGAAGGTACCTGCTTGGTACTCACATGATTTGACGACAGAGGCAGAACGTCCTGGCTTTGAGCAAGGGACTCCCTGGCTGAGAGCCCGAGGGGCCCAGGAGCGTCCACTCTTCCTTCATCATCTCCGCTAATCGCATGCATAAGTTGCCAACCCCACTGATAAAATGGGCTCCATCTAAACGATGGCTTAACGTCCCTTTCTCTCCCTTAGCGGGGCAACCCCTTCACCAAATGCTTTATTCTCCTCTTTTTTCAGCTTTCATAGATCATAGATCTAGCGGCTCCTCTTCAAATGTCTTTGTTTTGTGTAGTTATTCCAGAAAAGCATGATTTGATGTTAGAACTACAAGGAATCACAAGGTAATATTGGACTCCGACGATGTGCCGAGACCTGGCTCAGGGTCTTCACCAACTGCTGGATCCAGATAACCCTCATTAACTTGGGGTGATGAGGGGGTGAAGAATAGACTCATGTCCAGGACCAATTCCAAGGTCACAGAGGTGATAAATAAAGAGAATTCCCTCAAGATCCTTAGCGTATCAGTACCTGGCTGGTTAGTCCAGGGTTTTTTACACTTAGTTGCACCCCTGGGATTTTTAATTTCTTTTTCACAATGCATATTCTTAGACCCCATCCATAATAGTCTGACAGCTTGAATCTATAGAGGAGTCTGGGTGTATATATATATATATATATATATATATATATATATAGAGAGAGAGAGAGAGAGAGAGAGAGAGAGAGAGAGAGAGAGAGAGGAACCAAAATAAACCCCCTTGATGATTCCTAAGATCAGTAAGGTTTGGAAAACCTTTTATTTGGTTTCATTCTCTCATTTACAATCATGACATGTGAGAACCAGAGGGAGGGGACACTCCCAAGACGCCTCTGAGGCTGGCCCCCATGTCTCTGAGCAGATATTTCATACGAAACTGCCCTCCAGGTCTCCTCCCTCCACTCATTTTTTGCCTATGGCACTAAGCACCTTCAAGCATGATAGCCTGCTTCTTGCAGAAAGACTGACACCCACCCCCGCTGGCTAGAATGGTGGTCCCGCTGTAGCACCCATCTTTGCCTGGCTTTGTTTCATTATCTAAGCACCAAGAACCAACATTTGGCTCAGGGTGGGAGCTCAGTGAATCTTGTTGAATTAATTACAATCTCTCTTGACTTTCAATAAGTGCTATTTCCAGTGGACTTGTCCACCACTCCCTTCATGGGCTAAGGGCTTTTTCAGCTCCCCAGGGTGCATTTCTGTCACTGTACCTTTATTTTGTCAGTATCCATCACATAGAAGAGGGCAACGACTTGCCTTTTCCCTGCATAAGAACAGCAGAGGTAGACCAGAGGGTCCAAAGGAAGGTGGGGCTCAGTGACTTTGGCAAGTGGGATGCCCACTGCTCCATCCTTGCTGCTGGAGGTCTGAGGCTCCTTCCCCACTACCAGGCAATGCTAGTTTTGTGTCTTAAGACACCTGGAAACAAAGAGTAAAGGAGACATTGGAGAGAATGACTTGGAAAGAGCAGGTGGTGGTAGGCTAAGGCCAATGTAGCCCTCTCTTGAGGGTTCACACAGACTCTGTCATGTACCAGCTGCGTGACCTCGAGCAAGTCACTTCACTCCTCTGGGCTTCACTTCCCATTGCTATGCAATGAGAAATTGAGTCTCTGTCTCAGAAAGCAATGAAGAGGCCTGAAATCAAGTAAAGAATATAAAACTGGTGAGCAGACACAAAAATCACTTTGTTATTATGTCTAGGGACCATGGAGAGACAATGAAATGGTAAAAATAAACCCTGCATCTACCTGTGCGTAAGTAGATGTATGCTGTATCATTTCACATGTGCATCAACTTATCAGTAAAGGCTGATGATTTAATACAGAGGACAAGAAGTCGAATCGCAGGCGGCCGGCCGCCTGGAGCTCCATCTCTAGACCTTACCACATGGCCAGGGCACGGTCACTGTGTGACAGCGGCATCTGGATGCACGATGGGAGCCCCTCGCTGGAGTCCAGTAGCAGAGTGGATATGCCACCGAGGCAAGGCTGAGCCAATGCAAGAGGACCTGCATGATTCCATCTACATGTCACATAAACTAGAGTTAAAATAGCCTCCCCTCGCCCAATGCAGTATAACCAGTCCACACAATTAAAAGATAAAACCAGTGACACCTTGTGTAGCATCAGTAGAGACTGCTATCAAGAGGACTCCCAATATTACCACCAGCTGCAATAAAAAAAAAACAAAACACTTCTTTGGATGTTTTTTCTTCCTTTCCTACCTAATTGTCAAAACTGAATAATATCTGCTTTTTCATCCTCTGAGTATTTTTCTAATAAGAAAGCACGGAGGCGCATGGCAAATAAAAAGCTGAAGGTTTGAGGATGCAGAGCAATCATGCAAAATGACTTTCATATCAGTTTGATAAGCAGCTGAAATTTAATAACTACATCTCTCCTATGGAGCGGGATGAAAGTTGAGCACTTTCTGCTTTGGCTGCTTTCTTCTGCAAGATGCTTATGCAAATGGTAGTTTTTCCTTTCCTGACAGGAAAATGGGAAGGGCCCGTGGATGAATCAAAACCCTGAGACGCTGGCCCTGCCCCAGACCCCGTGGACAACGGGGACTGCAAGGGACAGGAAACCAAACCCAGGGCCATCCGTGATCTCTGGGCAAGTGAGGAGAGGTTTCCAAATAGCTCAAAATAAAGTAGAACGTCCCTATAAACATAGACTTTGTTAAAAAGGAATCTATATAAGCTGAAGTCTCCAAGATCCCTTTACACCTTGGTCGAGGACAAATTATGCAATGTAACAACAATACTAATCATGTAAAACCAAGCACTTGGAATTAAACTGAGATCCTGTGTTTTTTCAAAATGATCAAATCAATTCCAAGAACACGAGGACCCTGTTCACACACAGAACGTCCTCTGCCTACACAGCTACATCTAAGAAAAAAAAAATGAATGAATGCAATTCATAAAGAATGAATGAATGCGTGATTGGTTTGCAGCTTGTGTCTGGCTCAACTTTCTCAGTTTAGAATGGAGGTACTTGAGAAGCAGGACAAAGAAAGAATGGCCAAGTTCATGTGTCAGCTCAATGAGAAGGAGGTGAATGGTGCAAGTCTTTGTCTCCTGAAGGACTTGCAAGAGACTTCACAGCCCGAGCGTGGTTCTGTCTCAGCAATGTGGGCTGAGAATTTGTCGGGGGCTCCTAGCACCCGGCTGACAATGCCATGGCTTCCAAGGAACCCCTTTGGAAAGACAGAGGCCCTGAAAGGAGAAGGAACAACATTTGATTTAGGTGTTATCCAGACAGAACTGGAAGAGCAAGACAAAACCAGCTCTCTAGACTAATGGGCCTTTCTAGCTCTGTGTCCACATGTGAGCCAGGAGGGAGGGGATGGTTTTCCCAGGGCTGGTGGTCTTGCTCCTGTTGAAAGGCTTCCCACAGTGGGGTTTTGGCTGGCTTGCTCTTCTACTGCCCCCTACTGGGGACTTTCCTGCAAGGGAAAGAAGTGGGTTGCTTTGAAGTTATTTTTGACAATAGGGTAACTGAACTCACGGGGTGGGGGTGGGGGGATTCTAACTCAGGTGTGGCAACCTGAGATGATCTGGAAACACATACATTGGTACAGAAGCAGCCTAGCCACCTAAAGGTTAAAGATGAGCCTCGATAACACACACACATCCCCACAACTCACATTTCCCCCTTTTGTCTGACTTGTCTATAAGAACAAGGGTGCGCCTTCCCGGCCAGCCTGATTTGTATGTATGCGTGCAGATACAAACGGATTTTTTTTAAAAAAACAGGTATAAACAGACAGTCATACAATGAAGAAACATCTGATCCCGTCATCAGATCTAACTGCCGCCCTTTAAAAAGGAAATGTAACTCCAGATGTCGTCTTAAGAAAATGAATCAATTAGGCAAATGAGGAGTTCCCTCATAAATTAGAGGATGAGATGCTCCCGCCCCCAGTCCCCTCCACATCCAATCCTGGCTGAGGGGACAGACGGAGGCGGCCAGTGGGCTGGACACCTTCTGTGCCCAGGTATCCCAGACACCTCCTGCGAGCCTCAAGTTGTGTTTACCTTACCGAAAAGCTGGTTTGATTTGCCAAGAGTGTTCTGAATGTTCTAGACCTTTTTACCCAGAAGATAATAATGCTTCAGCCTTCAGGAGCAGGACCCAGTATAAGCTGATGTCACTATTCATGAAATAATTGAGTTTACACAAAAAGTAATTTCAGTAATAGCTGCCTTTTTATAAGTATGTACATTTTATTTAAAATTACTGACTCAAAAGGCAAGGTAGAAAAAAAAATCACCTCCAACAACTTCCTGTAATTGTGAATTATTGTGAGGGAAACAGAAGGAAAAGATTTCGAAATTATGAGCCATTATGCTCAGAGAGAGACAGAGAGAGGGGAAAGGAGAGAGGGAGAGGGAGAGGAAAGCAGAGAGGGGGAGAGAGAGAGAGGAGAGAGAGGGAGAGAGAGAGGCAGTGGGAAAAAAAAAAAGACATCTCCCCTTCATGAAGCACAGCTGACAAGCTCGACTAAATTACCCCCGGACCATTACAAAAATCACTTAATTGCCAAGCATTTTGTTAGGTCAATTGACTCTAATTGAAAAAATAACAAAAAGCTTATTATGCTGCAAATGCGGCCGTGGAAAATGAGTCTTCTGTTAGAAGGAAACAATAATTCTAAATTTCAGCTGCTGTTAACACTACAAAGTTCAGTGTTTCCTTCGGATAAAATCCGCCGTGGAGGAGAAAGTGAAAATATATCAATTGATTTATTTTTCTTTCTTTTAGCACCCCCGCATTCTTGCTCTCAGCCCCCCGCCCTCGTCCCCAAGCAAGAGCCATGCACTTCTGCCCCTGGCATCAGGGGCTGGGCACCCCACTCCCAGCATGCTCCAGGAAAAGACCACGGGTCTGTGGTCTGAGGGGCGGGGTCTCCCAGGCAGGACACTGCCCTTCCAGTAGAACTCCTTCCCCACCATCTTCTTTCCCTGAGCGTCTCTTTCCCTCGCTCCTCCTGGCTGTCCTTCACCTCCTCCTCCCCCACCCCCTTAAATACAGATAATAGAATGAAGACAGCAGCTTCTGTCCCCGAAACATCTTCTGAAATTGCCTGGAACACTGGTGCCTGGTGCTGGCCTTGTTTGACATCAAGTGCAGTAATTAAAAGCCCTGCCAGCTGAAGTAGGTGAAGCTTTATTGATAATTACACACTTTTAGGGTGATTTGTCCAGAGTCTGTGCATTTAAAAAGACCAGGCAGCCCGCGGCTCTGTTACTGCCCCAATTATAGATCTGAATGGTGAGGGGTGACAAAGGGGGGTGATTCCGCTTTGCAAAAAGTAACGATTTGGCCATAAAACCAAGGGGCTGGGGGTTAGGACAGTCTGAGGGCTGAGCCTTTGTTGCGAAGGCTGTTGGGGAGAAAGTGTGCGTGCGTGTGTGAGTGTGTGTGTGTGTGTGTACATGGTGCGTGTGCTTGTGTTTGTACATTGTATTTGTGTGCATGCTAAGTACAGGGCGAGTGTGTGTGTCCACATGACGTACGTGGGATGTGTTCCTGTGTGTACGTGTGTATGTTTGTGCAGGGGTAAGGGTGTGTCTGTGTGTATATGTGTGCCTGTGAATAGGGTGTGTTGAGGGAGACTTTTGAATTAAAGCAAAATACAATTAAAAGAAAAACTCCATAACCTTCTGTACGTACCAAACCACAGGTTACACAGCATTTCCCTGCTTGCTTTATCTTAAAAATTAAAAATGGTGCCCACCTTCAAATCCAAGGTCATCAGACCCAACTTGGACAAGCTCGGGGAAGACCAGAAAGGACCGTGTCCCATGTGGGGCCAGGGAGCCGGACTGGAACTTTGGGAGCACCGGGGCTTAGAGCATCTAAATGGGGACCAGGGCCTGCCTCCTGGTCTACCTCTAACCTTGACCCAGGTGACAGGGGCTGCTGGATACCAGGGGACAGGTCCCCTCTGAGGGCTAGCAGGCTGTCTCCACAGACTTCCACCCACATTGCTGCCACTTTTAGAGCCGTGCCGCTGACCCCAGGCGCAGAGCTGCTGCCAGTCGGCCGTGCATCATGGAACGTGCGGTTTCCAGGGGGCCCCGCCGCTGAGACAATGGCAGGAGCCGCTTCTGAGAGCTCCGCATGTCACCTGGTGTCTTGGCAGGCACCTGAACCTAGCAGTAAACTGAACCTCAGGGATGCTACAGGTGTCAAAGGCCCACGGCTGGGAGAAGGAGGAGTGACCGGAAAGGGTGCGGTGGGATGCCAGTGTCCACTGTGCCCGTTCCTGGGCTGCGAGGTGCCTTCCATGCGACCTTCCATGGGAAGAAGGCAGGACACGAAGGCGTGGCTCACCTGTGAGCCAGAGGCCTGTGCAAGGTCAGGGCTGGGCACTGGGAACAGTGCCCAACGTCCACAGCCACAGGGAGAGGCCAGGCGACCCTGAGAGCTGCGAGTCCTTCCGATTAAGTGGCCGAGCCCCACGGAGAGGAATAAAAGTGAAGAATGGTGAATTCTGTACCACTTGCCAGACCAACGAGCTTCATCAATTAATCACAGCCAACTAATCACCACCTCCATTAAAGAATAATACATGAAAAGGACAGGGGCCTCGCTGTAACTTATTCAGAAAGGGCTGCCTCCCTAATCCCTCCGAGTCCTGACATGTTAACTGGGTAGCGACTAATTAGATGTCAAAAATTCATAAGCGCTCTTTAATATTGCATATATATCTGCAGCCGCCGACATTTCAATATGAGTTGTATACACAGAAGTCACTATAGCATTAAAACGCAGCGGGGTGGGAGGAAGAAAAGGGGAACCAATAAAAACAATGTCCCTCAAAAACCCCAGAGAGCAAGCAGCCTTGGAAACCTGTGCTTTCTTATTCAGAAAAGGTATCACCTTAATAAGAATTATAGGCAAAGGGGGTTCGGCTGCTCCGTGCCGCGTGGACAGAAGGAGGGAGGGAAGATGGGCTTATCAAAGGCCCTGCCAGGTAAATAGTAATTTCTTGTGCATGCACAATGACATTCCCCAGTGTCCTGACACTGGGTGATAATGAAAGACATGTTATTGTGGCATCCACCCAGGGAATTGCCACCCCCATCCCTCCTCCCCTCTTCTTGTCTCTCTTGAGCACAGAAGCAGTGATGGGCCCTGGCAGGTCCTGCCTGTTTCAAGCCATTTCACATAATATAGGGAGCCCTGAAGTTTAGTGGATTAAGTAAGTGACTTAGTTTGCCGGCTCCGTGATATATATGTTGCCTGCATGCAAACTTATATTTCAAATGCTGGGGACTATATTTTTATGAAACAAGCCTTTTCCTGTCAGAAGAATTATAGGAATGTGATAGAATACAAGGCGGTGAGATTGAAAACAATGCATCATAGCAGGGAGAAAACGCGCTGTTTTATGGCTTGCATCCCTTAATTGAACCTCTCAGGAATAAAGAGACAGGGCTCCGCGGGAGCCTGCTGGAAAATCAGACTCTTTTTTGACTGCTGGGAGGGGGGTGGTATTTATTTTGTTGTTGTTTGTAAGTTTGCTCTTATTCTTTGCTTTAGCATACAGATGACTGTGTCTATGTGCGTATCTATTCCTGCACATAGAAATCTGTGCGTACACCTAGGCACTCACATAGCAATGCCCAAAACGGCATGCTTGGCTTTGCTTTCTGCGCAAAATTGTTCCTCACGGCTGTTTAGTTTTCCTTCACTTCTGCTCGTGGTGGACACAGGAAGGGGCGAGCAAGTTGTACTGAAGAACGTACAAGAGGCAATCTGAGTTCAAATCCGTAGGTGGGCATCTATTAGTGGCTCTGCACCAACGTCACTCCTCTTCCGAGTCTCCGTGTTCTCTTCTGCAAGCCGGTGGTAGCCCTGCCCTCCTGCAGGTTGGCTGTGCAAGGCACGGCGGCCATGCCATCAGGAAGGCTCAGCCATCTAGGTGTAAGATGCCAAAAGCAGTGCAAAGGCCCTGTGTCCTGATTCACTTCCATCCTGATCCTGAGGGCCGTCAGGGCTGCTTCTCCCAACCTCTGTTGCCATGTTGACGCCTACTTGAGTTTTAGTTATCAGGAGAATTTTGGTTTTTTTCCTCTAATTCTCAGATGATGCCACGGTAGCAATGAGTGATCGGGCTCCACCTCTGGTGATAGCTGTGACATTAAGATGTTTGCATGCATCCCTAGACTTCTGCCTGTCCGTGAACAGCCACTTCAAGGGCGGGAGTCCACAGAAGGAGCTGCAATTGGACTGAGTCATCAGCCACTAACCATGTCCAATGGTCAGTCCTTATCTGCTTGGGCAGAAATTTTACTTGGAATTCATGGTGTTATTTCAGGCTGAAAACGTCTTTTAGTCTGAATACTTAAATTGTAATTAACTGCATTTATTTGCAACTTTTATACCCCTGATTCTGTCTTATAGTGTTAGTAGGCTTCTTTTCTAGTTTCGACATTTCTTTTCTCAAAACAGGAGCCTTTATCAATTTTGACTGGCAGCTAGGAACACACGATCTCCCCGGCTTGCCTGGAGTGTGGGGAATGAGACATTTATTTTTTTCAGTGGGTTAAGATTAAGGTCCAGCTCACTTCCCTACGCACCCATTTTTTTCTGTCGCTCAATTCACCCATTTTTGCACTTACTTTTCAAATAGTTTTAAGCACAGCTGTCACTATCCAACTTTATGTGTCCTCTTGGAAAAATGGTAAAAAAATAAACAATTTTTTCTACTTCCCAAAATGTATCTTCCAAAGGGTTGAGGTAACAACTAAATGGGGGACTCAAAAACAGTGATGTCCATGCAGGGAGAAAGCGGGCACTAGTTAAGGGTGTCGGGGACACCCCACTGAGCCCAGGGAAGGAGTGGTCAGGAGAGGCGTGGAACTGGGCACTGAAGGACGAGCCTGAGATGAATAGTGAGGGTGGCAGAATTGGTCAGAGCAGCGTGTACAGCACCTGCAAAGGTAGAACTGAGGTCCATGTCCAGGACCTTTGTGGTACTGTCTTCTTTCCCCCACCCGACCATTGTCTGGACGTAGCATTTTTGGGAGAAGGGGAACCACCGCCCACCCTTCTCAGCCCGATTATTTTAGTATGACTGGCCCCGATGACTCTCACTGGCTTCCCCAAGTGTTGCATGCATCCTTTCCGCCATTGCGATTGGTTCAGGTGTGAGCACATAACCCACTCAAACCCAATGAAATATGTCAGGAGATGTTTGTTGGGGGTTTCAGGAAGGAGAAGCCTGTTGTCTCTCCCTTAAGGTCTCTCAGAACTCTCTCTGGGTAGTGTGGTATGAGGTTGTGAGGTTTGCAACTTCTGTAGCCATATCTGTCAACCAAAGGAGAAACATCCAGAACTTCCAGGGCTGCGTGTGCAGTCAGAGGGTGACTCTGACCACGTGAAAGGCCGTAGAGAGAGACAGAGAGGAAACAGGCTCACATTGACTACTTGAGTTGTTGGGTCAACCCTCAAGTCAAGATAGACGACTGTGAACTACGAGTCAATAAATTCCAATTTTATTTAAAACAGTCGGAGAAGGAATTTTATTTGAAGCATAATGTATCTGCAATAAAAAGAAATCTGTGGGTGATCTAAATTAGTAGAAAATGAAGATAAAGGTGGTGATGGTGATGAAGGTGTTATGGCGATAACGACATCGTGGAGATACTAACGATGAAATGGTGATGGCGATGGCGACGTTGATGTCGATGATAAATGTGATGGTGGGCGTGGCAGTGATGATGATGATGATGATCGTGATGAGGATAAAGGTGGTGATGGTGATGAAGGTGAATAGTGATATTGATTTGGAGATGAGAATGTTGATAATAAAGGTGACGTAGGTGATCAAAAGGATGATGATGAGTGTGATGAAGAAAATGGTGTAGGTGATAAGATGATGAAAATAGCTACCATGAATTATTTATCACATAGCAGCCGCTCAGATGCGCAGTGGGTCACGGTGCCCACACGAGGGCTTAGAGCTGAAACCTTTTGTACTTTGTGGTTGGGACCTGCGTGTATGTTTAAGGCAACCTAGGCAATGATACAGGGGCAAATGAAGAACTGTGGCCCTCCTAAGCACCTCAGAGAAGGCTCCTGGCTTTTCCGGGCTTGATTCTTCAAGCTCTATTGCTTTGGTCTCAAAGCGAACGGCAGGAGGCCCTCAGTGGAAGAGTTGGATGTGGCTCGCTCACCTAGGGTAGCTCACTGGAGAGGGAGTTGAATTTCAAGTCTTGAAACAAAAATGGGCATTGCAGGTGGTGATGGGGACTTTGTATCCCTGAAGTCACAGTTGAAAGTAGAAGTCAAACATTCAACAGATGGCAATATTTCTATTTTGGAGACCCAAGAAATAATCATTACAACCACGATGGTTATCCTTTAGTAAAAGCATATGAAGTTTCGATGTGTATAAAATACATACCATTTCACTGATATCCTCAAAAAAAAAAAAAGTCTACTTCAGTAAATGTTCTTATCCCCATTACCAAATGGAAAACGAAGTTTGGGGAGAGTTACCCACATGGAGGAGTTGAGCTTTCAAGCTTGGTGTGTCAGATCCCAAAAACACTAGGCCAGTGGTTCTTAACCTTTTTTGAGGTACCGAACCCACCAGTTTTATATGCGCATTCACCGAACCCTTCTTTAGTGATAAATAAAATATGATTTTTTTTTCCAAATTCAAGACATAGGTATATGTTTTTTTACTGGTGCACAAAATGAGCCATGCATGAACATCACCTTGCTCAAAGAACAAAACCAACAAAGTGCATGAACTCACAACAAATTACGGTATTACTTTATTCTGGCCTCCACGGCAGAGGCTTCTCTGAACCCCTGAGACCGACTCATCAAACCCTAGGGTTCGATAGAACCCAGGTTAAGAACCACTGCACTAGGATTATTTGGCTCCATGTCAAAGACCAACACTTTGGCAGACAAGGTCCACATTTGTGCAATGGACGCACTATGTAAATACGAAAAATAAAAACGGTATTCACTGACAGTGAAACAGTGCCCTGCTGGTGCTAACCAGACCTTGTGAGAAGGGACCTCCTGCCCAGAGCATTTCAACACAATCATCTAGGGACAGAAACATGGATTTTAATGGCATTTCTGCTTGAACGTTCCCTGATCATTCTCCATATTACATTTCATTTCATACGTAGCCCGTTCTTTGTGCGACGAGGTGGCAGAGGAGATGATTCGTTCCAGAGAAATAGCACCCAAACTGATTTTAACCCCTGACGCTTCAAAAGCACGGCAGAGGTGGGACATCATTCCGTTTATGAGAAAATTGGTGTTGTGTTGTGGGGGGAGAGCGGAGGACACCGGCTGTCTAGTCCCAGGACATGTAAGGGACAGTTATGAAAAATGCAGCCACGTTTGCTCTCCCGACTGTTCAGTCTTTACAGACTGATAGGCAGGGGATGTGAGGTGAGACGGAGGGCGGGGGGGGGGGGGGGGAAGACGTCCACAGGGCTGAGGACAGGCCTGTGGCTTATTCACTTGCTAATGTGCTCACCCCTGGTGTGTAAGACTTACTTCCTCTCTTATAATGGCTTCGCGCATTACTATTTTAATATGTATATATATATATATATATATATATATATATATATATATATATATATATATATAGCATTGAGATGAAAATGTACTGCTCATCAGGTGACTCAGATGACATAGATTCTTCTCCATAGAGATGATGGGGATGGTGATGATGGGGATGGGGATGGGGATAGCAACAGACACAGCGACAACATAAACAGCCACAGTGATACATGCCTCCCAGTTCCTGAGGGCTTGCTTCCCACGTGACACATCAAACAGAAATGCTGCAGGCTTAAAGAACAACCAGCAGTGTCCTTCGGCTTGGGAGAGAAGGAAAGGAAATGACATGTTTGAGAATTTGTCCTGTGCCTGGGAAAATGCTTGGCACTTTAAATATGGAACCGTACTTAATCCTCCTAGAAGCCCCTGGGAGCTGCGAGGTATAGCCTCCAAGAGGAAGGAGGCTCAGAGGAGTTCATCGCCTTGCCTAGAATTGCGGAGCCTGGATTCATGGGACTATGCACCACAGCTTTTACATGGACAGGAGAGTACATGGTTCACGGTCAGGAGGCACCTACAGAAACGGGGTGGACCAGACTCCTGACCATGGTCTCCACATGCTGCTTGGGTCAGTCTGCCTCTCCCGCCTCTCCCACCCACCTCCCCATCTTTATAACAAAGTGTCAATGTCTCCCCAAGACAATCAAATACTTATGTATAAAGCAAACTCTTAGACAAGTCACGGGGAGTAAACAGTTGTGAATGTTACTTAAAACCCAGTGACCTACAGCCAGAACCCCAAGGATTCCTTATAACCCATGAATCTTATGGCTCTTAATATATATTTTAAACATTAGGGAAAAAATAAACTCTGAAAGAAACAAATGTTCTAGGATGGTTTTATTTATAACCGATCTAAATGGGGAAGGATTTCTATAACTAACACACACACACACACAAAAAAAATTAAAAAGTCTTCCTTTTTAAACCAAAACAAAACTTATCATAAGACAGAAGTATAACTCCCACTGATGTCTGTGAACATAAAAGCAATGTTAAGGTATAAAACCTAAGATCAAAGATGTAACGACCTTTTAAAAGGAAGATGCAAAATTTATGCTATTGCAAAAATGATTATTACTACATTTGTTATGAGTGTCTGCCTCAAAAAACACAAGATAAGAGAGAATCTAGTTTTACATAAACTGAAGGACTTGCAGAATTAATCACAGTTAAGTACTGTGACCATTTCAAAAGAAATATTCTAAAAAATCAAAAACTTTTCTCTACATTAGGAGTAATCGTGCAGACACTACAATAGGGAAAAAAATCAACTCGGTCTCTGTAGAAACCAGAAATACCCAGTCTGTCCTCAGGATTATGAATACAGTGCCTTTATGCGGTATACTGTATAAATTAGTCCATAGAAATCCAGAGAAGAATTTGATTGAGACATCTTATTCCTAGTCCCCTGTTGGATTGCATCTCGTGCTGTTCCAGGACATTTGATTGTACTGTTCCCTTTGCCCCAAATGCTTTCACCTGTGACATTTTCATGGCTGAGTGTTCACCCTTCTCTCAGATCAAATATTCTTAGAGAAGTTCTCCTGACTTCCTTTATCACTTGGGAAAGTGCTGGAAAACTTACCCTGTTCTTCACAGCAATGGCCATTACTGGAATTATTTCACTTCCTTGTTTGTAGATTTCCTGTCTGTCTCCCTCACGAACATGGAAGGTCCGTGGAGCATGGCCGTGTTTGTCCATCTCTATGTCTTGTGCAGGGCAGACACTCAAATATAGTTGTTTAATTAAATGTGAAGGACGTATCGTGGTGTGTGTGCGTGTATATGTAAAAGCTACACTGTGCAGAAGGACAAATTCTCTCCCAGGATAATGCAGCAGGCTATATGTAAAAGCTACACTGTGCAGAAGGACAAATTCTCTCCCAGGATAATGCAGCAGGCTCGCTAGTTCAGAATCGAAATTCAGCTGAAGCAGTCGCTATTTGGGGGACTGGAAATTTGATAAATGATACTGGAGTTCACACGAGAGAATAAATAAATAAAGAGAACACAGACAACTAGTTCTGAAAGAAGATAAAATGTGGATGTGGGTGCCTACCCTAACTGTATAACAAAACATTTGATAGTTCTATAATAGTGAGAGCAATTATAGTATGGGTCCAAGAGCAAGCGAAGACGGAAACAGCACAGCTCATTAGCAGGTTATGGGCTAGAGAACAAAAATGAAGAAGAGCAACATATAATAAAGACAGTATCAAAGATGATGAGTAGATATGGTACTTGTCTTTCTCTGTCTGACTTATTTCACTTATCATAACACCCTCTAGATCCGTCCACGCTGTCGCAAATGGTAGGGTTTCATTATTTTTATGGCTGAGTAATATTCCATTAGGTATGTATATTCCAATATGTTCATAGACATACATATATATATATATATATATATATATATATATATATATATATATATATATATACACACACACACACAAATAAATAAAATAGACACAGACTAACAGATACAGAGAATAGGCTGATGGCTACCAGAGTGGAAGGGAGTTGGGGGCTGGGTGAAAAGCTGAAGGAATTAAGGAGTACAAATAGGCAGTTACAGAACAGTCCCGGGGTGCAGAGCACAGCACAGGGAAAACAGTCCACGGTATTGCAATAACTATGTACAGAACCAGGTGGGCACTTGAAATACCGGGCGGGGACACTTTGCAAAGTGTATGATTGTCTAACCACAATGCTGTACGCCTGAAATGAATATAACTACCGGTAATATTGAATCTAAACCGTACTTCAACATAAAATAAAATAAATTAGTAGGTATGATAGCCAGAATTCTGGGCTGGCCCCAGGACTCCCGCCCTTTGTGGCATCTGCTGTGTGTAAACGACCCCTTGCCTGTGAGCACGATTGCTGAATCTGATCAGTTGTATCCCCCACCGCACCCCCGTTAGGTGATCTTATAAGATGAAGGTGGAGGAATTTAGCGAATGCAATTAAAAGCCCTGATCAGTTGACTGTGAGTTACTAAGAAGGAATATTCTTCTGGGTGGGCTTGACCTGGTCAGACGAAACCTGAGAAGTGACCGAGTCCTTCCAGAGAGTTCGCAATGTCAGGGGTTGTGGAAGGCTGTGCGGCAGGGGCCTGAGCACTACCTCTAGGAGCTGAGCGACCCTCCGGTCTGGCCCACAGGAAGGGGAACACAGGGATTTCTTGTCTTGTGATGGCGAGGGAGTGAATTCTGACGGCAGTCTGGGCGACCCAGAAGTAAATCTCGCTCTGGTCCATCCTTCAGATGAAGGGATGGCCACTGTCACCTGGATTGTGGCATTGTGCGACCCTGATCTGGCCATGGAGACACACTGTGCCCAGACTCTGACCCACAAAGCTGGGAGCTAATACATGGGTGCTGGTTTGCACCCCTCCCTCCGGCTGTGGGATCTGTGATTGGGCACGGAAAACCTGGGCAGTGGAAACAGGAGGGCTATCTGACAGGGAAACTTAAGTGTGGATTTTTATAAAACAACTCTGTAGCAAAATAATTACGAAATAGATTAAATCATCAAATGGGAAAAAGTGAAACCATGTAGCATTCAGGGGTAGTCAACTTTTTTATAAAAACCGCCCACTTTTAAGATGAACACTTAATGATCTCAGAAAAGAGCCAGATTTTGTAACTCACACACACACAACAGAAAATCTCACACAATTCAATAGGTTGAAACATACAAAAATAAAAACTTCTTCACCTGAAAATAGTAACACAAATCTGTAAAAACTATTGGCCTCAGAGATAATAGATAAAGATTTGGTATCTTTCCTATGTAAAGAACATGGAAATTTTTAACAAATATTTGCATGTGTTTATGTGTAAATATCTCCAGGTGATAAAATTATGAGTAATTATTTTTCTGTAAATTCTGTTTCTACTTTGTGCCCATTCACTAATATAATTGTGCATTAATATCACGCACATATGAAAATAATAATTAAACTCATAATAATATTTCAATGCATAACTACAAAGAAATAATATGTAATTTAGCAGAATTAATTATATTCTGTAGATTTTTATAAATATTTACGTGCTAAAGATCATGGGAAATATCAGAACATTTTTGCATATGTATGCTATGATTACAATTGAGCAGAAACCTCACAAGCACTGATGGGTAACAATAGGAAAACTTTCTGTTGTCATTAAAATAGATGTTTTAAGATAATGGGAATAGAAACAACTAAGTATCTTTTTTAGACTGCTTTATACTTGGATTAAAAGTCTGTCTATATCATATATATATATATATATATATATATATATATATATATATATATATACATTCATCTAAATACAGAAGATGGATGAATGGATGGATGGATGGATAAATAGTCTTGCTATATACATCAGTTTTGTTTGTTTGTTTTTTTACTTCTGTAACTAACAAAGTACCACAAACAAGATGGGTTAAACAGATATTTGTTTCTTACTGTTCTGGAGGCTGGAAGTCCAAGGTCAAGGTATGGGCAGGGTTGGTTTCTTCTGAGGCTTCTGCTTTGTCTTGTAGATGGCTGCCTTCTCCCTGTGTCTCCACATCCTTTTCTCTCTGGTGTGTCTGTGTCTTAATCTCGTCTTCTTATCAAGATACCAGTCCCATTGCATTAGGTGCCGCCCTGATGACCTCATTTAAACTTAGTTACCCCTTCAGAAACTCTGCCTCCACATACAATAGCCTTGTGAGGTCCTCAGGGTTCGGACTTCTACCTATAAATCTGGGGAGACACAATTCTTCCCATCACGGGATGCAAGCATCTCTCCTTGTGAGGCCCTCTTGTTTCTTTCTAAGGTGTGGTTTTAGAAAAATCACTTCATATTGTAGTGATAACATTATCACTGTTCTCCTTGGGTTGGCTCTCTCAATATTACCATGGCCTCATGTGCAATGAGTGTGGAATAAGGAGACGACCAAGGGACCCTGTACCCAGCAGTGCCTGGTGCTTGGGAAGCTTCGAGGGGCCATGCCTCCCCCTGCTCTATGGCTTCATAGACTTTCCTAAATGTTTTCACCAAAGTCCTCTAGCAGCAGGGGACAGAGAACTTGAGGCAGACACCCGAAGAGACATTCAGCAATGCTGTCCTTCTATTTACTTAAAACAACAAGAAAATGTTGACCTTTTTTTCTACGATGGATCCACGTGCACGAAAGTAAGAACAGTTTCAGCTCCTCGTGATGTCAGACTGTTCTGGGCAAGCGTGCAGCATGTACCCCGTGCCTTCGCACGCCTGCCGCCTCACACCTGTGCGCCCACAGGCACGCCCCTCGGGCTGACATGCAAGCCCTCCGCGGGGAGCGGGACCCCGCGTTCCGCTCGGGTCAGCTTCCTCACCGCTCGTCCTCAGAAGGGAGCGAGACGGCAAACCGCACGGGAGACTGCGGATGCGAAATCGCTGGGGAAAGGGGAGAAACAGAGCCCAGAAAGAATTAAAAATGGGCAGGCGACTATACCAGAAGGACAAACAACAGATGGACAAACAGACTCCCAATGCAAGTGCCAGGGACTTAAAGATGCAGTGGCTGAGTTGGACAATATAATTCGACAAGATTAAAAAATAGTCCGATCTGGCCCGTGTGAAGTGTGATGGGGCCGTACCTGCAGAGCGACATCTTACCTACGTCCCTGCTTATGACATCTGCTGCTTCATCCGGCCACTCCGCTGGCTTGGTCTCCTGAGCTCAGTAGCCGAAGGAGGGACTGGTCTGGAAGATTAACCTGCAGTGGCATGATCCACGAGGGACTTTAAGCAACTGGGTCATCCAAATACCCGTGACAACCCTCACTGGTGCAGGTGCATTTATATCCTCTACAGACCACTGGTGGGCCTCCCAGGGACAGACCAGAACCCATGCCAATGACGAGTGATTCCTACCGCACCAGCCAAGCTAAGTACCCACAGCAGAAGTCTTTTGTTATTTTGCAATGTGGCCCAACAATATTTGTTCATATAAACAAAGAATTTGCTCTTTCTTCAAGAATCAGCTCCCTTAGCTGCACTGAAAATCTCAGCCACAAATCGGTCCACCTCGCTGCTCAGAGATGAGCCAGTAGATGTATCATTTTCCATGTTATTGAAGAGAAACCAGCTCAGAGAGATGCTGATGACTCATGGTCAGCATCCCGGGCAACTGTATGGAACAGATGGATGCAGGCATAAAGTATACGTGAGTTCACGCTCACCTGCAGAAAGAATGGTCTAGAACTCCTTACAACATTGAGGTTACATGGAGACCCCATGTGAGGAAAATGGAAACAGACAAGATGGGATGCTTTTAACCAGAGGTTGGCAAACTATGCCCAGCAGCCAAATATGGCCTGTCCCTGGGTTTCCTTCCTGCTCAGAGTGGTTTTTACACTGTTGCAGGTCTACAAAGCAGGAATGAGACACAGAGACAAAGACAGACAGAGGGATGAACAAGAATTGCACAGCCTAACCAATGTATTAACCAGCATGGAAGGGAAAAGCTCCCCTCGCTTCGCCTGGGATGAGATGATGGTCTTTAGATGAACGATGATGAATTCCTTACGTGTCTACATTGCCCACTCGAATGGTCATAGCTTTCTGGTCACTGTGTGCTATCATCACAGATCCTTTCCATTAACCGCCTTGCATGTGCCTGTCACACATAAAAGCTTTACTTGTGTCCTCAGAACAACTCTTTTAGATGGATACTCTGTGTTCCCCCTTTTAAGTAGAAACAGTCAAGGAATAGAGAGGCTAAATAACTTGTCCAAGCACACACAGCTAAGAGATGGTGGAACCAGGATTTGAACCAAGCCAGTCTTAGACATTGACATATAAATATTGGGCCAAGATAGGTTCACTTATGCTGCAAAAACAAATCACTCCAGATTTTGAGCAGCTGTCTATACACCGGGTCATTATTGCCTGTGTTGTGCGTCCACACAAGGTTGACTGTAATTCTGCTTCGGGGGTCTTGTTTCCGGGACCCAGCATGTGATGTCGCCTCTATGTATTGCCAGCCCTGTGATAGAAGAAAAATAGAGGGACTCCCTTTGTTGACTCTTCCAACTCTGCCTAGACATGACAGACACCCTTCCGCTCTTGTTTTATTGGTCAGAGCCTGTCAGATGCCCTAGCCTGAGGCTTGTGTGGCAGGAAGGATCGCCCCTCAGGAGGGACCGTGGGTACCTGAGTGTTGCAGTACTGTCTGCTGTAGACCTTGCAAGGCCACCCCACGAGTGTCCCCACAGCCTGGGACTTTAGCTGGAAGCTCTCTAACCTGGTGGTGACCATCTGACTCCCCCTCATTGCTATTCTCTGACATTCTCCAGAAATGTGAGGGCATTGGTTCCCAGAAGCATCTCACTCCTTCAGCCACCATTAGCACCACATCCTCCAGCTGTTTATTTGTCGGGTTTTCCAGAGAAACAGCCAATAGATTCTAGATAGATTGGTAGACAGATATAGATAGATAGATATAAGTTGAGAGAGAGAGAGAGAAAGAGGGAGGGAGAGATGAGGAGATTGGGGAAAGAAAGAGATTTATTTAGAGAAATTGGCTCCTATAATTGTGACAGTGACAAACCTGAAATACTTATGGCCAGCCAGCAAGCTGGAAATTAAGAGCTGATGTTTCCGTCTTCCACGCAAAGACTGGAAACTCAGGCAGAATTTCTTTGTTGTAGTCTGCAGGGAACTTTGTCCTTTGCCCTTATGGCCTTCAAATGATTGGATGAGATCCATTCACATTATGAGGGTAATCTGCTTTACTTAAAATTAACTGATTGTAAATGTTAATCATACATTAAGAAAAACAAAACATTTTTACAGCAACATCTAGACTAATAAGTGTTTGACCAAACAACTGGGCCCCATAGTCTGGCCAAGTTTACCTAAAAAATGAACCATAACATGTAGGGATGACATTTCAATGGAAAATTCTGCCACAAAACCCTCACATTGGTCTCATAGTCCTTAGCTCTTTATACTATTTAACACTAGTTGTGGCAATTAAGTCTCACATGCCTTGATGTATCAAGTATGCTGCAATATATTTTTTGCCATTTGAAATACAAAATAAATGTTCCCAGTCAGTGACTAGCTCTCCTCCAAGTGGTGATTCAGGGACCCAGACACCTATCATCTTCTGGATTCCCCATTTTTAACATAGAGCCTCCAACAATACTATGCTTGTCTCTGCCAAGCTATTGCTACATACGACGTCTGCTGACAGGCCATTGGCTGGAACTCAGTCACATGATCTCACCTACAGCAAGAGAGTCTGGGAACCATAATGAAGCTTTTAGTCTGAAAGTCTCAGAAACAGAACTGTTGATTGCCTAGCCAGTCTTTTCCTTATGTTTGCATGCTGCATCCTCCACCGTGATCTTAAATATTACATGGGTATGGGGGTGAGAGGTTACAGCCAGTAACAAATCCTTTCTGTACGTTGGTTTATTCACCTGTAAACAGGAAGGAACTCTTCTGCTTTCGATGAGAAGGAGTCACTACACTACAGCAGCCGTAGTGCCTGAAACAGACCCGGTGCCCAATACTTCTCTGTGGTTAGAAAGAGAACTTGGCCTTGCTGATGGCTGACAGGCTAACTTTGCACTCTCTCTCTCTCTCTCTCTCTCTCTTTTTAAAAAAACTGATTCTGCTCTCTTTCTTTTTCTCTGTCTGTCCCTATCTGTCCCTCTCTCTCTCTTTCTATGTCTGTCACCAAAAAACAAAACAAAAAAACCCACAACTGATTCTGCAAAGAGGATAAAAGAGTTAAATGTCTTCAGACCAGAATTTACACTTCTTTTAGAGTCTGCTTCTAGCACGCCTCTGGACGTCCTTATGGCGGAAGCCTCCACAGCCGAGCCACACACCTTAGAAACCAGCTCGTCTTTGTGGAGACGGGTTTCATTTCTTCCTGACCCTGTCAACAGCTCTGCAAAGCTAATTTGCTAGTTCAGTGGCTCATCATCGGTTCCCCTTACACAAAATTGACAAAGGTCAACGGTGTAAAAGAATATTTGATTTCAGACCTTAATCCAAGGGATTGCAGTATTTCTCTGCTTCTCTGATTGAATTAACGAGAAGTTTACCGAATTGCTTATTGTACATGGATAATATAGGTTTTTCCCTGCTGGTGACCATTCCTATCTGACACCTTCTGGGTGACACCTCAGGCCCTGGTGAAGTTAATTTGATGACTACGCTCCTATCATCGGTCTCTAAACCAACCCTAACTTCTGGTCAAGGGCTTCAGAAGCCACAGGTTACATATTACCTTCGTCATTTGTCATCCTCAAATGAGTGGCGTAGCATCCTTACACCCAAGAAACTTCAGACGTTGGTGCCAACATCTACCACTAAGTCGACCATCTTGGCCAAATCTCTGAATTAACAGAGACTCACTCAGTGTATTCCTCTGTAAAACGGGCCCACTGAGTCTACCTGTCGTGGGGTGCTTTTAGAAGTGGATGAGTCTGCTTATAGGCCAGCGTTGGCCTACCTAGCGTGCTTAATCAGTTCCTGGTGTCCTTCCTTTCTCTTTACATGTAGATCAGCTTTTCTTTACTCCATGTCACTTGCACTTTATTAGGAATTTTTGTTTGCAAGCAGAAGAAACTAATGCAAGCTGACTCAGTTTTAGAACACAATTATGCCTCCCAGAACCTCCAGGTGGGAAGATAGCCCATCCTGGGGGAAGGCATGGAACAGTATCTGCAAAGCCTGGGGAATGGCCCTGTTGGGCCATAGTCCTACTTCTTGGCTTGATTCAACCACTTCTCTTATGTCTGCAGGTACATTCCTGCTTAACCTACCCACCTGGTGAAAGATACCTAAATACTAGCTCTAGACTTTTCAGGGTCTTGTTGTTGTTCGGAGGTGATCTCATGCGAAATAGAACAGATGAGTTCCAATCCCAAATGTGATTATCGCAGCTCGTGTCAGCTGTCCACAGGGTGTTCAGTCCACTAGGGATATTAATAAACACATATCCTGAAGTTCCTCCTCAGTGGGTGAGGAGGGAAGTTAGGGACAGTTAGTACAATGTTTTATTCTACCATAGGCATTTTAAGAAGGACTTAATTTTTATTTTGAAAATAATATATAAATGAAAGGAAATGGAATTTTCCCTTCTTTTATTTTATTTTTTCTTAAGTGAGAAGCAGGGAGACAGCAGCACAGACTCCCGCATGTGCCCTGACTGGGATCCATCTGGCAAGCCCGCCACTGGATTATGCTCTGCCCATCTGAGGCTGTTGTCTCATTGCTCAGCTATCAATCTATTTTAGTGCCTGAGGTGAGGCCATGGAGTCATCCTCAGTGTCCAGGGCCAACATGCTCCAAGTGAGCAATGACTGCAGAAGAGAGAGAGAAAAAGAGAGAGAAGGGAGGAGTGAGAAGTGGAGAAGCAAATGGTCTCCTTTTCTGTGTGCCCTGACTGGAAATGAAACCCTGGACATCCATATATGCCCAGCTGACATTCTACCACGGAGCCAACTAGCCAGGGTCCCTTTTTCTTCTGTTGAATAGAATTCCACAGCCATGAAGATGTAACCCTGGTGTCTCTTGTGTATCATGACTGAAAAGACAATCTAGAATGGAGGGACATGGACCATATGAATGATCACACAGATATCATCACCTGGAAGCCATTAGAAACCTCTAGAAATTCAAGTCCCAATGACAGCAGAGGGGAAGTTTCCTTCACACAAAGTATCCCATGACAGACTGAGAGCGCATCACCTGGCTGCCCCTTCCCTGCTCCCCCCTGGGAATCAGGTGATAGGGAATCTCTGACTGAGACGCATGGGCACAGGGCGACCAGGGGAGGCCATGGGCACCACCTGCCAGCGACAAGCCTCTGTCAAGTCTCGGCAGGCTCCCAGATGAAAATGCTTTCTCACTGAGCTGAATTAATTAATCAAGAACTTTTTTTCCCCTTCCCCATAAGAGGAACTTCAACCTTATTTATGTGTGAAAACCACTGTTAACAACATCAAATTTCAAATAAATATTTCCCTTTTGCATATTTTTAGGCCATAGTTTTTACTAAGAAAATTAAAAACGAGGAAGAAAAGGTTAAGTTAGAGTTGCTTTAGCAAAGTAGAACATTTCACAGACATTCCTGGATTCAAATTAAAATCAGCAGACAGATAGCTAGATAAAATGTATAACTATAATTGACTTTGAGACAATAGATAAAGACCCTGACATCTTAGCATATACAACTTTTAATTGCCTTCAATTAGACAATTGTGTTTCAGACATTTCCTATTAGAAAGACATTTTTTCCCTCTGTTATTTAATTTAACAATTACACATCCATTAGGTAGATAATAGTATTCTTATTTTAAAGATTTAAATATATTGAGGTAAGGTAGTTTAGGTAATTTGAGTTCAGATAGCTCGGAAGAGGTAATCTGAGGTGTGAAACTTACCTAATTGGACTGTGAGGTTGGTTAGGTGGGGAGTTGGTTCAAAGAGACATACTCCCTGACTTAAGGAAATGATTGACCACGAGCTAGCAAGACTATCAAGATTATCTACTTGCACAAAATATCTCCCCAGGCTCCTCTCAAAGATTCTAATGTACAAATTATTTTTGCAACAGAAAATTAAACCCAACTTTGACTTATGACCAAAGAAGTAACAGAGACCAGATGTACTGCTAGAATAAACCAGACATAAAAAAGTAATAAAATATATGAAACAACAGTTTTCAAGAATTGGACGTGAAGCAATGAAGGGCAGGAATCCCTGAGAGATGGAAAGTGAGAACTAACCCCAAATTATCTGAGTTTATTGCTCACAGAGCACTTGCAGGCACGGCCAGGGGAGAAGGAGTTAGCCAGCACTCCACAGTCTTCCTGAGTCGAGGAAATGCTGGTGGGAAGCCAAGGTGGATAGCACCCATAGGGCAGAGTATCAGAGAGAAGAAAGTTGCAAGACAGAGAATTCAGGGTTCTGTAGTGAGTTCCCCTCAATTCTTCAACTGAAATTTGATCAGCCCATGCACGTGAGGAAGCTACATAACACAGAAAAAAGAATCATCTAAAAAGATCAGAGGATAGAAATCCTAGAACTCACACAGGGTTGAGAAGAGGGCCGGCCCCTACTAGCCAGAATGGAAGCCTCAACAACTCGTGGGACATGAGGTGGAGTAACCACAAATATTTTCCCTCAGCAGGAGGGCAAAAGCAGCTCTGTTTTCAGGGCTGCTCTGGTCTTCGCTTAAAAACAAGATCCAAAAGAATTGATGTTTCCAAATATATTAACTCTGTCCCAGAATAACACTTAATCATATTTAAGGGAACATAAAATATCCACCATTTGATATGGTAAAATGCATAGTCTCTGACATCTAATAAGAAATTAGCAGGCATTCAAAAGAGAAGGAAACTCTGAATCATAATGAGGAGAAAAATCAATCAGTTGAAACTGACTCAGAAATGGCCTAGAGCCGATAGCATTAGTAGGCAAGGCTATTCAACCAATTAGTATAACTGTTCTTTTCATGCATTTCATAGGTTTTATGGTCTAGAGGAATGAATAAGTATGTTGAGACATGGTACATATGAAAAAAAAAAAAGATCAAATTAAAACTAAAGCTATAATGTTTGGTAAGAAAAGTATATAGCATGAGATTAACAGCAGATTAGACATTACAGAGGAAAATATTAGTGAGCTCGAAGATATAACAATAAGAGAAATTATCCAAAATAAAACACAGAATGAGGACAAAACTAGAGTATCAGTGCTCTTTGGGACAAAATCAAATGACTTAAAATGCAGGTAATCAGAGTCCTTAAAGAGAGAGAGCAGAAAAATATTTTATAAACTAGCAACTAAGTTTTTGAAAATATAATAATAATTGAAATTCTATAGGTCTAAGAACTTCAATAACTTCTCAGTGAAAGAAATCAACACCAGAAATTAGAAGGAATCAAAAACATAATTTGAAATCAGAAGGTATTTGAGCTGAATGGACTTTAGCATACAGCACATCAAAGCTTGTGGTACACAGTTAAAGCACCACCCAGAGGGACATTTACTGAACGGAAGTGTCCATAAAAGGAAGGACGAAAGGCCTCAAATCAGTGACCTCAACTTCCCTCTTAACACTGGAGAATAGCCTGACCAGGCGGTGGCGCAGTGGATAGAGCCAAGATTCAGTTCAGTGTTGCTGGGAATGTCAAATTCACCTGCTGGCTGAAGAAAGCGACAAATGCCCATCTTGGTCACCAGAGCACAAAATTAGCCAAGTGCTTCAGGGAAAGGCAACACGGGAAGTAATAAACAAGAGGTCAGAGACCCTGATCCATGTGGGAAATAGAGAAAATGGCTAAAGAATGAAAAAGAAAGACGGAAGACCTCATGTGTAATGAAGAGTATGCCCATCCAAGTAGCCAGGTTCATTTGATTACATGGAGATATCAGAATTTCTTTCTGTCTAGACACTTATATGAAATACGGCTGAGTTGAAGCTAAATGTTGATACTGCAGAACGGTTTATTTCAAAAGGCCAGGGATTATAATGTGTCTTATGTCTTGTCTGCGTTCATGATCACACATGGCGTGCAAAGTAGGGGAGGGGCTTCTGAGCTACGCTTTCCTCTATGTCTCTGTAATCTTCAGGAATTTCCACCAGCTGTCAATAACAGAGACTTCAATAACAGAGGATTATGTACATTGGAGGTTTGTTTGCTTTCCTTGCATGGGAGGTCCAAGGGAAGCCGTCTGGAGATGGGCTGGGAGCTGCATCACCATCAGGAACCCGGGCTACCCTACTGTTCTCCTCCAGAATCGGTTCCCATTCTCAAGCTAACCCAAGGCCCAAGATGGCTGTTGAAGCTCCAGCTATTACTGCAGTATTCCAATAAGGAGAAAAGGAAGGCAAAAACTAGAGCTGTCTTGCTTTTAAAAGGTTTTACCGGAAGTGTCATTGACCATTTTTGTTATATCTCACTTATAGAAGTTTATTCACATGGCTGCACTTAGGGTAGGAGGATTGACAGGGAATTTATATATATATTTGTATCTTTCTGAAGTTAGAAGTGGGGAGGCAGTCAGACAGACTCCTGCATGCACCCGACTGGGATCCGCCCGGCATGTCCACGAGGGGGCGACGATCTGCCCATCTGGGACATTGCTCCATTGTGGCCAGAGTCATTCTAGTGCCTAAGGCAGAGGCCATGGAACCTTCCTCAGCGCCCAAGCCAACTTTGCTCCAATGGAGCTTTGGCTGAGGGAGGGGAAGAGAGAAATAGAGAGGAAGGAGTGGGGGAAAGGCAGAGAAGCAAATGGGTGCTTCTCCTGTGTACCCTGACCGGGAATCAAACCTGGGACTTCCACATGCCGGACCAATGCTCTACCGCTGAGCCAACTGGCAGGGCTTACAGGGAATAATTTTTGGCTTAGCATTTTTACCCCCTAGAATACGTAAGAGATTGTCTTAAGAAAGAAGAGGAGAATGGTTCCTTGGTAGGCAACTACTAATTGACTTTTTGACTTAAGACTAGCTTGTGTTTGTTGGAGGGTATATCTTATTTTTTGGGGGAAAGTTTCTTGTGTTTAAAAGTAGAGAGAAGAAAGATAGCAACCATAGTCCATTATCAGAACTAAACATCATTAATGTTTGATTATTTTCTGTTACTTTTATTTTCAGGTTATTTAAAAGATTTAATAATATGGCATATACAAAATTGTATGCAGTTATTTAAAATATAAACAATATGCATGATTATGGTGTTAATACTAGTTAATTAAAAATAGAAAGCTCCAGAAAAATACAATAAAGAAACTAATATTCCATTGGTATTAATATCGAGATATAATAATCACTATGAATATTCTAGGGTATTTTAATGCTGACTTTTCCCTTTCAACTTTTACATTATTGATGTCATATTATATATAAGCTGAATTATGATTAGTACAAGAAGATTTCTAGATCTTATTTGAAACATGATTAGAGATAAAGATATATAATATAGATACTATTTTTCATATTTTAACAACTCTAGAACCAGTATACATCTTAAAATTAATGATGCATCACAGTTTAATTGTAAGCTTTTTTTCTTGGTGGTACATGAAACAATAATACTTATTATGATTGTCGATACACTAGATTTGATGAAAGCAATCATACCTGTCATTAGGCACATTCTTAGTTATTCAAATGAACTCAAGTTATTCAGTAAAATCTTAAGAAACAAAAAGTTATTAAATTCTCTGACAATAAAATGAGGGCATTATTTTGGCTTTACTTGGTCTAATTTGTGGTTTGCAGAGGGAGATGGAGAGAGAGAGAGAGAGAGAGAGAGAGAGAACTCTGAGCCAGGTATATCAGTGATGGGCAAATCGGACTCGCAGGAAGAGTAGGGGTTAGAATATAGAGCTTCTGAGAGGAGATTGGCTGGTTCAGTAATTTGCCTCCAAACTTTTTTTTCATTTGCATGGTGACCTGAGTCACTGTTCTCAATTATTCACATCTCTTCCTGCAAGAGAATGACACATATCATATAATCAATGACAGAAATATATATATTTTGGGGTCAAAGATATTGACTTAAGGTGGAATAAGAGAGCAGAGAGAGGCAGACCTTCCAGGCTGTGAATGTCCACATTTTACAGATGAGCAAACCGAGGTCTGTAACAAAGAGGGTCTCACTCAGAACAGGCACTCTAGGGGTTCAGGACCTCAGCAGGGACCAGCCTGCCCGGGACCCCTGCACATCCCACTCCATCTCCCAGCGAGAGGATGCAAAGCCTGGGCTCCTTCCCTGTCCCCACGAGAAGTGTTCGCAGGGACTAGCCTGGCTGCCAGATTAGGAGAAAGCCCCAGCTCCGTGGGACTTCCCTTCCATGGACACCCTCCCTCATATTTCCAGATAGCTTGGTCGCATTTTTTAAAAAAGTAACAGCCTTTGTCTTTCAGATAGCCAAGTGTTTCTGTTTTAATTAAGAATGGGGGGGTAGGTTTAGGGTGGGGGACACGTGCCAGAATATGAGATGGTTACGTTCCCTCGTCTGAAGCTCGTCCAGGGCTCCCTGCCAGAATTCCTTTATTAGGAGTCATTTTGGGCTAGGACCCAGATGCCTGCTGGCCTTGCCCTTGACTGTCATAAAGACATCATCAATTTCCAGGAAATTAGCCTGCAAAAACCCAGGAGTGATCACTTGGGTCTGAGTCTAGTCTAGTCCAAGCAGGTAGAAAACCATTCTTGGCCACAAATCAGTGGAGTGGTACTGCAGCTGACTTGGAGGAGGGGTCAGCGACATCCCCCCCCCCAGCCTTGGGGGCCCCGGCAATTGCCATTGGGCCCCTGAGCTTCCATCAAAGTCCCAATGGCATAGGTATGTGAAGAAATCATGATCCGAGTTTAAAGAGCTCCTTATTCATATAACAACAGTCTGCTGCAAAAATAAATAAAGTGACTCTATAAATTAAGCGGCTGATACGGAAACAGAAGAGGTTTTGCCTTCCATTGAGCAAGCGTAACTTTATTATTAATTGTATGCATTATTTACAGTGCTAGTTAATCATATTGATCTTTGCGAAGCAGGAAGCGCTGCTCCCCCAACGACTGGCTTTGACCAAGAGAAAGGTAATAATTACTAGTTAGCAGGAATTACTGCTAAGCGGGGGGGGGGGGGGGGGGGGGGTGTGCCAGGCGCACGAGGAAGCTCTCTAACACTTGTCTGGCATTGTGTAAATTGCCAGGATTTTCAAAATACATCTGCCCCATAGGATATTTGAAAGGGGTGAAAAAAAGTGCCAGGCACATAATTACTAGACACATCCAAGACACAAACCGTTTTGTTGTTCTTTTAATCATTTGGAAGAAGAGAAGTCATTGCTTAGAAGATGTGTGCCCTTTACTGGGGATAACAAGTGGAATTAACTAACAGCTCAATTATTCTGTTAATGAGGCAATTCCCTCTCCACTTGCATAAATTCGATTTTTTATTATTGCTTTTTTTTTTTTTGTCTTTTCATTATCCTTTTTTTCTACCACCAATCAACTACCTTTCCAGAGGGGAGGTGGGGATGGGGTGAAGGCAAGGTTGAGGTGGATCCCGCCTTGTAATGTGGAAGCGGAAAACAACCTAAAAGAACCCTCTTTACCAAGGAGGTAGCTGCGGTCCCCAAAGGTTGCCGGGCCAGCCCGGGCCAGAGCAAGGCTGGCGTCCAGTTCTCAGGACACTGAGATTCGCCCCCCGCCCCCCTCGTCACCCTCCGCGGTGTCTGGGCCGAAGCAGGCTGATTTCAGACTGCCGTTGCCCACCTGCTTGTTGGTCCCTCCAATGTATTCATCTGCGAGGGCTTTTCAAGCTACTGGTGTAAGTGGTACAAGCGGAGTAATCCCCAGCCAGAGCAAAGGAAAGGGCTCTTTAGTTAGTGAGGGCAGCCTCGTGCAGTAGAAATAGAAGCTTTCCTTTAGGCTTTTGGACGCACTGGTAGCTTGTCAAGAGTGGCCCCGGGGTCTTGGGGCAGCTGTAGGAAGAAGGTCCGGGTCCGCGGTTCAAGAAGCATGTCAACGCTCGGGCATTTCAGCTCTGACGCGTGACAAGCTAAGTCCAGGGCGCTGCACCTGACTTAGGACCCAAACACATTAGTCCACCTGCTCACACGTCTCCTACAGCCTTGGTCCCAGTCGTTTTCACATTCCCGAAGTCTAATGCCGGCCAAGCCCACGTTAGTGCAGAATTCGAACACTTTCCCACATTCTCTATTATGTACTTATCGTCCTCAATGGCGCAGACACCCCATGGTCACGGTCACGTCCCAGATCAACTCTGAACAGCCTTGCAGATGAGTGCTTTGCCCTGTTTAATAACTCAGTCAGGTGGCTTCTGCCTTCTCTGCATCTTGTGACTTGAGCTGCTGCTCTCCAAACTCAACTGTCCCGCATGGTTCCCGCACACCTTTGCACGGAGCGGGTGGCTGCCTGCCGGCTCTCCTCTCTGGGCAGTGGGCCTGCCCTTCCGAATTCCTATCGCCCAAGAAGCTCTCTTTTGGAAACCGTATCACTGTTTGTATGATAAATCATACAAGCAAATAACAGATACACCCTTACCGTAAAATTACTGAAGTTCCATAATATCAAGCCCATTAGAAGAGTTGCCCTTTGCATCAAAATAATGACAACACTTTCAAACAACGCTCCCCTCCAAGGTTCCAGAACACCTGTTCAGACACTCTGTGTGCTGCTTGCGCGTGTTTACATGCACTGGAGCCTTCGTCTGGCTCTGTGGCTTAACCCTTTCACCTAGACATGCAAGCACTTCAATCAGTCCCGACAGCTGCCGTTCCATCCCTGCAACTGCCCTTTGTGTTCCAGAGTTTAGGGATTTGAAATACTCCCCCCCTTTTTTTTATGGGAGACAGAGACAGAGAGAGGAATAGATAAAGAGAGACAGACAAGAAAGGAAAGAGATGAGAAGCATCAACTTTTCGTTGTGTTATCTTAGTTGTTCATTGATTGCTTTCTAATGTGTGCTTTGACCGGGGGCTCCAGTTGAGTCAGTGACCCCTTGTCCAAGCCAGCGACCTTTGGGCTCAAGCCAGAGACTAGGGTGTCATGTTTAGGATCCCTCGCTCAAGCCAGCGACCCTGCACTCAAGCCAGATGAGCCTGCACTCAAGCCAGTGACCTTGGGGGTTTTGAATTTGGGTCCTCTAGGTTCCAGGCTGATTGATGCACTATTCCAGGGGCAGTCAACCTTTTTATACCTACCGCCCACTTTTGTATCTCTGTTAGTAGTAAAATTTTCTAACTGTCCACCCGTTCTATAGTAATGGTGATTTATAAAGTAGGGAAGTAACTTTACTTTATAAAATTTATAAAGCAAAGTTAAAGCATATAATAATAAGTACTTACCAAGTACTTTATGTCGGATTTTCGCTAAGTTTGGCAGAATAAATCCTTATAAAACAACTTACTATAGTTAAATCTATCTTTTTATTTATACTTCGATTGCTCCACTACTGCCCACCATGAAAGCTGGAGCGCCCACTAGTGGGCGGTAAGGACCAGTTGACTACCACTGGTCTATTCACTGCACCACTGACTGCTCAGGCAAAATACTCCAATTTTTTTAAAAATCAGTATTGCCTGACCAGGCGGTGGCGCAGTGGATAGAGGGTTGGACTGGGATGCGGAAGGCCCAGGTTCGAGATCCCGAGGTCGCCAGCTTGAGCGCGGGCCCATCTGGCTTGAGCAAAAGCTTGACCGACAGCTTGGACCCAAGGTCGCTGGCTCCAGCAAGGGGTGGCTCAGTCTGCTGAAGGCCCGCGGTCAAGGCACATGTGAGAAAGCAATCAAGGAACAACTATGGTGTCACAACGGCAACGAAAAACTGATGATTGATACTTCTCATTTCTCTCTGTTCCTGCCTGTCTGTCCTTATCTATCCTTCTCTCTGACTCTCTGTCCCTGTAAAAAAAAAAAAAAAAAAAAAATTCAAAAATCAGTATTGATGTTAGTGTTGTTGTTGCCATTATAAATAACGAGGTGATAAGCATCTCGGTGAGAACATCTCGTGGGGGCTGTGTGCACCTTTACAATGTTTAGAAAATTAACCTCCAAACTGCACACCCTATTTTTAACATGCCCCGAGTAACTGTGGGTGAAAGTGCAGGCCCCTCACCCCTCCCTCAGTTTGGATCACTAATTTTTTTGAAGACAATCATGGTGGTTGAACAACGTTGTCTTGTTGTTCGGATCTGCATTTCTCTAAGTGCCCGTGGGGATTCATATTCCTCTTGTGAGCCAACACTTCATCCTGCCTTTGTTAATTTTTTTCCATTGAATTGCTTTTGAAAATAATATTAATAATTTTTGTGTGTAAGTGGCAAATATGTCCTCTCAATCTGTTGTGTTTTAACTTTTTATATAGACTCTTTTGGCAAATCAAATGTTTATATTTTTATGTATTCAGATATGCCATATTCCGTTCAGCTCCTTGTTCTTATGTCTTGCTTGAGAGACATGGTCTACTTCAAGATTTTATCTATCTATCTATCTATCTATCTATGTATCATCTACTATCCACCCATCTACCTATCATCTATCATTTAACTTTTCTACACACAAATATGCATAGAAACACACACATAACCTTATCTCCAATAACTTTTATAGCTAAAAGACTTAAAAAGGCAAATTTAGTACTTCCTTTTAAGATTAAAATACTTTATGGTCTTCTATCTTCTTCTTCAGAATAAAGTTTTCATTCCAAGGGGATATTAACCCTGTCATGGCCTTGCTCACTTCTCCTCCCCTTGCTCAGCGGAACACCAGCCATCAAAAGAGGTTCCTTCAAGTCCCAAAGGGCTAGCTTCTTTCCTGCCAATGGACCCTTGCATATGCTGCTTACTCCTCTTGAAGGATAATAGACAGTTTTCTCTGTCCCTCTCTAGTATGCAGGTGCTCTTCTGAAGGATAAGAGAAGAAAGGAAAGGAGAAAGGGAGTGAAGAAAAAACAGCATGCCCAGTGTTTACTGTTTAGCAGAAGGTCTTCCTAAAATCCTTCTGTGGTCTGGTGGGAGAAGACAAGGAGCAGAGGCATGGCAGGGGAGAGGAACACGGCTGGGCTTCTCTGAACTGCCCTCTCGTATCTTTAGAGTCCTTCACTTCACTTCCCAGAAGAGTGCTTCTGATTTTCTCTGGTGGTTTTTTTTTTTTTTTTTTTGTGCTGGCAGATCTACTCAGAAGCAGCTGAGGACCAACCCACAGAAAATGGAAATAAAGAAAATTCTTCATGGTTGGAAGTATGCCAAGCCCTGCCTAAAATCCTCCTGCACGCTCCATAATCTCCAGGGTAAATGGAACGTTTTATTGAAGGTTCCAAGGACTTTCTTCCTGACCCTCAGTATCCTGTCTCTTCTCACTCTCTAACTCTCTTGACCTGCACAGGGTCTGCTGGTATCACTTCAAATGATCTGTAAGGATCAGTTTGCATCACCTCCTCAAGCATGGGAGACTGTACCATGCCCTCTGCAGGGAATAATTCTGTATCCACTCAGACGTGGGCACATGTGTTCTCACCATTCATGAGTCAACTCACATATCAACTCTCACAGAAGACGTGTGTGTCCTCATGAACCTAGCCCTTCCCATTCTTGTCCATACCCTAACCTCGACCTTCATTCTACCAGTCCTTAATCCTAAACCTACCCTTACTTCCCATTTCCCATCCCTAACCCTACATTTTATTCTGTTTAATATATCTCATCCCAGCCTCCGTCCCCCTGTCCACCCTAACTTCACTTTTTCCATCTCTAACCACAAATCTTACCTCATTTTCCTCACTCCCAACCCTAAAATTGACCCTCACCCTACAGGGTGAGAGGTAAGTAAATGGATGTCTAGACTCCTGCATGACTGGATGTACGAGGCATACATGGATGGATGCATGGCTGGCTGGCTGGCTGGCTGGTTGGATGGATGGATGGATGGATGGGTGGATGGCTGGCTGGCTGGCTGGCTGGCTGGATGGATGGATGGATGGCTGGCTGGCTGGAAAATCTGAAAAGTCTGTAGATAGATGCATGGCGGGGTGGATGGATGAATGGATGTGTGAATAGGTAGACAGAAAGAAAGCGTGCATGTGTGCTTGTGGGGTGGCTCTGGTGGTATGGACTATGACAATTGATCACTGGTAGCGAAGTGACCTACTGGTAGAAGTGTTGGGCATCACTTCAGGACTACAGTGTACAATTTTCCAGGTAGATGTTTAGAGATCTCTCTTCTCTTTCTCTATGATGGTCCCTGGCAAAGCTCCAACTAATGGCTCCTACAGATTTTAACAGGACAACTACAACACAAAGGAGTCCCAGGGACGCACGATGGCATCTGTGTTGGTTTAACTCACTGAGCTATGGGGCTGTTTGTTATTTCAGCAGAACCTAGCTCGTGCCTGACCAAGCAGTGGCACAGTGGATAGGACATCAGACTGGGATGCGGTAGGACCCAGGTTCAAGACCCCGAGGTCGCCAGCTTGAGCGCGGGCTCATCTGGTTTGAGCAAAAGCTCACCAGCTTGGACCCAAGGTGGCTGGCTCCAGCAAGGGGTTACTGGGTCTGCTGAAGGCCTGCGGTCAAGGCACATGTGAGAAAGCAATCAATGAACAACTAAGATGTGGTAACGAAAAACTGATGATTGATGCTTCTCACCTCTCTCTGTTCTTTTCTGTCTTTCTGTCCCTATCTATCCCTCTCTCTGACTTTCTCTCTGTCTCTGAAAAAAAACAAACAAAAAGACAACCTGGCTTGTCTAGAAACCTGGATAGAGCACAGCAAAAAAGAGCGAAGAAGAACGAAGCTACCCCTTTCTGGGTCATACTCCACCTACTGAGACAATGAATTCCTGAGCAAACTGGTTTGCATGGCTTCCATTATAGCCGAAATGGAGATAATAAGCTCTGATCCCCTGCACACTTGCAATAAAGTAATAAACATTAAAAACGTTAAACAACAGGCAAACTTTAAATAGCATTGTCATTGGGCTGCTCTTGGAACTGAGCTACCTAATGATTTTGTAAATATTCTTTTACCATAAATAATAGATTACCATCTCTCTCCTACCTATTTTCTTTTCAATTATAAAATATTTCTGATGAAGTAAAAAAGATAAGCAATAACTGATAAACCCAGGCTGTGCTAACGTATTAACGGAAAAATTGCTGTTTAGCTTTTCTTAAAGAATGACGGTCAGCAAAAGTCATTAGGCTCTCCCCACCCCACAGCTAAAACCTAAAGATTCAGAAAGCATTATTTTTTTATTTTTATGCTTATCAAAGTAATCTCTACTTGGAGTTTAATTAGTCAAACAGTGTCTAGCTCCCAGCTCCAATCTTGTCCATTTCCAAATCCAGCACCTTGGAGCCAAACATTTTTGTCTCATTTGCATGCATATATATATATATATATATATATATATATATATATATATATATATAATTTCTATTGAACTTATTGGGGGATACATTGCTTAATAAAATGACATGTGTTTCAGGTGCACAGTTCTACAATACATTATCTGAATATTGCATTGTGTGTGCGTCAGCCAACTCCAGTCTCCCTCCTCCATCTCTCCACTCTCCCTCCTCCACCTCCCCAGGCCCTCCTGCAGCCTCCACACTCTTCTCTGTGTCTATGCATTTTTTCTTTGCTTAACCCCTTCACCTATTTTTTGTTCAATAAAGGAATATTTACAAAATCATTAGGTAGCTTAGGTCCAAGAGTCCTCCACCCCGCCCCTCTGACATCTCTCAGTCCATTCTTTGTATCTATGAGTTCACCTATATTTTTATGATATGTGCATGCCGCTCTTCCCTGACTTTCCTGTTATAAGTATCATTTATTGCCTTCCTGCTATGGGAAATGTCATGCTAATGGGTTGGGTACTTACTTCTCTGTCAGTGACTGGGATCCCCTGGGAACCAGGAAAAATCAAGAGCTCCCCAATGCATTCCACAGACATGTCAGCTCTGCCAGGCATGGGGTCATCGAGCATCACAGACCCCTGGGTATGTCCCCCTGTACAGCTGGCAAAGCCCCGGCTCTGCGGGAGGACAGTGGGAAGTCACCCCAGAGGACATACGACACCGTGAATCAGTAGTCCTCCCATCAGACAGCCAGTATGGCAGGGACCTGAAGGAGAAAGAAGAGGTACAGCCATGGCTAGGGGGTGCTTACGCATCTCTAGGCGGACCCTGCGTTGGTTCTTTCTCACCTCCTTTGCGAATTGATTGACCCTGGCTTCTGAGTCCATCACAGAGAGACTGCTGCCAGCCAGACGTTGGCCACCCAGTTGTGACTCTGCAGTGAGGACTGGGTCCATCCCCATCTACATGGTCACCATGTAGAAGTTACCCTGTTATCTTGGATTCCTGTCTCCTTAGGTGACTTTCTCTGGATGACAGAGACAAAAGATACACTATCTGTGTTTGAAAACTTGTTTTCTTGGATCAGTGAGGCCGATGACAGATGGAATTCATTTTGCTGGAATCCCATGATTTTGTTGCCAGCCCTCTGCTGCCCGACAGGAGGAAAGTAGACCAATTGTGAGCTGGTGAGCGCACTCCGTGATAGGGAAGAGTGAGAAGGAGCCAAGAGAATGAGGAGGAAGTCAGAGAAGAGAAACTGTTCTACAACTGACAAACCTTTTTTGCATATCTCGTTTCATATTTATAATCCACTTACAAGGTAGACGGCACACTTATAATACCCCGCATGGGGAAGAAATACTTGAAGGACCCTTCGAGAAGATATCTTAAAATAGTAAGAGATAACGCTAAATTAGACATCCAATCAGGTTTTTTGTTGTTGTTGTTCATCCCCCAACTCTTTGATAGGGAAGCTAATGATAAACAACCTTAACGATCAGTAGTCTTTAATTATTGTCATGGGTAAGCTAATCTGAGACTTTAGTTATCTGGGATCCTGGGCAAACAACATAACTTCTTAAAGCCTCGGTTTCCCCAAGTATGAAATAGAAACAATGATAGCAGCCCCAAGGTTGCCAAGCATTCAAGGCAATGCTCTTTCAATAGGCATTATTGACATGAGCCTGCATTGTCAAAGTGTCTGGTGCATACGAGCTCATGCCCAGTAAGCTGGAGAAGTACATTCTACAATGACCGCCATCTCTGTGTCACAAGGAAGGAGCATAGCTCTGGGGAAGTTGTGTGGCGTTCTGAAGCTCACGTAGCTGGCTGGTTGAGGAGTGTGAAACAAGAACCTGAGCTGACAACCACTTACACGGTCCCGCCTCACACTTCTAAACACAGGTGGGGCCGTGAATTCACAGATTTACGGTGAATGCTGAGTCATTGAGCAGCATTCTTACGGTCACGTGGAAGAAGGTGCAAGGAATCTCCAGTCAGCTGATCTGTTGGGATCTCTCCCAGTGCATCAACCTGGCCATTTCTTCACCTCGCTCCCTGCACAACCAAGGGTATTTCAGACATAATTGTCGCCAGTACCGTGACACCCCTTACCTTTGCTCTCTTCCTTTGCCCACCATCTGAGAAACATTCAAACCCCCGATGAACTCACAGGTCCACAGATCTCCATTCAAGAAGCAAGTGCTGCTGGAGGAGTTCTCCCAACATAGCAGAATGCACTGATGGTCAGCTTCAAAAGCAATCTCACCACCTCCAGATAGTCCTCCTGGTTTGGTTTGGTTTATTGACTCATCAAGGTCCTGTTTTTACAACTGATATTTATTTATTTTATTTTATTTAGAAAATTAAATTTAACAGAGTGACATTGATCAACAAAAGCACATAGATTCTGGGCAAACATCTCCACATCATCTGGGCAGTCGATTATGTTGTATACCCATCACCCAAAGTCAAATCATCCTCCGTCACCTTATATTTGTCCCTCTTTATACCCTTCCCCCATGTCTTCCCATTTCCATGTCTTGGCCACTGTGAATAATGCTGCAATGAGCATGGTTTTCAAACCTTCATTATTTTGTTCGCATCTCTAGCCATCTCAATGACACACAGATGAGAAAACCTCCTACTTCTCAGAGAAAAATCAAAACAATAGAATGAGAACTCCTTCCCCTGGATACTGAGCTTTCAACTTGCATACATTTTCTCCTTCTATCCTGGTCATTTACAGGTGAGAGCCCTTCCCCTGTAAGGTCCTTTTTATTCCTTGTTCCAAGGTGGTCTTCCCTATTATTAAAGATATTAAAATCTCAATTATTCCTCAGGTAAGTTTGGCTAGCTCCTTCACATTGGTACCCAATCTTTTGGTCACGTTCTTCCCATTTTTAGAAAAAGAAGAAGACTTGATTACTTTAACCACCCTCCCCAATTAACAGCCATCTCACCTCTCCTTTGTGCAGATGCCTCCTAGGAAGAGACGTTTCTCCCTGCAATCACCAGCCCTGACACTTTCCTTCATATCCATCTGTCCCTTTGCCCACATCTGTCCTGTAGATGGGCTCCCCCTTGGCCGTGGGATCCAAGACACAGGTCTTCCAGGTGTTTTCCTTCTCCGTTTCAGGGTTCCTTTATCTCAGCTACTACTGCCTTTGAATATTAAAGCTCCTCCCTCTTGGACCACAGCTTTTCATTTTGTCCTTCTTTCCTAGACCAAATCAAGCGGATCTGCGGCTATAGTGGTCATTTCTAAGTTGAAGACTCCCAAATGATCGACGGAACCAAGCTCCCTCCTTTGCGTTGCAGACGCATATAGCCAGCCATCAGCTCATCAACCTCCACCTGGAGCACTGGAAGTTATAGGAAACTCAGAGTCACCAAGACCAAAGTGTTGGTCTTCCTTCCTACTCTGTCTCAATAAGTGACATCACCATCAATAAGCAGCACAACTCGGTCACTTAGGAGTCATAGTGTCAGTGTAGGTGGCTAGGTATTAATCAGACATTTAATTTTTTTTTTATTCATTTTAGAGAGGAGACACAGAGTGAGAGAGAGAGAGAAAGAGAGAAAGAGAGAGAAAAAGAGAAAGGGGGGAGGAGCTGGAAGCATCAACTCCCATATGTGCCTTGACCAGACCAGTGCAGGGTTTTGAACTGGCGACCTCAGTGTTCCCAGGTCGACGCTTTATCCACTGCGCCACCACAGGTCAGGCTAAGCAGACATTTAAAAGCCTACTTGCTTCACTAGGAAGTTAGAGCTTCAGACACCCCGGGGGATCACAACCTTACCCCAGCAAGGGAACTGACACCCTCTTACCTTGTGAAGAGAGGAAGGGCTGGCTCTTCAATCTCCCCAGGGTAGCCCTGGCCCTTCTCCAGTCTTTGAGGGAGAAATAGCAATAAAAGAAATTCCTCCACTGGGCACGTGCTAGTAAAAGCCAAGATGGTGAAATAGAAGGTGCTTCTACTTTGAGGTGTGAGCTGTAGAAACCAAAATGGCAGCCACAGTGCCCTGCCAGTCCAGCCTGGGAAAAGGATTGGACTGGTTAGGCCAGGGGGCGATCTAGCAGCATAGCCCTCTTAGAACGGGAAGTTGGTTGGTGAGTTTCAAGGAAGCCTAGACCTTCCCAAAGCCCAAGCCAGTATAACCCAAGCCTAACAACAACAACAAAAAGCTCTCTCTTATCTTCTCATTCTCTCTTGGAGACCTGCCTTCGCCCTGTTTGCTCATGAGTTCTCTAAGCAGCCATGCGACCCTAGGAGCCGTGCTGTCTGGTGGCCGCCTGGGGGCTGCCACTGCACCGGACTGCACTAAGCTTTGATGGGGATGAACCATGGCACAAAATATCTGGGCACTGCTCTTTGTACTGGGCCTGACGAAGACGGGGCTGGATGTCATCTGTGGCAGGACAGATGGAGAAAAGGTGTTGGGAACCTGTGGGCAGCCTTTCGTTTCAATCCCATGTAAATGAAACCCCTTACCACGAAAGCCGCATTCCGCCCCCGTGTGTCCGTGGGATGCTGTCCTTATGACTCCGTGGAAGAGCTCCATTTCCACTGGCACCATTAGACAACCAGGCTAGGACTCTTCCTCTCCACTAAGCCACGGCAAGGCAAGGTAAGCCTACTCCTTGAAGAGCTCTCCACTCTTCGCACTTCTATTGGTATTCACCACGACTGTGGCAATTCTAGGTGCCATCGTCTCGTCTCCTGACACGCCTGTGACCTCTGATTCCAAACCCACCCAGTGCTGGTTCACATTGCTCGAGGGACAAGTGACCCATGTCCTCAACATGCTTCCAAGGCCAGGCACTGTCTGGAGCAGATTGTCTCCCCAATTCATGTTATAGCCTCCCAGGCCCTGCCAGTGTGCCGGCCCATGCTGCTGGTCCCTCTCGTCCATTGCTGGGAAACAGACCACTCCACATTTAGAAGAGCCAACTGCAACCTTTTTATTAGGGCAGGCATTCCACCGGTGGGAACTGCAGAAAGCGCCCCGTGGGGGTGGCTCTTCCCTGTGCTAGGAAGCCTGAGAACAGGGACTGGAGCTGGGAAGGACTGAGACTGCAGAGGCTACTTCCCTGGGGCATCTTCCTCGCAGTCTCAAGCTGGGCCAGGGTGGCCAGAGACAGGCTCAGCTGAGCTGTTGACCACAGAACCAACCATGGCTTCCCTGTGGGATCCGTGAGCAGGATCCGGAAGGAGCGAGCAGCTGTCTTTCAGAACAGGCATTCCAAGAAAACCTTCCAGGACCCATGTCTAACAAGGCCTCACGTCAAGAGTCCCAAAACCTCACTTCTATCACATTCCATTTGACGACGCAGTCTACCCATTTTCAAAGGAAGTTCCCACTCTTTAATAAAAGGAGGATCAACTCCTTGGTCACCAAGTTTTAAAATGGCTACACTCTTTTCTTCCATCTTTCTCTCAACGTATGGATTCTCTCTCTAAGCTAGTGCCAAGTCTGCCTTTTCCTGCCCCACGCTGCATAGGCCCACCCCTCCAGGGATGCCTGCCCAGTCTGCAAGCTCAGGGGTGCTCTTTCGCTCTTCCGAGCACTCTGGGTTGGACTCAAGCCCCTTTCCATCCGTTTCTCCTGCCACACTTCTTTGTAGAGGTCAACACCATTGTCATTCTAACTTCAAATGAAGGCACTATGCCTGGCTCTCTCCCCCACTAGACAATGAACTCCCCTGAGACAGACCTCAGGGAGTGAGTAGAGAAATGAAACAGAATGCCCACAGAGAGATCTTGCTTGGCTGCCCTTTGATTTACTACAATTCACAGACGCTATGTTTTATACACATTGAAAATAAGACCCTGCACCAGCAAAACGATTATGACGCAAGGAAGACTCAGATGATAGCATTTTTTTAAAACAATAAAGCACTTTTAATTAAGATATGTATATTTTTAACACAATTCTATTGCGCATTTAATAGGCTACAGTACAGTGTAAACATAACTTATATGCGCTGGGAAATTTGAAAAAAAAATTGGTGTGAATTGCTTTATTGCGAGCGATGTTTGCTTTACTTCAGTAGCCTGGAACCAACCACAATGTTCCCACCTAAGCCTGTGCGGGCACAGGGCTCTGTGCCTGGCATTTCCCTGCACTCTGTATGAATAGGAAAAACGTTCTGGCACATGGGGCAAAAAGGCACAGACTGTGTTCAGAGAATTATGATGGGAAGGCCTCCAGGGGAGATCCATGAGCAGAACTCTCTTGCCCTAGTTTCTTAATCATCCTAAATAAATGAGCAAAAACACTTCACAGCCTCCCCTGGCCGCCCCTGGCCGCCCCTGGCCTCCGCACGTGGCCCAGCATGGCGGTGTGACTGGGGCGCTTGCCTGAGACCATTCAGGTGTAGGCAGGAAGCAAGGGACGAACTTTGCAGTTACACCTGGATATTCACCCTTTTTGAGCCCAGGGAGCACTTGGATACTTTCCAGAAGGGGAACACCTGGGTCCCCCGCGGTATGGATGGCTGCCATACAACTTCCCCTCCTGCTGAAACATCGGGCAGAAAAGTCCACGCTGCGAGAGACATGCTGATCCCACATCCGCGGGGGGCACCTGTGAGATCCGGCTGGCGCGGTGATGACCGCCACACGCAGTCCTGAGCCTGCGCACTGCAACTCATCCAGGTGAGATGTTTTCTTCCCTCAAGGTACTGTTCCCAACCGCACAGGAGTGACCCAGGGTGACACCACTTGGACTGCAAGGCTTAATTTGAACCCTGATCCAGGTCAGCTTATAATATTGGAAAAGGGTTTGTGGACATGATGCAGGCTCAGGCGCGAGAATTTCTCGCAGAGTGAGTCCAAAGTGAACTCTCTCACAGACCTGAGGGTCTTTTTTGGTGTGTGTGTGTGTGTGTGTGTGTGTGTGTGTGTGTGTGTGTGTGATAATGAGGGTCTTAGCCAAGGTAAACTTGAAAACATGGACCCTCTGGGTGTAGGGGGGGGTCTTCTACAGTGAAGGATCCTCCTTCTGTGATGCCTCGGCCTTCGGACTGCCAGTCCATTGGCTCTCCCCCTTCTGAGGCCACGCCTATGACATATGGTATATCAGATAAGGAGCTGGCACCACACTTGGCACGGTTCTAGCTATGGCCTGTTCTAAGGTAAGCCCCCTCCTGTGACTTAGGGTTCGGGCCCGGCCAGATCCCAAAGGGTGGGGTTAGATTATTTGCTTGGTGAAGTGTTCAGACAACAAAAGTTCCCAGATCGAGATGGAACAAAACAAGGGCTTTTCTCTACTTGGATCCAAGTCCTTAGAAGTCCAGAGGCACAACATGGGAAGAAGATGGAAGAGGGGATCAGCTTGACTTTAGTACTTCCTTTTTATGATAAGATATCAACTTCTTAGCAACCCAGACTTCAGTTTTTATTTTTAATACTATTTTTATATTTATATTGAATTGATTGGGTGACATTGGTTAATAAAATGATATAGGTGTCAGGTGTACACTTCCGTAATACATCATCTGCACACTGTATTGTGTGTTCATTACCCCATTTCAAGTCTCCTTCTAGCACCATTTGTCCCCCCTTGACCCTCTTCTTCCTGGGCACCTCATTCCCTCTTTCTCTCCCATGATCCCCACACTCTGGTCTGCGTCTATGAGGTATTTGTTGCTTAATCCCTTTGTCTATTTCACCCAGACCCCCCAACCCTCCTCCCCTCTGACAGCCCTCAGTCTGTTCTCTATCTATGAGTCTGCTTCTATTTTGACTGCTTATTTGGTTCACGTAGAAGCCATTTCCTTTCGTGGCATTTCCCTTAGATTACCTTCCGTGTCGGCTGAATGACTCAGGACGCCTGGTGCGCTGGGTGCCCGTTTTGTCAACCACACAGGCATCGGTTACACCATTGATTTCTTCCACCTCAGACGACTGCACAAACAACTCCCAGACACAGGACGTGGGATTCGATGTCAGCGCCGGCATGAACTTTGCAGTGTAGCCCTGAAGCTGCGAGCAGGGAAGTGACTTCACCTTAGTCATGCACTCACCATCCACCTTATTAGGAAATGACTTCAGCGACGTAATGGTTAAATAGTATTATGAACTCAGAAATCTGGGCTGCTTCTTTCCTGTAAGCAGGGTTCACCTGTTAGTATTTTTGGGATGAATGAAATATATCTTTCTGTGAAGTGCATTTTTTTGTTTGTTTGTTTTTTAGATGGAGGACAACAGCAAATATAATCCTTCCTATACACATATCCTGTTCCTATTGTTCCGCCCATCCCAGGGATTTGGAGCTGTACCTTTTATTTTTTAAATGCGACTGCTATTCCCTTTAAATAATAACAAAAACTTGCAGCCCATGCTCCTAACTCCTTCTGCAGCCGGAGAGAGACCGTGGATCTTTGTCCACAATCGGGGTTTGTTTTCCTTCGTGTAAGAATCGCAGATGTGACTAGGAACAGCCATGGGGTGTGCTGAGAACCCGTTCCCTGCGTCTGAAGAGCCCAGCTGCTGCTAGACAAAGTGTCAGAGGGAGGCGGAGCTCTCTGTGTGAAGTGACCTTCAGAAAACCCCTGACCTCACCCAGGGTGACCTTCCTCCCTCCCCCCTACCCCCCTCAGCAAGAAACACTAAAATTTCAATCAGATTCATGTTTCAGTTTCAAAAGCACTCCGTATTTTCCCTGCACGTGTCTCTGACTTGGCATTCCATATATCTCAAATAAAGATATACCAGGGTCTTATTTCTCCTCGGTGGCGCGGGCTGATTTATTTCTGTGCGGACGGACACACCCGCGTAATAAAGCCGCTCTTCTGAACGTCTCAAGAGGCCCATTGGAGGTCCGTGTTATTGCTCTTTTAGCTGAATGTTTTACTACTGTATCTGTCCTTTTAATATTTCCAGGGTGGCCTCCTTTTTGGAATTTCTCCCCGAAATCCCACAGGCATCCTTATTTTAAGGAAAATATATGTCTTCTCAATGGGTAAATCCAACTGAAAATTATCAGGCTCTTATAAAACCACTACGGAGAAACGTCCACCGTGGCTACTGATTGTGGTTGGCTGTCCGAGAGCCACCGTGGGTACTGACAGGTCGGGCAGAATTTCTTTCCGATAGTGACAGGAGGAACCCTTTTGGCTCCAAAGCTTTAGGGAGAAGCAGGTTTTAAAAGGTGCGTACTTGATTCTTGTTTGTTGTTTAGTCACACCTTTCTATTTTATTTTTTGACTTTTCATCCCTCTGCTTTTCAGCACCTTGCCTTGCAAAGTAAGCAGGGTTTTCTGATCAGCACTAATTTTGTGGAACACGGACTTTTCCCTCAATACCTGATGTCAAAGCAAAACGTACAGCTTCAAAGCGCCTGTCCTTGTCAGAAAGAGAGAATAGCTTTCAGAACCCTAAGCTTTGTACATTTTCCCCATTCATGGCCTTTAAGGTAATGTGACATAATGCTCCCAGTCCCCAACACAAATGAGAAATTGCTGGAATTAGAATTCTTTTCAAACCCGGGTGTTAACAAGAGCCACCAACTGTCTTTGGTCTAAGATATGGCCCAAAACTATGCAAACAGCATGCAATTGGATGTGTTGGATTAGGGGCATTTCTATGTTTTAGCAGGATCTACTCACTCCAACTCTTGACCTCTGAGTTACAACAGTAGTGTCTACACCAGAGGTCCCCAAACTTTTTACACAGGGAGCCAGTTCACTGTCCCTCAGATCATTGGAGGGCCGGACTATAAAAAAAACTAGGAACAAATCCCTACGCACAATGCACATATCTTATTTTAAAGTAAAAAAAAAAACAAAACGAGAACAAATACAATATTTAAAATAAAGAACAAGTAAATTTAAATCAACAAACTGACCAGTATTTCAATGGGAACTATGGGTACAGATGCATCCTGTGCTCCTCTCACCAACCACCAATGAAAGAGGTGCCCCTTCTGGAAATGTGGCGGCCCTGGATAAATGGCCTCAGGGGGCTGCAGTTTGGGGACCCCTGGTCTACACCATGCATTTGCTGTGAAGAGCAGATGGAATAAGCCCTGGCCGGTAGCTCAGTTGGTTAGAGCTCTGCACTTCACATCATCCTGAAGTGCAGAGGTTGCTGGTTCAATTCCCCATCAAGGCCCATATGGTAACAGCTCAATTTTCCTCTCTCTCTCTCTCTCTCCCTTCCTTTCTCACTTAAGTCAATAAATTTAAAAAAATAAAAGACGAGATGGAGTGAAGTGAGTAACCATCTGGGATAAAGCACGGAGCAAGTTAGAGTTAGGGGCTAGGGTTAGAGTAGCACAAAGGCGAGGCTGTCTGTCCCCTTTATCCTTCTGGAATGAAAGATGACAGGAAGGCAGTGGAGTGACCAGGCAGAGCAGGCATCCTGGCCCTTGAGTACTTGACGACAGAGAGATGGTGATCCTTTTTTTTTTTTTAGATTAGGTCAGAAAAAATATTGCAGGGAAGAATTCTGATTGGCTTCACTCCCTCATGTGACCACTCTTTGGCATTTGAAGACACTACTTGGAGAACTTCAATAGAGCACTGTGGTTTGAAAGAGCATTTATCAGAAGAAAAGTGTTATTTTGAGTTGACAAAATAATAAATAGCTACCTCAACTTATTGTTGACGCCACAAGGATTCTGACACGTCCAGACACGTCCGGTGAGGGTGGTCAGGTCTCCTCTCAGGTCAAACCTGAACTATTCTGGTACTACTCAAAGTAATCCTTCAAAGGAGATAAAAAGTTTGTTTTGTTTTGTTTTCTTTAAATCTGGAAGCCCCATTTTCTAGTTTTTCCTCAGAACACACTGGGTGAGGCAAACAAGGTTATAGCAGTTCACATGAAAAATAATACAATAATTAAAAAATAATGACATGAGAATAAACGTTGTTTCACGTACTGACAACGGTGGACCTGCTTTGGCCCCACGCTGTATTTCACAAATGAGCCAGGACCCTTTCTGTGCATAACTTCCTGGATGACAAGAATGACGAAACTTTTCACGCTTATTCTGGCGTGGGGACTTCCAATGTGATCTTGTGTCCACTATCTCATTTGATTGCGTCACAGGTATGCAAACTGGGGACACAGGTGAGACTCCTTACTCACGGTTTATTGACATGTTTAAATCAAGAGGTTTCACAAAGCTTCCCAAGAGTAGAGTCAGAACTGTAATGCCATCACTGGTCTCAACATCAGATTGTCTTTTCAAAGCCATTGCATCTACCCATGAAACCTTTTTAACCTAGTTTAAACATGATTACTTCTTTGCTGATTAGACACGGTCTATAATTTAAAGAGGGACAGATACTGGGTCGTTGAGACACATACCCCTCCATGGTGGGCACAAGGATCTTCCATCCACAGGAGCTCCATGTTTCTATGATACTCAATTGTTATTTCTTTGATTATTCATTTTGAAATGGTTGCAATACAAAGCCAGACAGGAAATATACAACACAATATGCATACAACTAGAATGTTATGATGAGAGGGGGAATTATGAATAATGATGCAACCGTAATTGACCAGGCTGACCTTCCAATTTGCTCCAGATCTCTCTGGTGTCCTGGGAGAAGTGGAGGCATGATCAGTCATGTGATGTTCCCTGTTCCCAAAGAGGGGTCAGACCAGTCTCATGGGGTAACTTGATATGTTTTCTAGCTTTGAATTCTAAAAGTAATTATTTTATAAAAGATTTATACAACGTTACATATATTTTTTTAAATGGAGAGATATCAGGTAGAGTATCACACATGAAGAACACTTTGGAGGCCTTCTTGCAGTCTCTGCGACACCATCAGCCCGGGTTATGACGAGGAAACAGCATTCACTTTTACTCTCCAAAGCACGGCTTCTTCACTGCCTGGGAAAGACCAGAGACATTACGTATCAATGGTTAACCTGGTCACTCGCGCCTTGTCAATTTTCAGTATATAGTCGTTCTTAGTGCTATTTTTTATGATCATTATCTGGATGTATGGGAGCACCAAATGATTGAGTAGACAGTGTCCCCAAAACACAATTCTAACAAAAGAATTTCTGATAGAATGGCCGGCAAGGTGAACAGGAGACTCTCTTGGCTGAAATACAACCAGATCTTGGGTTAATTAGAAGTTTATAACATAGACATAATTGGAAAGTTTTTTGGGGGGGACTTGATAGAATATAAGGAAGTTATCTATGAACTAAAATCAACCAAGTATGCAAAAGGGTTGACTCAGCTGAAACTAGAATGTGGCTCTTGAGCAACTAGAAGTCTGTGTTAAACAAACTACGTTCAGATTCTGGTGGAGAGTCGTCATTCTGAGTCCCATACCTTGGACCCGGAATCTTGCCCTGAACCAAAATGGTATCAGATGGGTAGAGAACGCGGGCTCACGGTGAAAGCAGATAAAAATCTTCTCTGGAGATGATATGTCAAGTGCAGGTCTTGGTCCCTACATGTATACATTCCCATGGAGTTATAAACAAGAAGTATTTTTTTAAATAATAATAAAATAAAATTAGAATGTACCACAGTCAATGAAACATATTCATACAGATTTGAAATAGAGTCATACAGTCCTTTCATCAGAAAGTATAGAATTTCAATACCCAATCGGTGGGTGAAACACCGAATAAGACAGAGGTGGAGTGAAAATTGGGGATCACAAGGTAAGTCAGAAGAAATATCCAGCATGTTTGGAAAAAGAAACAAGGAAATAGAAATATGGAAACCACTTATAGACTATAGAAAATAAAGCCCAGTGGGCATCAAACAATATTAAGCAAGACAAAAGAACTTCACACCTAGGCATATTACTGTAAAACTGTAGCACTTCCGACAAGAGACTAAAAACCATAAAATAAAGGGCTCACCCAGCTCAAAACAGGTTTCTCAGTAAAAACAGTGGGAGCAAGAAGACAGTGGAGTAGCACTTCCCACGTGATGAGAGATTGTCGATTTCAACCAAGAAGCATGTGTCCAGTTCACCATCATTAAAAATCTATGTAATATCTAATACAGTCGGGTCGTGGGTCCTGTCTCAGATTGTGTTTTCAGAGCATCTACATGATTCTAACAGGTCCATTGTCTACATCATGCAACCTTCTGGCTCTGTTTTGGGAGAATGAATCCTCTCTTAAATAATACCAGTCAATCACAACAAAAATCGTCATCACAGTGACTGCAACCTGAGTTACATTAGACACCGTACAAAAGGTCCTCCCCCCCGTTTGTTTGTTTTTTACTCAAAGCAATTATTTTTCTGAACCTGTTGAGTTCCGCACATTGCAGAGGTAAGAACACAGAAGAACGAGGCTGTGGTTCACCAGTCCTGCCAAGGCAACAGGACGGTGTATCAACCAGGGCTCTCTGGAGAAGCAGAACCGACGTGACATAGATATATCCCTTATGATACATGCAAGTATGGAGGTTGAGAAGTCCCTGCAAGTGGGAGACCCAGGAGAGCTGCTCCTAAAGTTTTGAAAACCAGAGAGGCTGTAGTTGTAAGTCCTCGTGAGGGCAGAAGCTGATGTCTCTGCTCAGACAGGCAGAGAGAACAAGGCCCCTCTTTCTCTGCCTTTTTGCCCCGTGCAGCCCTTCAACAGATTAGATGATGTCCACCTGCACTGGGGACAGCGGTGTGCCTCACTCAGTCCACTGATTCCGATGTTCATCTGTTCTATCAGCACCCTCAAACACACGCCCAGATGAACGTTTCATGTGGGCACCCCATGTTCTCCCTGAGTTGATGGAAATTACTCATCACAGCCAGCAAGGGGGAGAGGCAGGAGGGACCGCTCGCTCGGGGGTCTAGATGTCTTCCCTCCCTTTCGCTTTCTATGCTATTGAAACGGATTCTGTCATCCCCTCCTTCCCTGCTCTCCAGGAAGAGAAGCCCTTTCATCTGTGTTTCTTCACACTTACATTTCATTAAGAGAAAGTTATCTATTACCCTTTCTCCTTGAAATTCAGTATTTCCTAACAGTTGACTCTATCTGTTCCTGGGGTTCTTAGTGCCGCTGAGAGAGTCTAGATCCTGACCTGAGGGGCCCAGAGTCCTCTGGCTTTTCCCTCACCTCCAGCATCCAGTAATTGTGACCGGGGTCTCTTAATTTGCCTTCTCTAAATATGCCTCACGTCTATGAAAATGAATCCCCCCCAAGCCCTCGGAAGAGCCTCTATTTCTCTCCAAGATCTGTCCCAGCCTGTTACATTAACATCTCCTCTCTGCAAAATCCTACACTGGATGCAATGTTTTTATTCCAAGTTGAAGTAAAGGCTTGCAAAACATGTTTTAAAATAAAATTGACTTGTCCACTAGGATGTCACGCCTTTCTCAGATATAAAGTTGCAACTCTCTAAAGTCAAGTAAAACACAGGACAATTTAGGTGACAGAAGGTCAGATAATCTTTCAGGAAGGAACCTTGCACTGTGAGGATACCTACCTACATGATTAGGTTGCTCAGTACTTTTTTATTTGAGGAAACTGAGGACCGGGAAAACTGAGTCATTTATTCAAGATTACCCAGGTAGTTTAGACAGAAATATTAAAAAATTAAATGTTCCTGCTCATGGTTAAGTCGGCATAGCCACAGTAGATTACAAAGCCTGAAGGGTAGTTGTCATCTCCTCATAACCCTCCTTCTGTGCTATTTCGGTGATCAACTCTGATACTCAAAACGTAACATTCACATATCCAAAGATCACAGCCCTTTCAGTCACTCGGAAACCTTGCGGCAGAACAGAGAGCTGTATTTCAGATAGCCAAGATCTGGAACCAGCCCAAGTGTGTATCAGTGGGTGAGTGAATAAAAAAGTGGTGGTATATTGACACGGTGGAATACTACTCAGTCACAAAAAAGAGGGAAATCTTACCCTTTGTGACAGCAGGGATGAACCTGGACAGGGTTATACTAAGTGAAAGAAGCCAGTCAGAGAAAGACAAGTGCCATATGGTTTTACTCATAGGTGGAATCTAATGAACAAAATACACTTGCCAACAAGACAGAAACAGAGTCACAGATACAGAGGACAGACTGACAGCTGTCAGAGGGGTTGGGGGTTGTGCAGCAGGGTGAGAAAGGTGAACGGTTCAAGCAAGGAAAACATAAAGTCATAGGCACAAACAGCAGGGTGATTACAGGGAGGAAGGGGGGTTAGGGAAGGTAAAAGAGGGTCAGGAGGGAATAAATGGTGACGGAGAGACGTATCTCGAGCTGGTGAACACATGATGCAGTGTACAAAGCATGTACTATGGAAGGCTTCACCCAAGACCTGCATACTCTCATTGACCACTGTCACCCCAGTGCATTCAGTTTAAAAAATAATAAAGAGTGCTTACTTCTCTGCTGGGAGCTAGGCCATGTGTTTTCTGTGCATCATCGCATTTAATCCCCAGAAGAACTTGGGGAGGTACTTACATACCCTATCTTATAACCGGGGAAACCGAGATTCAGAAAGATGAACTATAAACTGCTCGGAGCCGCTACCTGACCGTAAGGGACAAGTGACGTGTCTGATCTGGGTTTCTCTGTCCCCGAAGCTGCAGCTTCTCACAGTCGTTCTGCCCGTCAGGAGATATGGCGGCCCTGGGGGCCATCCAGGGCACGTGGGACCTGCCACCCCTGTACTGACCGGACCCTTGGATGGAGCAGACCAGCAGAGGGGCCCCTGTCCACAGGAAGTCCAGACTGGGGGCAGTGGAGACTCTGGAGGAGAGGACGACGGCCCTGCAGGGGGCAGTCAATGCAGGACTCAGTGACAAGTAACATTTGGTGCCTGAGAATCTGGAGGTTGTGAGAGAGTGAGGATGGAGAACTGGAAGCGGGACAGACAGGCAGACTGGCAGACAGCTAGGATGGGCATTCAGCCGTGAGAGAATAGCAAAGCCCGCCATTGGCAGCAGCACGGATGAACCCTGTGGGCAGTGGGTCCTGACTGCGGGAACATGAACAAGTTCTCCCGAAACACCCTCTGTGTGGGTGTCCCAGGGCTTCTGTAACAAACGACCACAAGCACCGTGGCCTCCAACACCACAAACTTCTCTTACAAGCACAGGAATCTCACGTTCAATACGTCTCACCGGGTGAAAACCGGGGTGTTGGCAGGGCTGGCCACGTGCCGTCTGGAGGCTCACGGGGAGACTCTGGTCCCTTGGCCTTTCCCGCGGCTTCCCCCACTGCTTGATGTGTGGCTTTCCTCTACCATCACAGCCAGCCCTGTGGCATCTTCCAACCAGTCCTCCTGTGTTTGCCCCCACCTCACCTCCGAGTCCTCCCCTCCTGGCCTTCCTCATGTCAGGAGCCATGTGCTGACATCTAACTCATCTGGATAACGTAAGAGATCCTCTCCTCATCAAGATCCTTAATGTCGTGCCAGACAAAGTGACATATATCCGCAGATCGTGGGCATAAGGGCATAGACATTTGGGAGGGGAGAGTCATTTTTCTACTGACCACACTGTGTAAGGACCAGATGGTCCCGGAGATCCTTGGGGAGTAGTCTCCAGACGGGGTTGCCCTGGACTCTCCGCAGAGAGAGGTCAGCAGAGTGGGCGCAGGGGGGCTTCATTCGAAACAGCTCCTCCGTTCCACGATGGAGTAAACGGAGACCAGAAAGGCGGAGTCTCCTGCAAGGGTGCCGAGGACAGGATGCGTCAGGAGCGACTGGCTTCGCGTATTTAACACAAATGTAGTAAAGCGGCAAATACCTTTTCTCCTTCTGCGTAAGCAAAGGTCACCTGTGGTCTCGCATCACAGACTCCCGATCTTGACTTCCTCAGGGCCTCGGGGCTCAACTGCACCTTGTCGGTGTCTGTGTTCATTTGTGTTTCCTCTTACACTTGTCTTTTTTTTTTTTTTTTGAATGATCTGGTTCGTATTTGCTTACTTTCTATATTCCCTGCATCCTTACACAAATCGCCTCGTGCAACAAGATGCACAGGTTGGGTGGAGGAATGGATCAATGGAGGGTTAGGTGGGTGCACAGCTGGTTCCTGTGTGTTAAATGTGATGCTCAGCATTGACTGTACCTGATTTCACACCATTACTTATGCCGCTCTGCTAGCTAAGCACTATTATTACTTCCACGTGACAAATGAATGGAGCATTGAGAGGTTAGGTGATGTGGCCAAGGTCACAAGCAAGGGCACAGTTGGGATCAGAACCCAGGAGGTCTCCTCCAGAGCTATGAAGACCTTCACCCTCTGCCAAGTGCTGGGAAAATCCCGGAGGCAAAGCCAGTATCTTCCCAGGGCAGTGGCTGAGCGCAGTGACTTGGAAGAGGCTGTCTTTTTGAAAATTCCACTCCCTTGTCTGCTCTGATTTCTGCCCAGGCTCTTCATTGCAAAGTAATCCAGGCTAGCAGCACGAAGCAGCTCTGGGGACCTTGGTTTATATGTGTGGATGGGTCCTGTCACCCAGAGCAAAGCCACTCGCTGTTGCTGACCACAGAGGAGCAGAGACAGAGCTGCCATGTGCGTGGGTGAGTGCTGCAGGAGGTCACAGTGTGTGAGCTGTGCAAAGCTGGGGCTGCGTCTGAAACCGACATCCGGGACAAAAGGCAGGAACAACACCCTGGGTGTGAATTTGCTGTCAATTGCTAACACACATTAAAATCTCCCCTGACACTTTAACCTGAGAACATCTTCACGAGGTCGATGCTATTATTATGCCCATTTTGCAGATAAAGACACTGGGGCACACAGTTCAACAACTCCCTCAAGACCTCCCAGTGGCCCATCCAGAGTCAGGTGCAGGCACTCAGCATGCCCTCACCACGGGGTCCGGCCATGCAATGATGCCCGTGTGGGTGCATGGGTGTGCAACAGAGGGGTCCGGGCTTGCGGGGGCCTCGGATGCACCAATGCACCCAAGTCACGCTGGGCTTGTCTCTGTCTCAGCAGGAGCATTCACTCCTGGTTATCTGTGAGCTTTTGCTCAGCTGGTGTGTGTTCACATCGTGCTGTCCTCTGGTGTTCAGCGGCATTCCTTATGGACACGCTGCCAGGGCTCAGGGCACAAGGTGGCGTCCTGGGGGCTGGGGAGGGAGTTTCTGGAGTGGGCAGGTAGAACCTGGAGCCTGGCACTGCCCTTCCTGGATGTAAAACGCAGGCTTCTCTCCTCCCTGTGTGCTTTGCACAAATGTGCCCTCTCAGGGAAGCTCCCGTCTCCGGCCTGCCACTCCTGACCCCTTTCCTCGTTTCCCTTCGAGGCACTGTCACCATCTAAAGCGTTGTGTACTTTTGTAACTTACCTCCATCAGCTAATGGAGTTTATTATCTGATTCATGTATAAGAAGGCATTCCGTGCCACGTTCCCAGCCCCTACGCTGTGACTCACTGAGTATGTACTGAAATAAGAGTCCTTCAGAGAAGACTTCCTGCCGGCCAGCACTGTCGCCAAGGTGGCCACGGTGCTGGTGACATCAGTAACGATCGACCCGATGATCTTTGATCCACAGAACAATGACTTGAGTTAACCCCCCGATGACATGAACCCGAATGTCTCTTTTCATTGAATGCAAAGCTCTGTGCAGTGTGTATTGGCCCCCTCAGAGGGGTAGACGACTGGCCTAGCATAGTCCCCTGAGAATACAGTGGCATTCAGATTGTCTCCTGAGCCAAAATGGCTCCACATTCTTCATTTAAGCTGTGGCAAGAGGCAGTATTACACATCAGAACTGATGTGACTCCCATGCTAAGCGGGCATTCCCAGGCCCTGACTGTGGGGTTTCAGATGCCCGAGGGCTGAGGAGAGGCCCAGCAAATCATATCTTCACATGCCTTTCCCCACGGTCTCACGCGTTCGCCTGTGGGTGACGGTGAGTTCCATGTGACCCAAGCCTCCATTGGAGGCAGGTAGCCCTTTGTGGTATAGTGTGTGTGTGTGTGTGTGTGTGTGTGAGAGAGAGAGAGAGAGAGAGAGAAGAGAAGAGGGGAGGGGCAGAGTAAACAGAAAAGGCAGAATTGATTGGGGAGGGGGTACTTTATTAATGTTTACCTCCCCCTCCCCAGATATTTATAGCTCAAATGATGCCCCCAAAGAGACCCCCTTGACTCCCAAATCACAAAGCGCCTAGCTGGGAGTCAGACCGCAATTTACTTTTCTAAAGATGCCTCAATTATATCCAAGAAGAAGCCTGGTTACATTTTTAAAACTTGGGAGCAGCAGCTTTTAAATTTATTCAGACTAATGAGCGCACGTGAATGCAGGGAATGGAAGCTCGCAGGAGCCGGCGGTGGCCCACGAGAAGCACAACAAGCGTGTCACTGCCGGGGAACAAAGTGAATGGGTGATATGAGTGACAGTAAAGATTTCTTTTAACATCACTAAGAGGCGGCTGAAGTGACAGGTGAGAGGACAGATGCCGGGTTCTGCGGCACTGGGAGAACTTGTGTACTACTATCAAGAAGGGCCGCGAGGACTTGACACTGACTTAATCAATTCAGCAGAGAATAAGAGCAGCGGCGGAGGGGGCAGGCGGAGGGGCGGCTCTGATAGCCAAAGGGCACCCCCCCCCCGCGCCTCCTTGGGAAGCAGGGGACACCGGGTCTTTCCCTTTCACCGGAGGTCTCATGCCCCACACTTGCCAATTCACAGGGATCGGGTACACTCGGTCTTCAGTCCCTTTCTGCGCCTTTCCAAAATGAACGTCGCATCCTCCGGGAACCGTTCCCACCTGGGATCCTCTCTCGGAGGGAGTGGAATCTGAAGTTAAAAGTAAAATCCATCAGCTACACCTGGATGTTGAGGGTCTCGATCCCCCCCCCCAATCAGATCAGCAGGTTTCTGGGGTTGGAAGGAAGCCTTCAGGTCAGGGAGGAAACAGCAGGAAGCTAAACTTTGAAACCTTAAGGAGGTGGCTCTGTGACGCGCCATTGTGCTCCCGCGGGCGCCGGGGGGTGTCTAAATGGAGTGCGAACACCAACCTGGCGGCTCCGGTCTTCTAGCTTTGATTTCTTCCTGCCAGAGGTGGGCAGCGTCCGGCACGTGCGCACTGTTCCTGTTCATGTCCGCGGGAGACCGGGGCCCCTGAGCTGAGTGCACCCCTCTTTTCAGCCCGGCCGCTTCTCTCTCCTCTGCCCACATCTCTCCTGAGTGTCCGGGTTATGAGCCCAGAGTCACCATTTGTCACGGGCTAACTTCTCTCCAAAATTCATTGGTCCAGCTGAGCTCTAACTCCCAATATGACATATTTGAAGATAAAAAAAAAAAATTAACTTAAAGAGGTCACTTAGGTTACTTTTTTGTCAGGGCTTCACCCTGAAATGGTAAGATTATTGTCCTTTGAAGGAGAGGAAAAAACACCAGAGCCTCTCTCCTCATGACCTTGTCGCCAGGGCCACTTAGGACGAAGCCAGAAGGTGGCTGTCTGCAAGCCAGGACAAGAGCCCTCGCCAGAAACCACCCTGCTGACACCTGGACCGTGGCCTTCCTGCCTCCAGAACTGTGAAAAGATAAATGTCGGTCGTGTTAACCCCCTAGACTGCGGCGCTTTGTTACAGCAGCTCAAGGGAGCGCATGCACCATTCTCAGAAAGAGTTCTACTGCTTTGACGCTTGTGTCTGCGGTCTCCTCTCTCTGGAATGCTACCCTGATGTCACCAACATGATGATTAAATGGTCCTCGGTCCAGGTGCTTACGTGGGAGGTCCCTCCTGGACTTCTTTAGATTTGACTTTCCTTGCTCAGTCCTTACTGGACGTTTCAGCCCCCTCCACTTGTGATGTGAAGTACACAGTTTTGAAAGCATAATGGCAGTACCCTAGGTGCCTCTCTACGTATTCCTGCATACTTGCAGGCCACGAGCTCGGGTTCGCGTCTCGGTGTTTTTAGAACCTAGCTTAGTGTCTGTCTCGAATTTCCTGCTTATACGGTAGATTGATGGATGGAAAGGTGAAATAAATAGATAAACAAATGACTGAATAGACACATGGATGGATGGATGGATGGATGGATGGATGGATGGATGGATGGATAGATGGATGGATGAAATAAGTGAGTGGGTGGGTGGGTGGGTGGATGGATGATGGATGGAAGAAAGGGTGGGTAGGTGGGTGGGTGGATGGATAAACGGATTGAAGGATGGATGGATAAATGGATGGAGAGTTGAAATCCAATTGTCTTTTCTAGTCTATAGGTTTCCGAGGTAGTGAGATAGAGAAAGAGTTGAGGTTGAGGCATCAGAGTTCATTTCCTTAATGCATACAGCTCTTTTTATCAAACCGCCATATCTAAAATGTTCTTACTCATTCCCTTGTTGTCTATACCACTGATGGCTGAATCTTTGCAGTACTGGTTAGATTTTTCTAAACCTTTGCCTACAAGTTGACTGAACCTTTTCTTTCTATTGTACATCATCACCTCCTAGGTCTGGACTGATTTCATTTCAAAATGGTGTCTGCAGAATAATGTGGCATCATAATAACTGTGGACCAGGCATTTTGACATACTACCATTTCATTTTTTTCTTAACAAATAATTTTTTGAAGGTTGATATCTTACACTCTTGTTATCCTGAAAACCGTGAGACTCAGCCAGTCGAGGGCAAAGACAGATTAAAACCACAGTCCAAAATCACAAGAAAATTGGGCAGCCCTGCTGTCCAGAGCCCTCTTGAAAGATGGACACCCAGCCCTTTCTGAAATTGCACCTGCATTTTCTGCAGTAAGAATTAGGCCAAGATACATATTTTTTTATTGAAATAATTTTACTAGGGAAATTTCCTACCATGGTGAAAGCTGACCTCTTGGACAAACGCATTGCCATAAAAAAGTGTTATTTGTTACAAGTGCATTGAGAGTTTTAAATCATCAAAATACAGTAGCCCAGGCTCTGACAGTAAAATTTTCATTCAAAGAAGGACTCAGTTTCACAACATAATAAATTATATATGACTGGGGCATATAAAACATTTAAAGAGATACAGAATATCTCTGCATTTGTGTTCAGTGGATGAGTTCAGCTCTTGAAGTACTTTCTTTATGTCAACCCTTCTGATTCAAAAGAAGAAAAAACACCATCCCTGCTCTCCCTCACCAAATGAGAAGCAACAAAAGTTGCCTATCTCCTGCACCCTAAAGTTTGGATTTTATGTGTCTTTTTTTTTTTCTTTTGTTCCAAGTATGCCTTGGGATGAAACAATAACACAGTAGCTACCAAGTAGTTAGGAAGACTAAGCAGAGCCTTTGGTGACTTCTAAAGCCAGAATAATTAATCACAACCAGCAGAGACACACATAGCAGACAAACTTGAGGGAGCTATACAAGACGTGTCAAGATGTAGACTTTGGGGGGTATTGAATATTTATTTATTATACAACAAAAGCTGCCGTTACTCGAACTCCTTTTTAAAGGGCACTGGGTTTAGGGAGATGCATATTAAAATAATTGAAACGAGGCATTCTTATATACAAGGTAACAAACACAGGCTTGGCACATGATAGATGCTTAGTACAATACACACACACACACACACACATTACCTTTCTGGACCAAAAGAGGATCTCAACATAGTGCTAACAGACTATGTTAGCAATTACTTCATTCATGCTGTGTAATAAATAGTTCCCACATTCAGTAGCTTACTACTACCTCTTCTCACATATGAGTGCACAGGTCAGTGGAGTGTGGACGACCTAGTCTGGCTTTGGCTGAGCAGCTGCGATTTGGGATGCTGGTCGGTTGGACTGGCATCCAGAGAGAGTTAGAGTCAGGTCTGTGCCACGTGTTCCCTCTTTCCCTTTGGACCGGAGCTTCATGGCCAATGGCAGGGATTCAAGGGATTCAAGGGAGTCCACATAAATAAACCATGTTTCTTGAGGTCTTGGGTCCTTTCCACCAAACTCCAACGACCCAACCACATCACATGGCCAAGCTTGTGCAGCTCACATGGCAGGGAAGGGAACTATCCCTTTGGTAGACGGTTTTGAAAAAAATCACAGGGCCGGAGGCATGAACATATAATTCAAATATAGGAAGCTCATGAAGAATTGTGAATTCTAATTTTATCTTCTTCCCCGGGGTTTCATCTCTGCCCCTGGTCTTGACTTGCTGTGAAACGTTGAGTAAATCATCCTTTCTGCCATTCCAGTGGCAAAGCGCGGTCCCATGTCAACAGTGTCAGCCTCCCCTTGGAATCTGTCCCACACTCAAACTCTCGTGCCCCACCCAGACCCACAGAATCAGAAACCAAGGCAGGCCGCGACAGTAGCTTGCCTGAGTGCACAGAGCCCTACGTGAGGGTCTGACCTGAAAGCTCCTTCTTTTCAGCAGGCCCCCCTGTCAACCAGGAACAATGGAGGCGCTAGCAAGGGGAATCGGTTAGACAATATTTCTTTAAGCAGAAAGCACTCCACAAGTATGCAGACAGATTCATTCACGTGCCTTCCCCTCCTGCCGAGCCCACATTCCAGCGGAGGTATTCAGTTAAAGAGGTATTCAGTTAATCACTGCTTGTGCAGAAACTTGATCCAAACCCTCAGGTCACATCACGGTGATTTATTCTATTTTTGTTTTCTGAAATCCCATCAGTTTCACCCGGGCCTCCCAGGCCTGCCCAACCCTCATAGGGAAAGGAGCCATCTCCCAGCAGGTAAAAGCCCCTTGTCCTCATAGAAATGAGCTGGAGGAACATCCATAGACCAAAGTACTCAGGGGTGACAGCCACTGGGAATGTTGCTGAGTGCCAGGAACATGGGGGGCACACACAGCTGTGCATGGCAGCCCTGTGGCTGGGGAAGGTCTAGGCTCACGGGGCCAGGCCACCTGGGGGAACTCGGAGTGATGGCCCAGCATCTGGTTCTGACACAAACCCTGACCTTCACGACCTATGTGATCCTGAATATAATAGTAATTATTATATCACTTCATGTTATGTTAACATTATCATATGTCATATATAACAGTATAATATTAATATGATATAGCATTTTATTATGGCATATATAGATTATATATAAAAATATGTTATAATAATACAGTATAGTTTTATATCATCATATCATTTTATTTTATATATCTTAAATTAACATGATATAAATATGTTATTTTGTTCTGATATGGTATAACTATATTAATATGATATAATTATATATAATGTACTTTAAATATAAAAATATTACACATTATATATCATACTACATATTATATAATTATGCATAATAAATGTAATATATGATGATATGTGACAAATATGATGTAATATTATTCTATTCTATTCTATTCCATTGCATTCCATTCTGTTCTTACAAGGATTGCCAGGTACTGGGTTTCTCCTACAGCAGCAATTCCTGCCTATGTGTCTCCAACTCTAGACTATGTGAGTGCCACGCTCAAACAGCATTGACTTCTATGGAATAAGGGGCTTCAAAACAGAAGTGCTTTTGAGGCTCCTGCTGTGGGATGAGGCAGGGCAGAAAGGTCAAAGACACTGTAAGCTCTGGGATCAGACAAACTGAAGTGGAATCTCAGCTCTGCCCAATGACCTCTGGGGTTAGAACCCGCCAGAAGTCCATCTCTCCATGGTGATCATTTTAATAGGTAAGGAAATGCAGCGATCATGCGTGTTCACACGCCCAACATATACATGGCACGTAAGAGGTAGCAAAACAGGTGTAAGCCCGTCTTAGGGGCACGTGTGAAGATGTGGGATCAGACATTGCTGAAGGTGAGTGTCAGGTTTCAATCCACCACTTGGGGACCCTTTGGCAGGTCTCATGAACTGTTCAAGCCTTCTCTAATCTGTACAAAAAGGTTTCAGCCCCTGCTCCGTGGTGGTGGCAGGAGGTTGGTTGTGACAAAGCTTGCAAAACACTGAACCCTCAGTTGGTCCCCAATATGTGACGATTTGCTTACAAGTGGTCCTGATCTCCTCCTAGAGGTAAGACAAGTCACACTGGGGATGGCAGTGCAGACTTGCTTTGAGTCTTAAGAATGGACGGCCATCTCCATTATGGGGATTGCACAGGTTAAGCACGCAGATTCTGGGAAGGTGAGTGGGTGTCCAAAGAAGCCACTCTCTGCTGCGGAGGGCACGTGCCTGTAGTGTGGGAGCCTGCAGGCAGCTTTCCGAACGCTGATGCCAACACTCACACCTCAGCATCCTCTCAGCCACTGCTTTTCTCCGGCCACTGCCACACTGTCCCTGACTTGAATGCCCAACCTGCTAACTCCACCCAGTGAAACAGTGAAAGTCCACGAATTCTGCAAAGCTTGTTTCCAGTGCTCATTCCTTTACTGGGCACTTGCTGTCTCCCCCCTGGCAGCCTCTCGATTCCCCAAACAGTAGAGCAGTTTGCTATTAGCCTTTCCCCGAGTGCTTGTCACACCAACCCCTGTAAGGGTGTTAGCTAAGGCATGCCATGCCGGACGGCTAGGACATAGTAGACGGCAAGACTAAAGAGAATGTCTACGTTCCAGGAGCTTGAAAGTTATTCTGTGCACATGTAAATAAGGAAACTATCGTAGTCACCAGCTACATGGGGGTACATCCAATTCAAATTAGTTAAAATAAAATTTACAACACAGATAGATGCTCAGTAGCCACTGTGGCTGGTGGTGGGTGTACTGCACACAGAAAGTCCCCGGGACAGCACTGCGCATGCTCCTCTTCCCCCTTGGGCCACTGCTGTTCCCTCTTACTGTGTCCGTTCCCTTTAAGAACCCTAACTGATTATTTTCACACTTGTATGTCTAATGGTTGTCTTCCCCTTACCCCACTAGACTGGGAACTACCTGAGAATAAGGATTAAGCTTATCTCTTTTGATACTTCACCTCTGCTCCCCCCCCCCGCCCCCGCAACTTAAAACAGGATTGATACATCAGGGACATTGAAAACGTATTATTAAAATAAATGAGTAGGCAGAACGAGCCTTTGTGTGTCCCATTGACCTGACTTCAAAGTCAATGTATGAAGTGACTTGCCTTTTGGTGGAATAAACCTGCTTGGTGGTCCTAGCTCTTCAAAAGGACACTACCCACCATTTTTCCAACCCTACTGGTCTCCCGCTGGTGCTCAGGGGTACCTCCTGCACTGGCTACTCAGCTCTAGCCCATTTTGCTTCCTTCCTCATCGAAGGTGTCCGGCTCCCTGCTGTCCTCCAACATATACGCCTGTTTGATTAAATCCAATCCAGATTTCAGTGACCAAGTGAATGCCACCTTCTCCAGGAAGCCTTCCTGAATCTGGTGATTCTCTCTTGACTCCTCACCTTCCACCCACAAAAAGGAATTAGGAGTGACCTCCTTCAGCTTTGATGTCCTCAGCTTTCAAACCCTACAAGTCTCGGGAAATGTCTTGGCTGTTGTTTGGCCCCTGGATGCCCTTGTACACTTTTGTTCACGTTTCTTACCCACTGTTTCATAGCAGAATCTCTGCTTAGTTTCAGGCCACGTTCCTGACTTTGACAAAAAGGCTTAACACACCGTAGACGCTTCAAATAGTGTCTGAATGAACATGAGTAAATAAATGATCACTTTTTAAAGCTAGGATTCTCTGATTTTTTTTTCTAGTAGAAATGATCATTACCACTAAAGAGCTTAATGCTCTTACAGCTTACTTTATGACCTTTTATTTTTATTTTTCAAAAATTCATGCTAAACTAGAAAGCACAAGCCTCCGTGGCTTATGTAATTTGTAAAACCAAATTCAAAATTGAATAATTTATTACAGACAATGGTTCAAAGACCTGGGGCTGGGGGAAGCGAGTTTCTGGATTGAAATGCCTCTCGGGAGCGGAGGCGCACAACAAAGTAAATTAATTAAAACAGGGAAAATGGGGACCTTTGGTGTAACTTGTATTTTAGAGCCATGCTAATTTTAGACCTAAATATGGATATGTTTTATTTCAGATCAATATTTAAATAAAGGAGCTACAAATGAAGGACCGCCCCCTCCCCTCGTTTAGACTACGTTCTGGAGAAGAGTACTATTTCTCTGCTCGGAAGGCTTGAAAGGTCTCGGCGTGTCCACTGCCGCGCTCCGTCCTCCCAACCACCCTACAGTGGGGCGCCTTCATCCTGGGGAATGCTGGCTGCCTGAATATCACCAACACAACCTCATTAAAAAAATGCGCTAAGTCTGTCGTTTGCACAAGTACTGGAGCACCTGGAAAGAGGTTAGGCGGTGTCTCTGAGGTGGAGAAGCAAGGTTAGTATTCATGCCAGGTTGAAAATTCGGCTTCAGCCGTCTTCCAATGTGGAGGCTTGATTGGGTTGGGCAAGCATCGCGTCACAGCAGCACAGACGGATGGCAAAGGCAGAGGGAGGATTTCTGTAGCGATAGAGGAACACAATGTTATTATGGTGTAGACTGCCAGTTGTTGTTCGGCACTGAGGGAGAGTTGATGGTTGTTTCCAAGATGCCCCTGCAACAAACTATCAAAGAATCAAGTCCTGTGCCTGGAGAAGACTCTCCTGGCCCAGTAAATCTTGCTAGCCAAGGCCACGGAAGGGCACAGTCGTGCTAGTGTGGATAGTGGGTTGGGTTGGGTTGGGAGGGAGAGCTTCGGGCTTCAGGGGTCTGACCCAGCTGAGTGTGTGCTGGTGGATGCTTCCCGCAATCAAGGTGCATCGCATGGTGAAGAAACGCAGCTCCTTTGCATAGGATACTGTTTTCTTCTTCTTCCACAGGGTTCATTTAGACAGACATTTAGAACTGCCTGCTTTTTCTTGAGCTCTAGAATGCGAATTGTATCCCTTTTTCCCCCACAGGGAGCCCAACCCCTCCCCTCCAGGAAGGACAAAGGTAGCGGAGAGCTGTTTTTCCCTGTCTGTAGAGCAGATGCAAAATAAGACCTTAATTTGAGTGCCTTTTGAAAAACTCCAGTTGATTTCTAATCTATTAACGAGTTATATCAGTGGAGATATAAATACACATCGATCAATATTTCATTGAATTGTCTTCCTGCCCCCTTTGTGCCACCTGCCAGGCGGGTGGCTACTGAAAGCATTTGCAATTATAAATGCTGGTTTGCAGCTAGGGCTTAATTCCATTCTGTGAAGCACTGCAGGCAGGTAGAAAGGCGCTGTTCTCTTTCAGGGACGTCACCTGTGGGATGAATGCGAGATTGAGTGTTGCGGCCACCGCCACGTGTGCGTAACGCAGCAAGTGACCACCACCAGTCCCTGGGAACAGGGCTGCTGAAGCTGGAAGTCAAGGCACCGGGAGAAAAGATTTCCATCGTGTTCACACGTGGGGGCCATGTTCTCACTTCACGGACACAACCCAACGGCCCGCTCCACACCCCTTGCAGTCACAGCACGGCATGCAGCACACGACCCTGTCTTCCCCGGCTTGGCCGAGCGACACCTTTGACACTGTATACTCTTCCTGGTTGCAAGCTTGATCAAACTGTCTTCTTTTTTTTTTTTTTTTTTAATTTTTTTTATTTCTTTTTTTTATTCATTTTAGAAAGGAGAGAGAGAGACAGAGACAGAGAGAGAGAGAGAGAGAGAGAGAGAGAAAGGGGGGAGGAGCTAGAAGCATCAACTCCCCTATGTGCCTTGACCAGACCAGTGCAGGGTTTTGAACTGGCGACCTCAGTGTTCCCAGGTCGACGCTTTACCCACTGCGCCACCACAGGTCAGGCCCAAACTGTCTTCTTTTAATGCAGAAAATAAGACAGGTGAGCAAGACCACTCCTGGTGAACTTCTCCGCAGCGCTTTGAACCAAGTCTCTCCAGCAAAGAGGGAGGAACCATTCTAAAGCACAAAGGTCAGCAAAGGGTGCCACTGACGTACCTGCCACAGACCTCTGAAGTGGACGTTGCCCCGGGAGCGAGCCCGCAGGGTGACGGAGAGTCCCATCCAACCTCAGAACCTAGTGAGGCCACAGTAAGGAAGAGGTCACTGTCTGCACAACTGTATCCCACCCGCTGCTGTCCCGAGACTCCAGAGTGTGCATTAGCCGCCCCGCCCCCAGGGGGAAGGACCCGTGTGGAAAGCTGTTTTCCACTGTCTGTTCCATAAAGTTATGGATGCATCTGGATTGGCAGCTACCTGGATGCAACTATATCACAGCATATTCTAGATAACTCTGGATTTGGAGAAAAACATTATGCAATCTGGTTTTTAAATATTTTCTTCCAATTACAGCTATCTTTTTGTTTTGTTTTGTTTTATTCAGGGAGAGGAAGGGAGGCAGATAGACAGACTCTCATATGTGTCCCAACCTGGATCCACCCAGCAAACCCACTATGAGGCAATGTTCTGCCAATTTGGGCCATTCCTCTGTTACTCAGCAACTGAGCTCTTCTTAGTGCCTGAGATGAAGGCCGTGGAGCTATCCTCAGTGTCCAGGACCAACTCCTTCCAATCAAGCCCTGGTTGTATGAAGGGATGAGAGAGAGAGAGAGAGAAGCGAGAGGGGTAGATGTAGAGAAGCAGATGGGTACTTCTCCTGTGTGCTCTGACTGGGAATCAAACCCAGGACATCTACATACCAGGAGGACACTCTAACACTGAGCCAACCTGCCAGGGCCTCTTTGCTATGAGAACAGTCTTATCTGTAACTATACTCATACCCATACCTGTACGTATATGGGTACCCGTATCTATTTAATGTGGCAGGTAGGCAAATCCTGAAGATGAATCTGACAGATAAAGCCATGCACTACATGATCTGGATCCACAAGATGTGAGTTTAGGCCCAGCTCTGCCACTGATTGGCTGAGTGACCTCTGGTCACAGAGGGACCCTCCTGGCACCAGTCATCCCGTGTGCAAAATGGGTCCGTCAGTCCCGCCTCACAGAGAAGGTGTACCTAGTGCAGCCACGTACATTAAAAGACTGTAAATTTAGGATTTGTAAATCCACATTATACATCCACAATGGATACATCTGAGTGGTAGATTGTGTCGTCTTTTAATTTTATCTTTTATAAGTTTTTGGGATTTACCCCAATGGGCAGGCAAGTTTTTCCCTTACTCAGAAACAAAAAGGTTACTAAGAGAAACATGTGTATATGTGTGTGCACGTATGTGCATGTGTGTATGTACATGTGTGCATGTGTCTGTGTATATATATTTCTCTGTATTATGTGTACATGCTTGTGTCTTGTGTGTGTGTCTGTATCTATGTATCCGTGTGCGAGCATGTGTGTGCATGTGCATATGTGTATGTGTGTGTGTATGTGTGCATATGTGTATGTGTGTGTGTATGCGTCTGTAAAAAAGTGCAGTGACACAGTCAGTCCATCCACATCAAGTCTTCTGCACGTATCACTAGCCCGTATCTGCAGAGCACACAGTACACTGGAGACAGCGGACCTCTGCCTCCGTGGCACCATGCTTCCAGTAGGTGCAGCCATGGACGATGGCTACATAGGCAAGAAGTAGGCTGGAGGCTTTGGGCAAGGAACTCTGGGGACTTGGGTAGGAGAAGTAGGCTCTGGATGGGCTGGTCCCTTTGTCCCCAGGAAGTCTTTGCTTTGAGGGAATGGTGAGTTGGAGGCAGGTCCCAGAGGACCTTCAAAAACACGAGACCCAAAGTGCTTCTCCAGGTGTCTGGGACTGGGGGTGGCACTCTCCTGGTGTCTACTATGGTCGCTGCCTGAGATGCACCCAATAAAATTTGTCTTAATAGATTAACCAATGGAATGAACCACTATGTGGCATTCACGGTTCTGAGAACGACTTAAAAATTAAAGGTAAAGACTTTGTCGGTGTGCACTCCGGAGGTGAGGGTTCTGAGTTTGCTGCTGCTCTGAGGCGTACTGCCCACCACGCACTGTAAGTACCATGTCAGCGGGCGGAAACCAGGTCCCCCCCAGGTCTTGTGTATGGACGCCTTTTCTTTCTGCGTGGATTCTAATTCAGATCCACCGCGTGAACTCACTAGCCTTCCCTTAAACAAACATGAATCACGGCAAATGTCTGCATTAGACAATCGCTGAGTCAAAAGGTGTGCTCTTATTGGAAGTTTCACCACCGGGGAGTTGAGGTGGGGTGACGGATGGAAATGCCCATGTTGGGAAACTCAGAAGAATTAAGGGAGAACAAATAATAACATCTCTGAAGGCTCTCTCTCTCTCTGGCTTCGTAAGTTATGAGGGGTGAGTGCATGTTGGAAAGAAATAGTTTATCACACTCAGCGTCTTAGGACAGATATTTATCGCCTGATTCACTTTGGCCTTGCGGAATGAAAACGGAGCCCTCCGCCGTGCGCAGAGCAGGGCGCGGGCTGTCATGCTCTCGGAATTCATTGACGGTGACGTGAAAAAGTTGTTTGGATGCTTTACGACGTGCGGAAGGGTCATAAAATCCAGGCTGAGCCACCGGGCGTGCCCGGGGGGGAGTTGTAGAGGGGGAAGCACGGTCAGAGATAAAGGGTGAGAGCCAAGGGGTGAAGCTGCAATCAAACTTGGAAACCTCTCTTTGTGGACACATTAAACATCTTACTATAGAGGGGCACACCGCAGCTACGGGACACTACCCCCGCCTCCCCCCACCCCGGAACGTGAGGCCAGGAGTGGGTGTATTCGCTGAGTTATATAAAGTGATGGCGAGTCCATTTCAGTGCTTCCTAAATCCCAGGCAGGCAATCTTTTATTCATTGAACAAATAATTATAAAGCGCGACCTGTACACCGTGCTCCGTCTTAGGGGCCGGAGATACACCTGTGAGAAAGGCATGGTCCCTGCTCGGGAGGGGCCGGCGAATATGGGAGAAGACTCCTCCCCAGGTGGGCGGAAAACCGCAGCAGAGGGTCCCGAACTTTGGGAACCGTATGCTCTGTGCGCACCTGTCTTTGTCGTCTCTAGTACGATTGCACACACTCCTGGAAGAAACTTTCAAAGCGTGGAACAATAAGGATTAAACATATGCATAACCTTGCTTGCTCAGGAATGACAGATTACACTGTATTAGACTTCCTTCCGACCTTGTCCTGCAATGGGTGCTCCCCCGGTCCCCCAGTCTGCTTCAGTTAGAGTCTCTGGGATGTGACATAGCCCTGGGTCCTTTTTAAGTTAGTGTGTGACCCTGATGTGCCACCAGGATTGAGACACCTGGACAAGTTCATAGTTATTCTTTTCTTGCTAGGTAATTGAATAATCTCCAAGACTTTCGTTTTAATAACAAGTAACCTTGTAAAGGCAGTAGGGCCCTAGGGGTAGCTGCGTTCTGCATTATTCGGACATCGGAAAGAAAAAAGAATGAGAATGGAAGCTGAAACCCAGGTCATCACTTCACCATCACATCCACCTTGTCGATGGAGAAACTGTGTGTAGAGAAAGTAATTTTTTCTCCCAACTCTACATGGCAAGCTCTGACTCCCAGACAGTAGCTGTCTTTTTTATTTTATTTTTTTACTTGATCATCTAAAAAAAAATCCTGTTAAAAATGTAGATTTCCTGGAGTCTGATTTTTACAAAGTCCCAGAAAGTTGTGGTTTCCTACATCACCTCGAGAATGCTGATACAGGGTTCCGTGAGCCTCCCACACCAGACTACTTCTCTTCCCACCCCTGTGGGTTCGGGTGTGGGCTTCTCAGATCTGCTTTTGAGACAGAACTTTCCTCAAGAGGTGGAATGAGCTGACACCCTCCAGCCACCACACCTTGGGTCCAGGATCCTTCGTGGTGCCCACACTCCAGCCACCACTCTCCTGGCTGCTCCAGCTTAGTGGCCAGAGATTCTATTGAGGACATCAGAAGCAGGACATGGCTGGCTGTGAGAGAGCTGTGCTCACAGCAGATCTTGCTCTGGGGCCCCATCCGCCTGAGCAGGACACTCTCAGAGCTGAACTGCCTGTGGTTTGAGGCTGCCCCGAACCCCCCTCCCCCGCCTACTTTGACCCTATTTCCACAAGTATCCACCCCAGATCTCTGAAGACTCCCATGCTCCTCCTCCTTCTCTCCTTTATTATTCGCGGACATTTTTTTCCATGAATCTCGTATGGTTCAGAGTTAGTTTTATAGTGTCTGCTTCCTTGGGGATTCTCACACCCAGTAAAGTGCAACTAAGAGACCCCAAGCCAGTGGTGGAATGATGCCCATGCACGCCGCGTACCTGCTCATGGGAGCCCCTTGCCTCATTTACCAAGTCTGCCTTTGGTGGCTTGAAATCAGCCATGGTGGCAGGATTTGACTGCAGAAATCATCAAGTACTCCAAATCTCCATTCTTCCCCCACCCCCGGACCCCAGGCTGTACGCGTTTTCGGGAACACGACCACATGACATGTCGCGACAGCTAGGATTCTTATAAACTCTGATTCGCAAATGAAATCCCCCTTCTTCAAGGTGGTGACAACGCATAGTGCTACAACCACCCTCTTGTTATTAATCCCCCACCCCATTGATTTTCCTCCTGATGTAGGAGAAACCCTGTTGCTTTATAGCCCAAGAGTTCATCACGGAAACACTTGTCCCCACCTGCTTGTGGGTAGACTCTGCCTCTTCAAGTGCTTCTTGTCATCCCCGCTCGCGCAAAATTCTCTGCGAGCTGACAACACTCTATAATTTTGTAATCAATAAGAAATTTCACCGGCAAGAAGACAATGACAATAAGTCAAATTCAAAATGATATGCTCCAGAAATAATCCCCTCCCTTTTATTTATATTTTTTCAATTTGAGCATCTCAAAAAGCACAGAGCGACCATTTGTATTCATAATGGGTAAAAGTGCTCTGGAATCTGTGATTTAGTGACATGTAGTGTGAGACAGAAAGAACCAGCTTCCAGAGGAGGGAGACTGGCAGGAAGAAAAGAGAGAAACAGACAGGGGAAGAAAGAGAGGAAAGAAGGAAGGAAAGATGGAAGGAAAGAAGGAAGGAAGGAAGGAAGGAAGGAAGGAAGGAAGGAAGGAAGGAAGGAAGGAAAGGAGGGAGCATGGGAGGGAGGGAGGAAGGAAGGGAGGGAGGGAGGGAGAAAGGAAGGAAAGGAGGAAGGGAGGGAGGGAGGAAGGGAAAAAAGAAAGACACGTACACAAGTCTTGGTTTCTAGAAGGAAGATTACCTCTCAACATGGAGGGAAGAATAAAATGTCACAGGGATGTTGCTGTTAATACAAAAAATCACATTAGAGAATGTGAACTTGTGTTTTATTAGTAAATATAAGAATCCATTTTATTAACCGAAATGTGTTTTATAGTAGCAGCGTGTTGTTTGTGGGATCAGTAACATTATGTGTGTGTGAGATGTATCCACACGGGTGTTTGTGCATGTTGTGTGTGCCCTCATGCGTTTGTGTGTGCGTGTCATTTGTGTCTGTGTGTGTGCATCTAATAAGTGTTCAATTAAAGGGAATGTGTGCCGTGCCTTCTCTTGGCTGAGCGAGGTACCCACATTTCCCTCCACAGCTCATCCAGTATTAAAGAAGAGAGCTTGCTTTCTTGGATGTCCGTAAGTGAATGGCATTAATAGTCAAAAATAAATAAAACAGGCAGACAAAAAACAAGGCAGAATTCATAGTGGAACTATGTCTATCAAGCCTTACGACATTGGAGTGCGACCAAGCAGGACCAAGAGGGGAGTGGCTGTGGCTTGGAAGGAGCTGAGTGACAGAATGACCCTGGGAGACACACAGAGACGTAGGGTGTCTGGGACGCCTCGCAGGGGCTATGTGTGAGCGGCTGTGCTGAGGAAATTATTATTTTTTAATCAACAATAAAGAGTTTTACAAATAAGCTCTCTACCTCTGTGCTACAAAACCCACCCTGAGCGGGCACAGACATGGAAGAAGAGCCCAGTGGTCCAGTACTTTCTGGATGCAGCTCCTTCCGTCAGAATTGCATAAGGGCTGGGGAGAGGGTGGGCATGAGGAAGGGGAGACAAACCGCCTTGGGTTTATTCTGCACCATTTATATGATATTATATAGGACCTGAACGCAGCCCAGCGGAGGGACGCCATCACCATCTGTGACGGAGTGGATGGCCACCACAGGCAAGCAGGCGCAGATAAAGCATTCCTGTCATAATGGTGGGTCAGTTACCCTTTACCCTAACAGACGAACGTGCCACAGGGGCCGTTCTCTCGTCATGGAGACACCTTCATGTGTTACTCCATTTCCGCAGAGATAGAGTTAGACCAGGAGCTATACAGTATTACACAGACAGACAGGCAATAACACACACCAGCAGAATAATGCCCGTGTTGGTATTCAATAAAAGCTCCCTTCTAGAAGAAGCTAAATGGTTTCTTTCTCTCTGTCTTTCCTATATGGAAAACAGCCCTCTATAACAGAGAGAGACACCCAGGTTTGGAGCATTCTTTCAAAGAGATGCTCTCCTGACTAGCTGGGTGACCTAGAGTTTTATTTTGCAAACTGTCATGTGCCCATAAATCAAATCACCCAGAGATCCTGTCAAAATGCAGATTCTCAGTCTGGGGGTGGAGCCTGAGGCTGAATTTGTCGCAGACTCCCTGGGCGGCGGTGCTCAGGTGCGTGGGTGGTCCCGAGCTGGAAGCTCCACTCTCTATAGCCAGGACTCGACTCGGAGGGGCTGGCCTCTGGTTCTCCGTGCTGAGTCTCAATCTGCAGATGCTGTGCTGAGCGGGCTGTGAGGACCGTGCCGATCAATGCTCGCAGCAGCCCCAGCCCAGTGCCGGCCCCCGTGGCGGCCCATCTGCGGATGCCGTTACTCTGATTCTGAGTAACGTGCTCCCAGGACCAGTGCAGAGATTAACCACCCGATGGGGCTGAGGCGCCATCAATTACCGGCACGTCGCCTCATCACTTCTTCATCCCTCATCCTACGGCTCAGGGCGATGGCGTAGGCCCCGTCGTCCTGTGGATTCTGGAAACGCACCGTGCATTCCGTCTTCTTCCTCCAAATCACAATGAAATGAGGAGAGAAGCAATAGAGGGACACCTGTTGGCCTGGCCCAGGGTCCACGGCTCCCTGGAGCCCTGCGCAGCATGTGCAGGAACCACATTTGCCCGGGGCCGGCCCAGGCCCTAACACAGGAAAATGGAACGCAAGTCCTTGCATGCCTTCCTCTGCACTAAGCCCCAGTATTCACTTCCAGCTCTGCGTGAGCCTTCCGCGTGGGTTTTGATAAGTTGCTCGACCTGAGAAAGCTGAAAATGTGTCCATTATTGCGGGGGCTGCCGGGAGGAGATGGAGATAGAATGGTGAGGGTCCTAGAGCAGGGACCCGAGGGTGTGGAGCGTGCCTCCTGACCCAGCTCCTCTCGGGAGGGTGGCCCTAGTTAGCTTCACACGGTAGCCAGAGCCCTAGCTAGCAAGGCGGGGAAAGAGGCGGTCGGGGTTGTGTTCCCTTCAATTTGAGCAGCTGGCGTGATCTGGGTGTTCCGGAGGGTTTGGCCCCTTGGAGCTGGGAGAGCCAGCATGGGCCAGCGCTGCCCCCCCCCCTTCCCGCCCCTGAAAGGACCCGTGTTCAGACTGCAGGCACGGCCAGGTGAGGCAGCTCCATCAGGCCTGGGGAGGATAAGGTGGTGCTGGGTTTCCAGAGGGCGATCTGGCACTCCAGCGAAACCTTTAGAAACGTGGCCCGATGGCCCCCGCAGACCTGCATCTGGAAATCCATCCCAAGGCAACAACATAAACATGTAGGATGTTCATCCGTAGCATGTCCGGCCTGGACCGGAGGAAAGAGAAGCCTTTTGTTTCTGGTAGCCTCGGTGGGTTGGGGGACCTGTACGTGGAAACCAAACCAACCAGAGACACACACAAATGGTATCTCTTTCAAAGGTACAGGCGGCCTTCCTCCCTGAGAGCGGGGAGTTGGGGGGGGGAGTTGGCTTTGGTGGCAGCAGCTCTCTTGCTTGGAAGCCCCCCCGCCACCTGGGGAAGAAATCAAACAAACACCCTCCCCAGCATTCCAGGCACACCTGAGTCTGCAGGTGTGTTCAACTCCGGAGCTGCATGCCTGCTTTGTTATGGGAACTGGTAAGGACTGTTCTGGGCCGGAGGCGCCTTTCTGCAGATGGGGGCGGGGTATATAGCCCCGTGTATATAGCCCTGTTTCTCTTCTAGGTAAGAAAGCAAGCTGGTGGCCACCTGCCTAGAAAGAGTGGCCGTTAAGCCATGGCATACCCGGGTGGTGGCAGGCTGGCAGGGGCTGTGTACAGAGCTCTAGGACCTGCACTCAGTTCGCTTATATTCTGGTGGGTGGAGGTAGACAGCAACCATGCACGTGAGCAGGTAAGGAGATGCGCACATACATAATAATGGCTCCGTGGAGTGATCACGCGTGAAGAGGAAGCATGCCATAAACAATACAGAGCTGGGAATCAGGTGTCCAGCTAGGATGCTCTCGGGTGAACGAGGGAGAGGGGACAACCACACCACTCCTTGGAAAGCTCTTGGGGTGGGGGTGTTGCAGGGAACACCTAGAAACAAAGTCACGGCAGTTGGCAGGGGAGCGAGAGCATGGGAGGGTTTATTTTGGGTGGATAGCTTGTGGCAACTTTGTAGGCTGGTGAGAACTGTCCCGTAGAGTCAAAAACAAAACCGATGATGCTGAAGAGAGTGAACAAAGCCTGGAGGAGTTTAGTCCCCGAGAAGGCAAGAGCTCCTGGCACAGGCTGCGCGAGGAGAGGAGCCTGTCGGGGATGGAATGGATGCTCCTTCCATCACAGGGAGCGGGGGGCGGACACCGTGGAAAGAGACGCGGAGGCCACCGTCACCGGGGAGATTCAGGTGGAGGGCTCCTGTCCGGCTGCATTGACTTCCTTTGAACTGTCAGGTGAGGGCGTCGGTAGAGAGTGTGGTGGCTGCAGGTGGATGTTTGAGAAAAGCAGCTGTGGAACCAGCAGCTCTCGAGCCGGGAAAGTAAATTTACTTGGCAAATAGAGGGCTGTCTTATTAGCTTAAATGCCTACGGCAGACCCGTGGTCACCTAATGAAATGCATCCACTCGACCTCGCTTTGTAACATTCTCCAGCCGCCATGTCCTCCCCAGGAGCCTAAGCAGAGAGTGTGAAGGACTGGTATAACCAGGCACAGGTATGGCGACAATTCATTTCATGTGTTAATTTGGCTGGGCCATAGTAACCATATATATTTTTGTGGATATGTCTGTGAAGGTACTTCTCAGGTAAAATGAGCACTTAAGTCCACAGACTCTGAGTAGAATAAATTATCCTCCATCATGTGAGTGGACCTCGTGCAATCAGTTGAAGGCATTAAGAGGAAATGAACAACCTCTTTGCAAGAAAAGGGGTTTCTGTCAACAGATTAAGACTTAAAATGCAACTCTTCCCTGTATTTCAGGTCTACCCCGAAGGTGCAGAACTTGAAAGCCTCCAGACCCACGTGAGTCATTTTCTTAAAGCGATCCTTTCTCTCTCTACACACATCCTACTGGGTCGGCTTCTCTGGGGAGCCCCGACTAAGACATCAAGCTTGCATGGGAGTTGGGGTTACCAATGGAGTTTAATAGGTAGGGGATGGGCAAGAAGTGGAAGGCTATTTTTCAGGAATGGTAATGACCATGGTCAGGAACATTGTACATGGTGGAGGTCAGAAGAGGCCCGGTTACTCTGGAAGAAAAAACAAGTCTCCGATCTCAATAGACAATCACAGAACAAATTCATTTTTCATGCAGGGTGGATATGGCCTCTGATCATTGTGGACACTCAGGCGCCTGACTGCTTTTGGTTGTGATCATATTTCGGAAAATTTAATTTAAAAAAATAGATATTCTCTACTTGAAACAGGCAACACAATAAAAGGGACTAATCACTGGACAGAGAAGAGGGATAGTTAGAAATTGTCTTGCTTCCAGAATTTACCAGTGCACTTACTGGGGCAAGCAAGTTCTTTGACTTCCTTTGTTTCCTGACCTGTAAAGTGATGCAACTTGTCAACAAGATAAAGTTAATTGATTTGAAAATTCTTCTTAATTGTATAGATATCCTCAGAAATGATCCAGAAAGACTGACAAGAAAATATACTTTAAGACAGTCAAAACTAAAACCAGAAATTGAAAGTCCCTTTAGAAGGATAAGAGAACACATGTATTTTCATGGTTGATAAAATTATTATGATTGAGCAATGAATTTATTCTGGAGGTTTGAAGCAGCAAAGGCAAAAAGAGAAAGTATTTGCGAGACATTTAGTTATTGTTCCTACACCCACTCCATACTGGGAGAAAGTACACATTTATTAGGTAAGAGGAATGTTTTATGGAAATGTCCCATTACGTTGCAACCCATAAAAGTGACCAATGATGGGCGTGCTCCAATATAACGGACCCTAGTCAGACGGGCCTGAGTTCAAGTCCCAGGTCTGCCAGTTTCTAGGTACCACTTTGAACTAGGACTGGATACTTAGTGTTTCTGAGCCTCCATTTGGTCGCCCCAAAGTTGGGAAGTTGCAAAGTATCTTCTTTATTGAGGAGTTGTGATTTTTTTAAGGGAATTGGAATACCTAAAGTGCTTAGCACAGTTTACTGTGCATGACCTAGTTAATGACAATTTTGATCATCCTTGTGAGAGCAAATATTTCAGAGTTCTTATGCTCTTTGGTTCTATAAGCCAACGACCTTCCTCCCTCGAACATCCACTTCTTCTCCACATATCTTCTGAGTATGCACTGGTCTAGGAACCGCATCAGGGGTTATGGGACCATCATGCCTCTTAACGTTGGCATGATCATTCCCGGGGAAGTAAGGACACCTTTGCCTTGCTAGGAAGTGAAGTCAAGTTAGAAAGCACTAGAGATGGGAATCAAGCCTGGAGTTCCTGGGCCTTCCCAGCTCTCAGTTAGACCCTATTCTTCAGACCCTGAATCCACCCTACCTGACATAACTGCTTCAAGCTCACCTGGACCTGGTAAAATACATGATCCTCTCCAAGGTGATGTTCATATATATGAACCTCACATCTCAACGGACATGTGTCTGACAGGAAATTGATGTCAGGGCATGCTCCACTTCAGCAATGGTAAGAGGGCAAGACTAACTTCTGCTCGAGTTCACCCTGCCCAGTGCCATGACGGACACTAATAAGCTGAGAGCTTATCTGTGTGAGACTTGCATTCGCTTTAAAACAGAAGCTCTTCTTCTGAACAAGAGACCGCCTTACAACAGTCAGTGTGATCATCCGAAGAGAAGGTCATTTTATTTATATATTTTTTTCCTTGGGTATCAGACCTGCTAGTCTACATTTCCACGGCTTCATAATCTTTCAATTAAACACTCAGTTGAATATAAATCAACTTGCCAGTGATCCTTGTGGAAGAGTGTTTGGTAAAATAAAAAAAAAATTAAAAAAAGCTTTGCAAACAAGAGGTCTCATCAGCTCAGTATTACCCTTTGTCATTAATGACACTATTTCCATTCATTATTCAGTCCAACTTAACAGTAATTTGTGCCCGAGAGCGGGAGCAAAGGAGGTAAGGACAGCTGGAGAGAATGTGTTTATATTAGAAGTAATTTTAAAATAGTATCTCTAATGCACAGTGAGAAGGAATATTATTTTCACCATTTAAATTCAATTATATGCACAGTGGTTTTGCCTTTCTCTTAAATGATGAAATGGTCCTACAGAGCCTTAAGCACGGTGACAGTCTGAGTGTATAAATCCTTCCTTCTTTTCCTGCACTGCTTCCTATATGTGCATTCCTTTCCCAATTAATTATCCTTCAGTGGAAAGCTTGTTAAAGTGAAGGAGGTTCTCTTTTAAAAGAGACACTTCAAGATATGAAGAGAATAGCTCTTAAGACATCAGGTTGCCTCCGTTCCATTCTCCCACGAGCATGTCTGTGCCTCTGGGAGGTGCCAGGCACAAACTCAGGCACAGACATTAGCGGGAGGGAAGGGTGGACACCCACCCTCCAAGACGGACAGATCCCCAAGGGGAGGAGTCCTTAGGATGAGCCATACCAGGAGGTGATGAGAATGGTTGAGGTATGCACTGGCTGCATGAACCATGAAGGCAGCTTTTGATGGAGGACACCGATGGGCAGTGATGGTCAGAAAGTCTGGTTCGGATCCAGAGCTCATGTGCATAAACTAGACAACGGGCTGGGGACCCACCCGTAGGTCAAGCTTGCTGGGAGGTAAAATGCGAGGAGGGAAATGGTGATGGATATTCACCAAGCAGGGTGAACAGTTTGGCGGGCCCCACCTTGTGAGGGGCATCCCAGATGAACGAATGTAGACTGGTGAAATCCGGACATGCTCTGTGGTGCAGTTCACAGGACCAATGCCAATTTCCTGGGAATCACGGGGGGCGGGGGCATGAGTGGTGGGTTCACAGGAACTCTCAGTAATATATATTTTGCAATGTCTTGTAGTTTTGTGGCTTGCAGGAAAGAAAGGGAGGTGGAAGGTGGGGGAAAGGGAAGGGAAGTTAGATGGTGATGGAGGGAGACTTGACTTGGGGTGGTGAACACACAATACAATATACACATGATGTATTGTAGGATGGTATACCTGAAACCTGTATACTTTTATTAACCGAAGTTACACCAATAAATTTAATAAAATAAATTTAAAAAATAAAATTATTTCAAAGTTGAAACATTTAAAATATTATACAATATATACAGGGTGGACAAAAGTAGGTATACGGTTGTTCATATGGAAAACACATGATGTGAGTCATGGTTAGGTTAGTAAGTTGAAAGAATGTCACAACGGCACGGTACACTGAGGTCAATGACAGAAATGCTCATATTGCCGGTCTGCACTATTTATACATTCTTGGACCCTCCTTGCTGTATTCAAGCATGCTGTGGGACAGAGTGAGTTCTTTACTATATCAATAAACCTACTATTGCTGACACCTGTGGGTATTTTTAAAAAGGATGCTGAGAGCTGCAGTGATAGGGGGCTACGTGGACTCCAGCACAGGGGTGGGTTTCCTAATGAGATTCAACAGGGAAGGGACTTCCAAGGGATTCAGGTCACAACCCTCCCTCACTGTGCAGGAAACAAAATAGAATCCCAACAGGACTCCCTGGGTCACGAAATATACATTAGTGATGGCGCTAAAAGAAAAAAGAGTCTTGTTCAGTGGTTTGCGAGTTGTGTGTTTTCTTTCTTTTCTTTTTCTTTTTTCTCGCATGTGTGTAGTGGGAGGAGCTGAACTCTGTTGGAGAAGCACAGTCGTGTAAGGCAGAAAAGCCTGCACTGGATCCCCATCGGACCAGGTGCAGGGCTTGCTGGCTGTGTCCGAGGTTGTTCCAGGCGTGCTCTGGAGGCCGCTGCCCAGCAACAACTGCCCCTTCACTACCTGGGGGACTTGAGTCATTGTGCTGCATGTCCCTGTGCAGTGTTGGGGGGCGTGCCTACAGCACTGGCTAAGAGCTAGGGCTACACTGGTCGATGGGCGGGAGGCCCTCAGCATGCCTTGTGGCCCGTAAATGTGTGGTAAACACTATCTGTTGTGATGGTTTGGGCTGACTGAACCTGACCATGGTGTTTGATCTTTAGGAACCTGCAAGTTCACATGTATAAAATGACCTTAGAAAGGTCATGGAGAAGATCAGTGAGGTAACAGGGCTCTTAGATGGGGGACAGAGCAGCATCCATAGCTGCTAGTTCCTCTCCTTCTTGCCCCCTGTCCTTCATGCCTAGACATCCTCTCTGTTCCCAAATCCAGCAGCAGCCCATGGCCATGACCCCTGACCCCAACCCATACACCGCACTAGTCCCGGCTCGTGACCTAGGTCTCTCGTCTTGGATTATATTTTTGTTTTTAGAAATAGAGACTTCATGAAAAAGAAAAAATTTCTTAAATTTAACGTCTAGAGAGTTATGTGCTTTGGATATTTTGGCACAATTTCCTCCAGCTTTATACTCAGTATTTTACTCAGAAGAAGAGCTATGTTGTGCTCTGTCATTTATTGGGGATGAGGGTAATGAGGCTGAAAAGCTTTTTTCTTCTTTGTCATAAAGTTTTTCTAAAATTTATAATGGCTGCATAAGAGTGTTTTGTGGGAGTTGTACATATATGTATGCATTCAATAATTTATACACAGATTTTATTTATATAGCCCCCCTATCACCTCAGGTCTCAGCACACACACACACACACGTTTACGTAGATATTTGTGTATGTTTGGCTGATCTAACGAAGACCAGAGTGATGAGACGGATCTTCATGCATACAACTTAGGCTCGCTCATGGGCTTGTCTCACGCTGAATTATTGCGTCTTCTGATCATTGCAATAGACCAGTGCTGCGTGGCAGCCCCGTGCTGATGTTACCTGGCTACTCACCTCTGTTCTGACTCCCAACGACTGGCTCTCTCTAGGAGACAGGTCTGGTTGAGGTTCCTGTCCCGTTTCTAACTGTCAGATCTTATTGACGTTGATAGTCTTGAATTTTCAGAAACACAAAACAAAGGAAAAAACCACCACTGGTTTTTCCCTCATTTTATCAGAATGCCTTTTAAAGACATTGTAAGCCCTTCTTTTTTTTTTTTTTTTTTAATTTTGATTTTGAATGGAAAAGATCCAATATCCTAAGAAGCCTACAGGGAAACAGAGAGAAGGGGGCCTGGTTTTCGGGGGCTGGCCGTGGTGCAGATAATTCAAGGAGATAACGGCCCTTTGAACAAGCACGTTCAGCGAAGCTGGGTTCCGCCCCCCGCCCCCTACTCACTCACCGCATGTGTGGGGGACGGTGAAGCTACGGAAACCTCTTCAGAGTCAACTTCCAGTCTGAAAACGGGAGATGGCAGCCACTCTTAGGAGAGCCATGGTGATGACTTCCGATCACGGGGGTTCTGCTGGTCACTGGGCACCCTCACGCCTCATCTAGCCTCAAGGACAATTCGGCATGCTGGCAGGCAGTGCGGGAAAATCCTAACATTGTCACTTGTTACCGCTGTGAACTTAGCAAGAGGGTTACCCCTCCGAAACCTCGGTTTCTCCCTCTGAAAGAATGAGAGAAGCATACATTTATTCTTCAGGTTGTTCTATCAAAAGACATCATGCATTCAAAGTGCCCAGCATATGCCCAGGAACTCAATCCATATTCATTGCTTCTCACTCCCCTCCTCTCCTTCCTCGTTTCAGCCTGGATCCCAGCACGAGGCGTTTGACCAGGCGGAGAAGGTCACACGGGAGGCTCGAGCACAGTGGAGACACGCTCCTCCCGGCTTTTTAGAAAGCGATGTGAAGTCAGGCTGGGCCAGGAGTCTGGTGACGTTTGGGTGAGAGACGGAGTTAAATTAAGGTTGAATCTTAGCCCCCTCCATGTGTTAGCCAGGCTGTGAGAGCCAAGAGCTGGGGAGAGACTCCATGCTGAATTTTCTCACCAGTCTGATGAGAAGAGACATGGAGAGAAAGAAAACGAGAGAAGGGGAAACAGAGTTCAGACGGCTAACTTTCTAGCCAGCAGCTCCTGGAATGTGTCTAAGAGGAAAGATGAAAAGAGACAAAGAAAAATAATAATGGAAGGTGGGTTTTGTTGGCCAGAAAGAAAGTGACCGTCCCGCCAGGGTGAAGGACACGTCAGCGGGGCACAAGTACACGGATGGGAGCGGGTCCTTGGGGACACGGTCTTTTCTAACATCGTCACGTTGGCAGCTCCATCCGTGCATTCAGTGAGCATCGGAGGAAAGAAGAAGGTCCCTCAGATGTCAGCCCGCCTTTCCAGTAGGAGCAGAGCTGGGTGCGTGCACTGACCTTACAACGTTTTCCTCCGAGAGCAGTTTCTTTCTCTGCGTGGGCCTCCGGTGTCCGAGGAAATGGATAGACCCATTCTTTTCCTTGTCTGTTTCCTGCCAGGGAAGAAGAGATGTACGTGGTATTTTAAATGAGAGCAGATGAGTAGTGAGCAGTTGTTTCTTTTGTAGGTTCTCTCTCCCCCCTGGAGTCGTAAGAATCAAACCTTCTAGGCCTGTTCCTTCTTTCCCGTCCTCTCTCAAGTGTGTTTTGCTCATTCATGACCCATTGCTCTGCAGTATGGCCCACATGACCTTCCACGGTCTCCATGGCGGTAGACGGGAAGTGGCCAGATGAGCTTTGCATGGTGAACCCATGGCCACGGTCCTCAGCTCTGGGGGTCCCGCCCATCTATCTCTCTCCATAGTTTTCTGTCCTTTTCAGGACTCCGGTCACCCGGTTTCTGCTGTTTGCTATGTGCTCCCCAGAACCATTTCTTTCTGTCATAAGTTCCCAAGAGGCCCTTCACCTCTGGCTTTCAAAATTCTACTAAATCTTCAACATTCTGATCGAATTCTATTCCCCAGGCCACGAAAAGTCTGTCCCTATCACCCACCTCAGCACACGCTTGAATGAAGCAGAATTCAGATGGTTGATGAGTTTGAAATCAGAAGAATTCGTTTATTCATTTACCTATTCAGCTGTGTTCCAGGTATGGAGGATTTTCCAAAGATGGCCATGATATTTCTAGTTCCATATGCTCTTCCAAAATCTCTTCACTTGTCACCAAGAGGGTATGTCTCTGTCACTTCCCCTGCAACTGGGAGTGTTTGTGACAGCAGCCTTGACTGCTAGAGAGTGGGGGTCATCCAGTGTAGCATCTGACACTAGCTAGCGAAAGGGACTGCAGTCCTTGTCTGTCCCTCTGTCTTGAGATGTCACTTTCAGAGCCTACATGTTTCCAAGAGTCCCAGGTCAAATGACGGAAGAGGCAGCATGCAAGTGTCCCTGTCTTTAAAAGCCTATAGCCAAAATCAAGTGCCAGATGTGTGGCTGAATGAGCCCACGGTTGGTTCCAGCCATTGAGCTGGTCCTCACAAGTGTTCCAGCTGCGGCCTCAGCCGCCTAGGAACAGAGGGAACTACCTCTACTTCACATCCATTGTTCACGTGGCTGGCACAGAACCTGTGAGCCGAATGCTGGCCGTAGGAATATAAAAGAGAACATCACTTATTCATTCATCCATCCACCTAAGACACAGTCGCTGATAGCCCACTGGGTGTCACAGACTAGAGGCTCGGGGGACACAGAGATGGAGAAGTGAGGTTGACAACCTAGAGGAGCTCAGGGAAATGCCGATCACTCTACTATTGATCCAGAAATCCCAAACAACCATGAATCACCCTTCCTATAATCCCATTTTAGACTTCTGCAGTCATTCAATTATGCATGTGTTTCTGCTTTGCCGTTCCAACAGAGCCCCTTTAGAATAAAGGACCAACTCTATATTTCCCATGGTACATAGCACAGTTTTATAAACTTAATGGATGTTCAATATAGATTGGTTAATTAAAAATTTTTTTTCAATTCATCTACTGGTATTAGGTTTTCCAGGCCCCAAGAAGATAAACTAACTACACTCTGGAAAAGGGCTTGAATGAACGAGACCATCCTGAGGCTAGGAGAAAGCGAGAAAGACATCAACACCCTTCTGGTCCTTCTTATGTGACAGTCAACTGCTATTTCATTTCAGCTCCATAGAAATGCCATTAGAAATAGATGATCGTCACACACTTCTATATTTGAACGCAGAATGGCTAAGTGGCCTGGCTACGAAGTCCATCCCTCTGGGAGTAGGTCCAACACTGGGAAGCCCACCCCGGCCGCCATGGCAGCTCTCACCCAGGAAGATACAACCCAAGTGACATTCGTTTTCAAGACCTGTGAGTTGGCTGCCTTTTCAATGTGCAACTTTACATCTGTGTCTGTGCTAAGGAGGGACTGTCACCTGTGGACATTCCGGTGGCCTCCTCTATGGATGGTCCCCAGGCTTCATGGACAATGTGACCAGTTAATCTTCCCATTGTATAAATGGGAGAAACAAAAGCACAGGACTTGGGACACATGAGTTGAATACCCTCAAGAATCCCTAAAATTAAAACAAAATAACATTATAATACTCACTACAAAAGCTCTACTTTCATGTTTGCTTTTCCACATTTGTGAAGAGGAGTGTTGGAGAACACTGCTGCATCTGCTCCAGGGAACACGGGTGAGGCTGGGGACTGAGGAGCTGTTTCCTTTAGATCCTGGAAGCAGCTTCTTTGCCCATTTGTCTCTCTGTGGGCACTTGGGTTCCTGCCACATGTTGGTTATTCTTGTAAATAATGTTGCAATGAACATAGAAGCGTGTTATGTGTTTGAATTAATGTTTTGTTTTCCTTGGGATAAATACCCAGAGGTGGAGTTGCTGTGCCACATGATAGTCCTATTTTTAACTTGCGGGGGACCTTCATAGTGTTTTTCACCAGTTTACAGCCCACCAACCGTGCACGAGGGTTCCCATTTCTCCACATCCTCACCAACACTTGTTGTTTGTTAATTTATTGATGATAGCCATTCTGACAGGTGTGATGCATGTATACAATGAAATATCAGCCATAAAAGGAGAATGCGATCTTGCCATTTGCGACAACATAGATGGACCTAGAGGGTGTTGTGTTAAGGGAAACCAGTCGGACAGAGAAAGACAAGTACCATATGACTTCACTTACAGAACAAAAGAAACGAGTAAACAAAACAGAAACAAGCTCATAGATCTAGAAAACAAATCGAGGGTTTCAAGAGGGGAGAAGGGTTAGGGCGGGCTGGATGAAGAAGTTGAAAGGGATAAAGGATAAAGAAATACAAGCTGCCAGTTATAAAAAGTCATGCTGATGTACCAAAAATAGGACAGCCCAGGGATCAGAGTCCATTATATTGCAATAGCTATGCGTGATATCAGATGGGCACAAGGCTTAGTGGGGCGACCACCTCATAAGTTATATGCGTGTCTAATGGCCATGTGGTATACCCAAAACGACTATAATATGGTTTGCCAGCTGTAATTGAGAAATAAAATTATAAAATGAGACCTAACCTGAAATCACAATGAGCCCTGCTGCTCTACTCCCTGTGCAGGAGAAAGGGGACAGAGAGAGGTGGCCCCAACTTCATCAGAATGTGCCAGATGACTCTCAGTGACCTCGACATCCACAAACTGCCTTTTGACAAACAGCCCATATGTGTTGAGGCTGTGGGTGGCAGTGTCTAGAAAGATGATGTAACTGCTTATTAAAGGAAACTGTGGTGTTAAGAATTATTCTTTGGATAGTGGGACTTCTTACAAGAAACTCCAAGAGCCCCAGAAGCTTCTGGATAACATATGTGGCTCTGTAGATGAAGAAATGCCTTTTTCCCTTGACAAAGGCCTCCTGTGACGTCTCTGGAGAACTGGGTAATTGGAATCAGAACTCTGGACATGATCATCTTGACACCTTTGACCCACACTTTCCTTTTGAAATGAGGAAATTGGAGGCTGCAGGAGGTGGGGGGTCACTTGCTCAATGTCATCCAGTCGTTAGGAACAGTGGTGATCAGCTGTGAACGGACCACGGAGGCAACACACTCGAACTCTGCAAACTTTGCCCCGGTCCACCCAGCCGGCCCCTTCCCTCTGCCGGCTTCTGAGTCATTGTGAAACGTTGTCCCAGGACTCATCCCTTCCGGAGGGTTTGGTCACTGTCTCTCTTTCGAGCTATGTCTTTACCTAGAAGATGGTCAGGCATGTAAACACATAAATACGTTGGGTAAAACTCTTTGTAGGGACTAGGGAGGACAGTGATCAAGTGTGAGAGATGTAAATATGTAGACAGAGCTGGCCAAAGAAATATGTCTGCCAGTTGGCACTCCCTGGAACTGGCCTTTTGCAACCGCTAAGAAAAAATCATCCTGGACCTCAATGTGTGGTCGGAAATGTTGTCGGACAGGTTGTTCTAGGTGACTGTTGAGATAGCTTCACCTCCTGGGACATTTTTCTTCTGTGACTCAGTCCAAAGGTACCATTGTATAAAGCTATCCTTCACTCAGCCCCTCTCCCCAGCTCTCCTGCTCTTCTTTGTGTAGCTTCATTGTTAGATTGCCATAAAAGTACTAATAAGAGTAAATACTATGAGTCACCACAGTGGTAGCTACAACAGGAAGTCGTGGCTCACGTGCCAGCTACCACGCTAGGTGCGCTATGTCGTTTAGTAATGACTGTCCTATAAGATGGAAATTCTTCTCTGTTCCATGTTACATACTAGACAACTAAGGCACAGACAAGTGAAATAGCTTTTCCAAAGTCTAAGAAACGAAGTCGCCAAGGCGTGTCTCACTCCAAAGCCCACTTCTTCACCACCTGGCGCCTCTCCACCAGCCACCTGCTACTCTACAGAGACCTCCGGAACCACTTTCTGACTTCTGTTTTCCATTCTTCTCTCCCGCTTGACGACCAGCTTCTGAAGGACAAAGACAAAGGGCTTCAATGATTGGAGGGGCTCAGAAATTTTTATGAATGAAGCGGTGATGCCCTTGGAAATTTTGAGACTTCACATTATATGTTGACATCATCATGTAGGATCGTGTTGTGAATGGCGAGAGTACAGGGTGTTACACGAAGGGAACACATGGCAGACTCATTTTCTTATTTTCTCTCTCTCTCTTTTTTAAATTAAAAACTGGCTCTTTAAATCATGACGGCACTATCACTAAGTTTTGCTGCATAAAAGGCTTTTCCTAAAATGGGACACTTCATTCTGATTGCTTCCAATTACATCCTCACTTGATGTGAATCAAATCAAGACTCTGCTGCCTAACACCCCCATGATCTCATCTCAGTAAAAACTCACCAATACATTAATAAATACGACAATGAAGAAGGGATCCTCATGTGTCCCCGTAAATGCAGAGGGGGCAATGCCCACAGAATCATTCCTGGGGTTATCAGGAGTTCCCAGGAAGTTGGCAGGAAGGAAAAATGAGTGGGAACCGGGGTTGCCCTCATAGGATCTGGTGAGAAAGAAGAACCCCTAATCTAGATCATCTAACACTTGGTCAATAACAAAGGACATTTGAGATCATTGCATGCAGCTTTCCTCCAAGCTATTTCTCAGGCTAGTCATCACCTGTGATGTTCTCAAATGAAAGCAGTCTATAATCAAATAACTAAGGGACATGTTGCATACAGGAAGTCTCACAATGTACATTTGCATATAAAAATCTCTGAAATGCATGCACAGAAGAGAAATTGCTTCTCAACCACAATCCAGGACACTGCATGCTTCCTCAGCCATTGTGGCTGGGGACGGTTTGTTGTCATTGAGCATGCATGCTCTTCAAGTTCCTTGGTAACAGAACTCTGATTTTGAGTCCTGGACTAAAATGCTTACATCTCCCAGTACCTCCTGCAGCTGGATACATTCTGGCCCTTGAGATAACAAAAGGACATGTCATGAGGGACTCCAGGAAAGGAGAAGTAAAGGGCATTGATCTATCGAGGAGAAGCACCATGCTGCCCAGCGGGCCTCAGACTTCCTCACTCCGGTTACGTGGGATGCAGACATAAAGGGCGGAGATCTACAACCATCTTGAACTGCAACGCAACTTTGAAGAGAGAAGCCATTGTTAAGGACGGTGGAGGAGAAAGAGAAGAATCTGGTCTCCTTATATTACCAGCCCAGGGCTGCTTTTCTCTGGACTTTCTTCACTGGAAGGAAACGTTCATCGCCAACTTGTTTAAGCCCACTGTTATTTCTGGTCTCGTTGACGAGCACTGAAATGCAATTCCTGGGTAAATGAATTGTTGACAGCCTTGTCCACAAAACTTACCAGCACTATCCTTTAGAACATGCTGTGGAAGACAGAGATCTGACCTGATTCTCAATCTCGACATTAGAGGGGCCCCCAACACCCAGAGAAGAATGGTACCCTGTCCATAAGTCACGTGGTAGATCAGCTATAAATCTGGATCTTGACCCCAGTGACCTGGAAGTTGGCCCCGTACTCTTACCTCTCTCTACCGTATCTTCCAGACCAATCTTAAAATCATGTTAGATACACAGTGTGGCTTACAGATCTCCACACACCTCAGAGAGAAGCTCAGAGAAAGCAAGCCAGGTCAGGGGACCATGGGCTGGAATGTCAGTCAACAGCCTTGGAATCCCTGTCACTTAGACAGGAGGGCAAGTCTAAGAGAAGGCAGTGGGGCACCAGCTAGAATGATACTTTTGTCTTCTGGCCTTTTAATTCCAAATAAATCAAGAATCCGCCCTGCCAAGGCCAAGAAGGCCTTCCAATCCGCCCTGAGAGAACCTCGCTGGCCATGGGTGGGCGGGGAGCGCGGTCAGCAGGTCTCACAGTGAACTGGCAGAAGGATAACCCTCCCAGGGAGCCTGGACGCCGCTGCTGAAGCAGAAGGCAGCCCCACTTGCCGGGGCTCCTGAGTGAACGCATCCTGTCTGTCAGAGCTGCAGGACACGCCCCCTGACCCGGCTGCTGTTGATGAGTGGGTGCACACACACGGGCACGCATGCACTCCCACACTGCACACACACATAATGCACACACACCACATATGCACAGGCATAGACACACAGACATATAACGAACACACTACCAAATGCATCCCTACACAGACACACCGCACACGCACACCCAGCATGCACACAGACACGCACACACCGCACACGCACACCCAGCATGCACACAGACACGCACACACCGCACACGCACACCCAGCATGCACACAGACACGCACACACCGCACACGCACACCCAGCATGCACACAGGCACACACCGCACATGCACACCCAGCATGCACACAGGCACACACACCGCACACGCACACCCAGCATGCACACAGACACACACACACCGCACACGCACACCCAGCATGCACACAGACACGCACACACCGCACACGCACACCCAGCATGCACACAGACACGCACACACCGCACACGCACACCCAGCATGCACACAGACACGCACACACCGCACACGCACACCCAGCATGCACACAGACACGCACACACCGCACACGCACACCCAGCATGCACACAGACACGCACACACCGCACACGCACACCCAGCATGCACACAGACACGCACACACCGCACACGCACACCCAGCATGCACACAGACACGCACACACCGCACACGCACACCCAGCATGCACACAGACACGCACACACCGCACACGCACACCCAGCATGCACACAGACACGCACACACCGCACACGCACACCCAGCATGCACACAGACACGCACACACCGCACACGCACACCCAGCATGCACACAGACACGCACACACCGCACACGCACACCCAGCATGCACACAGACACGCACACACCGCACACGCACACCCAGCATGCACACAGACACGCACACACCGCACACGCACACCCAGCATGCACACAGACACGCACACACCGCACACGCACACCCAGCATGCACACAGACACGCACACACCGCACACGCACACCCAGCATGCACACAGACACGCACACACCGCACACGCACACCCAGCATGCACACAGACACACCACACATCATACGCACACCCAACACACACACACACACACTGCACATGCACACACTCCCACACTCACCCTGTGAAAGTCACTAGGCTAGAATGGGGAGAGGAATAGGGGAAGCTGTATCATTAATTACTCCCTGTTGTTAGAGAAATTTTAAATTATGACATTGTTACCCGAGGGCCTGCTGACAGACTCCTTCAGTTCCCCACCTGGCGCCCGGCCAAGGCTCTTTCTTCCCTTCGTCCTTTTGCGCCCTGGAATGCAGACAGCAGCGTCTGCCATCAGTAAACGACAATGTTTTAGCCCCGATTACCAGGCGGTGTGTGGGGAAGGAAGGGCCTGTGCCGCCGGACCGCCCCATTCGCACCAACCTGAGCCCGAACCCGTGCGCCATTCAGTGGTTCATCTCCGAAGAATTCTCTAGGACTTTGGGGGCCTTTTCCCTATAAATTCCCAGTCACTCATTTTTTTTTTACAGGGACAGAGAGAGAGTCAGAGAGAGGGACAGATAGGGACAGACAGACAGGAACAGAGAGAGGTGAGAAGCATCAATCATTAGTTTTTCGTTGCCGGTGCGACACCATAGTTGTTCATTGATTGCTTTCTCACACATGCCTTGACCGCGGGCCTTCAGCAGACCGAGCCACCCCTTGCTGGAGCCAGCGACCTTGGGTCCAAGCTGGCGAGCTTTTGCTCAAGCCAGATGGGCCCGCGCTCAAGCTGGCGAGCTCGGGGTCTCGAACCTGGGTCTTCCGCATCCCAGTCCGACGCTCTATCCACTGCGCCACCGCGTGGTCAGGCCCAGTCACTCATTTTTAAGGGATTGTTTAAAACCTATGGTGGAATTTTATACCTACCATCCCACAAATTCTCTCCGTCACCCAGGAACATGGGAGATATCATCACCTCTTTCCCTCCCTCTCCTCTTCCGTCAGCCAACACAAACTAGTACATCAAACAAGCCCCAGGTCTAGGATGTTTAACAAATAAAAATTTACATTCTGACTCCTTATCATTATTCGAGGGGGTCACTGGGAGGGGGCATTTAGCTCTGGGCAAATGACAACCCAGGGGCTCCAGCTGACCTGTCCCATATTTTTATAAATAAAGTTTTATTGAAACAGAGGCACACCCATTCTTTGGCTTGTGTTGGACACACTTGCTGGACCCCCCAACCCCAGGAGCAGGGGACCAGGGACTCCTTGTCACTCTGTCTTATGGCTTCCCCTCCCCTCTCAGTTCTTGAAGCCTGTGCATTCTGTTGGAGAGAGAAGGGCTTTGTTTTCATGGGGCTGTAGGGAAGGGATGGACAGGACCCTTACTCACATTCTATTGGCTAGGACACAGTCATGTGACCACCCCGATCTTTCTGGGAAGCTAGAAGCTAGTGTTTATCCTGCCCTCAAGAGGGATAACTCATATCCGTGCACCCGCGGTTTCTGCCCCACCATGGCCTCTTAACTTCAACAGCCATATCTAGGCGGTCATGGCTGCAGTATGTCACTCACTGCAGTGCCCCTGCCCTGGTTCAGGCCCGGTGTCACCGGCTTCTGCTGCTGAGACTGCATTCTCTCCACACGCATCGCTCTGGGCCCCCTCGCCCCTTTCCGTGCCAGGTCCACCCTGCCATCCATGCCATCTTCCCGAAGCGGCTTCTGAGGCGCTGACCTGTCTGTCACACAATCGCCAGGACTTGTGGATGGCTGTCAAGTTAGGTCAAGGTCTGACCTGAAGACCCAGGTTAGCCTGGTACTTTTCATGCGTTATCTCAGAACTCTCCCACTCGGTGGACTCTCTTCTTCCCACTGTGCTTCCCAGATCCCTGCTGTGACTTACATGCACCTTGCTCCTTCTTCCCGAAAAATACTCATCTCCCCAACAGTCAACCCGTCTAATCCATTCAGACATGTCCGTGCTTCCATCCCACTAAGCTATAGACATCACAAGGGGACAGAAACGGGGTGGTTTTCATCCAGCCATTCTATCCATGGAGTGAACACATTTTTAAGCATACGGTTTACTACCAACATTGTTTTAAATGAGTGAATGAATAAATAAATGCTCATCAGAGTCCATACACACTTTTGCATTCAATGAGCTGGTATCTTTCCTTCCTCTGGACTGTCCTAACTGTACTGTTCCCAGATAGCTCATCACTGTTTAGCATTAGCTCTATGTGCATGTTGGGTATAATGTTCATTAGACTTCACAATTCTTATGAATAGGAGAGTCTTCATTAATATCTCAGAGTCTAGCACATGGCTGATGCTCAATGAATGAGTAACAAATAAAGAAATGAATGGCCAATGGAAGTTGAGTTCTTAATGATTCTGACCCATACACATGCTCTAAGCCTCATATTACTTCTTTCAGGTGGGAATGGAGAGGGAGGATATTCATCTGAGAAGGAAAAATGTCTTTTTCTCTTAAAACAGGCTTGAAAGGCTTTAAATCAAGAGCCAAGGAGATTCAAGTTTAAGTAAAAGCTTAAATCCTTGAGCATGTGGTTCTTCCTGCTCTGTTATGCATAGGCAGGAATTAAGAACCTAATACCAAGATGAATAACTTTGAACTTAGTTGTACTATGATGAGGCAAAAGAAAAAAAAAAAGAAACACTGGACTTCAAATAGGAAAGTGCTGGACTGTTATATCAGGCATCACACTAACTGTGTTCAGTTGAGCCAAAGCAACTAGCCCTGAGTTATTCTTCCTGTCCATACAATGGGTATTGCCGCATTAATCAAAGCTCAGCGTTAGTGTGAACAGAGTGAGAGTGACTGCAAAGCCTTCTTATGTGGCCGAATCAGACAGACAATGCTAAGAATCAATTCATTGACACCACAGGCTTCTCATGCCCGGAAACTTAGAAATAAGTTGCAAGTAGGCAGCTTCTCTCCCTGTGCTTAGGATTTTGAGGAGGGACACGTGATGAGCTAAGCTGGGTGTGACAGACAGTGGTTCCCACATACCCCACGTGCTCCACTATATTTCCCACCCACCTTGTAGTTACATGGTTGTGTGCTGTGGGTTCCCCCCGAAGCAGACCCCAGGACGTGGAAGGTGGTATCATGAGATGAATGGAAGAAAGTCAAGGCAATAAAGATGATGGTATTAAAGCGGCTTTCATTATGGTCAACTGGGGCTTAATGCTACTGAGGAACTCTGGAAATCAGTGGGGAAACAAACTCAGAACTACCTGCTAGAGGAGTGAGGAAGTTGGGGTATTCACCCATCGTGGGCTGAGGGCTCTTCTCAGAGGTCTGCTACCATGGCAGGGCAGAGGTTGGCACAGTGAGCCCTGGTGAGAGGAGGGCGATGAATGCCAAGGAGCTATGGGTAGAGCATCAATATGGGGAAACCATATCCGAAGGTGCGTCCAATTGAGCGTGAGCAAAAGGGACACCGACACGGTCAGACCGAGACCTGCTGCGTCCATCTCGGCTCTCCCAGCACCACGGTGACCAGCCAGACACAGGTTTCAGGTGCGTCAACAGGGTGATGATGAATTTCCCAGCCTGGACACCTGTGCGGTTGTATGGCGCAATGCCCTCCATTCCTGATCGCCCATAGTTGGTGTGAACTTGTCATGAGGGTGAATAGAGACGGGCTGTGTTACATCACTGAGAGTTCAGGTGGTTCTCTTGCAGTAACTAGTGGTCATTACCCTGGTGAATATCCTGCACATGATAAATTTAGTCCCCAGTTCATCCACATTCAGCCACTATCAACTCTCTACTAAAGGTTGAACATAGTTCTAGGAACATTCATAATCACCGACTCATCTAAATCTTTAGAACAAGTATTTCAAGGGGGTATTATTCCATTTTTAAAATGAAGAAACTGAGCCTCAAAGTAAAACGTCACCCATGCCACACAGCTAGTATGTGAAGGTTTCAGGCACTGTGTACGAGATGATTAAGGTGATCATATTGGACCTCAATGAGAGTCAGATTCCACCTACCCTCAGCATGGCTGTCAGAGCAAGCTCTGCTTTGAACACAAGTGTCCCCATTACCAAGACCAAGTCCTCCAGGACTCTCTGGTGCAGAGAGGCCCCTGCCTGTGGGGTGTACAGCTTCAGAGGCGTCCATGTGGATTCCAATTCTGACACATGAGAAGTGACTACCACAGGAAAACAACCTATATTTTACTCACTTATTTCTCAAGGAAACCGTGAACAGCACCAATTCTGAAAGGCTGGTAGAAAAGACATTTTCTACAGTTTCGGAGTTTACCTATTAGAATAACTCACTTAACTGAATAGTTTATTAAGGACCATCTATTTTATTCCCGATGCTTCTCCAGGTGGGGCGTGCACAAGAACCCCTTGCAGAGAGGGTTAGAATGAAGTCCTCTGAGCCCCGTTCTCACAGATTCTGACTCAGAATGACGACGGTGGGCACTGAGAATGTGAATTTCCAACGAAGACCCAGGAAGGAGGTTCAGGTACTGCCGGTCCAGGGGCCCACTCTGAGGAGGAAGTATCTATGTACATATATCAGGTGCATATACAGCGGATTATTTCTTTTATGATCACGTCAACTTTACCGAAGTGTGCATACTCACCTGCACCTTGCTCTCCTTTGCTGTTTACATAATGTTTGTCTTTGTGATGTCATCAGTCACTTAAAGTATTCTCATTTGTGTTTTCCAATCACACAAGCAAACAGGGGTGGACTGTCCACTCCTCTCCGGTACTGTGTAGGTGCTGGGAGTTCAAATAGAGTTAAAGTCCTATCATTCCGTCAGGAAACTGCTGGTCTAGACGGTAGCTGGTGGTGGGTGTGGACCAAGGGACAGCGGTAGCAATGGGGCCCAGCAGCATTTCGGGTATCACGGCAGAGAGAGAGGGTCACCTAAGGAAGGTGGAAGAAGGTTCTGTTGTTTCACTTCCTGCTCCTTGCTTTCTACCCCCTCCTTTCAACTCTTCATAATTAGTTTGAGGAGTTCTGCCTGCTCCTCTCCAACGGGGGCGAGGGGACACCTCTCCAATCCGTAGGTTCCCAAATAAATGATAAGCATCCACATTCACAGGCAAGCGCATCATTCATACCTGTTTTCTTCTTAGAAAATTAACTATTCAATGGCTGTTTAATGGCAATGCAAGGTACAAATCACTGAAAATTCTTCCGGAGATGCCCTCATGCTACAAGGCTTTCTCTCACTGGTTCAGGGAAGCTGAGGTGGCCTTCAAGTCCACAGGGACACCAAGCAGAGAGGAAGTCGCAATGTCTTTTTAGAACATTCAGATAGCTCAACAACTGGGGTTCTGCCACTTGCCTAAGAGTGTGAACTCATTCAACCTGTGAAAAGAAAAGTAACTGAATAAAAAGAGGTTAATTTTATATACCTGATGTGTATTTTTTTGTTCTCACCTGCAAATTGTTCTAGTCATCTTGGCTCCAACACGAAGTCTCAAGTTGGAAGCCAGAGCCTGCACTTGTCACCAACAAGCTCCGGGCAATGCCCCTTCCTTCTGGTTAGAATCAGAACGCAGACCAAACAGCAAGTCCCCCACACGGGCTTCTGACAGGCAGCGTTCAGCTCTCCAGCTCCCTGCCCCTCGCTCTCTGTTCTCTAAGTCTGACGACAAGTCTCCAGCCCACCATTTCTTCAGCACACCCCTGCTGAAAATGCAGTGTTGGAAAGGAGAGCCCTGAGGAAAATAAATGATTGTCTTTAAAAATAAATGGTAGAGCAAGAGGAGTGGGAACAGACTATTTCACGAGGACCCGCTGCCTTGGTAACCCTTGGCAGCCTTTTGTGGACTAAAGGCATTTGCCCTCTGAAAACACCGGGAATGTGGGAAGTTGGAACGGATGGCCAGTAAAACAAATGTACGCTCAGGCATTTGTCACTTGCTGCTGTCATTCTAAAACTTGTCCTGCAACTGAGTCACTTCCTGAAGAAGACATAAGAGCTTCTCTCTGTAGCCCAGAGTTGATGACTCCTTGCCTTGTTCTGTCTCTGGGCTTTGAAAATATCTTTGTGGCTGAATCCTCCTAAGATGCTATTGTAACTTGGCTGCTTAATGGCTTGTTTCCTTTAATGAGCTGTGGGATCCTTGTAGGAAATGGACTGGGATTAGTCAATACTGATAATGTGTTTGCATGTAACTGATGCTCAGTAAGCAGTTAGTAAATAAAATGAAGTACATGGATGGATGGATGAATGGATGGATACATAGCTAGATGGATGGATGAACGGATGAATGGGTAGATAGATGCATGGAGAAATGGATGGAGGGATGAATGATTGGGTGGATGGGTCAGATCATGGAAGGATGAGTGGGGGAATTAATAGATACATGGAAGAATAATAGGTGAAATGGAGGGGTGGGTGAGTAGGTAGTGGAAACATGCATAGACAGAAAAGTGAATGATTGGACAGATGACAAGATGGAAAGATCAATGGATGGATACTGGTGTAACAGGTGAAAAATAAAATAAATGATTAATGAGTGAGTGAGTCAGCCTAGGATTTTCGCTTATTATTCCTAGACTCTTCCTCTCCACAAATGATCTCTTTGGTGAAAAAGAAAAAGCTATTACATATTTTAGTGGTAAAAGATCGAGAACCTCAAGCATCAAATAAAAAGAAATAGTTTCTAGGATGCCAACCACTTTCAGAAGATAGAGTAATTGATTGGAAATCTTTCTTCCTTTGAACTGTAAGTCCAGATATTCTGTAACAAAACTTGGATATTCAGCAAAACGTTCGCATTCAAATCTGCACAAAGAAGACTTGAAAACTACACCCCCATTTGCTCCGTGTGCGCGTCTCTCTGTCCTTTCCGCTAGGAGAGTCATGTTGCTAATCAACTCTGATGGAGAAAGCCCCCAGTTCTGCTGTTGTCTACTCTGTCGTGGTCCCTCACCGTAGGGCAAAGTCAGCAGCTGGCCTGAGTGTCGAGGCTGTTCCGAGCCTGGCCCCTGTCCCTTCCACACTCACACAGCTCCCGCGTCCCCAGGCCACCTGCCATTCTAGTTGAGAGAGTGATCAGGACCATAGTCACGGGTCCACATCCTGGATCCACCATATACATCCTGTTTCTTGATCTGCGTGTGGAAATAGCACCCACCTCAATAAATGTTGGCTTATTTAAAGCTTGACGTGGCCTTCCCTCCTGCCTTTTTGTGGCGTGAGAAACCTTCTTTATGTCTCTAATTAGGGCCTTCGTGGTGGTCTGACCTCAGTGGTCTCACATTAGCATACATTTGCCCTAACTCTTCCTTTAACATGCTGCCATGGAATTATGTCCTCACGCGAGTCACTCAACAAATAATGACAGCTAATGTGTCATGAATACCCACTATGTGCCACTTCCCATTTTAAGAGCTTAAGTTTATTAACCTGTTTTCTATTCACAACACTCCTGTGATACATGTATGATATTACTCCCATTTTGCAGGTGAGGAAACTGAGAGTCAGAGAAGATATGCAACTGGTGTGAATTCTCTGACAGTGTACAGATGCAGTCCCCAGGGTAGGAACAATATCCTGTAGTTTTATTCTTAAGTTGAATTTGTATGTAAGTTGAAACAGGTACATTTACCTATTAAATGCAACTTAGACAGGTGTTACTCTTAGCATAGTATTTCTTTTTACCTTTCTGTGCATATCTTTTCTTTTCTTTTCCTTTCTTTTCTTTTTCTTTTTTCTTTTTAGTGAGAGAAGGGGAGATAGAGACAGACTCCCGCATGCACTCCAAACAGGATCCACCCAGAAACCCTGTCTGAGGGTCTGAGGCCAATGCTCAAGTACCAAGCTATTTTTAGCACCTGAGGCTGACGGACCCCAACACAGCTATCCTCAGCACCCAGAGCCATGCTCAAACCAATAGAGCCACTAGTTATGGGAGGGGAAGAGGGAGAGAAAAAGGAGTAGGGTGGGTAAAAGCAGATGGTCGCTTCTCCTGTGTGCCCTTACCCGGAATCAAACCCGAGACATCCATGTGCCAGGCCGATGTTCTATCCTCTGAACCATCAGCCAGGGCCAACGTTTTCAAATGCAACCTTAAACAATCTTAGGTGATGCAGAAGATGACAGACTTGTTGGCGAGGACGGGACTGGTGTTAGAGAGTCAGGGGTTGATTCTGCTGCTGGAGTCAGTTTCTTGAAGTGTAGGCATCCACTGCGGTTTGAACAGAGCTTCCCTTTCTCTCATCGTAAACAGCCCTGAAGCATGTCAGGCCTTCGGTAACCGTGCAGTAAACTGTGGTGAGCCTCTCTGTGTCGGGATCTTCCTCCTCTCACTGCTTCAGTGAGATGAAACACATCAGCTGACTCTGTTGTAGAAAACTTTCATTTCTGGAGTCCCCAGGTCCCTGTTTTCTTCCCTAAATGCTACCATCTGCTGCTCTCGTTCCCTGAGGTCCTCATCGGTTAATTCTTTGCCATGAGAGTTGAATGAGTCTCTGATAACATTTTCAACTGATGTCCAGCTGCCATTGATTACCAGTAGCCCTTATGGCCTTCTGTTCCTAAGCACGAGCTGCACGTGAGTTGGATGTTTGTAACTCGGGAACTTGCTGTACATGCTTTTCCTTCAAAGCGTTTATCACCTATGAGGTGTTTGATAAACGTTAAGTAAGTAGATGTCAACTGGTTTGACCTCGGTCATTGCATCCTGAGCTCAGATTGATGAATGAAGGGACCCCCATCTTTTCATGTCATTTTCTGTGTGATATTAGACTGGCCTCTGCAAGTTCGCACTTATTAAATCTCTCATACTTTTTCACTTATGATCGGTTCCCCTAGGACTTTCACAGTATGTTTAAGCTGAAAATATGGCATTGTTTTCTTATGTGGTAATCCAGGATTTCTTTTCCTTTTTCTTTTCAGATTGCACGTAATGCTCAGGCGCTTGGAATCTGTCCCTGGAAAGGTGGCTAGTGGGTGAGGCCTTTTCCAGAAAAGGACACTGACTACCGATGTCAGTGTTCCGGGATTCACGAGAGCCTTTGCCCTCCTGTGCACTTCCCCTCTTCCACTTCCTGTCCGCATGGGGTTTGAAGGCGGGGCCCGTGTCTGAATCGTACGTCCCGGGTGTCCCGCGGAGAACCTCACGTGGACGCGTGATCAATCCGCCCTGGACAAATAACTGAAGTGACTCTGACGTAACTTAACGGTTCAGAACTCGATTTTATTTGCAAAATGGGTACAAGAAGGACAGCGCCTACAGACACCTCTGGGGAAGTGAGTGGAAGAATGAGCGTGAGAGCCGTGTGCGTCACAGTGGCTCGTGGGTAGAAAGCCTCGTGTGAACAGTGGAGAGACGATGAGCTCCGAATGAACCCGGTCCAACGTCTGCGGGTCTAACCCCGTATGGGGTCTGACCTTGGACTCCACCCTCTGCTGCTTCAATAGCTTTGCTTGTAAAGTGTGGATAATAATATAATAACAGAATGTGCTCTCCGCGTACATATTAGATAGAGACGCAGGACTCCAAGTTAAATTTTGATTTCAGATCAACAACAACTGATTCTTCTCATACGTGTGCCCCACGAAATACTCAGGATGTACGCTAAAAAAGAAAAAAAGTGTTGTTTTTCTGAAAATCAAATTTATCTGGTGTCGTGACTTTTGTGTAATTAGATAGATGACTACATGTAACGTGCTGGCGTGGGATGAGTGCTCAGTGATGTTCACCATTATTTTACACTGTGTGTTCAATGGATTGTAACTCCAGCCTCTCTTCCCCTTTTAGAATAATCTGCATTCCTTCCATCCCACCCCCCACCCCCCCCACCTACCCCCACCCCGTCTCTGCCTCTTAATGTACATTGAGATGTCAGGAGGGGTCCTGGATGGAAGAAGGGAGCAAGCAGCTGCCTGGGAAAGAAGTCGCTGTCAGTGGAAATGAATGCTGAGCTAATAGGCCTATTAATAATGAGCTTTATTCTAGGAGACCACTTACGTTAATAATTCTCTGTATTTGGTATTTGACGCTGTGACATTTATACTGAGCTGAATGGTGGCTGTGTGTGTGTGTGTGTGTGTGTGTGTGTGTGTGTGTAAACCGATTTAGCTCACTTTTACTCTGCATGCAGCTGGGATGTTGGGGAGCAGAGAGTGTTTTATTCAAACACCCCCTCCGCACACACATCTCCACGGGCAGTCCTCTTCCTTCCGGGGGTCTCGCAGCTTGGGGACTTCCAGGGCTCCGCAGAGAGGCAGAATGAAGGCAGGGAGAGGACAGGGACAGGGCTGAAGATCAGGGCTCACCTTTTCACCCTGAGATTGTCAATCCAGCCCCACACCCCTGCCCTGGCAACCCTGGGAGGCGGGGAGGCACAGGGTAGGTTGAACCTGATTTGCATACTGTGAATTCTCACCCTAGTAGCTGGAATGGTGACAGGGCCTAATTAGCATTTCCACCCCCTCTCTTGCCTCTTTTCTATTTGACGACAGTGCCTGAGCAGTAGGGGAAGTTTAACTAAACCCAGATTAAGAAGTCGTGCTCTGGTTCTGGAAGTTAGAAAAATCAACACTCCCAGTGGGTGCTGCTCAGCAGGGGCAGAGGCGAGGTTTACTTATGCTGCGCTGACTCCAGACGCCTGTGTTTGCGGCGCACCCACGGAGGAGCCTCAAAACAAACTGAATTTTCTCAAGGGTCCCTCCGTCTAGAACAGGGGTCCCCGAACTACTCCGCCACAGGCCCCTGGAGGCCATTTATCTGCCCCCACCGCACTTCCGGAAGGGGCACCTCTTTCATTGGTGGTCAGTGAGAGGAGCACAGGATGCATCCGCACCCATAGTTCCCATTGAAATACTGGTCAGTGTGTTGATTTAAATTTGCTTGTTCTTTATTTTCAATATAGTATTTGTTCCCGTTTTGTTTTTTTACTTTAAAATAACATATGTGCATTGTGCATAGGGATTTTTTCATAGTTTTTAAATTTATTTTTATTTTTTATAGTCCTGCCCTCCAACGGTCTGAGGGACAGTGAACTGGCCCCCTATGTAAGAAGTTTGGGGACCCCTGGTCTAGAATGTCAGATGTGGGACCGGCTTCGGTGACCCACCGCCAATCCAGCACCCTAGAATTCTCTCATAGGGGTTAAACAGTGTATCCCAAACCCTATGGCTACAAACTGATCAAGTCCATTTTCAAGCTCCACCAGGGCTGTGTCCACTGTGACCGCAGCCCTCTATCTCAGGTGTCAGCGGGAGACCCCATCATTCTAAATGAATGTGATCTGGGGTGGGTGGCGGGGGCAGGAGCACCCACTGTCTCTTTGTGAAGCACAGAGGGGTCCTCTGGCTGCCTGGAACAGGGGCATCCATCCCTCAGGGGCTTGTTAAAGGTGCCTAAGGGTGGGCTGACTGAGAAGCTGCGTTTTAACCAGATTTCCTAGGGGGTTCATCTGCATTAAAATGTGAGGACCCCCCCTGACCTGTGGTGGCGCAGTGGGATAAAGCATAGACCTGGAACACAAGTTGCAGGTTCGAAACCCTGGGCTTACCTAGTCAAGGCACATATGGGAGTTGATGCTTCCGGCTCCTCCCCTTTCTCTCTCTCACTCTCTCCCCCCGCCCTTTCTCTCTCCCTCTCTCTCTTCTCTCTGAAAATTGAATAAAGTCTTTAAAAAATGTGAGGAGCCCTGCATCAGAGCTTCCTTGGACAGACTCCTGGCTTCTTCCTGGACCATGTCGCATGCAACTGTCTTATCCACAGTGCAATCTGTCTGCTTTCTAGGCACATGCTACTCCTCAGTGGGGTCAGTACTGAGGAAGTCATCCTCACCTCCCAGTCTTGAGGGCGGACACAGCACCCCTCTGCAAGGTCAGCCTCCCAACTCCGAGCGCCCTTTCTCCAGCTGCCAATTCGTGCCCCGCCCGCTCCAACCCTGCTTGTAGGGGAACAATTAGCAGGTTAATTTCGAGGCCACCAGTACATGCGCAAAGCACCTGACAGTTACAAAAAGAAAGCAGATATATGTATTCAAACCAGACTGCTCATAAAAGATCAAGCCAGATGAATTTTCTTAATAAGTGGTTAAAACATCTTAAAGAGTTTCCGGCGCTAGTTTGCCGCTCAAGGGTTTTCAATAAGATGCCCTGATGATGGAAGAAGCACTTTTATCAAATATTAAGCTACTGTAAATTTACTGTAATTGAATAATTTGCCTCTTAGCCTCGGTTCACTAAGACTGAAGCGAGGTTTTCATCCCTAAGTGATCGCTCTGCCGTCTGTTTCAATATATGTCACGTCAAGCAGGCTCATCTATGCCACCATTTGAGACTTCGTCGTTTCAAAGCCGAGGAAGCCTGTAAATGGTCTGGATGATTGACCATAAAGTATGTACATATTTAGTTATATTAAATTGTGATTAGGGCTTCGACTTCCATATTTAAACTCGGGAGTAGTTTGCCCAGCCTTTATGACTTTATGGAAGTGTTAATGCAAATTCCACGAGGCTTTTTATAGGAATTGAAGCAAAGGCAGCTGTTCTGGCCTTAATTCACATAAATATTAAGGAGACGGAATAGCAACAAAAATTAAGGAAGAAAACCCACACAGGAGTGGGGAGTAGATCAGATCGATACAATTATAAATGATGTCTCAGGAGGTGGTATAAACAAACAAATAAAAAGATGTTGAGCTTTGAAAGGGAACATCTCAATTTGTCCCTCAGCTCTTGCCATATATTGGTTTAGTCATTTGGGCAAAGGACTTGTGGAGTCTCAGTTGTCTCACCTGTAAAATGGTCAGCATGCTGCCCGGAGCAGACCACTGAGGGTGAACGTGCTTGTCAGCGGACCTGGTTAAATACTACCGAATGTCTCCCAAAGTGTGGCCCTTGCACATTCCTGGCAGATACAGCTCTTCTGCTAAATCAGTATTTGCAGATGCAGAACTCAAGAATCCATATTTTTCTCCCCAAGAATATCGAGTAATTTGCATACACGTTAAAGCACAGGAAATGCATCTCTACATATGTGTTTATTCTAATTGTGTCAGAGTAGTGGAGGAAGGGGACTTCACTGGTTTTCTCCAATTACTTCTTGCTGTATACATTGCAAGATTCAGGCGTACCACATGGAATGGGGAGGCTCTCGTGACCACGCTGGGTCCTCAGCAGAAGAAATGGGCACATCACAGGACAGCAGAAGGATGGCTTCTATATTCTGTCTCCCACTGTGTCCTGGACAATCCTCCTCCCCTTCCCCACTTGAACGCCTACTCACCCTTCTAAACCCAGGTCAAAATCACCTCTATGCTGAAATGTGTTCAGGTCTGACTCCACAGATGAGAGCTACTGTCCCTTGATGTACACATAGGACACACCAGGAATCACACACGCGGGAAAGGGTTTCAATATGGCCCACAGGATTCTCACAAACCCTTGGTGACAAACCCAATGGTTTCCTCTGCTTGAATGTGGGCAGGACTGGTGAAGAGGATGGACAGTCAGTCGTTCTTTTGATTGGGTTACATGATTTATGACTACTGGTTGATGTCTCATTTCCACCTGCTGAGTGTCTGAGCAGACCCAGAGAATCTTTGTCCAGACGCCTCATACAGAGAAAATGTGAGATAATGCATGTATGTTGATTTAAGCCGTGAAGTTGTGATGCTTTGACATGAACCCTGATGCAACAAAGGGTGTGCCTTCTGAAAATGCCGAGAAGAGACTGCAGAGACCCCCGGGGCACTGGTCACGAAGCTCTTTATAGAAAAATCTATAGTCTCCTCCTTGGGGGTGGGAGGGACAGATAGGACACCAATTTACTTCAGACACTACCTGTTATGACCAGATGGTCCGAAAATGCACAGCTCTATACAGCTTGCACAGTTCAAGGGTCATTTTTCAACCCACCTTGCTATGCCATGAGATTTCTGATCGCATTTGGGCAGGTAAGAATGCCTCCAGCAGCCAGCCGTGTATCTGAACGTATCTGAAAATCCACCCTTTACACACACGGCAACTTCAGCTTGCATCTCAGTCGACTTCAGAGTATTTATCAGTATTTCCCACCCCGTGCTGCCGATGGGAGGGCATCGCCTGGTGCCCAGTGCTGGCACAGTGTTTATGGTTTGTCATAAACCTGCTTCCTCCCATGCAAAAAGCTCCCCATGTTTTATTCGTATGCTTAGTCATTCTTGTTTTCCAGATGAGAAAACTGGGTCATAGAGACGTGGACACTGTGAACTCCTAACAGCAACTGTTTCTGCTCAGAAATCCCTGTGTGTGCTGACGCCCATACACTGCCCGTACACATACATGTAGACATATATGTGGTGCAGGGTTGCAGAGGGAACTTCCAAACTCTGGGTCACCATGCCAGCGTCCCCCAGTGTGATGTTTCTACCCAACTGCGTCCAGCCAGGACCATTCCCAGTGATTAAACTCCATGTCAAATTCAGATGTGCTTTTATGTCTACGGGGGTACGAGCACAGACTTGGGGACTGCCTATGGGGCACGCTGGCATTTGGGTCCTGTGTCATTTCATGTTAGAAATGACATGTTTTTTTTTTAAAAAAAGAAATCATCACTTCTCTGTAAATACCAATGTTGTGAAGCTGTTGGTAGCCGCAGTTCGCTCTGTGAAAGAGGTATCTGACGTGGTAGCTGGCGTTCTTCAGTGCGGCCACGGGTATCAATAGAGACAACCATCCCTGTCTTGGACCCTCTGAGCTCTGGCTGCGGTCCGAGTTGACTGAGTCACTCCTTCACCGGTGGAGATTTGGAAAGCCTGTGCGATCCTCACCAGCCCCAGACAAACCGGTAATGTCGTTTGAGGACTGGGTGCAGACTGAACCCACTGTCATGGGGCCCACGTTCGTGAAACTTAAAAGGATCCAGCTTTCTTGTCTTTGGTAGATGCTCAATGTTTTTCTTTTCTTTCCTTTCCAATCTTCTCTTTTCCTTTCTTTCCTTTTCTTTTCTGAACCCAACAATCACCACCTAATTCTGCAAATTTTATTTATTAATATTTAAAGAGAGAGAGAGAGAGAGGAAGAAAAATCATTGGTTGGCTGTTCCACTTATTTAGGCATTTATTGATTGATTCTTGTAGGTGCCCTGCCTGGGGATCGAACCCGTAACCCTTGCATATTGGGATGGTGCTGTAACCAACTGAGCTAACCACCCAGGGCTGAAAACGCTTTAGAACTTAAATTGTGCAAAAGAAAACAGGCTTTGACCCTGATGCAGTGTCCCCTCCTCTTACGTGGACTGGGTTCTGGCAAACAGCAGGTGCTCAGTAAAGGGCTGTGGCCACAAATTTAAAAAGGCCCAGGGTTATTGAATTTCCGTCCTTCAGTCTGTCCCCACTGCCTCCACCGTAATTCATAACCTTGGTATCCCCTGCTTATCTTAACCACCGACCTATTCATCTTCTGTTGCCATTTATGTTTCTACGGAAGCTTGAATAATATTTTCCAAGCATAAATCTGACCACCATCTCCCTCGGCTTACAACACATCAATGCTGCTCCCTCCCCACCCCCCACCAAGAAATAAAGATCAGAGTTCCAGCTCCTTACCGGGCAAACCAGGCTGCTGGCTTGACCCGACTATATTTCCTGGTAGATCTCCACACCTCGGAACACAGGGTCCTTCCCTGGCCTGAGACTGCTCACAGTCGCGTGCACAGGGACCCTCTCCTGCCATCTCCACTTTGGCTTCTGCTGTTGATTCTACCCAGGGGTCTGTTCCCCCCTCTGGGCATCTCCCAGGCCTCCACGCCAGCACCCACTTCCTCTTCGATGGAAAACTGCGTATTGGCCATCAACAATCCGCTCAGGACTCTTGGCTTCCAGGAAGCTGCGTCCATCACCCCTTTTCATCTTTCCATCGGGGTCATGCTCTCTGCACCTTTGCACTCGGCTTCCTAACTACGCGCGCCCCCTCCGGCAGTTATCTTAGTGAGATGGGTCAGCAGGGACAAATCTCACTCATCTGAGTAGACCGTGGCTCGAGCATTGGGATTCAGGCACAGCAGACCTTCACTAAAGCACGGTGAAAGGCTGAGCAGTTTCCAAGAATAAATGATCCATGGATGAATAGAGACTGTTTGCGAAGGTCTGTTCTTGGCACGTACCAACCTTTGTTTAAAAGGGTTAATTGCCTTTTTACCTGGAGTTCTGAGTGAATTCCACTGTCTGGTGTCAAACTCCATTCCCACTCACCCAAGCCTTGCTCTCCCGACATACGGCTGGACAAATAAGAGAAAGCACCCATGGCACAATTTCTGCTGATGAATATTTCAGCAGGTGCCTCTTGGCTAAAAGTCGAGATGAAAGCTTGGCTCCAGGCAAATGAAGAGGGGAAGAAAGATGTGTAAGTACATAAGACTTTAGAGAAAGGCCCCCACACTGAGCCCTAGACAGGAATCCTGCCTTTCTCAATGAGATCACAGCCCGGGGTAGTCCCCAGGTCTCCTCCTGGACATGGGGAGCGGGTGGGGGCACCCAGAAGAGACATGCCTCTCTCACAGCTTGCACACGGGTTGTCCCAGGACACTAAGCACCAGCAGGACGTGGCCAAGGACAAAGGCTGTCCATTCACCTATATATTCGCAGCCCTCTGGGCAAATGTGGTTTTCTGGGTAGAGGTAAGTCTGGGTGATCTACGCTGGACACTAGTGTGACCTGACTTCCAGGTCCTGGATTTTGTTTGTTTGCTTGTTTGAGGAGGGCTGGACCAGCCTGGTGCCCACTGCTTCCCCGTATCCAAGGAAACTCTCTGGGAAAGAATCCTGGGCCACTGAGTCCAGTGGGCTTCCCTCTCTTCGCTGTCACACATAATTTGTTGGGATTCCAGGACCATGAGAAAGACTATATGAACATTCCTTTTTCTATTTGTATTTTTCTGAAGTGAGAAGTGGGGAGGAAGACAGACAGACTCCCACATGCACCTGAGCGAGATCCACTGTCATGTCCATCAGGGGGCGATGCTTTTCCCATCTGGGTCGATGCTCCCAATGTGGCTGGAGCCATTCTAGTGCCTGAGGTGGAGGCCATGGAGCCGTTCTCAGTGCCCAAGTCAACTTTGCCCCAATGCAGCCTTGGTTGCGGGAGGGGAAGAGAGAGATAGAGAGGAAGGAGAGGGGGAAGGGTGGAGAAGCAGATGGGCGCTTCTCCTGTGTGCCCTGACTGGGAATCAAACCCAGGACTTCCACATGCTGGGCAGACACTCAACCACTGAGCCAACCGGCCAGTGCTGTATGAACATTTCTTACTGAGCCCACATTAAACTAGATGAAATTGTTCTTAGATACCTTGAAACAGAACAATAAAAGTGGAAGAGAGGAAGAAAATATCTGCCAATGAAACTCTACGAAGTCGGGTACTGACTAGCAGGTGCCCTGGAGAGTTTGGGCAGATAAGAAAGTAATGGAGAGCCAGGAGGTAGGAGCCCTGCCCATTCTTTCCTGCTATGGGCATCAATAACACTGGGGAACAATTTTATTTTTTCTTTCTGTTGCATGAGGTTTTATAACTGTTTCTATATATGTCTGCATTGTTGATTCCAAATCTTAAGCTTGTTTTTGGTGCATGCTCTCGTTTTTATGCAATTTTAATTTATTTTTGTTATAGTAAATGGCATACATTATTTTTAAATTGGAGTTAAAGGGCAATGGCTCTTGGATTGAACATAACCACAAGGCAATTAATGTTTTACAAACATCACTTTTACATAATTTTAGTTGTTTTTAAATGTAAAAAATTATTATTTGATAAAAACACCCTCTTATTTTGTTTTAAGATTGAATCATGGCTTCTTCGAGTAGGCATAAATGTAAGAATAGTCCTGACACCTTCTGTTATATATGTGGCTGTTACACACTTCAATGTCAAAGGTTCAATATTTCATCATTTGTGACATGTGCATATATTGCCCATTTTCAAGTTCCCCTTGGCGATCAAGACAAGAATTGGGCTCCTCATATTGTGTGTCATAATTGTGAGAAAATGCTTTGTGACTGGACAAAAGGAAAATGCAAAGGAATGCCTTTTGGTATTCCCATGGTTTGGTGTGAACCTAAGGACCACAGCAGAGACTGTTATTTCTGTCTGATCCGTACAAAGGGCATCAGCAAGAAAAAAACAGCATATGATCGCATATCCTAATATTCCTTCAGCAATTCGACCTATCCTACACTCTGAGACACTCCCGGTTCCAATTTTCAATGGTTTTATTTCTTCTAAGGACGAAGAAAGTGAACATGGTGATCAAGTGTGTTTTGATAAGATGCATGAGGAAATGTTTGTAGAATCTGAAAGGTCTTCTTCTGATGGCAAGCAGTCATTAACTCCTCAGCAGTTTAGCCAACCCAAATTGAATGACTTAGTAAGATATTTGGGCCTATCAAAGACAGCAGCTGAGTTATTAGCCTCCAGGCTTCAAGAAAAGAATGTACTTCGCCGATCAGCTCAAGTATCCCATTTCAGGATGTGTGAACAAATTTTTGCAAACTTTTTTCCAAAGACAAACACTTTGTTTACTATCATGATATCAGTAGTCTTCTCAGCCAGCTAGGTGTTACCACTTACAGTCCAACAGAATGGTGGCTATTTCTTGACAGCTCTAAACGGAGTCTGAAATGTGTTCTCCTACATAACAGTAATAGTTTTTTCTTTTATTTTTTTTAACTGCGACATAGAGAGAGAGAGTCAGAGAGAGGGATAGATAGGGATTGACAGACAGAAACGAAGAGAGATGAGAAGCATCAATCATCAGTTTTTTGTTGTGACACCTTAGTTGTTCATTGATTGCTTTCTCGTATGTGCCTTGATCTTGGGCCTTCAGCAGACCGATAACCCCTTGCTCGAGCCAGCAACCTTGGGTCCAAGCTGGTGAGCTTTTGCTCAAACCAGATGAGCCCGTGCTCATGCTGGTGACCTCGGGGTCTTGAACTGGGTCCTCCACATTCCAGTCTGATGCTCTATCCACTGCGCTACTGCCTGCTCAGGCCACAATGGTAATATTTATGCAGTGGTTCCAATTGGTAATTCAACTCATCTGTGAGAAGATTATAATGACATAAAAATTGTCCTTGACTTACTGAAGTATGAGGAGCATAACTGGATCATTTGTGTGGATCTTAAAATGATCAATTTCCTGCTAGGACAAGAGAGGGGTTTCACAAAGTATCCTTGCTCTCTGTGTTTGTGGGACAGTCGAGCTTGGGAGAAACACTGGACACAGAAGGAGTGGCGAAAACGTGAAGCTCTGGAAGTAGGGATGCAAAATATTGTGAATGAACCTGTAGTTAATCAAGACAGGATCATTTTTCCCCCACTTCTCATCAAACTTGGCTTAATGAAGCAGTTTGTTCAGGCTCTGAATAGAGAAAGTGAATGCTTTCAACATATTTCTGCTTTTCCTGTCTTGTCTTTCAAGAAGATAAAAGCAGGTGTATTCGATGGACCTCAGATTTGAACCCTCATATGTGATGAAGAGTTTGCCAGGAAGATGAATAAGGAGAGAAAGCAGCATGGCAGTCTTTTGTGGCAGTTACTATGAACTTCCTTGGCAACAAAGAAGCAGAAAACCATAAACTTCTGGTTCAAAAGATGCTGTTGGCTTTCCACGACATTGGATGTAACATGAGCATTAAGATTCACTTCCTGAGCAGACACCTTGATAAGTTTCCCAAAAATCTTGGAGCTGTTAGTGATGAGCTGACTACTGCTGGAGCATCAAATGAGATTGTCCTCAACAAAGTTCACAAATGAAAGAGCTACAAACACAAATTTTTCCCTGAATAGAATTGAAATAAGTTTTGCATGAATTTTATGATTAAAATAAGTGTTTTAATATGTTCTGTTTTGAAATTGTAGAACAATTCTGATGCAATCATATCTTTTAGTGTATTTACTGCATTATAGAAATTATCATATTTTCACAAAGAGGATGCCCAAGAGGACATTCTACTTCATTATGTTAAACTAAATGTTAAAAATTTTATAATAAGATAAAAACCTAAAATCTTGAACTTAAAAAAAACTGTAGCTTACAGAGAAAAAAACTAATGTCAGATTTGAGATCAGCACACTCGAATTAGGCAAGAGCAAGTGTTTTTGTGGATACAACAAAAATTTTGTTCCCCAATATTATTCAACTGTAAAAGAAAAGCATTGTCTGCAAGGCTGGAAGTTGGGGTAAAGTTCCAATAGGCTGTGAACACATCTGCTGGTCTTTAGAAGACCCCTGTGGCTCAGAGACCACAGCAATAGAACAAGGACGTTGACGAGTCAGGCTCCATATGCAGATGTGTCCATAGGTCTGCGAACAGACTTGGGGGCGGGTCTGCCTTCCCCTGTCAGTTCCACTGCAGTCCACGTGCTGTCTCACAGGGACCTCTTTTTTTCTTTTTAAATTGAATTTATTGGGGTGATGTTGGTTAATAAAATTATATAGGTTTCAGGGGTACAGTACATCATCTGTACATTGTCAAGTCTCCTTCCATCACCATTTATCCCTCTTTACCCTCCCCCATGTTACCCCTTTTTCCCTCTGGTAATCTCCATACTGTTGTCTGTATATGAGGTTGGTTGTTGTGTTTTTTTTTTTTGCTTAATCCCTTCACCTCTTTCACCTAGCCCCTTCGCACTCCCCTCTGACAGCTGTCTCTCGTATGTATGAGTCTGTTTCTATTTTGTTTGTTAGATTTCACATATAAGTGATATCATATGGTATTGATTTTTTTCTGACTGGCTTATTTAATTTAGCACATGTTCTCCAAGTCCATCCATGCTATAAGAAGGTAAGATTTCCCTCTTTTTTATGACTGAGTAGTATTCCATTGTGTAAATGTACCACAGCTTTTTTATCCACTCACCTACTGGTGGGCATTTGGGCTGCTTCCAAATCTTGGTTCTTGCAAATAATGCTGCAGTGAACATAGGAGTGCATATTTTCTTTTGAATCATTGTTTCAGATTTCTTAGAATATGATGTAAAATAGTTTTTAACCTACAATACAGGGACCTCCTGAAGACTCCATTTGACTAGAAGAAATGACTCTCACGTTGAAACTCAAGGCACCGTGGCTGGTGGAGAGGAGCTCGCACAAAGGGGATAAATGCAGGAGGAGGAGCCCCAAGGAGCGTCCTGTGAGCATGAGACTCACTTGCAAAATGTTCTCAGGGTCAAAACACTGGCAGAGCACAGGGCAGGGCACGGAGCTGGGCAGAGAGAGAGATTGGATCTTCGAGCATTTACAACAAGGACTCCACTGGCCCATGGAGTATTCTAAAGCCTGGCCACACCCCAAGTTACCAAAGTCGCAGCTTGGGGATGGCTGTTTATAGCTCACATACTGACCTGTTACATTTTTGAGGCTGTCCTCAGAAGGAGGTGGTTTCCCGAGAGAGCTGACCCCAAAAGGCTAGTAGCTGACCACATTAGCAGACATTGGGGAATACATTCTTCAGTTCTACCGGGGCCATCTGGGTGGCACAACAGAGTGTCCCACAGGAACACATTGCTGCAAGCGTTGGTTCATATCAAGAAGGTGGGCAGACACACAGAAGATGAGTTTTCACATTTCAAATTGCGTCCTGCTCACTGAAGAGTTTGTTGAATACACATCTCTGGAGCCTCAGTCTGGACCAATTTATTTTTTCAAAACAACATCTGGGTGTGTGACCACCACATCTATTTTTACAGCTCTCCCAGGGATTACAGTGAGAGCCTTGGTGAGGACTAACAACACCTGTGGAAAAAGTGGAGAGAGTTGAAGATATGGCACAAATTTTGAGTTCCAGAAATGCTTCTTCTGCTTGTGAGTTGCTATAAAGTTCCAACAGGTTGTGAACCCTTCTGCTGGTCTTCAGGAAGACCAACCAATGATGGCACTGCTCTGAGTCTCATGCAGAGCAAAGGCGCCAAGCAGCACAGAATGACGGGAAAGAGCAAGCAATATAATTCCATTGTAGAATTGTATGGAGTTCTACACAAATATTAGATATTTCCCAAACAGCATTTAGTAATTCCCAAACATGAGTCTTAGAAACAGTGCCACTCTAGGATAGTGTTTTCCCCTGTCTAAAGACCCACAGGGAATTTTATTAGAGTGTAACATGAAGATGTAGTCGGTTTTAAGAACTTTTCTTTCACTCGGCACACGGCAACTTCTCATTTAACTGCGGCTACAAGTATTACAGTATTTCCCATGTATGAGACGCACACTTTTTCAAAAAGTTTGAGTTCTGATAACTGGGTGTGTCTATACAGTGGTTGTGGCATTTCAAATGCCATAGATGGAACTGAGGACGAGGCAATACATGAAGATAGTGATTCATCACCAGACACAGACGAGGACAAGCTCATGGATGGGAGTTATGACAGTGATGAGAAGTTCTATGGATTTTATGATGAATAAAACTTGAGTTCAATAACTTTATGTAATACTTTTATTTTTTCAAATTCCGGGCCCCAAAATTTAGGTGTGTCTTATACATGGGAGAGTCTTATACATGGGACTTAGGCAGAAAAATATTTTCAAGGGGGAGGTCTTCTTTAAAGACCATCTCGTCTTGATTTATCCTTTAAGATTCAATGATCACTTTGACAGGACAACAGAGCTGCTTATTATTTCCATAGTGGTTCTCCTTCTTGTCCCGTAACTCGGGGCCAGATGAGTCAGCCATGTCTGGGCTGGTGCACCAGGACGGCCATTCTCTCTCATGATTCCCACTTTCAAATCTCCCTTCCCCAGTGCACTCACTTCTCCCCACGAGCGTCTTTACCAACAGTCGCAGTTACAATGATCACGTCTGTGCAAATAGTGTCAACGCCTCCAGCTCCCCTCTCCATTTCTCTTTCTGTAGCTCCTCTTTCTCTTTTCTTTCTTCCCTTCTTTCTCTCTTTCTCTCTTCCTTTCTTTCTTTTTAATAGATTTAATTTATTGATTTCAGCAAGAGTGGAAGGGGACAGAGAGAGAAAGACAGGAACATTGATCTGTTCCTGCAAGTGCCCTGACAGGCAATTGAACCAGTCACCTCAGTGCTTTGGGACAGTGCTCCCACCAACCAAGCTCTCCAGACAGGCTGTGGCTCTTTTCTTTCAGTCCTGTCCACATCTACCTCCCATAGGGTCAGGGGTCAGCAGTAGAGAATGTATAGTTTACTGTTCACAGCATAGTTAGGTTAGAAGAGAAAAGGTTTAAATAAACAAACACAGCAATGAGCTCAGTGTTTGAAATGATGAGAGCTCTCTCAGTGGGGCCCTGTGCCACAGCTCAGAGGGCAGATTCCCACCTGCTTCTTGGTCCCTACACCTCTGGAACAGGTGGTCAAGACTGCGCCTAGAGCAGCAGATGCTTAGATTAGAAGACTTTGGAGATCACCGAGTTCAGGTCAGTATTGATGTCTTAGAGCAAAACTATGTGGCAAGTAAATTACATGAAGTCATAGAATATTGGAGCCTTTCACAAACCTCAGATAAGTCTGTTATTGGCTCAAAGTTTGTGTGCCTAACACTTCAAAAACTCAAAATGTCAGAGTTCGGGGTAAGGGAAGGTTTATTGATCTAGAAGGCACCAACTGAGGAGATGGGAGACTTAATCCTCAAATCCATCTTAAGGAAGTCCAGAGCTCAGGCTTCTTTTATGTAAAGGGAAGGGAGGTGTAAAGGGAAGGGAGGATGGGAGGGATGTTTTTGTAAAATCCAAGCCCCAAGCAGAGTTACTCTAATGATTAGCCGGTCCTTGTGCAAGACAAAGCAGGAGCTTTAGCCTGAAGGCCACGGGAACAATGCAGGCTTGAACAAGATGGAGTCAGAGAGGACAAGCATTTCACTCTGTTTCAAGTTCCCTTCACATCGTGCTCATTCTCTAGTGTTGTCACAGTTGGCACTTTGACAAACACAGAGGCTATTTCAGATGATAAAGTCTATGATCCACCGCACATTTTAAAGAGTAAGCTGAAGACCCTTTGCACCTGTTGCCCTTTGATCCTGGACATCTTGTCTACCAACCTCTCTGTGCTGTTTGTACAAGATACAGCTCAAATCTCCAGGAAGAAGTCCCTGAGTCCAATAAGACGAAGGTCTCTCCTCCACACCTCATTCCTCAGCACGATAATGATAATGGTCAGTCTGCTATCTGCACCAGCCTGGAAGCTACGGGTGAGCTGGGAGCGTTTTCTTCATTCAAATGTCTGCCCTTATGTGTGTCAGGTACAAGATACAGGTTAAGTTAATGTCTAAAGAATAAATGAATGGGAAAAACAAATGAAAGGAGTTAAAAAAGAATAAATGAAGTCTTCATCATTCATGAAGATGACTGGTCAGAAAAAATGAAAGAGAAAAAAGTTTAGAACTCAGAGCTAGCCTTAAAATTGTCAAGAAAGTGTTGCTAAACTGAACCTTTTAGGCATTTTGAATCTAAAACAAACGCTAGACCATGGAATTATACAACAATAGCTCACCTTTAGGAGAAATCCCATGTTTGTTTGAGCTAATAAAGCTGATTGCTTTCAGATGGACTTTTAATGTTGGGGTGTGAGGAGGTAAAACAGTCATGACTATTTACTCTTGAGAAAAGTCAAAATTAAAATACTGTTTTCACTGATATGTTGCCAAGGCCAAGTCAGCTGGAAAGTAGGCAGTTGGGGGTTCCCTCTTAATTGGAATTTGTTGGGGGCAGCCAGTGTAGGTAGACACACACCGAAGAGTGAAATCTGCAAATCCCATTAGTCACACGGGGTAACAGCCATGAACCTGGTTTCCCTGAAGAATTTCTTTAAATGCCTTTCCCCAAAACTGAATATTTAACCATCTTTAGACAGGGAGTCCTGGGTGTTTTTTCTTTTGGTTTCTTGATAAGCTCTATCCACAGGGTGTTGATGGGTGCACTCTGCCCTCTTTTCCCCAAAGACAGAAAGAAAACACAATTCTTCAGACCCAAAGCATGTTTCTTTATAAAGTGTGCTATTACAAAGAAAGCAGATGGCTCAGTGAAAAATGGCATGTCTCTGGAATTAAGGTGGGCTGGTAGTGGTAAGCTCCTATCCTTACTTTATAATGATAGCTTGGGTTAATGACTTGAGGGTTAGCTTTAGACACCTGTAAGGGAGTTCAAACCTTGCTCTAAGTCATGCTTCTTTAAGGCTGGACTTGAACGAAGGAAGTGATTATCCCATACTGAAACAGTTTACCATTTGTAAAGATGTTTGATCAGAAAGAGATTTATTTCAGCTCAGAGCTAGGGTAGGATGGGGTCGTTTGTCTTAGTAACACCATTCTTGGGTCTCAGAGACAGTCCCTTTTGGTGTCTGGTGGACATGCACATAGCCTGGCATGCACCATGCTGCATCAGGTGGTCGTTTTCCATGCGCATCTTCCCCAGAAGAGCTTGAGGTTCAGAAGAGTGGGAGGAAACCTGACTGAGTCATCTCAAGATCCTTAAGGTTGAACTCAGAGTCTAGTAAAAGGGGGTTTTTGAGATGATGGTTGGATGAATAGATGGATGGATGGATGGATGGATCATGGGTGGATGGGAAAATAGATGGTTTCATTCATCTTTTCTTTAGAAAAACAAGCAGGTTATCGGGATAGCTGATGAAATGAAATGCTATAGGTAATGCCTTTAAATCAATGCCTGTCATATTAAAAAAGAAATAGAGAGAGAAGGAGAGGCTGTCTCTGGTTGCTTTTGCACTTAGTTGCAAAAGTATGTGATACTCAAAGCTTCTGCAGCCACCGTGGGAGCACGAGGGAGCATCGATCTACATGCTGTGTATTGTATAGGCAAAAGGTGGGGGCAGCTAGGGTCCTTGAAGGCCTTGAAAATCAGCTGAATCCACCCTGTACCTCCTCACATCCAGAATTCTTGGTAGATAAGAACGTTCTTGTTAAGAGAGAAATATAATTCCCTGATGTATAACCATTTAGCTTGGGCTCTCTCCCTCTTTCACACTCACTTCTCCTTGACCTGCTTCCTTTCCCCTGACCTGGAGGTGGCCCTCCAGGGCTCCATCGCCTGCGGAGCTAAGCCTCAGTATGAACAGGAACCCGCAACGTCCCGGCATGCAGAGATAACCCAGGAAGGGCAGGGTACTGCTGCAGTGGGCAGAGTCGTGCATTAGCCACCAGGGAGACAGTGTTCGGGCCATGGACTTGTCCAGCAGAGCTTTTCTGGGGTGACACCAGAGGTGAACATCATTGATTTGTCCTTTGACAAATGAATGACCTCTGAATGTCTCCCACTTCTAGGAGAGCAGACATGGTTGATGTTTCAGTTCAGCTCTTGGTATCCCTTGCTTATCTCATTCAGGGTGACACACCCTCTATGATTTTACCTACCCCAAAGGCGAATTGGGCACGTCAAGATTCACACCCGGTGACATTAGAATAGAGAGAGTGTGGAGAAACAGGGTGAGGCAGGGCCAAGAGAAGGTGGTGTGGTTCTCTCTGAACCTTGCTTTCTCCAGTTTTGAAATGCAGAAGAAAAAAAATATCTAATTTGGTCCTATTTAAAATTCGCTTAGCCCTAGCTGGTTGGCTTACTGGTAGAATGTCAGCCTGGTGTGCGGATGTCCTGGGTTTGATTCCTGGAGGTCAGGGCACACAGGAGAAGTGACTATCTGCTTCTCCCCCCTCCCCCCTCCCCCCTCACCCTTCTCACTCTCTCTCTCTCTTTCTCTCTCTCTCTCTCTCTCTCTTTCTATTATTTTCTTCTCCCACTGCCATGGCTCAATTGGTTTGAGCACATCGGCCCCAGGTGCTGTGGAGGGCTCCATGGAGCCTCTGCCTCAGGTGCTAAAAATAACTCGGTTATGAGCACAGAGACAGATGGACAGAGAATTGACCTCAGATAGGGGTTGCCGGGTGGATCCAGATCAGGGCACAATCTGGGCGTCTTTTTCTCTATCTCCCCTCCTTTCACCTGGAAAAGAAGAAAAAATAAAATAAAATAAAATTAGCTTAATTTTGCCCCAACAAATTAATTCACTTGGTTGAAGCATAGTCCTGACACGCCAAGGTTGAAGGTTTGGTTCCCAGTCAGGGTACCTTTATAACTAAACCAGTGAATGCAGAAATAGGTGGACCAAGAGATTAATGTTTCTTTGTCTCTCTTTCTCAAGTCAATGAAACCAAATTTTTAAAACTTAGCTTAATTTCTAAACACTATAATTGCACTATTGTGAACATAAGAAAAAGAGCAATATCTATGTCATAGAATTTCTCTGATAACTAAATTAGGAATAAATAGTCTTTATAAACTTAACTTATAAATGTTCAAGTTCATACCAATTACTGTGACCAGAAAGAGAGAGAAAGACCTCTTGTCATTTGTCTAATGTCTGCGGCTTAGTTTGGGTTCACTTTAACAGTGCAGACCTAACCTAAAAAGACCTTAAACAACACACCTGCTTCCTAAAAAAGTCTTGTAAAGCATATTGTATTAGCCCAGAAGTTTACTTCCTGTGATTGTATAATTGAAACCAGAGAAATGCAAAATCTCCATTTACCATATTTTTTGCTCCATAAGATGAACCTGACCATAAGACACACCTAGGGTGTGTGTGTGTGTGTGTGTGTGTGTGTGTGTGTGTGTGTTTGTTTTTTTACAGGGATAGAGAGTCAGAGAGAGGGATAGATAGGAACAGACAGACAGGAATGGAGAGAGATGAGAAGCATCAATCATTAGTTTTTCGTTGCCGTTGCAACACCTTAGTTGTTCATTGATTGCTTTCTCACATGTGCCTTAACCACAGGCCTTCAGCAGACCGAGCCACCCCTTGCTGGAGCCAGCGACCTTGGGTCCAAGTTGGTGAGCTTTTGCTCAAGCCAGATGGGCCCCGCGCTCAAGCTGGCGAACTCCGGGTCTCGAACCTGGGTCTTCCCGCATCCCAGTCTGACGCTCTATCCACTGCGCCACCGTCTGGTCAGGCGACACACCTAGGGTTTTAAGGAGAAAAGTAAGAAAAAAAATATTCTGAACCAACTAGTGTGTTAAAATATTTAATTAAAAACCGTATTTTTTTGCTCTATAAGATGCACGGGCATTTCCCCCTCCACTTTTTTTGGGAAAAAAATTATGTCTTATGGAGTGAAAAATACGATAAGTAGAAGGAGCTGTTATTATTTCAGAGTAAAACAACAGTTAAAAAATGGCTAATGACCTTGCAGCTTAAGCTCATCCAGTCCAGAATATTCCAGTGAGATGTGACATACATATATATATATATCAGTGTGTGTGTGCATGTGCTTGTTGAGGTTCAAAAAACTCCAGTGCCTAAAAAATGGGAGCTGCATCTAGCAAATGCTTCTCTTTTGTCCTTCTAATTTTAGATCGGTTTTTTAGAACACATATATTACATTAAAAAGGATTTGCTCCTCCCGACCCAGGATCTGTGCTGAAACGTCAGGTGTCATCCACGTCTCCCTGCGGGGGTACCACGGGGAGACAACACTGGACACTGTGTTCAGGATGGAAGAGGGGTTATGAGCCTGGCTTTCAAGTCACAAAGGCTTGACAGGGCTTGCATCAGATGGCATCTCAGTGGCTTCCTGAGTGGACACTCGGCTTGTGCTGTTGTTATTATTACTAATTTAAAAGGACTATTGCTGTGCGTCATGGAGGATGGCCCACCCCGAACAAGCAAATAGCTTTAAAAAATATACTGCTCACAAAAATAGGGGATAGTTCAAAATGAATATGAAGCAATAATAATAATAAAAAAAGCATTTGGTGTTTTCTTTATAAACAAGAACATCAAAAAAGCAAACGACAAGTCAAAGCAAGTTGTTCAATTATGCAAATGAGATGCAAAGCCAACTTTTATGTCATTGGTGAAAATGCACTGTACAAAAGGCTGAAAGTACTGGAGTATCTGCACATGACCTGATCCCCTAATTTTTGTGAGCAGTGTAGAAGTGTTAAAGTAAAAACTTATATGAATCGTTGGGTGTCTTCAATGTTTCTCTCATGAGCCAACTGCTCCTCATTTAGAAAAAAAATAAAGCAACATAAATTTCAGCAGAAATTGGAAACCCGGGCTCTGTCCTGCAGGTTCCTGCAGCCCTCTTTACCACAGTCCTGAAACTGGGTCCATTTGTGCGGAAAAAGGGGACAGAGACATGTAGTATTCCCTCTACCCAATCTGATTCCTGTCGAAAGAGAGAGAGAAATCCAAAGAGAGTCCTTACCAGAGAAAGTGAGTAAAACCCTTTCTCACTTCTTTATGAGAGGTGGACAAATTTCCACTATTAGATTATGCGATCATTCCCCACACTCTCCGAAATGATCAAGTGTGCCAATAAACTGACACTTTTATGCCTTTTCTAAATATTGAAAACTAATTGAAAAAAAAAAGTGCTCTCAAAAGTGGAAAATTAAACAAATATTCTATGACATAAGGTCACGTGCAATTTTATTCTATGTGTAAATTCTATGTAGACCCAAACGGGATGCAGTCTTTTTATTCAGTGGGCAGCGATGAGCATTTCAAGGGCCAGTCTCTCCCCGCTGGCTTTGAGGAAGGCGGGGGACCAGGCAGTGCCCCCAGAGGTAGGGTAAAATGAAACATTCAGTGTTCGCTTCCAGGAAGAAAACAAACACACACACACACATACAAAACCCCCACCTTCTACACCTGGTGCACTTGTCTAGCATTCCGCTAGCCAGGAAACATTGTGGGTCCCAGTTTAGACTGGGGATTCGAATGGACGTGGCAGCCTAAGACTGTGCCATGAGCCCTTTCCCAGGGGGGAAAGGACGTGAGAACGTGGGACACACTTGCTCCGATGGTCCTGTTTGATGTACGATGAAATTAGAGTCCAAGGGGCAAAGGCAGGTCTCCGGTCATGTATCAGATGTCCCTTTCATCTTTGCCCGTTTTACGTTTAGCTGAATTTATGCGGAAGTGCAGAGAATGTGAAGCGGTTGTGATTAATAATAATTCACTAACTTGGCTGAACAATTCGCATTGTTCCAAGGAATGAGCTAGATTGACAGGTGAGATGCAGAGGCCCCTGACTATCTCCCGAAGCAGCCTGGGGCCACCCCACCCCTAGGCACCTGAGGCATTTCATCCAAACGTTATTCCCACTCCCAACAACCTCTGAAGAGATCCAAGCTGGTGGGGGTTTTTCTTCCATCAAAGCTAGGTTTATTTATTTTGTCTATGAGATTTCCATTTTCTGTCTCTGATAGGCAAATATTATTAAGAAGAACCAGACTTAAAAATTCTCATACCTGCATTGCCATTTAGTGGAGAAAAAGACTAGAATGTCTTCACCATCAATAAGGAACGAGAACTTCCCAGTATTTTGTGTTTACCAGCGTAGAATTGCTCAATGGAAAGGCTGGTGTTGGAATGAGAGGCCACGCCCCTCATTGGCTCCTGGGTATTTCTCTGTCTCGTTCTGCTCCCCACTACACCCCTATGTTTGACTAAGTCATGGGACCATTACAAGGGAGGCAGCAAGTTTCCCAAATTTTTAGCACTTGCTAATGCCGCATAAAATATTCCAGTTCAACCCTGAAATCCATTTTAATTCAGGTTATGTCATTTATATCCACCATTAATAACTGAAGAGTATTTGAAGGAGGCCATTAATTTCACTCTGGATCCCGCCGTCGGGATTCAGGATAAACCGAGAGGACACAGTCCGGAGGCTCTGGGGATGTTGGACGTTTGCGCGGGGGACCAGAGAATGGGATTTTTCCAGGTCCCACAGATGTGGCTAGAAATCGATAGTGGACTTCATTAAAGCCGAGGAGAGAAGCTGAATGGGTGTGGGCGGGTTACCGGGACACCTGTGTTCCGGAGGGCACAAAGTCCAAAGCCGTGTGGACCAGCCCGGAACCTGGAGCTCAGGGCCATGAGGTATGAGGGCACCTCCACTCTGGTCTCCGAGCGTGATGAGGTCCGAGTCAGCACCAACATGGTGGCCTCACGGGGGATCAGAGCATTTCAGTCACTGCCGTGGGTGGTCCACAGCTAGAAAGAAATCAGCGAGCTTGAAAATTAAAAGGCTCGAATTATCTACATTGCGTTCAACTCGACTCTAGTGTCCCTTTAACAGATGTAAATAACAAAAATATAATTTGGTAGGAACTGGCACAGCAAGGCAATTGTAAGGAAATTGGGGTTTCAAACATTTCAAGACAGCTATAAGCACTCATAGAAGAGCCCGCTTCCACTGCACTTCCTACCGAGTCATTGAGACGGCAGACCTGCGTAGGGATTTCTCCGCAAATTCTCGGAACCCTAATGCACAGCTGGAACCTCAAAGCAGCAGATGTTTTGAAACAGTGCAAACGCACAAAGAATGACTTTCAAGAACCCAGTAAAATGTTAGGAGAGAGGTTAAGAAAATAGCACAACTAGAAAAGCAAACGCCGCACAGCGTTCAGGGAGAGCCATTCTTCACACGCTCTTGTACACAAGGACCCGTTTTCATTACTAAAGCTATTTCAGGTCTTTTTCCTAATTCCCCTATAATTTAACATTCAATTTATTTTACTGCTCACATCACAGATAATTCATGGATAGAGTCTTGAAAATTTGATATGATTCATTTCATTCCCAAGTAACATAAGGTCTTCTGACTAATTTTCCCATATTGTTACATTCAATTTATTTTACTACCCACCGTCATAGACAGTGCTGGGTAGAACCTTGGAAACTCAATTTGATTCAGAAGTTAGTGAACATGGAAATTAGAAATGAATAGCAGTATAGTTACACATTCATTCAACAAACATAGACGGACTATTTCTCCGTTCCCCCACAACATAGGGTTGCAGGGACTGGACAAGCATGTGGCATAGACATCACCATCGTGGAGTCTATCCTTTGGTAGGGATGATGGAATCTATATATCGGAAGACTATGACGAGTTAGGCACTTTAACCCTGTTATCTTTATAAGGCTTCAGAAAGACAGATATCCGTGTGCCCATTGTTCTGGTGAGAGTCCTGAGTTTACGTAGCTTCACTGGGTGCCTAATGTCACATTCGATGACAACATCATGATTTAAACTAAGTCACTGAGATTCAGAGTTCACTGTCTTTTAACCATGCCATACTACTTTCTAACATGACACTACTTTATTTTTATTTTTATTTTTATTTATTCAGTGAGAAGAGAGGAGGGAGAGAGACAGACTCCCGCATGTGCCTCATCTGGCAAGCCCACTAAGGGGCGATGCTTTGCCCGTTTGGGGTGTTGCTTGTTGCTCAGCAGTTGAGCTCTTCTTAGAACCTGAAGCAAGGCCATAGATCATCCTCAGTGCCCAGGGCCAATTTGCTCCAACTGAGCCATGGCTGACGGAGGGAAAGAGAGAGAGAGAGAGTAGCAAGAGGCGAGGGTGGAAAAGCAGATGGCTACTTCTCCTGTGTGCCCTGACCAGAAATCAAACCCAGGACATCTACACACCAGGCCGACTCTCTACCACTGAGCCAACTGACCAGGGCCACAAAAATCATATCTAATTAGAAACTGATCAGTGTGAAAGACCAAGGTAAAGCTCTGGGGGAATTGGAGGGGTAGAAACAAGGGGAAAATGTTTCCAGACCAAGCACAGGGCAGGCAGTATGGGGGAGATGGCAGTCCTGTCTTAGGGTGTGTGTGTGCACCTGTCAGTGCAAGCATGTGCTATTTGTATTGATGTATGACCAAGTCCTTCATTACAAAAACTAGACCAATACGTGGATCTTTCTATAGAAAACATGATTCCTGGCTTTTAGACTTTTTGTCACACTGCCCAGTGCCTTCCTGGGGCTCTTTCTGACATACCAGATGCCCTGCATCTTCTTTGAGAGATGGGAAGTAATTTAGGGGAAATAGTTACAGAGGTGAGGAAACCTGGGAGAAAAAACAGATTTGCAAGATGAAAATATTTCTGTGCTGCTCATCTCGGCAGTGAACCTTGCGTTGGCTTGATGGGCAGTTGGCTCTGGGCAGTCACGTGGATCTCCGTGGCTGCAGAGCTCACGCCTCGTGTCACTACACAAATCCAGGTGGTGGCAGTGAAACGCGAGATGTTTTAGAGCTGGGGGAGAGTTGGATCATAAACCTTAATTTTTGGATGAGAAACTGAGGGAGAAATGAATGGAATTCATCTAACGGTCACTCGGCGCCCAGGCCAGGCCTCTGTGATAAGATCCTGGCAATCTCAGTAATTCCATTAGAGAGGATTACAATGTCTTCAGATCATAATGACAAATAAGAAAATGAGCCTAAAAATATTCATTATTATTGAAAGGAATGTGATTTGACGATTTGCTTCTGGAATTTGGGTTTCTGTAGAGTTCAGCTTCTCAATGGGCAAGAAGAGGAGACTGGGCAAAGCGATATACAATTACTTCCATTAAAAAATACGCTGAAATCTATGACCACTTAGTAGCAAGTGCTTCTTAAAAGGGGGCCGGCTATGGGGGAGGGATTGTTTCCAGAATAGGGGGGTCTTAGTTTACTTAAAGTAATTATTTAACGGGAGAAATAGTAACACAATGATATAAAACCCACACTCAATGGACTTCTGAATAAATAACCAATTTACGAAAAGTGTGATAGTGTTGGTGTGTGTGTGTGTGTGTGTGTGTGTGTGCACGTGTGATCACGATGACCAGAGATGCTAGACCATAACATTTGCTTTAACTATTGGAGCAGCACACAAGTCTCAGTTTCCCAAAAGGCACTTGGACAACTCCTCTGTCTCATGTGAATGGCCTCCACCACCACACTAGTAACAGCTGACACCTACCGACTGTGCTTTCCGCCTTACACCGTCCCTCAGGCGCTTTGCGTGTCATCGTCTGTGGTTCTCAACACAACCTGAGGAGGCAGGTGCTGTGCTGCCTCTGAGTTCCTCGGCACAGAGGCACAGGGAGAACAAGTGAGAGTCGCTCAGTGAGTTTTAAACTCAAATTCCCATGGCATCTGCCTTAGTCTACACTCTGAACATCCACTCACGGCTGCCACCCACGGTGACACTGCATATTCACTGGTAATAAGGGTCATTATTCTTTCCTGAGCACAGATCCCCCCGTGGTTGGCCATGAACTCTGCTTGTCCCAGGCTAAATTTGGGGTTAACTTCACAATGATATTTTTAGTTTTTATACAAACCAACATGGAAAATTTCTTTAAAAATTAGAGACATGCAAATGAGAAGTTCATGGAGTCCTAATGTCCCTGTTGATGGGGGCTGAGTATAGAGTGGCTGCCTCCCTTTACCTGGTGGGCTTTCATAACTTGGCTCATGTCTCACTGGACACAAGGTTTCAACTGTTAACTACTTGTCCTCAGGCCACTGGATTTCAACCCTGTCAGAAGGTTTTTAGGTACCTTTCCTCAAACTGCTCATATGCCCTGTCCCAGATAGATAGATAGATAGATAGATAGATAGATAGATAAGCCATCTCTATTAGCTCCTCAGCTTACATTTCTATGTAGATGAATCACATTGTTCTGATTTGCCTGGAACATAAGACTTTAACATCCCGAGTGTTGTACACACCATCGTTATTAAAATGTCACCTAGATTTTTTTTTAAGTCTGCTCTTGTCACCTTGTTAGCTTTCTGTTTAAGGGAGTTCCTATCTCCTTCCAGGAAGGCATGTGATGAAACTACAGAACAGCCATGATGCTGACGATCACTTGACTCCAGCAAGGTTAATCCCCAAAGTGCACTCACCCTTCCTTTCTCCACCGAGTGCGTTCCCCCAGAGCGGTCCCTAGGTGTGTCAGTGCCCCAGTAGGAAAAGGGTCCCTGGGATCCATGGGAGGGTCAGCTATGCTTCATGTCAAGGGAGGGCAGTTTGTATATTTTACGTGGAGCGGGAGAGAGTAGAGAAGTCTCCATGAATCCCACCCATTTTAGCGGGAACTAAATATATGCATTTGTCAGTGATTCCCTAAGCCCAGCTTTCCTCTATAAAGTATGAACATGCATCATCTATTTTTCCAACTAAATAAAGCTTCTTTAAATATATATATATATATATGTCGAGAATTTGAAAGGAGCCAATGCTCCATTTCTGAATGTTCACATAAAAAGAAAGTGATAGAAAGAGGAAGAAAAGACCAGATTCCTAGTAACCAGCATCCCAGCACCTCCCTACAGCCCCATAATGCAGACTGCCCTACCTGAGAACAAATTAACTAGCTTCCCCTCAACAACAACACACGAGGTAGCAAACTCAGGCTAGAGTTTCTGCAAAATCAGTACTGAATCCTAATTCCCAGGGCAGGTGAAGATGGAGAGCCCCCGTTAGGCTACTCTCCTCCCTTCCATCTTTCTATCTCTTTCTTTCCTCATTCTCTCCCTCCCTCCTTTCTTCCCTCCCTTCCCCTCTCTTCCCTTCCCCTCTCTTCCCTTTCCCTCTCTTCCCTCCCTCTCTCCCTTCCTTCCTTCCTTCCTTCCTTCCTTCCTTCCTTCCTTCCTTCCCCCCTCCCTCCCTTCCTCCTTACTCCCTCCCTCCCTCCTTTCCTTTCCTCTATCTCTTCCTTCATTTTTTTTCTTCCTTTCCCTTTCTTCTTCTCTCTTTCTTCATTTGCTTCTTCCCTCTTTCTTCTCTAGAAGACGAACACTCTTTGGCCTTTCCATTTACAGTCGCTTTTGCTCCGGGCCAGGAAACGTGAAGGTTGCCTGGGGCTCTCTGGGACAAGGAGACATAATGATGACTTTCATGAATAAATGGTATCCGGAGGGGGAAAGTCCATCAGGGTTTGATAGGGAATTTACCTATGTGTGTGTAGAGGGTGGGGGGTGTCTAGGGACCTGGACGGGAGAACATGCCCTGACCTCATAAAACCCAGGAGTGCCTTCACAGCCTTCTGGAATAATCTGGCTTGGGGAGTGGGCTCAAATTTGATGTGACATGAATTTATATATTATTATTATCGTTATATATTATTATTACATATTATATATACATATGTGAAAAATATACATATATTTGTCACTGGCAGGTTGAATATAACAATCACATTTTCAGAAAGGAGGTATAATACAGCACTCAGCATCAGAGACAAGAATACCCTGAATATAAATATGCCACGACATGCTTGTCGTTCCTTTCAGGGCATGTGGAATCCAATGGCATTGATTATAGATACGTATACATAGCCAGATACATAGCCATGTGTATATCTGTCTGTATATATGTGAGGTCTACCATCATTATTACTTCTGTCATAGTCAGTCACTTGCTAGCTGTTTGCACACAGGAGTAAGTTGTGTGACCTCTCTGAGCCTCCTTTCCTTCTCTTTAAAATCCAGATGAGGACATACACTTGCAGAGGTGGTGTGAGGATTAAAGTGACAAAGAGCCTCACTGTCCCTTAGAACCCCTGTGTCCATCGCCAGCTCACTTGCCAGGCCCTCAACAAACCTCAGGACATCTTGTCTCCCACTGTGCTGCGTCAGGCCCACACTGGGTGCCAGCACTGTGCCCAGCACATCCTGAGCGCTAGGGGCGTATGTGGTGTGGTAAATGCCATGTGGACAGACCTCTGCATCTGAGGCCCGGCCACGGGCTTCCAGACAGGCCCTGTCCAGTGGCCTTCGCTCTGCTCAGCGTTCCTGCTTGGCTAAGCGTCTTAATGTCTCCATTTTTCACGGACATATCTCAGCGTTTTCCGTGAGAGATCTCTAAAGACAGTTTCCGTGTGTCTGAACACAGGGTCATCTCCCGAGATTTCCCCAGACAGTCAGTGACTAAGACAACTCCTAGCAGATCCAGAGAAGTTTACCTCTCTGGCTCGTCTTGGCTTCAAGAGAATCCAGTGTGTTGATCTCAGAGAAAGGTTGAGAGGACCCAGCCGGCTAGTCACCCACAGGGCGGGGACCAATAAACAGCCCACAGAGTCAAATCTACGCTGACCCATTTCTCTGGAATTCTGGGGTGATAGTTGTGACGCTGCTCATTTTTTCTCTGAGTCGTCCTCAGTTCAGGCATCACAGTGCCAAGCACTGTGCCACAGAGATCTCTGTCCCTTGAAGAACCAAATATTTTATGTCGTCATTTTTGATAAAAGTTAAAAATAACAACTTTCTAGAATGAGCTGCATCTAGTCCATCTTCTGCATTATGGAAGACCCCACCTTGGTCACGATTCAGGGCTATTCTTCGGAGCACTGAAAAGTCTCTTATAAAAAAGCATGTGGTGGGAGCTTTTGTGCCTCCTGTTTATTCAATGACACCCCGTTGCAGCCGCCTTTTCAGATCTGCTTTGCAGAATTTTCTGCCTTCTGCACTTCCTGACCATGTTGTCTGACCTCCCGTGTCCTGCCTGCTTGTCAACTTGAAATATATCGTTTTATTTATTTTAACTTTTTTTTTTAATTTCTCTGGGTTTAGAAGTGAAAAAAAAAAAAGAAGGGAAGAGTTATGTGTTGAGTCAGAAGTAGGGATTCTTACGTGCACACCTACTAGTCGCAGCTGGGCTGTCACTTCCCCCTCCGACCTTCACACGCACCTTCAGCATCAGTGTTGGAGACATCAGTCAGACCGCTTGCAAAGCTCCGGCCTGGGGCCCCCCAGGCCTCCACTGTCGGATTGTGCAGGATCTGTCTTTCTTAGAATATATTGCAGCAACTGTCTTAGGCGTCCAGGCGCCTTGTGGGCTTACCGTCCCTTGGATGAGAATAACAATAAGGGTGAGTTACTGAAGACTCACATTTCATGCCTGTGACCCCCCTTCACTCTCACCTCACTGCAGTGACCCCGTAGTGTGTGTTTGGCAGTCAAGAACACGGGAACCCAGGAGGATGAGAGACTTTCTGAGTTCACGTAGGTAGTAAGCAACCCCATCCCACATTCCTGACACCAAAGCTATGAATCAATTTGTGGCACTGGACTTGGTCTCTGGCAATAAGACAGGTTTGCAGAATGCAGAGCAATGGATCACAGAGGTCTAGTATTCCCACCCCCGCAAGGTGGCCAGCCCCTGGGGACGTTAATTATCTCTGGCAGACTGTCACAGTTGACACCAGCAAGGATTCTGGTTTTGAGACACGCTGGATTGGTCCCTACCTCTCAGCTGAGCGCTTAAAGGCCAGAGTCCGCTTTGTGTCTCAGGGATCTAACGTGCTGTCTTCCCGAGGAGTGCCCGTGATAACGTATTTAAGAGATGCTGGACTGATCAGGTGAGAATTTATGTAAGCCGAAACCATTAGGTGGCTTAATTAAATCAGAGCATTTAACTCATTAGCCCCCTGCTCCTGGGACTAATAAATTTGAACCCGGTGTTGCTAATCACAAAAGAAGTCAAGTTCAGCACCCTCGCCCCCGCCAACACACACACACACACACACACGCGCGCACACACACACACGCGCGCACACACATGCCTACCTTAGTTCCTTAGTGGAGACATGAGAGAAGGCAGAAGAAAGGGAAGTAAGACGCCCAGAAGAAAAACGGCTGGTAACATCGCTGGGCTACATCAAGGATCCTCAGCCCTCAGCGGGAGTCAGGGTTACATGAGAGAGAATGATGACTTGGCCTCGAAAGGAACCCCAGTGATACTTGGTCATCCCCCAAGGCTGCCTGTGTGAGAGGATCATCACCAAGCCGCCACAGAAACCCTGTGTGTCAGGTGCTGCCTTGTCTGAGCGTTCGTAGTGCACCTGACGTCTCCCAGCTGTGATGCTGGGGTGTCTGGGCTCACAGTTGCGCTCACTGCCTCCCAGGAGCCCCAGCCCACCGATCCTACTTGCTGGGCTTGTGAGATGAACGGCATTCCATCGTGGCCTGACCTGCACCCCCCAAATTGCTTGTAAACTCATGTGTCACCATTTCTTCCCCAACGTAGCAGCCAGATTGTTTTTTAAATAGAAATCAAGATGCCATCTCTCAGCCTGAGATCCTTCAGGTGCTTCCCGTTACCTTCAAGATCAAGTTCAAGGTCATGAGCATGCCCCACCCCGCCTTGCTGTAAGTCCCACCTCTCCCTGCCACCGCCTCTCATCCTCTCCTCCTAGGGACGACCGGGTGGGTGCTCAGCCACAGTTGGAAATAACACTTGTATGTGCAGACCACCGCACCCCCGACCCCATGTCTGTGCCCTGCCCGCCCTCCCCTGTCTCGTTTAGCACCCTCCTTCCCAGTGGCAAATATTCCTACACATCCACCACTGGATGGCTCAGAGGCCATGCTCCCTATCCAGCTCAGCTGGACGTCTTCAGGCTGCGGAACGCATGTTTTCTTTGGCCTCCGGCTGTGTCTTTAGCTGCCCAGGGCTCTCTCTTTGCCCCTGGGCATCCATCTCTCTGTCGTGTCTGGACTCTCAATGCCTTGAGGTCAGGGACCATGCATTCCTAATCAGGATAAGCAGGCTGGGGTGCGATGTTTGGTGCCCAGCCGCTTTCTAAGGTGGAACGATGCCACGTGGCATTCTGTTCCTCCAAATGGGATGGAGCTCAGAGCCAGAGCACAGGTGGGGTTTACGGTGACCACCGACAGGGAGAGGGTGGCAGAGGCGGGTAGACGCTAGGCGAGGGATTCTGGGGTGCACAGGAGGTTCCAAGGAGGGTTTTATGCCTGTTGCCACACGATGTTCGATGCTGTTTCTAATAAATACGAGAAGTGTTATTTAAAACTTTCTATTTACTGCATCCGGAAAGAACACAAAATGTAACACATAGAATTGTCCGATAATGCATTTTATTTAACCCAGTTTGTTTAAAATAGTATTTCAATTTGTAAACCATCTGACATTATTGGTGAGCTATGTCTTTTCCTTTCTGGTCTGCGTGCGCGTATTCTAACCGCCGTGTGCATTTTACAGACACAGGGCACAACTCATTCAAAAACACTTTTATTTAAAAACACTTTTATTTTATTTAAAAACACTTCTGTATTTCCCCCTGACATTTTCAGTAAAATAACCATTTCTTTTCAATCTGTGGTCAGTTTGCCCTTTGGGGGAGGATGCGACAAGCATTTTCATATGGCTTTAAGGTGCACGTGGGGACACCCACCACCTCTGTATCATTACCACACGATGGCCACGATGGCTTGGCTGCCGTGAGGTCCCTTGTGCGCCAGGGTCTCCTGGGCCTGTTCTCCACACCATGTAGGGAGGCAAACTGAGACGAAGACATAACAGAAGGCAAACTCCGAGTCCTGTGCTACACTGGAAACCTGTGAGAGGAAAATGCATACGGTGAGCATCTCCCCTAGCTCCCACCTGGGTTCAGGGCCTGCTGCATGGGCCTCCTCCCCCTCAGTGGTCTGGGGGTGGCCGGGGGTGGCCAGGGTGGCCGGGATGGCAGGGGACGTAATGGGGCCCAGCTGTGAGCGGATTGGAGGAGCCCGTGCTGGGAGCCTGGCAGGCTCCAGGAGCATTAGAGGTGTGCCCCTGTGTCCGGGGACGCTGGGGGTTTAACCAAGCCCCTGGTGAGATTTCTGATGCTGCAGTAACAACCTCCCTTGTGTTTTGATATCTTTTCTCTATTTCCTCTTTTTAGAAAATGTGGAGAAAATGACAGGGAGCCTTCTCTGTGAATGCCCAAGAGCCCAAATCAGCCCGAGTAAAGAGACAGGTGGAAGGGGAGAAGCCCTGTTTGAAATGTGTTTTTAATTCTAACCTCAATAGGATGAAAGTCAGCCTGCAAACTTTTTCATCAAGAAGGCAGGAAGTAGCACAGGGAAGAAAGTATCTATTCGGTAATGAAGACATTTGTAGCAATTCTGCCAATAAAGTCTGTTATGTCTAGAGAAGGGTGGCCCTTAACCATCACTAACAAGCCAGTGGGTTTGGTCACAGACCTGGCATAACCCCTTGACTGTGGGGCCTGCTAGAACATGGTTTCTGATACAGACTGTGACACATCTGAGCCTCAGGGTCCCCATCCACCCAGGAGGATCCATAGTTCCAACTCCACAATGGTTGTCAGCATTACAAGAGACACACAGAGAGAGGGGTTTTTAATAAGAGACCATTACGAACTGATCCAAACGTTTTATCTTGCAGGTGCTGACTTAGACCACTCTCGAATGCTGCGGGCCTTGCGGTCACGAGCCATGTGACCACGGGCCATTGGAAATACGGCTCGTCTGAATGAGTTGTGCCCTGTGTCTGTAAAATGCACACGGCGGTTAGAATACGCGCACGCAGACCAGAAAGGAAAAGACATAGCTCACCAATAATGTCAGATGGTTTACAAATTGAAATACTATTTTAAACAAACTGGGTTAAATAAAATGCATTATCGGACAATTCTATGTGTTACATTTTGTGTTCTTTCCGGATGCAGTAAATAGAAAGTTTTAAATAACACTTCTCGTATTTATTAGAAACAGCATCTTTGTTCCTCTCTCTCTCGGCTCTATTTTCAGGACAAGTCCCCCACGTCCGCTTTCTCCTGAGTCCCTGTGCCCCTTGTCACAGGTCCCCTCATCACGTAGCTTCTCACGGCGATGAGAGTTTGCATTATGATGGAGGCTGTTGGGAAACGCTGCCTTCTTGTCGGTTCTCTCCCTCACAAAACACATCCTGCTTCAACATACTAGCCCCTGTCACCCCTTCGCCCCACGCCCTTGGAGAGCAACTGCGAGAGTCCCCCCGCTGGGGGGCCGTTCCAAGGCCAAAAGGAGTGGGATCCAAGGTCACACGCTGAAGCCAGGCTCGTTCTTCCCCCTCCAACTCTGTGAAGAAGGGACCACCCTGTCTCTCTCCTTGACCATTTCCTTTAAATATGCAAATGATATGTACGTAATTCAGCTGATAAGCTTGAATGTAAGTGGTCACCCATGAAGCCCTTGTCATAGGCTAAGTTATAAACATATCCACTGCCTCCGTATGTTCCTTCCGCCATCTTCTTTATTATTATTACTATTATCTGTGATGAGCACACTTAACATGAGATGCACCCCCTTAGAAACGTTGTAAGCATGCAACAGAGTACTGTAAACGACAGGGCTGCCGTGCAGCCCAGAAGATCTCCAGGGATGACTCATCTTGCACATCTAACTGAAGCTTGGTACCCTTTGACCAATACCTTCGTGTTTCTCCCTTCCCCCAAGTGCCTAGCAACCATCAGTTCCTCTCTGCATCTGTGGGTTAGACTCTTTTAGATGTATTATATAAATAATACCATATAGTAGTTCTCCGTACGGAAAACAGCTGGGAGGTCCCCTCAAAAAAATTAAAAATAAAGCTGCTGTAAGATCTAGCAATCCCACATCTGGGTTTGTACTCAGAGCAATTGAAATCAGGATCTCAAAGAGGCACCTGCCCCCCTGCGTTTACTGTGGCATTATCCACAACAGCCGAGACTTGGTAGCACCTTCGATGTCCATTGACAGATGAACAAATAAAAAAGACGTGGTCTATCTGTGCCATAGAATCCCACTCGGCCATGAAAAGGAGGAAACCCTGCCATTTGCAACACCGTGGGTGGACCAGGAGGAGATTTTGCTAAGTGAAATAAGTCTCCCTCACCGTGGGCCTGAGTTGGTGTAAACACTTTCAGTTCAAACAGTGGTTTCCTCTTCCTTTTCTGTTCCCCTCTGACCGTCTGCACACTGTTTGGTTCTTTGTGACTCATTTAACCATTATAACAGTCTGGGGGCTGATTCTCTCACCTGTTCATTCATTTGGCAAACAGTTATTCTGCACTTCGCAAATGTCAGCTCGTCAGCTCGTGGCCAGAGGTGGGAAGGTGAGCTCAATGTGAAAGCTGGGCTCAGGAAACTAAGGGGCTGAGGACTAGTCAAGAAATTTGACTCATCAGCACCATATTATAACGGACGGAGGCATCAGTGGGATTCACGTAGAAGGATGCTTGCTCCATTCTGAGGAATAAAAGGAAAAGCTCCCTAATGTTGGGTCAGTTCAAGCCCGGATGAAGGATGATAGCACTGAGCTAGGGCGCATCAACAACAGTAGCACCTCCACCACCATCATCATCATCATCAGTTTAAAGGTAAAAGGAAGGTACCCTTGGCCAAGGAAACAGTAGCTGGAAGGGCATAGCTTGAACAACAGCAGGCAGAATTTCGGGTTAATATTGATCAACAAAGGGTACGTGGGGAGAAGAGGATGACGTGGAGAATGAGAAGCAGCCCTGAGCCAGGGCGTGGGAGTTTACAAACCCACCTCAGTAGTGCAGCCTGAATCCGAGACATAGCAAAGGGACTCACACGCACTCTCAGAGGTGTGTGAAATGTTCCACCTAGCATTATGGATTGATCTCTTTGGGACCCACAAGTGAGGATTAAAATTGCTGTAACATGAAGTAGGGAGGGCAGACCAGCCCTGCATCCAAAAAGCCTAACTGGTTGTGTTAAGAGGCATGCCCATTGGGTACCTACCATTTGTCTGCCCCCCTACTGTCTGCAGGAGGTGTCTCCTGGGGGTGCAGGGCTCCTGTGATGTTATTTCCCACAGTGCCACCGGGCGCAAAGGACGGCATTGATGTTTCCTGCCCCTGAGGACAAGGGCAGAGGTGCTGGGTCTGGCAGGTGCCTTGGGGGGTCCAGAATAGACCCAGGAGATCTGTCCGGCCTGTCCCAGAGATGCTGTTTGGTGCAGGGACCCCTGGGGCCTGTTTGAAAAGCGGCTTCCCTCATTTCTTTTTGATCAGGCAGGTCACGGCAGATCTGGGAGGACAAGGAGTGATTTGTCTTGCACATGTGTTTTCATTTATTCCTTAACGGCACAGCTAAAACACAAAGCAAGAGAACGATGGAGTCCAGTGGGCAGACAAGCTTCAGACAGACTCAAAGTGTCTATGGAAGATACGCTCACTTGTTTATAACCCACGTTTTTAAAGTCACTGGTGGAAAACGTGGCATGATAAAATTCCATAGGAGCAAACACGAACGAAGGTGGAGTGAGACGGAGCCACGCATGAAGTCAGTACTGGAAACGGTTGCCATAGATTTCTGAATAATTCACCAAAGGGAGCCATCAATGAGGCCTGAGTTTCCTCGCAGCCAGTGAAACAAGGAATAGGGTTTCATAGAGTAAGGTTGGGGTATAAAACAATGTAATCCTTGTATGTAGAGCTAAGAAAAATCACGCTCGTAGTTCTTCATTAAAGGTACGTTTTGTGATTCAGTGAGCAATGTCTTTAGTAACGTCCTCACCAACCTTTCTTTATGGGTTTCAAAGGATTATTTAAACTGATATAAGCGTCCTACATTAAAATAGCATTCCCTGAGCACCTCTGATGTACAAATGTGCTAAACTGTAATAGCGTCCTCAAATACTTGCTGTCCTTCCCTGTCCCTGCCAATCACAATGGATGGTTTAGTATCCTATTCCATGAGACCAAATGCCTCCCAAAATGCCACTGATAATCAAGTTTGGTCACATGACCTGCTTTGGCCAATAAAATGAAAATGGGAGAGGCACGTGTCCTTCACAGCTGAGGTCCTGAGAACCATCGTGTGGTTCAGCCATCACTCTTCTTCTTCTTTTGAGAAAGTAAGGTGCCAGAGGTGAATGGCACATTTGGCCTGGATGTCAGTATAGAGAAGACAGAGGAAAGTGCTGTGATTGACCCATAATTCACATAAATGTCAATGAAAAACATTAACCTTTGGCACAGGGAGCTCCTGAGACTTGGGGATGGGGGGGTTGTTTGTTACTGAGCACAACCTAGTAAATGCTGGCTGATAATCTTCATCAGTGCCTCGTAAGAACATGGAGACACAAGTGATAGAATCCTTACCCCCTGGGAACCTGAAATTTCATGAAGACACAATAAAAGATAATTAAAAATGTGCTGAAGTTCTGTAAGTGCCACTTTTTTTTTTTTGACAGAGACAGAGAAAGAGTCAGAGAGAGGGATAGATAAGGATGGACAGATAGACAGGAAGGGAGAGGATGAGAAGCATCAATTCTTCATTGTGGCACCTTAGTTGTTCATTGATTGCTTTCTCATATGTGCCTTGACTGTGGGGCTACAGCAGACCAAGTAACGCCTTGCTTAAGCCAGTGACCTCGGGCTCAAACCAGATGAACTCGCACTCAAGCTGGCAATCTCGGGGTTTCAAACCTGGGTCCTCTGTATCCCAGCCCAATGTTCTATCCACTGTGCCACTGCCTGGTCAGGCTGTAAGTGCCACTTTTGATTTTCAAGAAGTATCATGGGAACCAAGTCAAGAGGAAATAAAAAATATACCTATAAATAGACTTAAAAATATGTATCCACATAGATAAATCACTTCCTCAAGGAGTGGATGCTAAGAGGACGGATGAGACTGGGAAAGAGGAAGGCAGCGTCAGGAGCGGGCCCATTGGGGGCTCAGGTGGGAAGGCTGAATTTAGCAGTGCATGTTTAGGGACCGGGAGAAGACTCTCAAATGGCACCCATTTGGGAGAAAGGCTGATAGGAAACATGGTCGGGAATCAGACAGGAACTTCGAGAAAAGAAAACAATTCCCAGCGTAATTGTGACTTTAGGTGAGTATGTGCATTGAGTCCCTGCTTTGCGCAGAGCATGGTCTTCCATATTCACCACGTCTTGTTTCCGTCAGTTCTCACAACATCCCTGGGAGCTGGAGGTTCTAATACCTATTTCACCCAGAGATGAGGAAACTGAGGCTTAGTCCTGAAGCAAAAGAAGCATCAAACGGTAGAACTGGGATTTGAACGCCGGTTTTATAGGCCCTGATGCTCACCTTGCGTTGTGCAGGATGGTGCAGGTGGCAGACTGGGCTCATTTCTGTGAACTTCATGTGGCCTTTGCTGCAAAGCTACTGAAGGCTTCCGTGGTTGGAGAGAGGGTAGCACTGTTGCAGCCCATGCTTCATCAGACAAGTAGAGGACAACCTGGATGTGGCGACCAGGAGCAAAGAGCAGATAGAGCTCCTGACCTGTGGTGGCGCAGTGGATAAAGCGTCGACCTGGGAACACTGAGGTCGCCAGTTCAAAACCCTGCACTGGTCTGGTCAAGGCACATATGGGAGTTGATGCTTCCAGCTCCTCCCCCCTTTCTCTCTCTCTCTCTCTCTCTCTCTCTCTCTCACTCTGTGTCTCCTCTCTAAAATGAATAAATAAAAAAAAAAGAAATTAAAAAGCATATAGAGTCCACAGGTGACAGTTCTGCACACTGGTAGCCAAATAATCTACTTAGTTATTAGAAGGGTGGAGTTGGCTCCAATGGGTCATGAAGTGTCTGCCTAGAGGGCCCATAACCTGATATCCCGAGAGATGAAGTTTTAGAGTTGTTTGTAAGAAAGACCACACTGGCAGCCTGTCACTGGCCAGACCCTCCCTACTTAAGGGAGTTTTCATGTACGTCTTATCCGAAATGGAGGTGGCATCTTATGCACTCACAAGGACCTTGCCGTCTTTCTGTCATGATAAGCACCTTATCTTCACTAGTCAAGTAGTGAAAACCTAATTAAATTTGTTTTGTGCATATCTCTGATGGTTTACATAATGCAGAGGGGTGCCGTCATTAAAATGGGGAGCATGAGTCTTAGCACTTGGTCTTTCTTAGGACTGTTTTGAGGGCATTTCTAAGGAAGAAATGAATATTCTATACCCTCTCCTGGGCCCTCAAAAGAGAGAAAATAGGACAGAATGTTCAACACAGAAACATAGGCAAAGAGAGAGGAGAAAGGAAAAGGGAAATTTTAGCATCTGTAGGAGTGAAGGTACTTAGAAAAATTCAATGGGAATAGAATGAAGAAGAATCCTGGTGTTTGATGGGGCCCTAATAATGATTTACATAAATGATCTGGCATCGTTTGCACGAAGACAAATTCTTTGGTTGGCATTAACACAGTGGGAAGAATAAATGGCTTCTCCTAATGTTAGGCAACATTAGTCCCATGAATAAATAATTTCAACGCAACTCCCATAGAAGAATGTTGCTTAGCACATGGTAAATAGATGCCCAATAAATATATGATGTTGAATAAATAAACGGCTGGAGGATTCATGGAGGAAGCCATCTTGTCCCCAAAGAGTGGCGCCACTCTGGACACCCTGAGGCAACAGCCTGATAGTCCAAGGGCACCCAAACTTGAGGAAGTCAGATCAACAGCAAGTCAATTAGACTTGCCTTTGAACTTGGCTCAATTTCACCTTCAGGCACTTTCACAGCAAAAGGTCACTGCACTGACCCCTGAAACATATAATCATTCCTGCAAGGCTTCTGTGACTCTACAATTCAAACCTCAGCTCAGAAAGAATTAGAGAAAGTGGAAACTACCACACACATTAAAACACCAACTAATTATGCCCCCTTCCATCTTCTTCTAGAAACATCAAAAGAAGGTCTGTAGCTGTCAACAATTAATCTGGGAAGAAGACAGTCTGGCTGTTTCAGGCATTTTTTCTTTTGTTCAAGCTGAGGGGTTAGGAATGGTAGAGATATTTAGCCAATGGCAAGTGGCGGAGGGGACTCAGAAGAGACGAGGGTGTATGTAGCCCCTAGGACTCATCATTGAAGGCTCTTCAGAAGCAAGATCAGAATTAAGACTCTTTAGGAATGTCGCAATTTCCAGCCACTCGTGTGGGACACTGATAAGTCAAAGAGCTTCCTGCTGGCAGGGAGCGGGGACAAGTATTAGTGTCATTTCTGAGTGTATGTTTGCAGATCCTAAGGAAAACTGGGTCGATGATGGTTTTGAAGGCTCTGTGTTTTCAGAATAGGCAATAAGCGTTTGCTGGTAGTGAAAATCATCAGCTGCTGAGGTCCAGCCTCAGAGTCCAATGGACATGGAGCTTGAGCTGTGACCCTGACAAGCCTTGTAATGGTGACACTTAGTACAATAGTGGCTTTGATGAATTATTTCAAGGCAGTACACTTATTCAAGTGACTAATCTTCATGAGAGAAATACTAGCAATCCAACATGGTAAGATTTACAAAAATAACTGTCCTGGTGTTAAACGAGAGTAGCCCCTGTAGTGTACCTTCCCTACAGGATACAGAGCGACCATGACAACAAAGCAGATGCCATTGCTGAAGGGTCACAGCTGGATGCTATTGTGCTGTGTCTGACATGTAGACCCCTTGGTCTTCTTCAAATAGAGGAGACTGTGGACGGTCCCTTGCACCAGCTTTAAATGCTATGCAGTGTTTCCCAAGCAACTTGATATTTTTAAAACTCAAAAGTATTGAAAAAAAATCTACAATGAACAGATATATATATAAAGGCAGGATCCACAGGGTAAACTAGGGTGAGGTGAGAGAGAAGAGCCACGTAGGGACCAGACTAGATCATCACTGCAATTAGATAGGTGATATTTCGTTCATTGTATCTTTTTGGTATTATTTTTGATGTTTTAAGTATTGCACTCAATATCACCTGCTTTGGTTCCCATACTTTGTGTCACCCTCTTATATGTTGCACCTTTAGACAATCCCTGACTCTCCGAGCCCTCGCTGCCCCTGAGGATTGTGCCTTTTAAGGTTGCCTGCCAGGGAAGTGCTCTGAGGATTGTGCCTTTTAAGGTTGCCTGCCAGGGAAGCCCCGCCCCTCTCTTGCTGAGCTCACTATGGGCCCTGCACGGATCAAAAAGCTCTGATCATCGCCTGACCAGGCGGTGGCGCAGTGGATAGAGCATCGGACTGGGATGCGGAAGACCCAGGTTCAAGACCCCGAGCTCGCCAGCTTGAGCGCAGGCCCATCCGGCTTGAGCAAAAGCTCATCAGCTTGGACCCAAGGTTGCTGGCTCCAGCAAGGGGTGGCTCGGTCTGCTGAAGGCCCGCGGTCAAGGCACGTGTGAGAAAGCAATCAATGAGCAACTAAGGTGTCGCAACGGCAACGAAAAACTAATGATTGATGCTTCTCACCTTTCTCCATTCCTGTCTGTCTGTCTCTATCTATACCTCTCTCTAAATCTCTCTCTGTCCTTGGAAAAATAAAAAATAAATTAAAAAGCTCTGACCATCAGATCCAGGCACTCTGGCTGGAGGTTCACAGCCCTGCCCATTGTGGGGGTCTTACCTCCATGTAGGAGGAAGGGCTTGCCATTTGCTTTCTCAACAAGATCTGGGAGGTGTGTACCCAGAATCCTTTAGTGATCTTGGTTGTCTCAAAAAAAATCTTAATTAATTAATTAAAAGAAAAAAACACCGGAAAAACAATTTGACACTCTGCTCTGTCACACAAGGGTATTGTCGTGGTCAGCTAATCTAGACAGATATGTTCTCTGTTCACTGTGTGCAGTGGGACACAGAGAGCCCACAGGGACCTGTGCACTGGACAGAACCTGGGGATGGAATCAAGAATGTGGGCTATGGCTGGGCTGCTGCTGTGATTTCATCGTGTGACCTTCATCCTCTGTTTCCTCAGTGGTTTCAAGATGAGACGCGGTACCCCTGGGTCAGGGGTCAGCACACCACAGCCTGTGGATCACACCTGCTCCATTGCCTGTTCCTATACGTCTGTGAGCTTAAAATGCCTTTTTATGTAAATATTAAAAATCGAGCCTGACCTGTGGTGGCGCAGTGGATAAAGCGTCAACCTGGGAACACTGAGGTCGCCAGTTCAAAACCCTGCACTGGTCTGGTCAAGGCACATATGGGAGTTGATGCTTCCAGCTCCTCCCCCCTTTCTCTCTTTCTCTCTCTCTCTCACTCTGTGTCTCCTCTCTAAAAACGAATAAAATAAAAAGAAATTAAAAATCGAAGGAAAAAGAATAGTTCATGACACATGGTGAAAATGACATGTAATTCAAATTCCTGTGTCTCTATGTAAAGTTTTATTGGCACGTGGCCATGGCCATGCGTTTCTGTGTTCTCTATGAATGCTTTGATCTATAGCAACAGGACTGAGCAATTGTGATCAAAATCACATGACCCAAAAAATCTTAAAATACTTACAGTCCACTCCTTTATAAGACAAAGTTTCCTGACCTCTGACCAAGGTCATCCTGGATTATGTTTCTGCATTAAAAAGGCAATCATCCAAAGCTACTTGCTGGGGCCACTGTCGGTGACATCACTGTGCCAGGTGGCCATATTCTTCAGCCAACAGCTTAGGGGTCTCCCTTTTTCCTTTGTCAATCATAAGGAAGGAACCATTCTGCTGTATTGGGAAAAAATAAAACAAAATAAAATTGTACATTATAGAAGAAAGTAATTAATGTAATTTCATTGATTTAATTTGTGAGATAAGCTGATTTGTATCTTTTCTCCTTCTAAAAGGAGGCCAATGTAATAGGTAGAAACACACTTGTTATATATACCCATTACATATATACCTATTTAAATATACATATATATTAAAATGCAAGACACTGGCTAAAGATATCCCCATGTGTATGTTTATATTCGTGCATTCAAGAGCAGAAAACTGTGGCAATTTGTAATTGAATTGAAAATTCAGCCAATTTCATATTGGATGTGTAATTTTTGCATATTGGATGTGTAATTTTTGCATATTGGATGTGTAATTTTTGCATATTGGATGTGTAAAGCACCACTCTGTTCCCTACACACATACAAGACACGTGGAAAGAAATCTCGGTCCTGGAGGAGTCCACCGTCTAAATGGGATGACCAGATGGAAATGTCAGATGATTAGGGATCAGAGGAAAGGTCACGAGCTGCCAGGGAGAGAAGATCTTGGTAGGGGGCCCGTGATCTGGGTTCCAGGGCATGAGCCACCAACTCTCAGCCCTGGGTGACAAACAAGACATTTATTTCCCTTCTCGGGGCTTCACAGGGTGCTGCTGATGGCAGTTTGAACAGAGGATGTCTAATGCATTGTCTCTGCTGGGTAGAGCTATGTTGACCACAGATTCTGTGGGACGTGTGATGAACCAATACAACGGGGTGCCATGCTGTGCACAAGGACCCCCATACAGGTCCTCAGAGCATGAATGTCCTTCTCGTAAGGGAAAACATAGTCGGACAGATAGTCACAGCCTCACGGAGTAAGTGTCCCCACGTAAGCATGCAGACTGTGGACTCCCAGAGAAGACACCTGGACAGGTGGTCATGAGATCTTTCTCAATGAACGTGTGCGTGAAACCAAACAAACAGTTTAAAATGAGGTGGCCTGGGCGACGGAAAGGAAGGAGCTCTCTCTTGCAGGGGGTCATGCTTTGATCAAAAGCAGAGAAAAAGCAAAAAAAAACCATAGCAAAAGTAAGCGACAAAACACAGCAGAGCATAGGTAAGGAAATTTCCATCCATTCATTCAGGCATTCACTCTTTCTACACATTTCACTGGGAATTTACAGTGTGCCAGACCTGGCCCTAGGTTCCGGGGACACTTTGTAGGGTAAAATAAAGTCCTTGCCCTATGGGAGCTCCCATCCCACTATAGAAGACAGACAATGAACAAACAAACAGTGTGATCTCAAATAAAGATAATAGTTATGGAGAAAACTGTAATGAGTGATGGCATGGAGTGTGTAGCTTGCTGGTTTAGATAATGGGCCAGGAAAGACCTGTCTGGGCAGGTGGAAATGGTATAACAATTCAAAATTCATAATGAAATTAATAAAATAACGATTGCTGGGGCATGCAGAGAGAAGTCTGGAGCAGTTATTGCGGGAGATAACAGAGGGTCTTGGCTGTGGAGCTGACTGGATGGCCATCAGTGAGTGCTGGTGTAGTAACGTGGCCAGCCTTGGTGTGAAAAGCATCACTAAGACATCTGTATAAAGGATGGAAGAAAGAGACTAAGGAGATGCTTTTTCAAGCCTGGAAAACTGTGCTGAACCTGATGCTGGGCAGGGCAACAGGTCGACCTGGGGGAGCCAGGTTACTGGGGTCGGGTGAGTCGGGAACCAACGGTGGGGTGGGCAGGGGTGCAGGAGAGTGAGCAGAGGGACTCGGCCCTGCAAAGAGCTTGTGTCAGACAGATTGACAGCAATGAGCACATGACCAGAGAGCCACATTCTGAAGGTTTGGATGCTCTAAAGCAGTGGTTCTTAACCTTTTTTGAGGTAATGAACCCACCAGTTTCATATGCGCATTCACCGAACCCTTCTTTAGTGATAAATAAAACATTATTTTTTTCCAAATTCAATACATAGGTATATGTTATTTTTACTGGTGCACAAAATGAGCCGTGCATGAACATCACCTTGCTCAAAGAACAAAACCAACAAAGTGCATGAACTCATAACAAATTACGGTATTACTTTATTCTGGCCTCCGCGGCAGAGGCTTCTCCGAACCCCTGAGACCGACTCATCGAGCCCCTAGGGTTTGATAGAACCCAGGTTAAGAACCACTGCTCTAAAGGAAAGCATTATTCCAGGCCATGTTCTTTTGGTTTCTTGGTAGGATATAGAAGGTGCTTACCCAGAATTCTTGGGGGTCAAGCGAACTTCAGAGAGCCATCTGGTCATCAACTACTCTGGCTCACAAGGGTAAAATGCTGAGACATTGAAAATAGGGTCGTGGAAGAAAAGGGCCACCTTCCCAGAGAAGGTTGAGTTCATAGAGGTTCCTCAGATGACAAAATGACTTTAGGATTTAACTGATTTCCATCACAAGACCGTTTGTTAAGAAACTTCTATATCCCTCATGAGTGTCCTGTCTGCCAAATCCTTGCTCCCAGAGTGCACCCTCTAATTGGGTGTCTTGGTCTCAACAGGAGTATTGGGGGCAGCCCTGAAGGGGGTGAACGCTGGGATGCTGGCGGCCACTGGAGTCCTCCAAAGGCTGGCAGAGCTCTCGAAGGGTAGCTTTCAAAGCCCCCTCTTCTCACAGGAATTCATTTCACAGGCTTTACTGAGCACCTCCTAAATAGCCCGGATTGTGCCCCAGATATGGGCATGGCCAAGAAGGCGGTCTGTCCACAAAGAGCTATTGGATAACTGACCTGATGGGCTGCCTAACTGATTGATCTGTAATACAGTGTCTCCCTAAAGTCATGGTGCACTTTTGACCGGCGGTGACCGGTCAAAAGTGCACCATGACTTTAAGGACACAGTGTATATATATTTTCACACATCCCGCCCACACCTCTGCTTTCCAAAGTGTGTCCTTTCCCCTTCGACTAGCAAGCAGCACAACGTGCCATTTTCCTAATGCCCTCCTAAGAGAGTGCCGTGTCTGACTGCCTGCTGTCTGACTCCTACCAAAACCCCCGCTCGGAGCAATGATGCTGAAGACAGTGAGACGCATGTGATGTTCCCTTCCACGTGCGTCGCTGTGCCGATGTAAGGTCTTCTACAACGACGTTAAATCCCTGGGAAGCTATGGCGTTGGACCACTCCGTCGAGCCCCTGGCCAGATCACCTCTGTCGAGTTGCGTTTTGATACGTCTCTGTATTTTCTTGACAGGCATGGAAAATGACCCTGTGAAATGCGGAATGTGTGTGTTCAGAAAGCTAGTGGTTTGGACTTTGTCCTTGTGGATAGCGAGCTGTCCCCGGAGGATTTGGTGCGGGCCATTCTTTTCTTTAAAACGAAACAAAAATAAACACACATTTATAACCAACCCTATTTTCTCTCTGCCTGCCAGAAAGCTTGGGGGCCCCCAGGGGCTCAGGTGGAGTCATTGTTAAAACCCTGGTGTTGGGCTGATGCTATACCCCCCCCCTCCTCTCTGTCTTGGTATTTAACTTCCATTCCTGGCCATTTATTGTGTGACTTAGGACATGGGACTCCCTCAGACTCCTTCCCCAGTGCCCATCCCAAGAGGTCGATCATGTTTGAAATAGAGACGATATTGTACTGGCGTTTGCCTATGTGTTAGTTAACCCAATCTTTGGATCTAGACTCCCGGCTGTGGAGAGGACGGGAGAGACTATACTTCGTGTCCACCGCCGGCAATTTCTAGAGCAATGATGAGTGCCCAGGGGATGCTAAGGAGTGCTATCAATCGCTGACCATTTCACAGTCATCTCACTGGCATCACGCTTTGGCCACCTCGCTGGGCATCCGCATTCCTGCTTCACCACATGACCCCTCCTCAGCCCTCATTCTATCTGTGCAGACCATGGATGGAACCAGTTTGCTGTTCCTTTCTGTTCAGGTGCAGACAGCGAGCGAAGCTCTTGGGAGGCAGAGACCTTGCCTGTTCCAGCCTGTTGGCCCTTGTGTCTGGCTTATTGCCTGGCGCTGAGTAGGTGCTCAATAAATGTGTCGAATGCTTTGTTCTGTCTAAAGGTGCAGACTATGTGAGTCCCGTTGCCTTATTTCTATGTTAGAGAGGATCAGTTTTTGATCCTGATTTTTTTAGGACCTTCCAATTTTTATTTAAAGGGTTACATGCGCTAATTGTTATGTATAATACTAGTCATCACTGTATATCTGACTTTCTCCCTGAATCTTTCCGGTCCTTGGTGTTATCTGTGTGGTTTGTGTCATGCCGAAGGGATAGGATGACAGTGAACATTCTGGCCATCATGGCACCAGGGTGGGGAATTGAGAGGCTTGCGCTGGGAAGGGCGGTGACATTCCTGGGAGAGCCCCGTGTGCAGTTTTAAAGTCTGCACTAGGAGGGGTCTAGACACGCTGGGGTTAACCTGCACTGCTCTCTCCTCCCAGCCCAACCTCAGGATTGGCCTGGAGCAAAAAGCAGGATAGTGGCAGGTCACCAAGGAGGCTGAGTCCCTCCTGGGACATGGGCTCTATGTGACAGTTTGTTCCCTAGACTGGTTCCATGAGGTCTGCACTATTCCTAGGAGACCGACCCTGTTTTCACAGATGAGAAGCTCAGAGACATTAGGGACTTGCCCCAAAATTTCATAGTTGTTTTTGGAAAAGCTGGTTTGAAAACCTTCACATGTGCTTGATTGCAAAGCACACAATCTTTCCACAGCACAGAAGGGACACAGAGTCTCTCCCACGGTCCCAGCCCCACGCCCGTCCATGCAGCCCCATCGTCCTCACACCATTGTGTCCATTGAACACTGTGGACCGTGGCGGAAGGAAAGCAGGTGAAGAGTGGGTTAGCTTGTCCCACCGCCCTCCACTGCACCTCCCCGCTCCACCCTGACCGCCACAATGAAACCAAAACTGTGAGTGTAAGTTCTGCTACAACGCTCAACATTTCCTCAACACTCAGGATGGCGGGGGTTAGAGCTGAAGAAACCCACATGTGCCCATGAGGGGTTCACAATCAATTAGGGCGAGCAAGGCGACATGGTCGACATTTGATTGTTTTTGACAATTTCATAGGGTTTGTTCTATTAGTCAAACAATAGGAAGAGAGTAATTATTCAGCTCCTTACTTTCAGTGAGGGGGTTGGTTTAGCTGATCTGGACTTATCTAGTAGTTAACATTTCTCAACAGCCCAGGAGCGTCACGCCCCACTCCCCGCAAAGACCAGAGGTTCAGAGATTTCATGCCGCTTGCCCAAGGTCACACATTTAGGAAGTGTCAGAGCCGGGATTCTCACCCCCCCACCCCATGTCCTTGGCTCTGAAATGTGTTTCCATGTCACAGTTACAACAGGACCAGGCTCCACCTCTAAAATTAGGAAGGTCCTCAGTGGAGGCTCATTGCTGCTGGTGTTCGCAGGCCCTAGAGAGTTGGTGTCTTCTGATATCATGCTGGATGCTAAGAGTCAGGGTGATATTCATAGTGTTTTTAAAGTTAGTCAGTTAGCACTGAGACTGGACCAATCGGAATGGAGCTGGCTGTCAACCGCCAGCAAGGCTCACGGGTGACGTGCACTGTTGATCCCAGGGTTGGAACCCCTGTCGTTCTGGTTTTCTGAGTGTCCCTGTGGGCAGGGGACTCTTAATCATTTGTTTATTGTTCAGCTAAACGTCACTCTCCCCACCGCACCTGCTGCTGTGCACCGTTTACTTCCTCAGTCGCTGGACTCGCCCCTGACTTTGGCTGAGCCCCTGCCATGTCCATGGACATGACACCGTCAGACACCTTAGATGGGCCTGCGCTTCTCTGGATGTGTGTCCTAACCTGCTGGGTGGCCGCCCCACTTCAGCCCGGGACCGGAGTAAACATACAGTGCGTGAACAGGAATCCGATCTGCAGCCCAAAACCATATCCAGCAACACACAGCACACAGAGCAGAGCGGTTGGGTGACCCAAGCCCAGCCCAGCCCCGCGGAACCCGAGTAAACCTGAGCATCACTACCTCGTGGTCAAGCCCTAAGCTGCTTTGCAAAATTAATGCACCTGCTGGTTAAGGAAAGACTGACTATGAAGCATAGGGTGTGGCCTTTGGAATTACGTAGCTTGCTTGAACCCGGGGCCTGCCACTTCTTGGCAGTGTGGACTTGACGTTAGGCTCTCTGTGCAAAAGAAAATTTTAAAAAATCGGATTCTTTTTTTTCTTGTGGAATGTTTGATTTTAGGCAAGAGTGCCAACAAGGTGGTCATGATAATGTTCATTCATAATGGTCGCAACAGCTAAGATGAAACCCTGCAACAGCAATGTGGTCGTAGATTTGCGAAGCCAGTCACCTGGAACTGAGCGTGCTCCCTTCCTCTGGACCCCGTGGAAGACACCGTCACATGCTGTTACACTTCCTGTTTGCCTCAGTGATCCCAGTGCGGGGGTAGTAGAGGGTAGGAGACACAGCAGAGAAGATCTGTGACGCAAAGCCCTAAGGCCACACTTGGACAAGGCACTCCGGATGCTGTTAATAAATAATAATAACAAGACAATTAATGCCATCCACAGATGTCATGGCTGCTTCCATGTTTTAAGCACCTCCCTGGACTGGGTACTCTTCATGCATTATCTCATCTGCTTTTCACAATGACATTCTAGGTAAAGCAGTTTTTAATCTCCTCTTTTTAAAGATGGAAAATGAGACTGAGAGAGACTGATCAGGTGATGGCACAGTGGATAGAGCATTGGCCTGGGATGCCAAGGCCCCGGGATTGAAACCCAGAGGTCACCAGCTTGAGCGTAGGCTTATCTGGCTTGAGCATGGGCTCATCAGCTCTAGCGTGAGGTCACCAGCTTGAGCGTGGGATCATAGACATGAACACATGGTCACTGGTTTGAGCCCAAAGGTCACTGGATTGAAACCCAAGGTTGTTGGCTTGAGCTTAAGGTCACTGGCTTGAGCATGGGGTTACTGGTTCAGCTGGAACCTCCCAGTCAAGGCACATATAAGAAAGCAAGCAATGAATAACTAAGGAGCTGCAACTAGGAGTTAATGCTTCTCATCTCTCTTTCTTCCTGTCTCTGTCTCTCTCTCTTACACACACACACACACACACACACACACACACACACACACACAGTGAAAGTTAGAAAGGTAGGCAGGTTTGCACGAGGCCACACAGCCAGTAAGCAATAAAGTGAGAGTGGAATCCCAGTCTGACTCCACCTCCTGCCTGTAGTATATGAAATGCCTTTGTTGTGAGCGAAACCTTCTCAACCTTCTCCAAAATTTCCATGTTGAAGCCCTAGGCCCCAATGTGGCTGTGAGTTGAGATAACTCTAAGGGGGTAATTAAGGTTAAATGAGGTCACAAGGGTGGGACCCTGTCTCTATAGAATTGGTGTCTTTTTAAGAAGAGACTCAAGAGAGATTGCTCGCTCACGCTCTCTCTGTTTTTCTCCCTCTCTCTTTTAATCTCAGTTTCTCTCCACCACTCATCTTGCCCGCAGTCATACATGCACCCAAGGAAAGGCCATGTGAGGAGAGTGAGACAGTGGTCATCTCCAAACCAGGAGGAAACCTATCCGCAGAAACCGTATAAACCAGAACCTTGATCTTGGCCTTCTGGACCCCAGAGCTGATAGAAATGTCTGTTGTTTAGAGACTCCAGTTGGTGGCGACTTGTTAGAGCAGCCTGAGCAGACTGAGACAGCCTTGAATGCACTGAATGCACGCATTCGTTCACGTGTCCCGGAATCGCCTCAACCCCCAGAAAGGCAGAGGGACAAGGTCACCATGCCCCCAATGCATGGATGAGAGCGACATGTGGGTGGTGGCAGCCAGTGAAACCTCAGAAAACAGGACTGGCTTCAGCAGCTTGACACCTTTGACTCTAGGAAGGGCATTAATCAGATTACACAATGTTTTGCTCTCATGGAAATTAGATACCTCTTTTTTGTATAAATATGAAATAATAAGGAGCCATATTCTCCCCATAGGAGCCTGACTAGGACCTTGGAGACACTAAGGGCTCCATCCGGCTTCCGTGCCATGTGATCACCGCTCTCTGCATTTCCAGGTGAAACCTTCCTCACACAGAGGTTCTGTGTTCACTGTGAGTGTGTGTGTGTGTAGGGGTGTGTGGGGGGTGTGTAGGTAGAAATGAGTGTGTAGGATGTGGGGTCTGCGTCTGTGTGCATTTATGAGAAAGACAGCAGCTTGCATTTCTTCTCTCTTCCCAGTTAAAGGGAAGTCCCCATAGCTGGTGGTGTTGGGGGGCAGGCAGTGAGGTATGGGGGGGCTGGGTCGGCTGGGAATGCCAGGGTCTGCCAGGTCTTATCTGACCTCAGCCCTTGAACCTGCTGAATGGCCCACACTGGCCCCGGGATTATCTCCAGCCTTCTAAACCAGACCCTGGCATCCCAGGTCATCCAGCTGTCCTGCCTGCAGGTAAAATATAGAAGAAATGTCGCCACCGGACAAGATGGTCTATTTCTGAGCCACATGGGAAACGCTCAAAGGAGCGAAGAAAAAGGCAGCACCACCATGCTTCTAGAACTCTCTGGTGGTGCTGCCGACACCCCCTTTCCACAGCGGGCTGTGCTTTCCTCGGGGGACGGAGTGGCGTGCAAGGGGCCTGTGACAAGCAGACCCCGCAGCTGTGCCTTTCAATTGGATGGCTCAGGGCAGCGACGTGTCTGATGCTTCCAATGCTTCTATTTATAAACGTTGTTCTCAGATGAGACGGCCAGAGAGTCTTCTTTCCTGGTGTAGCAAGTGTTTCATTTCCTCCCCAGCATACTCTCAAATTAAGGGCCTGCAGAGTAGCGCCGAGGCAGGGCCCAACACCGTCCACCTCCGGTCCGCACTGAGTCCACCTAGGCAGCGTCGGTGGTGTGAGACGCATGGCGTCTTCATCTCAGAGAGAGAAGAGGAGACGCGGGCGGGGACGAAGAAGGCCCAGAAGAACCAACCGCAGCGGCTGCTGTTTGTCAGCGGGTCCTCTGAAGGGCACCTGCTATCACGCATGTCCTGATCACATTAAGGATCAGGTGCTGGGGGCTGACTGTGTTGAACCTGGCACTTGGGACATCATGTAACCCCCAGAGCCAATCCGTGAGGCCAAAACTATGTCAGAATCTGTCAGATGAAGGAACCAGAGAGAAAACCATTGAAATCCCGTGTCCGAAGACTCAGCAGAGGGCCAGAGTTGGAGCCCAAGACTATTGGACTCAGACTCTGAAGTTCTTCCCGCTCCCCGTGAGGAATGACAGGGGCGCTGAGCCAGAGAGGTGGGGGAAGCTGGTTCCGAATGGGCGACGCTGAGGTCGTGCTGTGGCAGGAGATTTAGAAGGAATCTGAAGCAGCAGTGATTATGTTACAGGGAAGGAAAGCCGAAGACAAGACAGAGGAGGAGATAAAGTGACAAACATGTTAAAGCAACGTGGAGTGTAACCGGGACTGTGCTTAGGAGCAGGGGTGCCCACCGCCCGCCCGGCGGGGTGGCCATGCGCGCAAGCGCACACGCACGCAGAGCGAAGGTGGGGGGAGGCTCCCACGGCGATCCCTGAGACCCTCCCCGCTGCGAGCTCCCGGCTGCGAGAGCTGAGCCGCTGCCAAGAATGCCCTCTTCTGGTGACATTCTTGAAGCCCAGGATGGCAGTGAAGCGGCTTGAGGCCTGCATGCTTCTAGAACTCTCTGGGCAGATGTCCTTCTACCTAAGCCAACACCGCCACCCTCCCTTTTCCTCGCCGGCCCCCCAAACTCATGACTGGTAAAATTATTTTTATAAGGTAAGACATAGCATTATAGAGGCTCTCGGTTTCCTTTCTTTCTTTTTTTTTTTTTTGAACCCCAAATAATACTCCCTGTGTCATCTGTATATTTATGATAGCTCAAAGACATGGGTGTGTGGATCTAATTAAAAATGTGAAAGGGTTTAGCAGCCTGCTGCTTTCCTGCAACTCTCCCGTTGCCAGATCTTGGCAGCCGCGTTGACATGGAGCCAAGCGTTTAGTGTTCAGCTGAACCCCTGCCAGCCGAGCGCTGCATTGTGGGACCGGAGAGCCTAGAGCTGATGCATTCAAACGAGCTTGCACAGGCCGAGACAGTGAGCAGGACCCGGCCCTGCCGCCTAGAGGGAACCAGCAACCCAACGGGGCAGGAAACCGGCTCCCCCTTGCCCCCACCCCCACCCTCCGCCTGGCCCAGCCCCAGCTCTCCCCCAGTGCAAGGCCACCTGGGAGGTTCCTCAGGGCTTCAAGGCGCGGGGGAGGGGGGGGTACATTGTCCCCGCAGCTTTTACGGTATTTTAGTTGAAATCGGGCCTCTCCAGACTTCTCTCAACTTTCTTTCCGCAGCAGCGAAGGCCTGAGCTGACAGCCGTCTGTCCAAGGGTGTCTTTCTAGTGCGTTCCAGAAGTCCCCTCCCTGTGACCTCTTCCCGATGCCTGTCCACTGTTCTGTGTCCTCTCCCTTGGAAGACGCCACATCCCGTTGTACACACACCACTTGGGGGATGTTGTGGTTATGCAGGATTCTGACCCAGCATGGAAATGGAGGTTTCATTTGGACACCATCAGAACTTAGGAGAACTGCTTATGTGCCCAGTTAGGAATGCAGACCCCAGCGTCCACAGATTCACACTTGGTGGGTGACGAACTAGTACAGTGTGGCAACTCAGAGTCAGAGAGGATGTGTGAAGGGCGCGACTCAGAGGCCTCAGCCTCCTCCGTGAGATGTAAATGCAACAACACATAAGCCCCAGCAGAGGCAACGGGTCACTTTTTATTTCTTCCGAATGCTCCAGCTCTAAGCAAATTAAAGAGGAGAAGCTGGCTTATTCCTTCTCTGCCGACACATTTCCCTGCAGAGAGGGGACATTCAGTTCTAAAAAGATCTTCTATGATCATTTTTGGGGGGGAGGGCAATACTTTTTGCGGGGCTAGCATAGGGGATGAGGGAAGATTTTCCTTGTAACTTGATATTTTCTGCACTGTTGATTTTTCATATTATAGGATGACCCACGTTTCTGTGGTAATTAAACAAATACAAAAGAAAGTAAAAGCCCGCCCGCACTGTGCACAGACTCTGGCAGAGGCTTGTGTCCAGGCCACAGTAGTGCAGACGGCAAGGACATTAACGTCAGCCTTGGACACTGGGCTCTGGCCCTGAGCCTGGGGAAGTTAGCTGACGAGGCGGCGGGCTCCGCTGCCCGCCCCCACCCCCACCGCAGCATGGGGTCATGGTGTCTTCAATGCAGAAGATGCTTTGGATACTGAAGACACCAGGTGAAGGAGCTCTCGTGCCCCAGGGGGCCCTGAGGGGTGTCTCACAAGCCCAGAGCCCCTCCCCCCTGGGGCCAGGGCACTCCCCCAGGTAGGATTTCACCCCAGCAGACGGCTTCTAAGCACACATTCATCCTCCAAGCCTCTGGATGGGAGCTAATCACTTCGGAAGTCGCTGAGCCACCGTTCATGACACCAGAGCCCCCGAACAGAAATGAGGCCCTGGGGAATGCCAGGGAAGTCTCTCTTTCTTCGTGCACGGTAAATTTATACGTACACAGCGTTTAAAGTGACACACCAAATCAATCCAGAGTCTTCATGACCTAGCTGGACGCTTTTATTATGAAACAATGCAACGCAAGGCATGAAGTCAGTGTCATGGAGAGAGATGCGGGTCACGTGACCCTCTGGACCAGGGGTGCTCAATACGTCGATCGCGAAGGAAGTGTGGGTAGATCGCATGACATTAAAAAGACATTTGTCTCTTGATTGGCATACAGGGTAGCCAATCTGACGTCTGAACTTTTGACATCCTACGCATGCGCGTTAAACCGCGCTAACTTGTTCAGTTACATTGCTGTGTAGTTAGCCTTCAATTTATTTAAACTGAATACAACAAAGGGTATAAAAATGAGTGCCGTAGCTGGTCCGAGTAAGAAGCCTAAAACCTACCACTTTCATACAGAATGGGAGGAGATTTTTTCACTATGTCATATTCTAAGTGCATTTGCCTCATCTGTCTGTGTGCCATTGCTATTCCAAAGAAGGGAAATGTGGAGCGGCTTTTTCGGACTGTTCCTAAAAACTATGACATTGACTTTCCTCCGAAAAGAGAGCTGAGAAGGAGAAAGGTGAAAGAAGAATACACAATATTAAATAGTAATAGTAGTAACTTAAATAATGATAATATAGAAGAAATAAATTTATGTTTTGCATTTTTATTGTAGGTAGATCATTTTGACTTGGTCATCTTATAAGTAGCTCTTAAGCTGAAAAAGTGTGGGCACCCCTGCTCTGGACCATCCGGGCTGGCATTTTCCTAACACGCGAAGTTGGCATGGCGCGCCGCTCACTTTGTGGTTTGGGTAACGCAGCGCTCACTCTTTCTGTCTGGGAGAGAGAAGCCATTTGCTACTCACCATCCAAGACTTTTTTTTTTTTAAAGAAAAACTGCAGTCAGAGACTTCATTGAACATCATTCTTCACGTGTGGGCAGGTGATTGTCTAAACCACTGAGGGGAAAGTCTTGAGGTAAACATCCAATTAATTACGGAAAACCTCTCTCTCTACCCAAACCCTGAGATTGCCCTTCCACTGAGAAACACACACACACTATGCGCACGTACACACACACACACACACACACACAAATGCTTTCACGCTACTGAGTCCTCCAACCCAACTGCCTCTGTTCATTAAAATCTGCAAACCTTGAACCCATCGCCCTCCCACTGATGACTGCATGCCCACAGCCCCTCCACACAGCCAAGCAACATTTGCTCCAACTTAATATTCTGGTGCTTTCGGGAACAACATTTAAAAATAAACCGTGTTGGCACATTGTCAAAGTCTTGTCTAAATTCCTTCATGACAACCAGCCTAAGAGAAATTGGAAAAGCCAAAGGAATTAGGGGCGGGGGTGTGGGGAGGCAGTCCCTGCGTAGAGTGAGGATTTCAGACAATGTCAAGTAAGAATGCATTTCTTCTGATTCTTGTTCTTTCAGGTGCTTGCGGGGTATTCTGCCCTGCAACCCCTGACTCCCACCGCCCCTAGCTCTTTCCCCCTCTCTTTGGGGCTTGGGACCTTGGGTTGGTGGCAAAGAGACACTTAGATCCTAGGACACCTTTTTGGCTCACAGCCCAGGCTGGCCACTGGAGAAATGAGGTGTGCAGAGACAGGACCTTGGGCAGGTGTTAAAATGTTGTTCCTGGTCCTCGGTAGTAATCTGTGCAAAACAACCCTGTCGGGGCTCCTTCCCCATCCACAACCTGCTCTCCTTGGTCTGTTGCTAAGAGACCAGCCTGTTGTTTACAAGATCCTCAGTGGCGTCGACTTCATAATTTATAATTTATTATCTTAGTGTCAAAACCTGTGTTGGTTTTTATTTTATTTCACCACAGATCCAATAATTGTTAGATACAACAAAGGTCACCCATCTGCCAGCGGTTCCGTGGCTGTTGCCGTGATAAGGTCGCCCTCGTTCGCTCCTAAGTTTAGGTGCCGCAGAAGAAAATGCTATTATAAACTGAAGATGAATATCATTTTTGTCCATTAACTTCATGCATTATATGACTGTTCAGGTCAATGGATTCCCTTAAGATTTGCTCACTATTGAACATATCTTTCTGTCCGACCACGAAGGCGATGATTTCAATTACCTCGAGAAAGGAGTTGAGTCGTGTTGCCGTACACTTCAACACCCACCAGTTCAGCTCGCCACAAGGTCCAGGGCCACAGCCATTTCCTCAGCACTAGAAGCTACTCCTGTGCCATGGTCGGGCTTTGTGGGCACACACAAAACCGCCTTCGGAGAGAATGCTCGACTCATAGCAGGTCAATTAACCCAGGAAGGACGCGACGACAGAAAGAAAGAAGGGAGATTTCAGTCAAAGGGCTTAGTGGTTACGCTCACACTTTAGGAGGTAGAGAATCAGTACACATGTGATGACCATGATCACCGTTAACACACATTGTGCCAAGCTCAAGGCCAAGTGCCCAACCGAGACTCAGTAATAAAGCTCCTGGCAAATCCGAGGACAGTGGCATGGTGAAGCCCATTGCAGAGACAACGAAATCTGGGCTTTGTCATCTCAAATAAGTGGCAGGACTAAATCCCGGGCTGATTGGCCCTCAGAGCCGTAATTCACATAGAAATAGTTTTTAGAAGTCAGTGCAGGCTTTGCAGTTTAAGAAGAGCCCACAGACATCTGACGAAGCAGGAATTTAACACAGAGTCCGAAGTTGAGTTGCTGCGTTCTGTTTCTCTGCGGAGATTTTGGCCTCTCTAAAAACCACAGAGTGGGAGAAATTTCTAGGAAGGGCATTTTATTTTTCCCATCAGAGGACCTGGCACCTTCTAATACCGTTTTCCTGGGAATTGAATTTGTTGTTTTCCAGAAAGCGACAATGGCAGTCATCCATCCTGGCGTTTTTCACTGTTTAGTTCTTACTCACTGCTGGTGGCGCTGTGGTCAGGACATCACACCATGTGAGGACCTTCCAGACCGTCTCTGGTTAGAGTTGAAAGCCTCTCTCCTACTGCTGTGGTGAACAGAGAGGTATGAACACACTGGAAACCAATGACCATCAAAGAAGCTGTCAGCCTCTCGATGACTTAACCATTCCTCAGACCCATTGGCATTTCCTCCTCATGCAGGTAGTGAAGTTGTTGCTTTCACAAGTGTGAATGCGTGGGCTGGAAGCCACAGATATCCCACCCCCAACCCCTGCCAAGCAAGAGAGAAAGGAAGTGTATATCTGTTTATTTTCGGAAATCACCTCTATGTGAGCAGAACCTCCCCATGGACTCAAAGATGATCTTAATCCATCTTGGGAGCTGGCTGATGTGTGTGTACATCGATTGCATAGGATTAAGGATTAGAAGTTGTGGGTTCAACTCCCTCTGTACCACTTAGTAAGCCCTGGGTATAAAAGCAGGTCGTTTAAACTCTTAGATTTTGAGTCTCTACATTCCCCCAAACAGATGGTGATACTGCCCTCTGCACAAGGGAAAAGATCAGAATGAAACAGTGGATGCAAAACAAAATCAGGGAGACTATACAAAAGTGATTAACTTCACTGCTGGAAGCCCAGGGCCCAGTAAACCCCCTGACAAACAGTAGCCTCTTGTTTCCATGCATGCAGCTCAGAACGTCCTCAATATTACCAACACCGCTGGGATCCAGAGACGACTCTTGTCACTTGTTCATGGTGCAGCAGATGAGACAAACGTGTAAATGACTATTCATTGGGAGGTAGACCCTTCCTTCCATGGAAGCCCAGATTCAGGTGTGGCCTTGGAAAATGCAGTCATTAAGCCTTATTTCCTTATCTGTAACATAGGACTGTAACCCCCTTGTCACTTTGAAAATATAAAGGAAGGATGCCACATGCCATCTGCCACCCAGGAGTTGCTCAGTATCTATAGAGAGATAGGAGATGAGGAGTGGCTATGGCCTTGTTCCAACGACTATCGTTTTTGTGGGAGCTTCTAGAAAGAGAGCCGCTTAATCATTGGTAAAAAATAATAATAATAATAAAAGGTTCACCAGCCACGTAGATAGGGTATTTATTGGCAGGGTTTTTATGTCAGTAAGATCCATCCTAATGGATGGTCAGACACGTACTGATGGCCCCTGGCCTGCGACACTGCCTTTTAGCCTCTGATTTGGTCCATAGCAAGTCAGCAAGCCAAGAAGCAAAGAAGCAGTGGGGCTAGCCCATTGTGTTGCCAGGGTAATTCTTAGTCCTACGTGTGACCCACGAAGGAAGAGAGTGCTGAGCCCCATATGGAAGGGAAACCCTCTCGGGAACCACAAAGAGTTGAGCTAGAAACTTCCCTCAGCCATTTTTACACTCTGACCATGGACAAGTTACTTAAGCTTCCTTTGGGCAACTTCGCAGTGTTGGCACTGACACTGACGTCGTACAGGGGTGAAGGTCCTAGGACAGAGATGTTCAGTGGAAGGCAGTCACGTCCCCTTCCAAGGACCCCAAAAAGCTGAAGATGCCAATGGCGTTGGGCCATGGCTTGGAACCTCTGACTCAACGTCGGGGAGTCAAATGCATCACTGGGGTTTAATGACCCCTTTATCTCCTCTCAATTTCTGACAGCTAGTCAGTACTGCTGCCTAGTGGTTTCTTAGTTGTTTGTTTAGGAAAATACCTAAGTGGGTACAGTTGTCAGAATTAGATTTACCCTAGACAGTGGTTGGCAAACTCATTAGTCAACAGAGCCAAATATCAACAGTACAACGATTGAGATTTCTTTTGAGAGCCAAGTTTTTTATGCTTAAACTATATAGGTAGGTACATTCCTTATCGAGGTGGCGCCCACACGGGGTATTTTGTGGAAGAGCCGCACTCAAGGGGCCAAAGAGCCGCATGTGGCTCGCGAGCCGTGGTTTGCCGACCAGGGCCCTAGCATAAGTCCTCCTTGCCCACCTCTAAAACTGTCTTCTTCCTCCCTTTCCGGTGAAGGATGGTGTCCAGCCGGAGGCTCACAACAAGCACCAAGATGTCGTTGGTGAGCCTTAGCTCCACACAGCTCCACCCCTCCTCTTCTGCAGGAATATCTAAACTCTATTGATTCTCTGTCCCAAAATAGTCTCCTCCCCACACACTTCCATAGTTCCCACGAAACAGGTGATCGTGAACCAGGATGACACGTGTTCCTCACCTTCTTATAAACCTCTGGGGTTCCCATCTTTAGTAAGAAACAAGCTCAAGCCCTTTAGCACGGGCTCCAGCCCCAAATCCTCACCTATCCTTCACCTTCTCAGACATCCCTTCACCACTAACCCTTTGGACCTGTCTCATGAAACTGCCTCTCATTCTTCAGACACGTCAGGCTGAGCTACAGCTCTTCGAGTTCTGACAGAGGTGATGTCTCCTTTTCTAGCAAGTTCCTTTTCAGCCTTCAAGACAGGACTCCAACAGCGCTTGCTTTCAGAAGTCTACCTGACTTCTCCCGGTAGTGAAATAAGCTACATTTGTCTTATTCATCTCTGTAGCAACACAGCCTGACCTTTCCTGGAGTCTCAGGACCCATCCCACTGGACTTCGGGGTCCTTCCTGACTCTTCGAGTGTTCTGCACAGTCCTCTAACCAGAATTGTCTTCTTCTCCTAGGCATGGTGCTGTTTCTCAAGTTTGGCCATATGCCATTTAAAGATATTATGAAAGTAATTCTTTACATTGTGTCTGGGTAACCCGTCTTCTCCCTGTCTGCCCTTACCACGCATGTGCTGCTGGCTCCCAGAGCTCCATCTCAGTCCTGACCCTCCTTGTGTCCCAGACGCTCCCATCACATACGCAGTGGCTCGCAGGAGACCGGGCTGTCTCACAGAGCCTCACTCTCAGTGGCGAGCTCACCTCTCTCCCCTACACTCTCCTGAAGCATCGTTTCGTCGTTACACCAGTGTTCCCCAGCGAATGTCATCCCACAGGCTCGAGGTCAAATGAGAAACCTAGGCATCTTTACTGATTCTATCCCGCCCATCATCCCGCCCATCCGTCTAAGCACCAAGACCCCCCAGACGCTCCCTTGACAATAGTTTAAAATCTGTGTCATCTTGCCAGTCCACCACTAGTCTTCATCACTCTCTTAGTCAAGACTGTTATCACCTTTTCTTTTTTCCTGGACTTCTGTAACAAACTCCTAGTTTATCTCCTTGCTGTTAGTATTTCGCTCTTTCCACCGACTCTCCTCTCAACAGCCAGGACGATGGCTCTAAAACACAAACTCTATCCCGCCATTTTCTATTTCAGATTTCCCAGTGGTTCCTCTGTTAGTGTGGGGGTTCACAAAGATCTTGGCCTGAGTTCTAAATAATTCAGACTCTGATTATCTTGCATGCCTGGGCCTTGTGGCCACAGTGGACCTCTCCTAATTCCACATTGGGCTCTGTTCTCTCTGGGTCTCAGCCTTCTCATGCACTGCTCTCTTCCCGGCTTTACTTAACCCCTAAGTCATCCTTCATATATCAGGATGCCGTGTACTTCTTAGTGAGGTCTTTCTGTCTTGTCCACCGCTAAATTCCAAGCGTTACAAGTGAATTCATGAAATGAAGGGAGATCTGTATCTTTGAACCCATTATTAATGGTCTCCACCCCCCCCCTTTTTTTAGATCAACTGCATGATTAATTTGGCATTTCTTCTTTACTCTCTTTGGGTGTCCCTGTGTTCACACTTTCAGAAAGGTCTTCCTATTCTCTTTGAGGTATAGGCTAGAACTTCTTTCAAAGAGATGCTCTCTATCCTGTTCCAGATGTAAGCGTCTCAGGGGTCCTGTTTCTACTTCTGAAGTGGAGCTCTGCTTGGAGAATGCAGACAAGACTGATCAACACATTCTGAGCATATCATTTTATGTCACATTGTCACAGGAAGCAATGACGAAGTCGCTGGCAGACCCTCTAAGCCAGGGGTGCCCACACTTTTTCAGCTTGCGAGCTACTTATAAAATGACCAAGTCAAAATGATCTACCTACAATAAAAATGCAAAACATAAATTTATTTCTTCTATGTTATCATTATTTAAGTTACTATTATTACTATTTAATATTGTGTATTCTTCTTTCACCTTTCTTCTTCTCAGCTCTCTTTTCGGAGGAAAGTCAATGTCATAGTTTTAATGAACAGTCCGAAAAAGCCGCTCCACATTTCCCTTCTTTGGAATAGCAATGGCACACAGACAGATGAGGCAAACGCACTTAGAATATGGCATAGTGAAAAAAATCCCCTCCCATTCTGTATGAAAGTGGTAGGTTTTAGGCTTCTTACTCGGACCAGCTACGGCACTCATTTTTATACCCTTTGTTGTATTTAGTTTAAATAAATTGAAGGCTAACTACGCAGCAATGTAACTGAACAAGTTAGCGCGGTTTAACGTGCATGCGTAGGGTGTCAAAAGTTCAGACGTCAGATTGGCTACCCTGTATGCCAATCAAGAGACAAATGTCTTTTTAATGTCGTGCGATCTACCCACACTTCCTTCGCGATCGACCAGTAGATCGTGATCGACGTATTGAGCACCCCTGCTCTAAGCTATTCTTTTACTGAGTTAACATGGTTCCTCTCTTCCAAATAATTGTTTTTTACAGTTTCTAAGAGTAGATTTTGAATAGTCCCCCAACTGAGCTCTTCCTAGGGGGGAAAACATATATATATATATATATTTTTTTAACCAGTGTTTTTTTTGTCAAGGAACCTGCAGTTTAGCATTCTACATTTGTTTCTGAGTTTTTGCAATTTTATACCCTTGTGCTGTAGAGAGTAAATCCCCCAACCCTTTGATCTTCATGGTCGTTCAATTACCTTTCTGGTTTCCTTCTGTTGTCATTTAGGGTAAGTACATACAGTTGGTTTCTGTATGTGTCCGTGAAAGGTAATCTCCCTCGTCTTGTAATTATTTCTGGATCCTCTGGCTGGATGCCTTCGGTTCTGCAAGCATCCTTCTCGTACCCTGCAGCCCAGGTCTGCACAACTCCGTCTCGGTGCCGTCTGGTCTCCACACAGCTGCAAAGCCGGAAGAGATCGCCTGTGGGTTCGGGGGCTCACAGAGCTTCTTCCTCCCCCCGGAAGGCACAGTAACCCTGGACAGTGCCTGAGAAATGACCTTAAACCTTAAGTGCCAACTATTGATGATGCTTCTGTTGAGTTTCCTTCCCATCTTCCTGCTTGACTTGAGAGCATCGTGTTGTCGACAGCTATTTCGGTTTTTCCGTTAGGACATTTTATGGTCAATGCCTTTTGATTTAAGAATATAGGAGACTCTGCCATCCCTGTCCCTCCCTGAGGAGCTCTCTGGGCTTGAAGGAGACACACCCCCTTGCTGCCCAAGTTTATTTCTTAAATGAGGTCAAAGGGTGAGAATGCGTCTGTGTCTCACTCCACTGAGACAGCGCACCTTTGCCATCTGTCACTCGGCCCCAATGGGCATCTGTCCTTCCTCACTGCACTCAGTTAGTATTTGTGGATAAATGCATTTGTATGTACTTTTAAAGTGAAATCGGACTTCCCCAAAATCCAATGTATGATGATAGCAAAGTGAGTGTACAATTTGATGTTTGATGGCCTTGGGTCTACCCCCTCTCCTGTGATTTATCGGGGTCCGCCTTGGCTGTTCCCTCATGCCTCAGTGATGTCATCTGCCACATGGGTAGAAAATACACTTCCAGGCTGTTGTGAAGAAAAACGTGACAATGCCTTCAGAAGTTTTCTGTAGACTTGAACGGGCTATATAAATAAACCAGATCGCTTCAGACCGCGAACAAGGAAGGCTTTGCAGCTGAGGCTGAGGGCTGTTGTACACTGATATCTCTAAAGAGCTGCAATTGGCACAGTAAAAATGGAGAGGACACTGGGTTTAAGAAACAAATGAGATTTCAAATACCTATAGTGTTTTTAGAGTCAGTCGTGGGGAAGTGTACATTTAGCTGGTGGTATAAGCAGGATCTGTTGGGTAATCAGAGAAATTCTACAGCAAGATTATTATCCCCCAAAGGTTCCCAGTGAAACCGAGGCTGTCAGGCCCACATCAAACTATGGGGCTGAAATTAGAATGCAGCTTTGTTGGTAGCCAGAGAATGCTGAGAGTGGAGAAGAGAGACAGACGTGGGAACATCACAAAAGACTTCCTGGAGGAAGTGTGATTCTAATCGGGTCTAAAAAGTCAGCCTGAAAATGCACAGAGGTATTCTTCCTTAAATTTAAACATAATTTTAATTTTAAATTAAATACAATTTATGATTTAAGAGGTCATTGCACTTAGACTAAAAATATCCCCTCCCACATCTTTGACCTGCTCTTTGGCATCCTCTAGTCTCAGAATTGGGTCACCTTCCCCAACACCCTGACCCCAGCTCCCCTCCTCCCCAGCCAGGTGTGTCCCCGAGAGGGGCCCAAACTTGCCTCATCAAAGCAAACTTTGCACTGCCTTGTGATGGACACTCTCTGCCCACCCTGTGACCCGCCTCTTGCCTTCTTCAATTTTAGAGAAGCCTGTATTACAGACCTGCGCCGTGCACCCCCCATGCATACCCTCCTCCCGTGAGCTCCCAGGGAACTTCTTAGAGGTCGCGTTCCTGGTCGCCAAGGCCATGTGGAGACTCCTGTGTTTTCTCATCAGCTTTTCTGCCCAGCGAGGGGAAGACAGCTGAGGTAGGCTGAACCAGGAATTCCCTGGGTTTTAACACAAAATATGGTCAGTTTAAATGGCCTAATTGTCCTGGCTAAACAGCTCTCCCCTGGGATAGTGGAAAATGCTCTTTTAGCCTGGCTAACAGTTCTGGGCCTCCGGGCCCCTGGGCTCTCCATGGGCGGATGGCGGGAGTCCATTAGCCACCTCACCTCCCGCCCTTTCTGGTCTCACCTGGACCATCATTGCCTGTGCCTGGGCCCCCTGGTCTCGAGAGGTTCATGCCTGCGTCTCGCTGAGCTCCAGCAAAAGATGGGGAGATTCCAGCAATTGCCTCTCTAACCCAATACACCTTGCTTCTCACAGCCCTGAGGAAGGCTTGGTGTGAGCACCCCACCAAAGGACTGAAAAATGAAGTGGTGCGGTAGATTGTAATGGGGAATAAAGCTTACGTATTAGACTCTCTTGGCTCTGGGTCTTGCCTAACAGTGTGACCATAACTCACAACAGAGTCTTTTGGAACCCGAGCTTCCTCCCTTGTTGCAGGCTGGGGAGACTGGACCGCACCTTGCAGCAAAGCTGTGAGGACCAGAACAGAGGGGAAGGGGGGGGGAGCACCTGTGGAAACACCCAATAATGACACAGAGAGCGGTGGCTGCTATTTTACTAAATAGTACAAGTCACGTCAGAAGTCGCAATGCCCAACCTTGTTGGGAGCCCTCACCCACAAGGGAAGCATCCTGTTTCTCAGGACTGAAAAATGCAGTGTGCCCGGTGTTTGCATTCGGTGCCCTTTCTGAGTAAAATGGCTTGAGTGGATCCTATCAGCCCCTTTTCATGTTAATCTATGCTGTGTAGGAGAAGAGGATCTCATTGAAAAACGATGAAGAAGCCTGCTTACTGTGGCCGCTCCTAAGAGTGGGAAGCCATTTCCCCGGATGGTAAAGAAACAACAGGAGAATGGACTTACTCCCGGGAGATGTGAATCCTCGAAGAGCAACAAGCCCTGTTCCTACTATGTCAATGTCTCCTCAACCAAAGGAACTCACAGCAGCTCCTCAGAACCGACCGTGCTTGTTGTTGAATCCCTACGTCCACAATACTTGATACCATGGGGTACCATCATGTTAAGATGCAGTTTGCTCTGAACTGTAAGTGCCTAGTCATTGTGCAAACATAGAAATTAGGTAATTATGGCCAGGGATATTCATTCAGTTGTAAAAGTCAATAAATTAAAAGGGAACACGACTATCTAGTCATGAAAAGTCAACAAATAAAATTTAGGAAGAAAATAAAAGCAAAATAAATCCACACCATTCCTATTATCCCCCCTTCGACCTTCCCTCTCTGTTTTCTTCCTCGTGAGTCAGCCACTACGTGTCTGGGGAATAGTTATTTCTTACCTCTAGGATGCAGGCAGAACAGGTTGTGGGGGACCCAAGTGTCCACTGGGGAGAGAGTCACAGTCCCCTAAGCAGAAGGTGTGGTTCCATCACCTGTAATTTTCTTCAGGAAACTGACTTGAGTCCTAAAGATTTAGACGCTGTTTATTGGGTGAGGGGAAAGAAGCAGGAACTCATATTGAAATAAAAGAGCAAGATCTAATTCTTTAAAAGTAGCAAAGACCATAGCACAGAGCCAGGCACAGCACTGATGTGTGGGTGGCCGGAAGTGTGATCCGAGACAGGGGGTGGGGACCGGAGTCATTGATCACAAGTTCTTCAGTGCGACAGGGAAGGAAAGGAAGGGGTCTTGGTCAGTTTTCCCCGCATCGTGGCTGGTGGCTGCAGGGGGAAGGGTAAGCGGGAAGATAGTGCCATTTCACCATCAGCAGGAAAACATGTTCCACGTGAGCTCTCCTCAGACCAGCAGTCTCCCCGGTGAATTCACAGGGGAAAAGGGATTTGGAGGCAAGATCTCATTACTTATTTTGTGAAAAACCCACCTGTGAACACAGCAAAAGAAATAGTCCCTGGGATTTGGGGTGGGGGTCGGGGGCTGGCTCTATGTGCTCAGGTGTAGACAGCGCTTACCCTAATCAACTGCTGGATTTCAGAGTTCCTGGTACAACAGGAGGAGTTCTTCCACATTCCGTGAATGTGGGGCGCAGCTAGAAAGCCCACCATAAGGCTGCTGATGGCTACCCCAGTTCAGCTCACAAAACTTTTGTGGATTATTAGCAAACAAATGATAATGCATCATGACACAGGGTTATAATTGGTAACCAAGCTGAAGAGGCAGATAAAGTCAGGGAGACATCTCCTCCACCTTGACTGTATTTATAGGCAGAATCATGAACCTGTCAGGACTCCCTGTAGGTATACTTTATTGACCCCATGTTATCTGAACAGAGACTTCAGAGATTTCTGGCTTCAGATGAGGGTTGTTCAAGAGGTTCAATTATGTTACCAAGGACTTAGTTCTACTGCGTCCTTCCATGCTGGTGCGTGACAATCTCAGGCTCTCTGCCATGGTTTCTGGGAGGCCCTTAGCTGTCCCTTTGTAGAGCAAAGTGGCTGTCCTAGTTTTATTCCTCACAGCTTCCCACCTGACCACCCACAGAAAGCTAAAGGTCTACTTCAGTGAGTCCCTCTGGTACCAACCTCCAAGATGGATCACAGCAATTCCTGCATCTTGGTAGTCACCGTCTTGATTAGGGGCTAGCCTCAGTGATTGAATGGTGGAGACGTCATGTCCAAGGTTAGGTGCTGCTGGATGCTGATTCTCCTCCTGGCCTTGCACATGCTCTCTGGCTCCTCTTGCTTGCTTGCCCTGAAGAAACAAGCTGTCGCAATGTGAGCCGCCCATCGGGAGGCCCCAGTGCTAAGGAGCAGAAGACATTCTCAGTCCACCAGCCTGTAAGCTCCTGAGTGATCTGGGACTGGAGCTTTCCCCAGTCAAGCCCTGACATGACTGCAGAGCCGGCCCAAACCTTGGGGGCCTCCTGTGAGCCGCCCAGCTAAGCCACACCTGGCTCCTGACCCTCAGAACCTCTGCAATGACGTGTGTGTTGTTTTCATGCAACAAGTTCAAGAGCGATCATTATGCAGTGACAGATAACTAGCACACGCCCACAGAAGGGAAAGGATGTCTCTCTCTCTCTCTCTCTCAGGAGGTCCAACAAATGCATCCTTGATTCTTAGTGGCTCTGAATGCGGTACGCGCATCTTCAAACCAGTTGTCCCACTCAGAGATCGCTTCTGAGACCTGGGTTTGTCAGCGCGGGAGCTGGCTTCCAGGCTTACGGCGCTCTACGCATTCGCTGTGCTTGGGGCCAGCCACCTAACCACTCGGAAACCTCCTTTTTCTCATCTACATGGTGGTATAGGAGGTTAAATTGTGTCCCCTGAAGAGATTGGAAATAGGGTCTTTCCCGATGTACATGAAAGCTATTGAGGTCAAATCATCCTGGATTTAGAGTGGACCCTACATTCTGTGGCCAATGTCCTTGTAAGAGAAAAAGGATGACCGTGGAGATTTGAGACACATAGACATAGAGGGGACACAGAAAGGGGCAGTCCACACAATGATGGGGACAGAGATCCGCGTGATGCGGCCACAGGCCAAGCAGCACCAGGGTCGATGGCAGCCACCCGAAGCCAGGAGAGAGATGTGGAAGGGACTCTTCTCCTGAGCCTTCAGAAGGAAGCCACCTTACCGATATCCAAATGTCAAGGCTTCTGGCCTCCAGGACAGAGAGTGAATTTCTCGTGTTCTAAGCTCCCCACCTGGACCGCATCTCACTGAGCTCTGGATCCTCTCCCATGCTGCCTCTCTACATACACCTCATAAAGTAATGGTACCTTGTGAGAAAACAGGGTCCACCGGGGTCACTGACAGGAAGCCGGGCATGACGTACGCCTGTTTCTCAGGTGGATCTTCTGAGAAGCAGGTTCTGTCAGTGTCCTACTGTGACTGTGACAGATGATCACTAATGTAGTGAGGCAAAAAAAAAATCACATCTCTTCTGTTACAGTTCTGGAGATTAGGGGTTCGAGTGGGTTTTATAGGGTTAATTCCAGGTGTCAGAAGGGCTGAGGTTTCTCGGCCATGCAATCTGCTCCTTGCCTTTTCCAGTCTCTAGAGCAATGGTTCTTAACCTTTTTTGAGGTACCGAACCCACCAGTTTCATATGCGCATTCACCGAACCCTTCTTTAGTGATAAATAAAATATGATTTCTTTTCCAAATTCAAGACATAGGTATATGTTTTTTTACCGGTGCACAAAATGAGCCGTGCATGAACATCACCTTGCTCAAAGAACAAAACCAACAAAGTGCATGAACTCACAACAAATTACAGTATTACTTTATTCTGGCTCCCGCGGCAGAGGCTTCTCTGAACCCCTGAGACCGACTCATCGAACCCCTAGGGTTCGATAAAACCCAGGTTAAGAACCACTGCTCTAGCGACTGCCTACATCCCTTGGCCGACGGCCCCTTCCAGCAATCACATCACTCTGACCCCTGCTTCCATCGTGACATCTTCTCTGATTCTGACTCTTCTTTTTCTCCTTTTAAGGACTCTCTGGTGATTATACTGAACTCACTGGGTAATCTAAGACCAACTTACCTTCCCATCTCAAGATCCTAACTCACACCACAAGTCCCTTTTTCCATGTAAGGCTGCATACTGCTAAGCTCAGGCGATTACGATGTGGACATCTTCAGGGGTCCCTATTCTGCCCACCACACAGGCCAGCTTGTGTACAGTATAGCGTATCTGTCACAGTTTGTCTGAGACTGCGCTGGTTTTGAAACTAAGAGTCCCATATCCTGGGTGTCTCTTCAGTCCCAGGCAGAGGAGGACAGCTGGTCACCCTAGGTCTGTGACAGGATCAGGTTAAAAACACACTGACTGGTAGCTTATATTTTCTCCTCTGACTTGGACCTTCCTTAGCTCTCCAGACTTAGCTCTGTCACTCTCCACCTCACACTTCCCGCTCTAGAAATACCCAGCCATTGGCCGGTCTTCATGTCCCCACACTTCCTGCCCCGCCAGCTCTCAGCTTCGCTTGTCCCACCGACCCACTGCCTTCAAAGGGCCACCTCTACTCACTGCAGGGCTGCCGGCAGGGGCCCCAGGCACTGTCCTTATCACACACTCATCAAGCCCTGGGGCACTGATCAAGACAGAACTGCGAGTCTGCCTTCTAGATGATGAGCGATACCTCTGCTTCAAGGTCTAGGTCACATCAGTCTTCACGGCCAGCGTACACTGCCTAGGCTCCTGGCACTTACATATGATTCAGGAAACGCCCGCTAATACGAACTGAAGGGAAGAAAGGATAAATGCCTGGCTGGTGGACGGGAAGAGAGATGGATGGGTCGTTGGTTGGATGGGTGGATGGGGGGACAGACGGATGGATTCCTAAGAGTGATCAATCTATCCCGAGATGGTCTCCGATCCAACAGCATCTGGGCAAAGGACAGTTCGTGCTTAATTCACGTCTCTCTCTGTGTCAGCCCAGCTAGGGAGACGTGAAAAGTAAGGTGAACGGAAGGGAGGCAGAGAGGAGAAAAGGTAAGAAAATGCAGGGGGTCCCCAGCCTGAACCCCACGCTGCTCGCAACCAGCTCGGGCTCCTCCAGGCGGGGCCTCCGCGGGGTCCCCGAGGGAGAGACGCGCAGACCCAGCCCAGACCCACATGTAGGGGAGGATGTCTGTCACCATTTTAATCTCAGAGTTCTTGGAGGATATTTGTCAACCCAGATAAAAAGCCACTTTTTTTCCTGCCTTTCTCACATGCTGGACAGCTGTATTACACTTTGTGGGGGCGGGGGTGAGGGGAGAGGCCGCAAAGGCTCTAAGTGGAACTTGCCGCACGCACCTCCAGAACTCGCCTCCTCCTGAGTCGGAAAAACTGGGGACTGGAAATCAATGGACTCACTCATCAAGTGGGTTTCCATCCTCTGCCCGGTGCCAACTTGGAGAACGACGGGTGGATGTGGATGTTCCCCTCGCCCAGCTGAGACTGAATTCTGACTCACGCATGCTCAGGAGTCCATTCCCCACTCGGCAGCTATGGCCTTTCTCGTTTGGCACAGCCTTGCCACCCAAGGAGAAGTCCCAGCAAAATATGAGAGGACAAGGGTCCTTGGCACTGTTGGTTTTTGCCAACTTTGTCACCACCACCACCACCACCACCACATTCTCTGCACCTTCAATGGCCTGGTACCCTCCTACTCATCCTAGCAGCCTCGTCGGTATCCTGGCAACATCTGAACTCACGACCATCCAATATGGCACCCTGCTGGTTGGCTTCACAAGCTTAGTAGGGCGAAGGCCCGTGTCTTTGGGCTCTTCTGGCATATCCCCAAGCTCAGCCTGGCTGCGAGGAGCAACAGCAGCTGAACTTCGGACAACACCGGCCCCAGCTCCATCCCACCACAGCCTCAGTTTCTCAACGTAGAATGGCAGGGCGGGGGAAGGGGGAATGTTTATACCAGGTGGTCACCAAGGATCTTTCCAGCCCTGGCATTCTAACATGCTCTCATGCCTGGAGTTTAAAGGCTTATTCTGCATTACTTGGGACCCTAGCTTATGCCTCGTCCGCTAGATAAGATCAGGAAATACAGTTCTTCTGCATCTGCCGCTAAGCATTTATGTAAATTATCTGCCTGAATCCTGGCTCTGTTTTTTTCTGTGGATCAAACCCTGCCCGATCTATGCATGATAATGATCGGTTATGGTGGCCATATGTCCTGGGCTTCCTTGGACAGCCTTGATTTCAAATATTCTGCCCCATCGACAGACCTGGTGTCAGATCATCTATCCCGATTTCTGATTCGAGAAATATGGTCACCATATGGCCATTTCCTCTCCAGCACCGCGGCACCGGTGGCTTATCTTCTTCCTCCTACGAAATCCCCACCTTCCCCTCCAGGCTGATGAGACTCTTCCTCTGGGCACTGCTCTGTGGCTGGATGGCCTCCACGCTTGCAACTCGCCTGCCTGTGTCCTGCGCTATATATTTTTTTTCTTCCCGGGGTCTGTTTCACTACACACACACACAAAAAAAAATCTTTCTGAAAAGTGGGGGTCATATATTTTTAAATTAGAATCTCTTAAATAGAACCAGAGAACTCAGTACACAAAGGAAAAAGAAAATCACATACTTCTTCTCTTCCTTTCCTTTTCTTCTCTTACCCTACCCCACCCGCCCTCAATGCTCTCAGATCTTCTAAGGGATCTGGACCTACAGATGTCATGTCAGAGGATGGAAGCCGCAGACCCTGGGGGCAGATTTCCCTCGCTACCCGGAATACGGTCCGCCATGGCCATCAATCTGAGACCTTAGAAGAGAGGACCCACATTGTAAATCTGCCAAGAATGCTGCGAGTCAGTTCTGCCAGCGTAGAATATATTTCTAAGTTTCGGCATCCCTGTTGTTTCGTGAACAAATGAAGGAAAAGACTTTTGCGGGGGATGTGAGGTGGGAGAAGTGCAATGTAGGATCCTCACCTTGCATTTCCTTTGTCTAGCTACTTCTAGTACTAACCCTGTTCATTGGGTCACTTCTCCTTCGTGGTCTCTCCAGACATGCAAATCTCCAAGTTTTTTCCAACCCAGCTTCTGTCCCGTCTGCTACGCTTTGGCCCAGTGTTGTCAGTAACTTTATTAGGAACCAAGGGAGAATTTCTGCTCTATAGCAGACCGCTCCAGATCTCTCATGGGTCAGCCACCGTTTAGCAGGTGACATCCCCACTCTTCAAAAGTCTACTCCCCAACACCTTTTACCCCAGATTGTCCCGATGCCCCCTTTCACTCCCGTCATTTCAACTGTCACCGATCTCTGACCAATGCCCCTTACACTGCTAAGTCTTTGCACAAACTCTTCTCTCATGGTGTGTTTCAGCCTTCAGACAGCGTGGCTATCTCTGTCTGTCTTTTACAACCAAGCTGACGATTTCTTTTACTGTGAAACCTTCTCTCACCCCATGAGCCGAAATGATGATGATGATGTTGATGATGATGATGTTGATGATGATGATGATGGTAATGACAAAGCTCATGTGTGTTTACCAGGTACCATCTTCAGGGCTGGGTGCTAAGTGCTTTGGTCCACTTTACCTAATGTTACATTTGTAGCAAGAAAAATAACCCCCAAATCAAACCACCACCAACAAAAACCCAGAAAGCAAAATGGCAACCTCAGAAAGATTTGGAGAGCAAAACAATTAGGCCTAAGGACAAATAACTAAAATAATGCAGAACTAAGCTGGGGACCCAATTTCCATCGCACCTCAAAGCCTAGGCCCCTCCGTGCCTCATAGAACCGCACAGGACACTCCCCTCCGGCTGTGCCTCCAGCACGGCCATCCCAAGCTCGGCGGGCAGCCCTGTGCGGATGGAGGATGGAGGCTCTGCACTATGGACGTGTCCTCACTAATCCTCCACGTGGTCCCTGACGCGTGTTTCAACATGTGAGCAGAGGTGTGACGTGAATGGGCCAAAGGTTGCTCCTTCCTCTGGCTTTATTTTTGTTCAGAGGAACCTCTCAGGGGGAATATATACACCCTCCACCCAGATTTGTGCACATATTCACGGCTTGCGCTTCCAAGGGGCCACCATCACCTCTAGAACCAATATGCACCTAGGCCTTTCTCGTCTGGAGCATTGGCAGAAGCCCCAAGACACTGGGCTGATGGAGAAGGTGCTTTGCACACTTCTCCATGTGAGTCTGTGCTTAGAGCGTGAAAATACCGAGTCTAAGTCAAAAGCATGAACAAAGTCAGAGCTGATGGAAGCAGCTCTTTCTCTGTTGACTGGGGGACACTTTATTTGGTCCAGGAACAGTATTTTTTTTCTTTCTTGCTTGACATAATGCCAGTGACCGAGACCAGGCAGGTCCACATTGGATTCGGGCAGACGGTAGAGAAACTGTGGAGCCAGAAAGGGTTGGCCATTCCGTTTAATAAAGTTTCACAAGGGTGGACAAGCACACAGGCAGGGGAAACCGCCTCTCAGGCAAACAAACAGCAACATGGCCCCTCGCAATGGGGGAAGGGCAGGCACTCCACCATCGGCAATTTCCCATTTCTCATCTCTCTCGAGGGCAAGCACCCATAGACATATAGGCCACACACACGTGGTGCTGCTACGCACCCACGCACCAGGCAAAGTGCTTGCAGCCGGTAACCCCATGAGCAAGCCTAACACAGCTGCCCCACATTCCACCCCTTTAGGGTTGCTCACTTTATAATAGGTACATTACCTACAATTACCAAAAATGACAGTTAGAGAGGTGCCCTTCACAGTGTCTCTCTTAGCACTTTACCCAGGATGTCTGTCACCTGGAGTCCCACCTCTAACTACCTACCCCACAGTAGGTAGGAAGTCCAGGGCTGTGTCCATGGAAACCGTACCGTATCTTTGGTGCGTCTTTGCAGCTGGATGAGAACCAGTGCAGGAGGGCCTCCGCAGGGGCCAGGCCCTTTCCATCAGGGTCTCATACTGTCCAAAGGCAGCATGCTCATCCAACAAGGGGTCTGATGACCCCCTCTGCTCACAGTCCAAGAGTCAGTCCATGATAGACAGCCCAGCTGTCTGTACAAATCACCGAGGTGAAGGTCCATTACAGGCAACTAGCCAGACGGCTCTCTATTTACAGACCTCAACACCTTTCCACAGTGTGCTGCCATTGCCTCAGCTCCATACAAACCCCGCAACAAGCTCACAGGGCCTGGTGGGGTCAGACGCCTTCAAGGCCTGTGTCCCCTTCACAGTTCTCTTGGCTGCTGCAGTTGCTGCTGTAAAGAAAAAGCACCTGTAGCTTCTAATGCCAACACGTGCTGCACATTAGAAGGGGACTAGTGGATTGCTAACTGCACTCAGGGCCTCAGGCCTCCTCCCCCACCCCTGCCATCATGGCAGCTCTGAAGATGCAGCCCCAAGGAAGAGCACATGGCAACAGTGGCCAACCTCTCCACCTCTGCTCCAGAGAGCAAGATGCCATCCACCCCTATGTCTCACAATCGCAGCAAGCCTGCCAGGGCCTCAGCAGGTACTCTTTGCTGCTGGGTTTTTACTTCTGGACGACCACCGGCCAATCTCCAAGTGTGCAGATGGCAGCTTCAGCCCGAGCCTCCTCACCCTCAGAGGAGGAGCTGGGAATGCCTGCTCCCACCGACTCAGAGCCGCTCCGCCGGCTCGGCTCCATCCTCGGCTCCTGCGGCTGCCGGCTCTCGGCCTGAAGCTGGTCCCGCAGTTCTTCCTCCAACAACTGCCGCTGCTGCCAACATTCAACTTCCAGGGCAAACTGCAACTCGTGAACCCATTCTGCCTCCTTCTCCAGCGCTCGCTGCAGTTCCAGCTGTTCTGCTGGGTCTGCATCTCACCCTGGAGCTTTTGACCCCACTCAGCTTCTTACACAGAGATCCTGGTTTCTTCTCGCAGGATTGTGAAGAAGACCCAGCCCACAGTCCCCACCAACAGAGCCTCCGGGAGTAGCCACTCCTCCATTCTACCCCTCAATAGTGTCAGCAGCTCCATACCCATCTGCTCCAAACCCTGCCCACTATGCCAGGTGTAACCCCGGTGGCCGGGGCCAGGCAGGTCCACACTGGATTCGGGCAGACAGTAGACAAACAGTGGAGCCGAAAAGGGTCACCACACAGGCAGGAGAAATCGCCTCTCAGGCAAACAAACAGCAACATGGCCCCTCGCAGTGGCGGGCAGGCAATCCGCTGTCCACAATCCTTCATCTCTCTTGAGCGCAAGCACCCACAACCTTATGTAGGCCATATACACATGGTGCTTTTAGGCACCCATGCACCCATCAGGCAAAATGCTTGCAGCTGGTAACCCCACAAGCAAGCCTAACATAGCTGCTCCACACTTGAGATGGGCTCTCAGATATTCACCAAGAAGCTAACCCGCTGGCCTGAGAGGCCTCCTGCAGTGGATGAATTAGGAAACCACCCACATCAATCAGTGAAGGGTGAAAGTACGTCTTCTTTTAGTCTGATTCGTAATGGCCCAAACAGCCCGATCCATGACTGCCTAGGCAGAAGGAATTGACAGCTCTTTGCCTGGTTTGTTTTGGGCAATGTTCCATTCCAAAAGTGGGGCTGATCCTTTAATCTGGAGGGGTTTCCTTTTCCGGGGCACTGCTAGCTTGCCCTTGCCTCCCTCACCTAACTCCAGATAGATCCAGGTCCAGCAGTACTCTGGAAAGTTCTCTGGGCTCTGACTCAGGTCTCAATCCCATCTCAGCGGCTCCTTCCGGCATTCACGCTGCCTGAGATCCAAGCACTTTGACGGGCCCAGCTCCAGGGCACCAGCCACAGGCTCTCCGGAGCGGCACTCGCCTCCCTGATCCACTGTGAGAAGGTTTCAAAGTGGGTAAATCAAACACACCTGCTAGCTGCCTACTGCACCCTGGCGACTGTGCCGGGAGACATGGAAGCCAGTTAGGGTTTCAGAGTCTTCAATCACAAATTAAACGGTGTGCACAGGCGCACAAGCCCAGACAAACACCTGCATGAGAACAGTGGCCTGCGTGTCCTAAGTGTGTCTATAGTTCCCTGTCAGAATTTCACAAGGAGGAAGCCTCCTGGTGGAAGGACTTGAGCGAGTCCTATGGGCATGAGTAACTTACGTGTGTGTGTGTGTGTGTGTGTGTGTAAACATGGCAAGAGAAGCAGAGATGGCAGCGAGAAAAGAGGCAAATGTGACATGGAAGTTCAAGGCCGTGTGCAAGTGAAGTGCTCACAGAAGATACGAGAGATGAACAGCAATCTAAACCTGAAGAAAAGAGCCCTGGTCGGTTGGCTCAGTGGTAGAGTGTTGGCCTGGCCTGTGGATGTCCTGGGTTTGATCCCGAGTCAGGGCACACAGGAGAAGCACCCATCTTCTTTCCACCCCTCCCCCTTCTCTCTCTCTCCTCCCCTCCTGCAGCCATGGCTTGATTGGTTGGAGTGAGTAGGCCCCGGGCACTGAGGATGGCTCCATGGCCTTGCCTCAGGCACTAAAAAATGGCTCAGTTTCTGAGCAATGGACCCATGGCCCCAGATGGGCAGAGCATTGCCCCCTAGTGGACTTGCTTAGGTGGATCCTGGGCGGGGTTCATGCAGGAGTCTGTCTCTCTGCCTCCTTTCCTCTCACTAAAATAAAAAAATATATTTTTAAAAAACACAGAGAAAAGAAGTGGGGTGTGTATTAAGCCCCCTCCCCCACTCTTCCAGTGCTAATAATATTGTGCTTTATTTAGTATCTCTATCCCCTTGGCTCCTCTGGATCACGGAATCCTATTAGGTATGAGGGTGGTTTATGTCATGGTGATCTCCACCACCCAGTATTGGTCCTGGCCCATGGTCGGTGCCCAGGAACTAACTGTAAAGTGGAAAGATGCTTGCACAGATAGAAGCATCAGCTGGACCTCTCTGCAGGCAGCCTTGCATGCATTATCTCACAGAATCTTCTCCCCAAGAGGGTGAGAGACAGGGTGAGGGTCAGCACAGCACAGTGCCCAGAGCACACGGGCTTCCATGCTGACTCATTTCCCCACTAGGAGTGTATCTAGGCACGTCCTTCTCTCTAACCTCAAATACTTCATTTGCTTAAGGAGACAATGGATTTTCCTCATTAGGAAAGAAAAAATGTATCTACAGTGACACTTAGCAGTAGCTCAATAAGCAGGAGCTAAAATAATTTCCCCGGTGTTCTGTGTGCTGCCTGCGCTGCGGCCACCACTCATGAGAAAAGTCACCCGTCCCACTATGAATTAGAATCAGACACGCTGTTGTCACACGGAGTCCCTCGATGATGACCATCATGCTAGCCTTTTTATTTTTATTCCGTGTGACCTCACACAAGTAAAATAACATTTGCTGGAAGAATCAAGGACCTCAAGACGGGAACAGTTTCTTAACCTCTGGGTGATGCAGTTATGAATGATTTTCCTTTTCTTATCTAGTCAGTATTTTCCCAACTTTTCCCCAATGGGAATGAATTCTCTTTTATGATTATACAGGGTATACATCTCTCTGGCCGTGTTTACACACACACACACACACACACACACACACACACACACACACACACAATAGGATGAATGACATCTTCTGTGCCTATTGAAAGAAGCTCACTTGACAACTGCTTCCTGAATCAGGCTGCGTTTTCCACGGGAAAAGGAACTTAAAGTAAAAGATGCGAGGAGAAACGTGGAAAATGGAGCTACTGGCAAACCATCCACTTCGCAGCTACGCGTGGATGCTGCCAAGGCCTGAACACCTCCTCGGCCTCAGGGGTGGACCCTCTGCACCCTCCGGTCCTGAGAGCTTGCCATGATTGGGACAGCACTGGGCTTTTCCTCTACCCCCAGCCCCTTGTCCCAATCACCTGGACACCTCTTTAGCAGAGCAGTGGCATCGGCCTAGGAGGCACGGAGCTGCAGTGATGGGCACCCCACTCTTCGGTGGGAGCTGCCTGGTCTGCAGGGAGGCTGAAAGTGTGTGCTTGCAAATGGTAGTGGCACTGAGCTCCTTGGGGACGTGCAAGTCCCAAAGTGGCGTGCACATGGGGGGTGGAGTGAAGCCAGGATAGTAGCTTATGCCTCTTGGCACACGCCGGAGCGGCCAGGGGGCACCGGGCCGTTGCTGTGCAGAAGGCCACACTGTTTATTTTCTCATCCGAGTGCTGTTGCATGTGTGTTTTCAAAACTTAACACAGCAGACTGAGAACATCCAATTCATTTTCTGTCTCTGAGGTGACCACGCTGGAGGTCAGTGTCCACGCCTGCTTCCTTCTGGTCCATGAGTCACGCCTCCAGGTCTGCAGGCCTGAAGGAGAAAGCCCTTTGCCAAATCGCCACTGTCCTTCCTCCAGCCTTCTTGTCCCCCAGCTCCCCTCATCGGCCGGGGCGGGGGGGACTGGAGACCTCCAGCCAGTCGCTCCCATCCTGGCTCAGTGTGGTGCCCACACAGGGCCAGGGTGGGTTCCCCGAAACCCTGGTAGGGGGGCCTACAGCAGTCTTCAGCTTGGATGGAGGCGCCCCGAGGGCTCTGGAGGCTGAGTCCCAGCTCCCCGCAGCCACCACCTTCCTCCGGGTGCTGTGGGCCGGGCTGCGGCTCCTCCGGGGCGCTGTGGGCCGGGCTGCGGCTCCTCCGGGACGCTGTGGGCCGGGCTGCGGCAATGCGTGACTACAGCAGGCCGCACACAGCTGAGCGGACGGAGCTGGAAGCCTCCGTCCGCGACACATTCCTGGTTCCAACTTCACTTTCCTGCCTGGTTCCCATTAATGCTGTGGGTTTCCAAGACTTAATTGCGAAGCTCTGGCTGCAGAGGAGGGCCGCCCGGGGCTCCCAGCTGCCAGCCAGGCTGCAAGCGATCGAACTCTTTCCGAGTCACCCTTTAGGGTCAGGACACCGGCTTATTTACCGGCTTCTCGGAAGCAAACAAACAAAAGTAAAACTGAAAACCTTGGAACGCATGAGGCTGGACATATGCTCTTTTATTCAGGGACAGAAGCCGGGCAGATTGAAGTTGTGTTTGTTGGTAAACACCGGATTCTTTAATTTTGTGCCATGGGTGTTGGATTCAAGGGAGCCACTCCCTCGGAGGTCTGACTTTGGGCATCATCAACAAACCCAGGAAATGCTCCCCTGGAGGGGCTGGGTCCGAGAGGTCACTGGGTCCTCTAACGGAGCAGATGTCAGGCAGGGAACATCCTCAAAGTCCAGTTGAGGAGAAGTTTGGCTCGGAGTTCTTGAGGTGTTGGCCAGGGAAACCCCGAGCCAGCTCAGCTACAAGAAGAGGGGTCCCGTCAAGTCTCACCTTCTCTGAGACCTCACCCCCAGCACCTCCAGGGGGTCAAGCCCCCGGTGCCCAGCCAGGGGGGTGGCAGAGTAAAGTCTGAAGATAACGGGTGGATGCAATAATTTGTCCAGGCCCCTGAGTTAGCAGCCTGCCCAACCACCAGCCACGGAGTCCACGGCATTCACTGGCCTGTTCTGCAGTAAGTTTGTGTTACTTTATGATTGGCCTTCGGCAGGAGGAACGGTCCGAGCCACCACCTTTCGAGATGTTTTCCTTACCTAATCATCCATCCAGTTATTTACCCATTGACTTAAGTAGAAACTTTTTTGCAACATCTTCTACATGCCAGGAACTGTGTCTGATGTTGTTGTACATACAGAGGTGAGGTGACCAAACCACGGTCTGAAAGGAGACACGACCTTGCAGACTCGTGATCAACACAGCCCAGCTGGCACGAAAACTAAATTTCCGTGAGACAAACACCAGTGAAGAGTCAAGTAACCCTGGAGCATGGCAGGTGCTACATGGCAGGAGTATCAGGCTCTAAGGACACAAAGAGAAAGTCCCGACCCTGTTCTGGAGTCGGGGACGCCTTCCTTGACGTGTGCCTGAACTGATTTTGAAGGATGAGTAGGAGTTTTCTCGGTGAAAAACGACAAGAGGATATTCCTGGTCCAAGGGGTGGTGGCAAGTGACAAAGGCCAGCAGGGCGCACGGAGGGTTTACACGCAGACCTCGGGAGCCCGGGGCGTGCTCACAGAGAGGACCTGGCTGTCCAGGGGAGCCGGGACTCCCTGGTCGTGAACAGCCTACAAGGTTGTGCTAAGGTGGTGGCCCTTCCTCCAGAACGAAGGAGAATCCTGGTGAGCCTGCAAGGATGCCCCGGGGACCAGACGAGTTCACAGTGCTCCCTCTGGCAGCCTCGAGGAGCGGGGATGGCGGCAGGGAGGCTCGGGCAGCTGCACCGTGCGGGAGGCCACTGGCCGAGTCCTGGCGCTCAGGGATAGGGCGCTAAGGGTGTAGCTGGGCAAGGGGAGGCCAGTCAGGAGACCTGGCAGAGCGACGGTCAACAGGACTTGGACGCGGGCACAGATTACCCCACGGGAGGCACAGGAAACAACGTAGGAGGGGAGACGTCTCCGGTCTTCAGTGGTGGTGCCATCCGCTGAGTGACGGAGGGCTGGACATCCGGGTTACGTGCTAAACGAAACACGGTCTTCCCTCTCGGGGGTACACGCTTGTCTCCCTCATCCACGCCGCCCTGAGCCGCCGCTGCCGATCACATTGCCGTGGGGCCCAGGAAGTCATGCGTACGCTCCGTGGTGTCTAGGTGGCATCCACTGCCTCTTCCCTTCCCTTTGAGAATAAATGGGAAAAAAAAGAAAAAAAAATGACTCCTCCGGATGCCAGATTTGTGTTCCTGTACGAGGAGATTGTTTCTTCTTTTTTGCATCTGTGTGTACGTTAAACAGCAAGAAGAAAGTCGCGAAACTCAAGGAGTTTCCCAAAAAGTAAATCAATTTGCGGTTGAATGTGCTGTGGAATTTGTTTGCAAACCTACGAGAGCGAAGCGAGCTTAAAAAAGATGCAGTTGGACGAGACTGCAAAGTTTTGGAAAGTTCTTTGAACACATGTAAACATGATATGTGTAAGCAAATGTTTAACTTGCCTTTTTTACTTCTACAAATTATATTATGAAATCAGACGTCTGTGACTTCTTAAGAATGTCAAATCAGTGTATTCCTTCAAAACAGATAATTGCGGAGTGCTGCTCAGTTTCCAGGCTCCGGGGCGCGGGAAGGCTGGTTTCCAGTCTGACAATGAAGAGGATCTTGGAGGCAAAGTGGATTTGCATAATGGAGGTGGTGGAGCCTGGCGCTTAGGCTCGCTGGGAGGTGGGCTCATGGACACAGACCACCTGCCCGTGGAGGAGGGCAGAGCATGCTCTCTGTGCTTCCTCTTCCGGAGCCCACCCCCACGCCAGGGGACCACCTCTGCCCTCCGGCGGGCACCCCAGCACTCTAATCTCTCCTGGGGAAGGATGGCGCAGAACGGATTAGATCGGAGAGTGGGACTGTCACTGCTTTCCTCCTCCACCCTCTGAGAACCAGGATGGAAGCAGCTAGAATTAAACTGCCCTTCTGGTGCCAAACGAGATGGAATTTGCCAGATTAGTATTTATGAGTGCAGCTAATGTGTGGCCCGGGTCATCTGATAGGGCAACTCTTATATTGTTGCTGGTGGAGTGTGTTCCAGTGCTTTGGAGGAAAGATAGGGGAGATACTGTGTGTGTGTGTGTGTACATTGCACGCTCACACGCACAATTAAGCTGTTATTACTAGACACTTCTGCTAGCGTTGCAGCCAGAGGCAGGAAGGTCTCCTCTGGAACTACTGCCGGGATTTTCATGAACACACAGTCGCCTGAAGTCAATACCTGGAACCACCACTGTACCCCAAGAGTCCCTTCTCACACACCAAGCCCAGACCTGACTCCCGCTAATGCTAATAGCAACACATGTGCATTCCAGGGAAGAGAGGACCACATAGTGCTTAATATGTGAGTAGGCATTAATCTGAATCCTTGGGTGCAAAACAATGTCAATGGGGCCATTATAATGCATATGCTACCGCTCAGGAGCCCAATTAAATCAAAGGGTTATTGTTATCTTGCCTTATCCATAGCAGATGTATGTATGATAGATTATCGGGCACGCCATTTTCAGTGTCATACATTATTTATTCCCAATTTATTAGCTGTTTGTTGTTGTTGCTTTGGAGAGGCTGGTTTGCAGTAAAAGTGAGCTCACATTAAAAGAAAGCTGGATTGGTTCTTGAGTTGGAAATTGTAAAACCTCAGAGCTGTCATTTTCCAAAAGTCTGACAGGGGTTTTACTGAATCTTTAGGACTGGAGTAGATATCACTGCCACCTATTAAGTGTCTTCAGGATGCTGATGTTTGTACCACACCATTGACTCCCTCCCTCCACATCTGCAGACAGAATCACTGCAGAGTAAATGCTGTAGGCACTAGCCCAGGCTTTGCCCTCGGTGAGCCGACAGTCATTATATGAACTCTCTCTCTCTCTCTTTCACACAAACACATGAACAGAAGGGGAGAGAGAGAATGACAAACTTATAAATACCCTTGCTTTATAGATGCGGGTGTTGATACCTTGAGAAGGTATCAACCAAGGTCACTCAACTAGGAAAGGAAAAGGTGCTTCTAGAAGCTTTCTAACTATAAACTGCATCCATTGAACCTGCCTAAGCTGAGGGCCACAGACACTGGACACACAAATTCTACCCGTGATCTTGGGTGATCTTGTCTTAAAGTCAGAATTCATTTTCATTACCTACCAAACACTGGTCAAAGCTAGATGGGAAAAGAAGCTAGAGTTTGGTAACCCCAGTTTGGAACTCCTATCCCAGGCTTCCCCAAGGAATGAAATGTAAGTAAATCAATGATAATGGCTAGCTGGGTTCCATAGCTTCCTGCTATCAAAGAACCCCACGTTCAGAAAATGCAGACCATGACTTCTACCTACAGCCTGACATTGTTTCACCAACTGGAGACAATAAAAGGATGACATCTGAATTGATGTTACATTGGGCGGGGGGTGGGGGGGCATAGTCACTTCTCTCTCTTGAGGAGACCTGTCCTAACTTCAGGATTCCAAGGAGGTATTCATCTACTTATAACAAATACTTTCCCAGCTTGAAAACTAAAATATATAAGCATCTCATTGTTGCTGAAGTTAATGGGTTGTGTAGGCATGCTGACATGGGCTGGTATCTTTTATGAGGGGGATTCTTCACGTCTCCAGATTAAGTTTTATCTTGTAAAAGAATAATAACAGCACCATTAGAAGGTGCAAGAGGATGAAAAGAGAGGAGGCCTGAGAAGCCCGTGGTGCATCTGTCAGGTTACTTAGTGATAACAATGTTGTTCATGAAAGAGAAAGCATCCCTGTTCGGAGTCTCTTTGGAGTCACATCTACCTAGAAAGGCACTCATTCTACTACTTTTCAGAGGTACTAACAGACGATCCCAAAGTAGTTTATCTAAGTTTGGAAAAAGCATACATGTGTCAGGAATCCATGCCAGTCTTTGGTCTGGCTTGTGAGCGACGATATCACATCTTCCCAGTTCCACACAGTGCTCATGCTGGTAGCTTGAAATTGGCCACGGCAGGAATATTTACACCATAGAAAGCGGCGACTGTTACAGTCCCAGCTTTTTCCCCCTAGACGGTTGTTTCTGCACATCATTGTTCCCCTGCCTCAAGGCTTTATGTGTTATCAAATAAAAATGTTAGCGTGTCCTTACTGCAGTTTGGTTCTCTGAGGGTGGCACTCCCAACCCTTTGAGGAAGTCTGAGCAGGTGTTACCCAGTAAGTCAGTTCAAGGAGATTTTTAAGATGAATGACCTCCCAAAGACACTTCAAAACTATGGGTCACTTTAGCCAAGCTCTGACTGTGGGCCCCTGGGAAGCAAACCCTGGTCTGTCATCAGCACAAGTTTTTCTTACAATTTCAGAACCAGCGACCCCTTTGGCTGGGTGACCAGGGTCACTGCCAAGAGAAGTTCTTTGTGAGAGCATACAGCAATGTGTTCCTCGCTGGAATCAGGCCAGGCCTTCCAGAGAAGGGAAGAGACTATTTCCAGATGGCATATTTGCAGACACATCAGCTCACAGCAGAAGAACCTTCTGCCCTGATATCAAAGGACAAGAGGGTGGGGGAGATGGGGAAGAATGAAGTCACTGTTAATGACAGATCCATGAACTACAGTTTTTTTAATCATCAAAATCATTAGCAGCTGCTCTGGAGTTTTAAGAATGGGTCACCTTTTGTCACCATGATCAGATCTGTAATCTCGAAGTGAAGAGCATGGGAACCGAAATACACACACACACACACTATATATATATATAGTGTGTGTGTGTATTTCGGTATTGTGTACTCATAATATGTTAAGAAACAAACAAATACATTAACAAGTCTCATCACTTGAAGTTGAGGATTAGGGTGGATACCAGAAGCTTTGGGTGGCTTGTGTTCTTATTCTAACTAGAATTACAAACACGTACGAGAAAACACTAGGTTTCATCTGATTCCTCCACTACAGAAACCCCTTTACACACACATGTACATTTTCTCTAAATGACAGGATTGCTACGTTATCTAAGTCAAAAGAAAAAAATTCTAGGTACATGGTCTGACACAAAGAATTCTTGGAGTATTTCCACGTGAAGAAGCAGTGCAGAGGACATGGTTTTTATCCTGTAATTAGTGGAGCTGTAGAATCTTCCTTTGTTTTGTTAAAGACAATGGGATGAAAATTCTGACATCCAACTGTTCTGGAAACTAACATTCAAACAGAACAAGAGGGACATATGGTTCCTATACCGATGGCACACATTTCTGACACTCTGTATATAAACAGATGGAATGGAGCCAATCACCTTCCTCCCCTCCTCCTCTTCTTTACCCTAACGTCTTCACCATCGTAATCTCCTCCCTAACTATGCCCGCAGAGTCTTAGAAAGAGGTGAGCTCTAGATAGATAGATAGATAGATAGATAGATGATAGACAGATAGATAGAGATATCACAGAAGACTTTTCTTTTCTCTGTGCACCAGCCACAACTTACTTACATATCTCCCAAATTTCTTTATGGAAAATGAGTCAAAATAAAGAAGCCACTTCTGCCCACCTTACCAGAGTCCAAACCTGACAGAGGGCCCATTTCCAGGAAGGCACTAAGATCTTTGAATCGAGGAAGAAGAACTAACTGCCTTTGACTCCAAGAAACAATTCCCAGCCAGGTGCCTCTCCTGCACCGTTACACTCAGTCACCCACGTGGATCTTGTGTGCAGGGCCTTGCTGCCCAGCGCCCTGTGATGGGGAACCCACACTAGAGCCGAAACGCAGGCACCCCCGGAGTGGTTAAAAACAGAACGCTGCGGTCGGGTTCGGCCGAGGCGGTATCGCTCCGCGGTTCATGTAATCATATTACAAGCGCCTGTATTAAAATCAGATGCAGGACGAAAATTGGTCTGAACGGCAGCAACTAGGAAAAGACAAAGAAAGATCTGTGAGTTGTCACAATCTGTAAAGAACTTCTGGTAGGAGAAAAACAGTGACACCCACACTCAGGCACATGCACTGGGGTGCGCACACACACGCGCGCGCGCACACACACACGGAGAGAACCAATGAAGCATGGGAGGGTGTTTGCAAATGCAGGAGCAGATTTCGGGACAAGCGACTCCTCGGTTGTAAAGCTTTGAAGGACACAGATATTCCTGGCCAAGAAAGGCGGTGTGCTGCTCCGCCATGGTGATCTCAGACCTTGCCTAGACCCGGCAAGGCCACGTGCAGCTGGGGAGACTGGGAGACTGCGACTTCGTTCATCGCCTGGGATCTTGCCAGGCACGACCTGGCAGGTAGCCACTGGAAAGCCAACGGCTTTGCTGGTGTGGGCCTGGTTTTAGTTGGCAGTTTCACTCTGCTATTTTATATGCTCCTGCGGTAGGAATTGAGTCTATCAAAACTTCAAGGTTTAATATACTATGAGACGAATGCACACAAAGGCAGCCTCCGGCGACCGCCCCCTTCTCTCTTTTAAAAAAGACGTTCAAACAGTTTTCTTGTTTGTTTGTTCGTTCTGTTTTGTTTTGTAAAATTGTTTGCAGTACCTGGAATCTACTTCAAACGCTCTTTCGTGGACTCCAGAGTGTGGAATGTCAGGTTTTCTTAGCAGAACTTTCGACCGACTTGACACAAAGCTGGGCTTTCCATTCTGCCGCAAGGGAAGAGTTCGTCAAGAGGCCAGAAGAGTCACAACCCGTCACGGTGCGCAGGAGCAAGTTAAACACAGGAAGTGTCCCGAGATGAAGATTTCGAGGCTTCGGGAAAGTTCCAAGGTCTGCGGCTTGTCACAGACATCGCTGGGGGCGGCAGAGAGAGTGTCAGTACTGTGGCACGGTCGTCTGTGGGCGCACATGTTCTGTTTCTCTCATTCGTGGGGGGCGTTCGTCCTGCTCACCCTACCAGGCTCTTTGGCTCTTTGCAACTTGACTGTTCCATCCTGGCTTTAAGGGGGTGGGCCTGTCTCCCAACCAACTGCTCAGGAATGTCTTCACTCTTGCAGCAAATGGTCAACTTTGGAAGGAAGACAGTGGAAATAAATAAAGCCTGAACGCAGCTGGCATAGCCAACACCGGAGAGAACACCAAAACCATACCGTGAGACATACCTTCTGGCGGACACCGGACAAGAGCGCTTCCCTTACCAGACCGCAGTGGGCTGGTTCCATGACTCTGAAAATAAGCCTTTATTTTTTTTTTTTTTATTCTGTTCATCCGTCTAAAATTGTCTCAGCGGTTAGCAGGATAGGTCCAGCTATGTTTTCTTTTACTACTTGATTTATTATTATCATTGATTATTACTATTATTATTTTGTTTTTAGAAATCTTACAGTAGCCCAATTAGCATGGTTAATCATTCTGGCCAAAGTAGATTTGGAAATGGTTGTAATTAATGACTTCAGCTACTGCAGATTCAGCAAAAGCCTGGTCTTTTTTGATGTGTGTGTGCATTGGGGGAGGCAAGCATTACACTGTGGCAACCGCTTTCTGGATTCTATTATTTTTTCTCCCATTATACCCTCCTTGGGATTCGGTCTGGCTTCTCTTTTAAAAATGTAGCTATTTCCTCTTAAATGACGTCACCTTATGGAAGAACGAAGCTTTGCAAACTTGCATTTAGCAACAGGAATCCCCAGTATTTATAGGAGTGTTAACGTGAGTATAAAAAGGAAGAGGATTAGTGAGAAAACAGCGGCTCCAATTTGTTTTCTTTTTACCTTCTTGCCCTCTCTTTCCCTCCCTTCTTCCCTCCCCTTCCCCCACCCTCTTCTAAATATTGTAAAGCACTTTGTAAGCGCCACAGCCTGTGTTTAGAGCAATGAAAGTAGAGGCTGACCAGTCTGCTCTTGACCTCACAACATGGGCAATAAAGAGTCAATTAAACAATTAAGGTAGGACATGGATGTGTTGGGAGAAGATCACACCAAATTTCTCCAGAGCCCCGTGAGATCCTCCAATTCATCTTGAGTAGACTCCATAGTTGGAGCAAGAAAGAAGCACAGAGGGCTTCCTGGAAGAGCTGACCATTTTGTTAAGTGAGGAAAGATCAGCTGATGATACCCAGGCGTCTTGAGAGATGTGGGAGAACTGGGTGCTCTAAGCACTCCAACAAAAGCAAAATATTAGAAAGGAAGGAATGAAGGGAGAAAGAAAGAAAGAAAGAAAGAAAAGAAATAAGAAAGAAAGGGAGAGAGAGAGAGGAAGGAAGGGAGGAAGGGAGGAAGGAAAGGAGGGAGGGAGGGAGAGAGGGAGGGAGGGAGGGAGGAAGGGAGGGAGGGAGGGGAGAGAAAGAGAAAAAGCAAAAGCTGGCTGGGTCCCTGGATCTGCATGGCATTTGGTAGGTTTATAATAGATACAAAAGGGGCCGGGAGAGGCAGCTCGTAGCCGGGTAAAGCGGGCTCTGGACCCAAATCTGTGGGACTAGAGTCCCGCGAATGGGTCCTTATCCCATGCTGCCTTTTGGGACCTGGTACTGATTATTTAAACTGTGTGTCATAGGGCCCTGGACAGGTAGCTTAGTTGCTTAGAACATTGGCCCAAATACACCAACGTTGCGGGTTCGATCCCTGGTCAGGCCACATACAAGAATCAACCAATGAACGCATGGGCAAGTAAACGACAAATCAATGTACCCATCCCTCTTCTCTCTCTGAAATCAATAAATAAAATTTAAAAAAGTAAATGAACTGCATGTCATATGGACGTCCATATTCCTTAAGCTAAAAGTACATGAAGTAGTTCAGCTCAGATCTCTGTCCCCAGGGAGCCTCTGTTCATTGCGCCCTTCTGGAAAGTTCTGTCCACGTCATAGGCATCGTGAGCTGTCCACAGAGTGGTGCTAGAAGGTCATGGCTGTGGCAGCCTCCTGCACTTTTATGGGGTCCACTGTTAAAACCAACACCTCTGGTTGTTGTCTGGGGGGTGGTCTTGGAGAAGAGTGGGCGTTTGTACTTGTCATCTGTCATTGCTGTGACCAGTTACAACTAGGCTGGCAGCCTGCAGCGACATCAGTGTGCGATCACTGAGTTCTGTGGGACAGAAGTACAGCATGGATCTCCCTGAGCTAAAATGGAGGTGCTCGCAGGACTGCGTTCCTGAGGGTGCCAGGTGACAGTGTGTCCTCGCCTTTTCTGTCCCTGAAGACTTCCCACATCCCTCGGCCAAGAGGTTCCCTCCTTCTCCTCCAATGCCAGAAACATCGCACCTTTCTGACCCTTCTTCTGTAGACCCCTGTCCCCTGACTGCACACTCACCTGGGAAAGGTCCACTGACTTAAAAGGACCCTTGTGATTGCATTTAAGTCTGGACCACCAGATAACCCCAGATGATCTCCCCATCTCAGGCTCTTTACCTAAAGTACACCTGCCAAGTCCTTTTTTCCACCAAAGGTAAACTAGTCACAGGTTCTACTAGGACAGGGACAATTTTAGGGAACCATGATCTTCCAATCACAGTATGTCAGACTCCGTGGCTGCCTCCGAACAGTGGCTGCTCCCAGGATGACATCTCCCTGCCTTGTCTTCATGGCACTGTGGCCGGCGCGCACGTACAGCGAGCGGTACCTTGCTCCTTTGTGCAGGGCTGTTTCGGGGTGACTAAGACTCAGGCTAAACACCGAGCTTGAAGCAGTCACTCTCCTGACTCTTTGGTTCAAGGATGATGCTGTTTTCCCATCCCATTCAAACCTGTGCTTTCGGAAGATGTCTTTGTTTTCAGATCCATCACCGTCGGGGACCAGGAGTTCTCAAATGCAGAAGAAATTGAGCTCTGCCAGGTCACTTAGATTTACATGTGGCAGGGTTGACATGATGAACCCCCAAGGACACTGCTCAGAATGGCTCCTCTGCCTGACCAGGCGGTGGCACAGTGGATAGAGCCTCGGACTGGGATGCGGAAGACCCAGGTTCGCGACCCTGAGCTCGTCAGCTTGGACCTAAGGTCACTGGCTCCAGCAAGGGGTTGCTCGGTCTGCTGAAGGCCCGCGGTCAAGGCACATGTGAGAAAGCAATCAATGAACAACTAAGGTGTCACAATGGCAACGAAAAACTAATGATTGATGCTTCTCACCTCTCTCCGTTCCTGTCTGTCTGTCCCTATCTATCCCTCTCTCTGACTCTCTCTCTGTCCCTGTAAAAAAAAAGAAAGAAAGAAAAAGAAAAGAACGGCTCCCCTGACCAGGCACAGCTCTGAGCAGGGAGCAGTGCCAATGGCACATTTGTTGCTGCATTTTTATTTCCCTATGAGAAGTTTCCCTGAGCCTGATGTCTCAGAAGGCAGGTGACCCTGAACACAGGTGTGGTGACACCCTCCCCTTCAGCCTCAGTTTCTCCTCTTACTAATGAGAAAAATGACAGCTACCAACTGGGTGTTGCAAATACTAGACTATGACATAAAACTCAAGGAATGATGTTAGGGTGATACAAAGAAACCAAGAAATGGGGGTTATTTTATCTTTCATTCCTTTCATTCTTCAATCTGAGCAGCAAATCTGTGCAAAGCATGGAAATATTCCTGGCTGTTGTCCCAAAGGTCCTGAAAACCTGCTTTTGAGAAACGTGGGCTTTATTGGTGGCTCCAGGGTCCTAAAGCCGGTGACATTGGAATGTGATCACCACTGTTGCTAGAAGGAGAGAACGGGAGGCTGTCCAGCAGGAAGGCAGCCTTTGGCCTGGGCTGTGGAAGATTGCGGAGGGAAGAAAAAAGGAAAGACATTTCAGACAGTGGGAGAGGGTCATGCCCAGGCTGAGGGACAGCTGGACTGGGGTGCTCAAGAATGAGCTAGAAGCTGCCTGCAGGCAGCCAGGGGAGTGGGATATGCAGGCCCTTCTCCTGGTTTTCCAAGTAAAACCTAAATGCCCCCATGCTAACTCTCGGCAGCCCCAAACACCACAGTCAACCATGGCACGTGGTGACCTTGCGTCAGGAGAGCATGTCTGCAAAGCCTGCTCCAAGGGAGGCCCACCCCGACCTTGGACAAGGGAAAGTCTCCATCATAGGCACTCACACAACTCCAGCATGGGTTATATATGTCATCTATAGCATCTCTGTCCTCTTTGCCACACCTTTGAACGGCGCACAGTATTCATCCCGTGTTCAAGGAGAGGGTAAGTAACTGGGGAGAAGTCACAAAGCTGGAGGCGTATGTTTCCACGCAGGTCACCTGATCCTCGGTCTTACGCTCTGCTCAGCCTTCCTCATCAGACCTTCATCACCCATCTCCACAACTGGGGGCGCCTGGTTCCAGAAACACAGGTTCCCCCATGGTCCCAAATATAACTTCTCCCTACTCTAAATTAAACTTAAAGCATTGGTGATTCAAGTTCTAACCTCCCTTCCAGATGCAGGATTTGAGATATTTGTTAACCTGGAGGAGACTGTAGACTGTGTGTGGCCCACCCTCCCCCGTGTTGTATCTGGGCTGCTGCCGTGGTCCTCGCGTGGCTCTCCTCCCCCGTGGACCTGTCGTGTCCATCTACAGACCCACCCGGTATTCCCCCGCCCGGGCCCTCATTCACTCCAGTCTTTGTATTTTAAACTGCCATCCCTTCTCTTAATTCTGTACTCCAAATTCCACCTGTTCATTGAGGCTTACATTAAATGACACTTCCTCCAGGGAGACTTCTCAGGTTTATCCTAATGGGAGAAGGTTTTTTGTTTGTTTGTTTTTTAAAGTCAAACATTGGTAAACTACAGCTTACAGGCCAAGTCCACCCCATCAGCTGTTTCTGTAAATAAAATGTATCCAAGCCCAGGAAGGCCCTTTCTTTACGTGCTATCTCTGGCTTCCACCGTGCTACGACGGCAAAGCTAAAATGTGAGCGAGACCATCAGCCGGCATAGTGAACAGTATTTACCAGTTTCTGGTCCTTTTCAGGGGAAAAAAGAAATTACCAAACCCTGTTATAAGCCACAGACTATAATCATTTTGTGAGTATTTTTTAATGACATGGGTTTGAATGCTGAATGACGCTGTTGGTGATAGTGTGTGTGTGTGTCCTATCCCACCATGGGAGAGACCCCAGGCTAGCCCACTCAACACTTAGGAGACTCAGTATTTCTGGTGAGCACAGAGAAAACTACAGCTCCTGTCCTCAGAAAAGGGTCTTCCCTGTGCAACCCTGGGAAAATTGTTCAACCTTTCTGATCCTTAGTTTCTTCATCTGTACTACCATCCTCAGAGGACCCATCTGAGGGTCCAGTGAAATAATCTGTTCTCTGTACGCACCCAGTGTGCGGCACATAGTAGGTTCTTTTCCACCAGTGAGGAAAAGTATTCCCATTACTTATACACCTCATCCATGCCAAACTCATAACCGCCAGCTTACCCATGCGTCAGTCGCTGTGCCGTCTTGACATAGACCCTAAAAAAAGAAATGGGGTGGGTATGGAGCAGAAGCCACTTTGGACTCAGCCCTCATTGCACAGAGTAAGCCTCCCCCACCCATGGCTGGAAAATTCCCGTCATTAAGAGCCCGGGCCGGGTTCCAGCTGGTGCCCTAGGGAGGAGAGGTTTCTTACCCCATTACCAGCCTCCTAAGCCAGCCCGTCCCCCTCAGGATTAGAATCTTATAAACATCAGCCAGTCCTCAGGGGTGATCCGCTGAGGGCCCCCCCCCATTGGTTCCAGATGGAGAAGAGACTAGTTTGGAGGAACAAATACTTTTTCAGTAAGAAAAACACAACAAGGGCACAGTCACAGGCAACAACACAGCCTGAGCGCCTCATGCAAACCCAGTTGTGTTCCTCCGCGACCCGGAGAGCAGAATGCTATTTTTAGGGGTGGTGGGGTGAGGGCGCATTGCGGTGCGTCTTTGGAGATCCCCAGCAGGGCCAGGAGGAGGCGCGGGGTGGAGTGGGCTCTGGTGGTTTCAGGAGCCAAGCTGCCATTCTGGAGGGGAGCGGTGCCAACAGACAACCAAGAGGCACTCTTTATGCGGAAAGTGACTCTCTGAGAAAGCTTTCCGCTCGCTTAATGCTTCTCCTATGGGCTGTGCAGCAGCTCTGGTCTCTGCCTGGGCTTCGTGAAACCCCAGCAGGCTCCGCTGGAAGGCTGTTCTTTTCGGTGAGAGGCGCACAGCCCATCTGCCGAAGCATCTTCTCTTTCTCACGGAGAACTTTCCAGCACCTAGCTTCCCCCCACCACTACTCACACCAGGAATGGCGAGCTCTGCCCGCTCGCTTGGTCCCCTGCCGCCCACGCCCACGCCCCCTCCGTGGGCCACGACGTGGTTGGTTTTCATTGCACGCAGCATCGGGCAGGATTTGGTTTCACAATGAAATATATATGTAGCCCAACTCCCAATTCATAAATTACCTGGGAAGCCCTTGAAATTACCTGGGCACCTTGAAACATTTGAAGGAGCCTGGGTGGCCAATCGAGACAACGGAGGCATACAGTTCATTCTATCGCTAGCCAGCTCCACGGTTTGGGACGAATCACACAGCCTCTTTGGTGCCAGTCCCATCGGCAGCAAGGCAGAGTGTTTCCGCTCACCTGGCGGGACAGGTGCACGTGCATGTGAATGGGCTTGGGGCATCTGGAAGCTGTGCAGAGGGCACGGGTGACTGTCACTATCACGAACGAGGTGAACGACCCTGCTCCTCATTGCCTGCTTTAAAAGACACATGGAAGATGCTACGGCCACGCAAAATGGCTCATTGGGTGAGAAGAAGAAATAGCATTTCAAGACATATAAAATCTTACTGCTGTAGGACAGCAGCAACCACAATAGGAAAACAATCTTTTTAATAAAAGGTGTGTGGACTGCACGGGCTGGAACGATTTGGTGCGTCAGGACTTCTCAGAGCCTTGCCCTGCCAGAGCAAAGAGGCCCTTCCGCCAAGTTCCCCCACGTGCTTTGACCATGACACTTATCCGATGGACATCTGGGAGACTTAGGAAAATCTTAGAGGTAGGTCGGTGGCAGGGAATAATAATAATGACAAGAAGAATGTTATTTTTAGAGCTTACTTTGTACCAGGCACTGGATCAAGAGCTTTCTGTGAATTAACTCACATAATTTAAGTACAGAGGATGGAAGATCACATGGGTGCCAAGTGCCAAGAGGATTTCCCCTTTTCCCATGTACCCAGCATGTGAACACACATGCATGTGCCTACACAGTACACACGCACAGGTCCTATCTGTCAGGTAACATGGACACAATGCATGTCAGTCATGTGCCTTCTAGAAGATGCTGCCGCTGATCATGAAGGACAGCCTAATTAATCAAATCATCCCTAGATGCCTCAAAGCTGGCCTCGATTGGAGAATCTCCCTCTGGGAATATAGTCATTATACCTCCAGCCCAATGGTTCTCCCAAGGCTTCACCCCATCAGGGACCTCCAGAGGGGAACTCTGGCTCTGGGACACCTTGCAAATGTTGTCACCAAGAGCAGAGAGCAGAGTGTGCACCCCATGAGACTCATCCCTGGCTACCCAACTGCAGTCTGCAACAGCCTCCTTCATAGTCTCTCATTAGTTTCCTCTTGCTGTGTAACAAATGACCATAAACTGACTTAATACAAAACAATGCCTATTTCTGAGCTCACAGCTCTGTAGCTCAGAAGTCTGACAGGGTTCCTGGGGCCTCTGCTCGGTTCTCAGAAGGCTGAATGTCAACGTGTTGAGAACTTTAGTCCGAACAATGATCATTGTTCAAACAAACAAGCACACGCTCAGGAAATACTGACCACTGGCTGTAAGCCAAGCTCATTCAATCGACTATCCCATTTGATGATTCTAAAATCCGATGAGGTTGTATTACAGTTTCTTGTTTCACAGACAAGAAAACTGAGCCTTTGAGAGGTTAGGTAGCATATTCAATGGCAGACACTGGAGAAGTGGTCCAAAATGGACTTGAACACCTAACCACTGTATTAGTATGTCACACTAAAGAACATGCAGTGCACTCAGCATAGGGACGTGACTTCACACCAGACACGTCCACTGCAGGCAAAACGCTCTCTAGCAACACCAGCCGGGGTGTGGACAGGAGGGGTCTTTGTGCTTCTCTGCCCTGACCTGGTCTCTGCACCCTTTTGAAGAGGAAAAGGAAGAAAAGGGGTGGTAGCCGTCGTGTCCCGTCAGGTACAGGCACCAGAGGACCAGTGATCAGGATCCAGGGTGAATAAATCTCCACATCCTTCTCGACGGGGTTTTCCCCAGAGTAGTTTGATGGGGGAGGTCTCACAGCATCTAGCGAGTTGTTACTTATTGATCTTTTCATTCCTTCCTTCATTCGTTCATTCATGCATTTATTCATTCAACCACCTTTTATGGAAGCCCCTCCACATCAGGCTCTATGCTCTGTGTCAGGGCCTCAGGGGTGCCTCAGCCCCCATCTGTCATCTCCAGGAGCTCCTGAGCATGTGGCAGAAACGTCGGTCCAAGAGCACCCCTGTGACAGGGTGAGAAGGCTCAGACACAGGTCCACGCACAGTAGCGGAGAGGAGAACAAGGCAGCTCTTTCTGGGAGAAGGTGGCTGTGGTGGGGTGGGTGGCATTCTTAAGGGGACGGACCCTGGAGTCATCTTGAAAAGGGAGGATGACATACCAAGTGGACATACAGCTGAGCAATGACACAGAAGCCTAAAAACAGCACTAATCAGTTCAGGAATTGTAGGGAAAACCATTCTGCTGTCAGAAAAGATGCTGAGGAGTGAGAAAGAGATGAATTCAGCAGGACTAATAGGGGAAGAATGCAGTGGGTTTTCTCACCATGGAAATGAGTTTGGGAGAGAGGACCACGCGTGTACGGAGAGCTATCACCTTATAAACATTTCATCACGGAGAGCAGTCTGGCTCCTGACAGCAGTCCCTTTGCCCGCAGTGAACACCTGACTGACTCTCTGGTTGAGAACTCAGTCTCGGCTAATAAGGCGTAAGGAAAGAGTGAGCGTGAGCCCGGAGCCAGATCTCACTGGGGCACTGACAGCACCTCAATGGCCGAGCGTCCCAGGTGAGCCACACGGCCAGAGATGCGTGAGCCGGACCCTGCCTCTCTGTGGCCGTGATCCCAGCGGGTGACTCAGGGCGGCCAGAGGACCGCTTTCTGCTACTCATGTGTGTGTGTGCCTGACTGTGTGTCACACAGCAGAGGATTATCAGTGACAAGCACAAGCATGCAGCCCATTTGTCTGGACAACGTTGTCCTGGGGAAACTTCCAGAGACCAGCGCAGAGGCACCAGGGGTCTAGGGCGAGCCCCGGCTGTGGCCTCCGCGGGTCTTCTGTCACACCTTGTCCCCTCTCAGAGCTCAGATAAGGTCTCCTTCGTTAGGACCATCAGTGGTTCTCCCATGGGAATCACTTACATTAATGTCTTTCTATTTTCCTCTTTTTGGCTCCTGTATAAGAGGGGAGACAATGTAACTCATTAAAAAGTATCAACAGTGCCAGGAGAGACTCCTGAGCCACCCTCTTCCCCAGACAGCCGGGGTCATCTCTTCACAGCCCTGAAAGTCAGTATTAGAGTTGTTGTTTGAGTTGTAATAACAAACAGAAAGTTATTTCACAATAATTCTGGAAGCTGATAAGTCCAAGGTCAAAGTGCCCGCAGATGTGGTAACTGGTAGATGTTGCTCCTGGTTCATAAGTAATGTCTTCCCCCCGTGACTTACCCTGGTGGAAGTGAGGACAGAGCTCCCTGGGGCTTCTTTTGTAGGAACACTAACCCTGTTCATGATGGCTCTGCCCTCGTGACCTGATACCACCTCCTAACACCATCTCACTGCGGGTGATGAGTTCAATATACCAAGTTTGAGTACACACACATTCACTCTACAGCACTCAGAGTTCTCCTCTGTGAGAGGATCATTGTCACACTCACAGATTAGGGCTGTTGTGTCACCCAGAGGGAATAAGAAACATAAGCCCCCAGCACAGAGCCTGAGCTGGGTGGATTAGAGTGGACAGGATGAGCTGGACGAGGATTGAGTTGGTTAGCTTGATGGAGGCCTGTCAGCCAGACACGGGATAATTATTCCGGTCACTGCCACCAGCTGCCGTCTCCACTTCACGGTCCTTGGTCTCCCCACACCAGCAGAGCTGTCCACACCAAGTTTACTTGAAGGTATGATTCATTTTCCTGGGCTGTGGGGCATCCAAGACAATGAAGATGGAGACGACCCCCACCACAGGAGCCAAGAGGGGACTAAGGAGAAGAAAAGAAAATACAAGGAAACAATGAACACAGAGAAAAGGAGAAAAAAAGAACAAAGAATAAGTAGGCACTAAAGAAACAGACATGGAGGAAAGGGATGGCAGTCAATGGTCTAGTCTGAGACCTGAGTGTAGTCGGTCAGCGTGCCCACTCGGGACCCTACTCTGCTCTTCCTGGCGTTCAGGCTCCCTGAATGTCTCTGAGCCTCACTTTCCTCATCTGTGAAATGGGTGGAACCATAGTCCCTCCCCACAGGGATGGTGTCAGGATCAAATGAATTGAAGTGTAAAATGTTTAACAAGAACTGCTCAAGAAGATGTAGCTTCTCTTATAATGAAGCTTACTATTTCGGATGTAGAAATTAAGGGTCAGGGAGCGCAGGGTCTCCCCCAGTACAGGGAGGGGGCTGCCTTACAGGACAGTGAGCCAGAGCTCAGACAGCAGACGGGCGAGGTGTCCTTCCTCTTACTACCCGTAGATGAGTGTAGAAATGAGGGAGACGACTAGTCCGGTCAAGTTTAAGATCAAAGGCACTGGTCATGGGGTCACTTAAGGTCGAGTGAGGGGAGCTGGTGGAGAGATATACTTTAGAATAGACTGAACTCAAGACCCACCAGGACCTCCTGAGTCGGAGTCTGCATGCGAACAACGCCCCGCCCCCAGCTGCTTCCTGTGCACATGAAAGGTTGAGAAGGGCTGAAACGTACCATTCCCCAGGGGAACCCATCTATGAAAACTCTGTGATGGTGTGTGGTCCTCAACTGAGGGAAAGGTTGGGCAAGTGGGAGCCTGTGTGGTTGGTTGTGTACATGTGTTTGCATGGGCACACATGCGTGTGTCTGTAGAGCCGTGTCCGTGCTTGTGTGCATGCGCGGAGGAGAGCCGATGGGAGGTGAGGGCAAGCGAAACCCTCCTGCTGACATATTCCATCCATGGAGTCCACTAACGCCTTGCTGAACAGAGTGTGGTTTGTGGACCAGGAGAATCCTGGGAGCCTGCTAGACACGCAGGATCTCAGACACGCAGCATCTCAGTCACGGACCCAGCCCGGGTCCCCCTGGGTCAGAGTCTGCAGCTGAACAACCGCCAGCCCCCAGCTGCTTCCTGTGCGCAGGAAAGTTTTAAAAGGTCTTCTGCACCAGAATGAGGTCTTCTCAGAAGTCAAATCAAAGAGCCCGGGAAAAAAAATCCACCACCTCAGGAAATAGTTACAGAAAGGCATTTAATATGTGCCCCGTTTGGCCCTTCAAGGAAAACATCTCAGCTCCATTCCAGAGATGGAGAGACTGAGGTTCGGCTGAGTCAATGCTCCGGCCTGAGCCACCTGCGTGGTCGGGGCTCACTGAGAAAAGTGAAGGCCTGTCTGGTTAACGTCACTACTTCCAAGGCATCGGCCGCCTTCCAAGGTGGAGGCCCCTCCCCCGAGGAGGGAGGGAAAACTCTGCGATGTGTGTGGAACTCGAGCCCGTGTTGTCTGACAATAAATCCTGGGTGATTTGAAGCTTTGCTTATGAGCAAGAGGTGTCTTTATATGGGATTCTAAGGGCGCATCTGGGAGCCAAAAATGTGCACCCTGACTCTGGATGTGGTCTTTCATGTGTCTGAGGCATGCTGTTACCCTCCGACCTGCCTCTCCATCCGCACAGTGGGGACTGTGTGATGGAATCCTGGTCTTACAAGTTCAAATGAGAAAGGGAGAGAAATGACACAGGCTGGTTCCCCACAGACCCCATGTTGGAAGTTGAGCTATGAAAAGTACGGAGTTTAGGGCCTTTGGTAAATAGACGGACGTTTGCCAGGGTGTTCTCAGTACTTACTCTGGAGACTCTGCACACATCATCAGGTTTAACCTCATTATAACCCTAGGGGCTCAGTGTTATCAAATCCATTGTACAGATGAGGAAACTGAGGCCGGGGGGAAGTGAAGGGACTTCTTCCATGGGCTCACAGGTAGTTAAGGACAGGCTGCAGCTTTTGCTTCTTGCTCAACTGTGTTCTCTCAGCACAGCTCCAGGATTTTGACGTCTGACTCAGCCTGAGATACGGAGACCCAGGATAAACGGATGTGGAACCCTGCGCGAGACAAGCATTAGCCAGTCTGCGTGTCATCCCAGGTGTCCCAGGCTTCCCCATGGCGGAGGTTCCAGAAGGTCAAGTTCCCAGAATTCTGTGTGAAAGAATCCATTGCCAGGTTGAGCAGGGCGCTCCAAAAACGTCTGACTTCTGGTTACTTCGTCATCCTACCTCTGAGTGAGATTAAACCTCTTCCAGAAGTTTGACAGCACTCTGTTCAGCAGGTGCTGCTTCCTCCATGTGAACCGAGTGAAGCGTGCCCTGGACTTATGCTGTGTCCCCTCCGCCTCTGGTGATATCAGGTGCTGGGTCCTTTTCCAGGCCCACGCTCTGCCCCTCCAGAGGACAGTAGGAAGGACGGTGGTGGATGGCAGAGCGGAAGAACAGGAAAGCCCTCGCACTTACTGATCTCTGTGCTGTGGACCCTGCACTGGACACACTTCGGATACTGTGCTCCATTGAGTCCTCATCAAAAGTCAAGAATTCTAAAACGTCCTTTGTATGATCAATAAGGAACCTCGACCGAGTGTAAGTGACCTTTCAGGGGACTCAGGGTTAGGAAGTAGAAGAGACATCTTTGGAGGGCAGGTCTGGTCAAGGTCTGGTGCATCGCCCCTCACTGTGGACAGGCCACCACTCATGTCCAGCGGGGAGGGAGGGCTGACGTTCCATCAGTTCCCAGGACACCTCATTTTCTTACAGTACTAAAAAATACCCCGCAATTTTGAAGGGTATAAGGTATGACTTAGGAACATAATTATGATATCAATCATGTACACTTAGAAAAGGCCTTTTAGGAATATTATGAGTTCTCTGGCATCTGCTAATAAATCAGCTATTTTTTTTCAGTAATAAATTTAGGTACAAAGATTATACACACACACACACACACAGAGCAAATATGTCGACCAAGTTGATGTCCACAATAGGGACAGCCTCAAGTGTGTACTCTCACTTTGCTTTTGTGGTGGTTGCATTTTGGAAGCCAGGGTAGATGTTCCACCCAATGCTTTTCTGTCTCACCTTAAAATGCAGGTGCTTGCAAGAGAAGACAGGTAGAATGCCTTTCTTTCCATCCCTTAGCTCTTTGCCTCCCTTCCTCAGTGTCGGCCCGCCCTCTAGGACCCTGGGGAAGACTTTCACCGGCCACCTACAGACAGCAGCTCCAGGCAGCAGCCTGGCTAGGGATGCCCCTGGCATCAGAGTCAGGAGGGTTCACCATGGTGCCTCACAGGGCAGGAGTCTGGAAGGAAGCAGGGATGTGAGGTCAACACAAAGCAGAGGCCTGGTCCCTGAAAGCCCAGGACGTTGGGAGGCTCTGCTTTGTGAGCACAGTTGACCATGGGGAGGGCCATGCAAATCCCAGGCTGGTCCTGAACTCAGATGCCCCAGGGAGAGGAGAGGACTTGGACAGCACAGCAGCTGTCCCTGGGCTCCTAAGCCCCACAGAGCCGGGCTCAAACTGTGCTGGGAGTGTTGGCTCGGGCTGGTGTTTCTCCTTCTCTAAGTCACAGTCCCCTCCTTTGTAAATGGGCATGAACATCGCTGTGGCCTCTGAGACCTGCTGAGGAGTAAGTTAGATGGCAGGTAGAGTGCGTAGACAGGTAAAGTGCTCGACTCATCGGCAGAACCCAATAAAATGGATCACTCTTATTCTTAGCATTGGCAGAGGAGCTGTGGGACTGAGCAGGGAGACAAAGGGCAATACACAAACCTTGCTGAAGGATCTCTTGTTTGGTTTTTTTTTTTCAGGGGAGAAACCCCAGACTTTGCTCCCATGGCGCTGGGTGACTTTGCTCCTACAGACGTAAAGACGGTGGCTGATATTTTTAAAATGGCGTATGCCAAGGTGGCTTCAGATTGGGTGAGTCGCCAATGCCTCGCACTAGGCTGAATTAAAAGTTACAGAATAGATTACTCCTAATTTCCAGGTGTGTTTCCTAACCTCAGGTTACAGAACTCATGCCTCCTGGGTCCTGGAGGGCTCATTTCTGGTAGATACAGAAGCCAGGTGACAGGAGGTCAGTTGTTCACGGAGGGCAGATGCCCTGGCAGCCGCTCATGTTGCCCTGGTGGGGCGGTAGGGCCCTGCTGGCTGTGGGCCTTACCCTGTCCCCGGGCGGGCGCTAGGCAGCTTTGTTCTCTCCCCAGCTCCCTGGTTAATTACCGCCCCTGCACACCCACGGAGAAGGCGAGCAGAACTGGCAGCTGGAGAGAACAGTGGGTGCACGTAGTTCTTGCTAAACTCTGTGCAAAGCCTGAGTCACCCACTCCAAAATAAAGGAGAGCCAGGCCCCCGGCCTCTGTCCTTCGGTCCCAAGGAGCCCCCACCCAAGCTGCCCAGAGGGATGAGTAGGACTCTATGGTAGACAGCAGAGTCAGAAAGGGCAGCGTGGACTAGGAATGGGACAAGCAGGGACGCTCAGCGTCAGGCTTGGGGGCCTCAGAGCAGGTTGTCACAACACCAGCCAACGTGCCTTTCTCAGAACTTTCCTCAGGAGCATTCAGCCAGACAAAGTGTCACACCTCCAAAAAGCGTGCATTCCCCAACGTGGGCCCTAGCTGCAGGACCAGGCACAAGCAGCTCGCTCCGCCTCTCAGCCTTCTAACCATCCCTGCAGGATGTGTGGGAAAGAAGAAAATCTCAGAGAAGGGAATCCACGTGGTCTGAGCGCCTACCGTGTCCGAGGTGTTTCTACCATGTGTGTTTTCAGAACAAACCTGTGGGCCGGGACTCATTCTCCTCCTGTGCAAAGGTGCAAGGTTTGCCCAGAGGGGGCAGATGGCCGGTTCTTGCTTTACCTGGAAAAGGAAAGTCACTGAGGTCCTCTCCTGCTGCTCTCAGCGGTGCCAAGGGGTCCATGAGCAGATGTTTACAACGGCCAACGGCCGGTCCAGCCCAGCCACCTGCTGGAACTGCATGTAGCTTCACAGAGATCCGTGTCCTCCCGCGATCTCTCCTGCCCCCAGTGTGACCTCTGCAGAGCAGCGGTGCCCAGCGAGGCCAGCCCGAGCTGAAGGCCCTGTGCTGAGACCCATCTCTGCAGCGTGTGCCCAGGGACGTGGGCGAGGCCCGGGCTTCTGCATCCCTGGTCTTCACACCAACAGTTCCCACCTTGCCTTGCAGGGGGAGTTGATGAGAACATCAAAGGAGGAAATGTCTGGGCAGAGAAGTCTCAGCAAGAAGCTTATGCAAGCCTGGATACTGAGGGCTATTACCCATTCATTTCTAATTGGCTGGCCCTCCCTCACCCACACACCGTGGCAGCGTGGAAAACAGATTAGAAATAAACATCGGAATGAATCTGAAATAGCTTGATGCTTCCAGGTGGCTTGTTTCTTTCATCCGTTTCAGGCTGCAGAGAGCAGCCTTCCATGTAGGTCACACTGGAGGGCTGGGGAGGTGTGTGTGGGTCTGATGTCTGTCTGCACTTGCTGAGCCCTCAATGAGCAGACTGCACCCACCGGACCAAAGGCCTTGGGTGTATTTCCCAATTGCACCATTCTCAGAGCCTCCAAAGGGAACAGACTGCCAAGCTGGGCATCTCCTTCAGAGTCAAGACCCCGAGATATCTTGTTTCTGCCCGTGTTAAGCAGACGGGGCAAATGCTGGCCCAGAGAGAGAGGCGATGACTTGCCAAAGGTCACCAACAAGAGGACAGCAGGCTGGCTCTGAGATGAAGCTCTTCTGCTCCTTGGCCAGAGCTTGCCCTTGTCTTCTAGGCTTGGGAAACACTCTTTGTATTTGTTTCAGAAACTCACCGACTCTTCTTTCAGGAGATTTTTCTCCCTTAAAATTTTTGTCTCCAAAGTCCCAGAAGGCAGGCTGACTTCATGAGTCTCACCACCCACCTCCCACCTCCGGCCCCGCCCTGACATGTGCCTACCCCACAAGGACTCTGGGCACCCACAGCTGTCCCATCCACAGCAGAGGGGAGGGTTTGGGGAAAGGGAAAGGATCACAAGCTCTCCTCTCCTGACCAAAAGGTGATCCAACAGACTCGTGTTCATACTCTGGGGGAGTGGAGAGCTGGTCTCCCTAAGATCTCAGGAACTTAGGGTCAGCAGGAGAGATGGCCCACAGCTATCTCCGGGATTGATTTCTGGGTCTCCAGAGTGCCAGCTAAGGTGAGATCTTGAGAGTTCCTGAAAAGCTCTGCAATGACAGAAATAGTTTGTGCAATGTCCTGCACAAGCACCAAGACTCTGGTCTGCACCACAGGAGATAGCCCGAGCAAACACAGAGGCCGCTGCTGCGCGTGGTTACGGAGCTCTCCGGAAGTGCTACTGTGACCATGGAACCGAAGGGTTGCTTTTAATGCATTGGCATTAATTTCCATTTAAATAGCCACCCATGACTGGTGGCGATGGTATCGAATGGTACAGTTCGAAACAATCATCTCTCCTGAACTTATTTTATTTATTACCATTTCTGTATTCAGAGCCATAAACTACTTACCTTGCCTAAGGTCCTATGGCTAAATTTTCAATTCAGTCTAACTGACGGACTCTAGTCCCCACTCTGCCTTCAGATGTGGGCTCGTAGGGCCCCTGTCTTTAAGCGGCTCCCCATCATGTTCTGAGGGTAAGTGGACGCAAGGCACAAGGAAGGAGGGCTCAGCAGGACAGAGGTTACCAGGGAAAGTGGGAGCTGGGTCTGTGCTGGGCATCTCCGCAGAGAGGAGCAGAGTCAGCTGCAGCAGAGCACTTGGGGAGCAGAGTGTGATGGAGCCGGATACCTGAACGCTCAGGGTGTGCCCCAGTGAGGGAAGGCAGGAGACAGGTGCCGAGAGGGGAGTGATCATTGAATGACTTGACTTTCACACCCTGGAGTTTGGGCTTTTTCCTAAAGGGAATAAGGCCCCCCAAGAACACGGGTACTTAATCTTTGGGGGGTAAGAGAGCTATGGACTTTGTCTCTTCCCATACTTTTACATACAATTTCCAGCCTGATCACAGACCCCGTGAAGTCCATCCTTGGAGGATTTGATTTGATCTACGATAGTGAGATGATCACATGTTTGATTTAGAAGGCCACTCTTTGAGTCGTGGAAAGTTGCTGGAAGGAGGCAAGGCTGGTTGCCCACGGCCTGAGCTCAACGCTCCAGAGCAGCATGGGTGGTGGGGGGTGAGGAGGAGCAGAGCTTGCACAGCAGACAGCAGCAGCTCCTGGACGGTCCCTGGAACACAAGGAGTCTGCCTCTCCCCTTCTGCAGCCACAAAATCTCAAATCAGCTCATGGCATGTCCCCAGGGTGGATCTTTGTATCAGTTCTTGCAAATGAAGCCACCTGCCCGCTCAGCCTTCAGATGGACCGGACATATATCCATAGAGCCCTCCCAGGTGTGAAAACGAGGCGGTCATCTGTAGGGCGGCCAGAGGAGAGGTCCATCCCTTAAAGATGTTGGCATTGGGAGGCTGCACTTTCCGTATTCATTCTCACCTCTCCTGCTTTCAGAGGAGGTGAAATGAAAATAGTGATCAAAATTATACAGATGGGGCCAAAGTCTCAGCTTGCCCTCGGGCCACACTAATCATTTCCAGCCTGCTGGCCTTGTCCCCTTCCTGATAGGGACTGGGAAATGGTGCGGGGCCGGGGGGCCCACTGCCACACACACCCCCCGTCCCAAATCACCAATCTCACCAGTGGGACCTGCTTTAATTAATCCTCTGTTACTGTTGAAATTGTGTTGTCCTGAGGGGAAGCCCAACTAAGCAGGCATGTTATTTTAAAGATACACTGTAAACAACATCGCTCCCCTGGGGAGCCCGGGTGCTGCAGCTTTGACCCTTTCTGGGCTCAAATCTCTTATTCGTTGTCAGCTTTGAAACCAAGCATTTAATATTTCTTTGCCCTGTTTCATTTGGTTGATTAAAAAGAAGAATCCTAAAGGCGGAAGGTCAGAAGAAAAGCATCAGGAATGCTACTAAACGCTGTGGCTTCCCTGTACAATGATCGCTAGTAACGGAAAACATCATCAGCGAATAGTAGCTGATGCTGATACTGTGTCTGGTGCTGCTCAAAGCCTCGGAGATGCACTGTCTGTAATGCACATGCACACTCCCCTGTAAGATATTTATGTAGTCAACTTTGTAAAACTTTGACAACAGAGGGCCCAGGGTGTTTAAGTAACCGGCCCGATGGCACACAGCGAATCAAGGGGCAGACCAAAACTCCGTGGTGGGAACAGGCAGTGCATCTCAGGGTCCCTATCCTAAGTGACTGCTTTTCACCAGACTGATACCTTCCTTTCTTCGAGCTCCTGATTTTAGTCGGTCACTTGTGAGAACAGAATCCAAGCAGGCTTCAGCTCCCGCGTCCTCCGGGCTGTCTGTTGAAAGTGAGAAGCATGCAACTCCTTTGGCATTGCCCTCTCCTGCCCCCCCCCTACAATTACTTAATTGCACACATAATTGCTTGCATGGGAAATTAGTTTCCGAGCCTCAGACCATCACCAGGAACCAAACTTGAGGCCCCCAAGGCCCTTTGCAAGGTGGGATGCATCATTCAGAATTAGCTGCTTTCTTTGGAATTCTTTTAAAAAAGAAATGACCCTCTTTCCTTTTCAAAGGGCTGGAGAAGGGATTTGGAGAGAGCATTTCCCCCAGAGGCTCTCTCCACCCCCGCCCCCAGCCCACCCCCCGGGATTGGGATCGCTGTGAACTTGGCAAACTTGCTTGGAATTACCCCAAAAGAGCAATTTGTTTCTGAGCAAAACAGGAAAATTGTCTGGGGCAGACCCAAGGCTGCCGGAGCGGGTCACCACAGAGGGAAGGAGCGCGCTCTCCAGCAAGCGTCTGTTTGGGAAACAATTATCTGGCTTCCTTTGAATCAAAGATCGTCCTCGGCTGGCTCCTAGTGCAGCACTGAGATCAAATGCAGTTGCACAGTCTCCACGGACTCCCTTCCTTTCAGGAAATTATTCATTGATAGAGCTGCTGGCCCGGACAGCCGCTTCCTTACAGTAACTGCTCTTTGCTTTCTGAGAATAAGCCAAGGACGCAGGAACTCTCCCTGCTCTTAACGATGCCTCCTCTCCTCCTCGGAGAATGGCTGGTCCTCCGTGTCCCTTACATCATCGCCAGAACAGGGAGAAGCAGATTCTTCCCTCCCAGAGAAGGCCAGGGACTTTCCCCGCCCCTTCCCATCCAATACTATCACGTCGAAACACATCGGAGCGAGGGCTCTGATTCATTCAGTCTGCACCCATTCAACACCTCATGTTTGGCATCGAGTTTTAAGCAAAGCGGGTGAAGCCATCCCTTCCGTCCGTCTGGTGTCTCACGGGCAATGCGCAGTGAAGAGATGAAGCGACCGGCCGGCCAGTGATGCTGGCTATCTAGACTGTGGTGTGAGCCCGGACGGACGGGGAGACCCTTCCGGGCTAGCTGGGAAACAAGGGTGCCACGAGTGAGAGTTTGTCCCTTCTCGTCTTAGGAAACAATAGAAGTCTTTCTCCTGCATTTGTCCCCTTGGGTTCTGGAATAATCCTAAAGATGACCTAGTCCATGCCTCTCATTTCACACTGATGGAAGTTAAGGTGCAACCTGGCCACGCTCTGTCCAAGACTCCAGAGCGTGGGTGAGTGGAGCCCAGCAGACGGCAAGGCAGCCCCGGAGAGAACAGGTCTAGGCTCTGGTGCCAGAGCACCCAGCGGGTGGGGCGGTCAAGGGAAAATTATTATGTGTGTGAGACTCCTTCAGTTTCAGAGAAACAGGGTTTGTCCCAGGAAACACCATCCACATGATAAAAAGAGGCCCGGGGCTCCAGAGAGCACCCTGAGTCAGCCTCACTGCCCAGGACTGGCATCCAGGGACAGAGTCTGCCTGGCACCCACAGGATTGGTTCGTTTTCTCATGCTGTTGGCAGCTCTATGGGCAGGTGTTACATAGAAAGTATTCAGCAAACAAGAAGATAATTGACCCTGATTGGGCAAGGGAAGGGGAGAGGGCTTCCAAGGGTTCCGCTGAATTTTTCATACCTCAGTCTTTTAAATCCTTTACGATATATTTGCAAGAAAGTTAAAGGAGGCCAGGGATTAACTGAGTTTTGACGATGTTGCTTCCTATCACCGATCCCTCCCAAACACCGTACTTATGTGATCATCTCATTACGTATTATCAATAATTTTGCACAGACTGATTATCTCTTACTGGTGGGGAAGTTGAGGGTCATCGGCAACAAACATCTCACAACCAAGGAGAGGAGATCTCATCTGAGGTCATTGTCACCTGGACTCCCCACCCGTTCTCCTGCCTCCTGTCACCATCCTTCCCCAGGCAAACGGCCTTCCTTCCGATGCAAAAGCTCTTTCTCAAACACGTTCGCATTTAATCAACACAAATCTCCACTTCATAGGTGACCAAACTGAGCTTGAAAAACGTTATGTGATGTCACCAAAGCAGTGTAGCTGGTAAGGGCAGGGCCAGGGTTAGAAATCTGGGGCGTCATTTCTCCTGTTCCTAGCCCCCTACCCTTTGGATGAGCCTTGAAGTTCAGGGAAAGACACAGAACCTTGTTTGGCTCCGCACCCTGGGAAGCCAACAGCCAAAGCCCGTCCAAAGACAGCTCTCAGAATGAACGTGACTAGTGGGCAGGCAGTTTGGTAAGCACTGGACACAGACGCCGGGGCGATAGCATCGCTGTCTTAGAATTGTCTCTCCGTGCGAATGTCTAGAGAGCAAAGAACGAGCAACAGATAATTCAACCTCACAGTATATTTTTTGCTTTCTTCCTGCCTCTCCGAAACAAATCATGTGTACATTTTGTAACCGTGCAGTAGACCTGCTCAGAGGAGTTAATTTCAGCTAAAATGCCTTTCTTCTGAGGCACACACACAAAGATGGAGGAATTAAAAGTAAAAAGGAGAACGCTACTACTATTTTCAATGCAACGAGGAAATGGTCACAACCACAAACTATGAAGACTTTCTGCCAAACACAATGATATTGGAATCCCAGGGTGGAAGGGTGGAGAGAGCCCACACAGATCTCCACAGACCTCGGGCAAAATGCAGTTTGCTCGCAAAGCCCTCGAAAAGTTGCTCTCGCAATCCTGAAAGTTCCCCCACCCGCCCCCGATCCTCAGCTCTGGAGTGGTGGGTTCGGCACCCAGGGAGAAAGACATAGGACCCGACAAGATTGTTTCTGTACCATGGAGTTCCGTGCCACGTGACGGCGAGGCTGGCGGAGCTGGCAGGGAAGTAGAGACATGCACCTCGACTTTCCGAGCTTCTGTCTCCGAGCCCCGGAATGCGGATGGGATCAGGTGAGGTGCTGAAGGGAGAGGAAGCCACAATCAGCACATCACAGCACACGCAGCTGCCTTGCAGGGTTTCACCGGATGCTTCAGAGGCACCTGAACGCCAGAAACTGTTGTAGATCTCTACCCGGCAGCGACGCGCTACGCCAGCCTAACCCAGCTCCCCTCTCTAGACGCCTTTGTAACAAAATATACTGCTCACAAAAGGTAGGGGATAGTTCAAAACACATATGAGACGATTAAAAAAAGAAGCATTTGATTTATTATTATTATTATTATTATTATTATTATTAAAGAACATCAGAAAAGCAAGTGACAAGTCAAAGAAACTTGTTTCGTGATGCAAATGAGAGGCAAAAACCAACTTTTATGCCATTGGTGGAAATGCACTGTACAAAAGGCTGGAAGTCCTGGAGTATCCGCACGCTCCCTGATCCCCTAATTTTTGTGAGCCGTGTACAAGCCCAGAAAGAAGTACTGATTCTATTTGAGGATGAGTAAATGCCAGGAAATAAATATCAGGGCTTTCAGAAGTTATTAATAAATGGATAAAAGGGACAGAAATGAGGATAAACCAGGTTAAAGTATATATATTTAAAATGCGTGCGCACACACACACATATGTATACACATACATACGGAGAATTAATCTTAGAAGAAAGTGAAAAGTTTGGGGAAATTGAAGACAATTGGTACTTTGGGAAAGTAGTTCAAGAAAGAGATACAATGGTTGAGATAACAGAAAAGAATGCAGATGGTAGAACCCAGGAAAAGGATACAAGAGAAAAATAAAATGATTATAGAGATTAAAAAAAAAAAAAAGTACATTAGAAACAACCAGAAAAAAAATAGAGAAACTGAAACAAGAGACAAAAAGCATCAAAAACGCCCCTGGGGAGATCACAGTCCCTTTAAAGGGAAGGCACTGACAATGACCACACGCGGGGTGGAGGGTGGAGGTGGGAGGGGTGAGTCCTCCCAGCACCAGCTGACGAGAGGTCAGCATCAGGGGCCACAGGACAGGAGCCAGTCTTACAGGAAAACCTCGCTTTTCTACAGAGACGTGAATTTGGAGAGTAAAAGCACACTGTTGGTTCCAGGGAAGAGTGCGCCAGAGGTGACCAGCGTCAAGCTAGACGGGGTATTCTGGGTCCTGATGAAGGCCGGAAACTGTGGGCATCGAGGCAGAGATAAAAGGGCGAGCAAGTGACCAGCCAGGAAGAAGACAAGCAAGTTCGCTGTAGTCTTCCTCACAGCGAAAGCCAACGTCATGAGAAGGGACATCAGTGTGTCCAGAGTCCTAGGAAGTGACAATGTCTCACCTAACTCTCTCGGGGATCAGAGCCCTGCTCTTGGGTGGCAAATTACAGCAAGCCAGGAAACCACAGCAACATACAGTGGGCCAAACACATGTCTCTGGGCTCCTCAGAGGGAACCCCAAGTCTCAACCCTGAGGTTCCCTCTGCCTCAGCAATGGTCCCATTAGAAAGCCCCTCCACAGTTCCCAGTCCAAGGACAAGTTCATCCCTTTGAAGTCTCCTCCTCTGTCCTTTCCAAAACTCCCCCAGGAGCCCTTCCACAAAAGGAGGCTGTCAGATCTTAAACCGTATTTCCCCACGTATAAGATACACGTTTGTCGAAAAATCTGGGGTCTAAAGACTGGGTACGTCTTATACAATGGTTGTCGGGTTTTTTTACTTGCATTTTCCACTTTTTCGTGCTTATTTTTGCGCTCCTTGTAGATGAATAAAACTTGAGTTCAATAACATTATGTCATATATATTTTTTTCAAATGTTGGGCCTCAAAGTTAAGGTGTGTCTTATACATGGGGAAACATGGCATTATGTAATGTAAACAAGAGAATGGTGTCACCCAGCCCAGGATACATTCATTCCATGTTCTTGTATATCTTCATAAAGAAATTAAAATAAGAGAAGAGCACCTAATCAGGAAACAAGAACGGTGGCTGCAAAATAGAGCCTTAGCCAGGTGAGTCTACCTCTCCCGTGTCCTGAGCCCCAGCCACGCCCTGGACACACGCAGCATGGAATCCTGAGACGATGAGGCTGTGCAGGCCTCCTAACCCCTCCTCTCTGTTTCCCTCAGGTCCTCCTGAGGGTCCTGGCTCAACACAGCCTATTTCTAGTCTCTAAGTTTCTTCTTTTACAAAGTATATCTTTTTCTCCTTAGCAAAATAATTCAACATGCTTCATGTATAAGAGTCATGAGCAAAAATTTTCAAAAACTCACGAACTTTAGAAACAAGCTCTTGGGGGAGAAAAGAAAAATGAGAGATTATCACAAAGAACTTAGAAATGAAGAAAACAAATTAGAAGGCCTGGCTCTGGGAATTGAAGCTGCTAGAATATTGAGCTGAGGATAAGCAACCGTGGGATTTATGGTTACGGAAGAAAACATATATGTTTTAAATTTTGGAAATATGAAAAGAACAATACAACGAAGAAAAAAAAAATCCCAACGGCTGGGGTGGAAAGTGAGAGAAAACATATTTGTGCAAACACCTCCACCTTTTATGGCAAAGAGTCGCTGAATATTATTTAAAAGCTTTATCTAGGGCCTTTTTCAAAGACAGTAATTCCCAACTTCCAATCACTTTTGCTCTTTTTTGTAACCGAACCAGGGTATTAAGGATGAACCAACCCTGGCAGGTTGGCTCAATTGTAGAGTGTTTGCCTGGCTTGTGGATGTTCTGGGTTTTGATTCCTGGTCAGGACACACAGGAGAAGCAACCATCTGTCTCTCCACCCTTCTCCCCTCTTCTCTCTCTCTCTCTCTCTTTCTCTCTCACTCACTCTCTCTATCTCCCACAGACATGGCTCAATCGGTTCAAGTACATCAGCCCTGGGCGTTGAGGATGGCTTTGTGGAACCTTTGTCTCAGGTGCTAAAAATAGCTTGGTTGCAGGAGCATGACCATCAGCCTTAGATGGAAGTTGCCAGGTGAATCCCAGTCGAGGCACATGTGGGAGTTTGTCTATCTCCCCTCCTCTCACTTGGAAAAGAATGAATCAAATAAAAATTTAAAATAAAAAAGGACAAACCAGACATGTGACAAGACATTTGACAGCAGTTCCGCAATCACTGCAACTTTACACCAGTTGTTTTCCTCTTTTATATACAAATAAAATTATTCTTAAAATCCTAAAAATTGGTATGTATAATCACGGGGCCATATTTCTGAAATTATTTTGACCTAAATTCCCAGCTATGCCTCTACATGTTGTCACCCAGCCTTTCATCGACGTGCTTACCCTCAAGGGTGTCTGAGACGATATTAACCAACTATTAAAAGTCATTTTTTTAGACGAAGGCATTTTAGTGACTTAATTATTTTTCTTTACAGTTTTTGGAATGCTAACGCTTTCTTTCTATGAGAATGTGTGTATTTTATAAAGCAATTAAATCATTTTAAAAATCCAAGGATGGATAATTTTCATCAGCTGAATAATTGGTTATTGGTAACCTCCCACGTGTTTTGCAGCAGATATGCTGGTTTGTCCTCAGCAGAAAGCCAGATTCCCAGGCAACTAAGGAGTAAGACAGAGTGAATAAGATGAAGAAGAATGCCGCAGCAGAAAACAAGAGCGGTGACCCTCGAGTTTGGTTAGGTGATGACATTTCCCGGGAGCTGGTAGGCCTTGAAGCCCAGACTTCAGACTGGACACCAAGCGGAACCCAAAGATGTGTCCTGTGGCCATTTGGGGGGTGGGTATGGAGGGCAAACATGGAGTGACAAGGACAACCTGATGTGATCCTGGACAGCACTGAGTGGAAACAGAGCTCCCCAATATGTCATGTCCGAGGAAAGTCATCTCACAGAGGGGCTAGGGGAGCGTGGCAGCCACAGGAGCAGACCTCCATTGCCAGGCCTGCTCTGCCCTCCCCCCCCACCCCCCACCCCCCACCCCCCACTCCCCGTCCCGCAGTCCTCCTGGCCATGCCCACTGCCCGCTCAGCCTTGCCTTTTTCTCACTAGATAAACCTCTTTCTTAAAAAATAAAAATAAATAGGAAAAAAATCAGCACTCCCCCCTTGTTTTGTGCAAAGTTTAGAGCAACTATTGTTTGCAATACAAATACAAGGAAATAAATCTTCTCAAAGAGCCAGTTTGGGAAATTAAACATTGATTGGATTGTACCCAGAGAGGCTTGGGGAAAACCAAATCATCAGAGTCTCAAACTCATTCGGGGAAGGGTAAGATGAAAGGGTTTTAGGCTTCACAGACCTAAGCCGAACACTTCCATTATCTATCCAGAGAAGGGAGGACGAAACACAACAAAACAAAAGAACTCACAACAACAGCAAACAAATAAATAAATAAAACAAAGACAAAATGCCCACAGCGTTTTAATATTTTTTTTTAATTTTATTCATTTTAGAGAGGAGAGACAGAGAGAGAGAGAGAGAGAGAGAGAGAGAGAGAGAGAGAGAGAGAAAGGGGGGAGGAGCTAGAAGCATCAACTCCCATATGCGCCTTGACCAGACCAGTGCAGGGTGTTGAACTGGCGACCTCAGTGTTCCCAGGTCGACGCTTTATCCACTGCGCCACCACAGGTCAGGCGCCCACAGCGTTTTAGACTTCCGGTGCGTTGCCATCCAAAGCCCGGTTTGTACAGAAATCAAGTGCAGAGAGAGTAGAAGCCCGCCTTACAGAGCAGTCCGGAAGTAGGGGAGGCGTGAATGGACGGCCTCGCCACACACACGCGCATGGTTCTCCGGGTGGAGCCGGAAGTTTCAACAGTAGTTATCTTGTCAAAGGACAAACCGAGAAGACCATTGCAACAACTCACAGTCCGAAGAAAGGGAGCGTGTAGCGCTTTGGGAAGAGGTGTTGAACATGTGTGAGAGACGCGGAGAGGGAGGGCAGAGAGGACCCTGCAGAAGCTGGTGCCTCTGCCGGTGTCCGGGGCAGCACTGAATTGTCACTAACCCCAGGGTATAATGCAGGTCAAATGGGTCCTCTCTCCTTACACTTCCACTAAATCTCAACCTATGTCAATCTACGCTTGGGTTTATTGCCACTCCTTGGTTTGAATGATATAAAGAGCCCATCACACCTATAGTAATGTTTTATCAGCCAGAGTCTTATTAGCTTGGAGAAGGCCAGGCTACCCAAGCAGCCACATCAGTTGCAAACAGAGAGGAAGATTCATGGGGGCTAGTGCTAGTTCATTAGTCTTGCACATAGGATCCCCAGAGAAACTTCCCCAGGAGACTCCAGGTCTCTCTAGATGTGAGGTGGTCTTGTCTGGGGCTTCCTCTATTTTCCAGTTCTCTGCCGTATTTTGCCACCATCCCTTCCTGGGTGTGATATTTGCAGTCTTCACTGATTCTTACAACCACCCCATTTGCAAGGAGTATAAATTGGGAGATATTTTTAATAAATAGTCACTAAATAAAAATCTGGGTGCCCAGAAAAGGTGCTTAGAGAGAGAAGCTATTATTAATGTGGTTTGATCTGAAGGTATATTTGTTCAAGAGTGAACTTGAATTTGGCCATCCGTAGGAAAGGTTCTATAACTCACCCTAAAGGTGCAACTTCAGGCTTAGAGATCGCCTGCCCTGCCCTGTGCATGGAATTGCACCACTGAGTGCTCCCCCACCCCCTCTCCCCCACCCCCATCTTTCTGAAACCACGCCCATTTATACTCAGCAGCCAAAACACTGGGTTTGAGAGGTGTGACACATTTCAATAATAAAGAGAAATGCCCTTATGCAACTGGGACTAAATGAAGCCTACACCGTAAAGTGTTGTAAGCAGATACAAGTAATTGAATAATTATTATTGTTTCCTCTCACAGTTCCTCATGAATGGGACAGAGACATAAACACTGTCATGTAGATGACTGACAGTTGGAGTGAGTGCTGTTTAACTTGGAAAAACAAAAAAAAGATCCAGACCAACTGGTAAAATTTGGACATGCTGAACTAATGTCCACCCCCATATTGTGTTAAAACTTTAAGGTAAAATTTAAAGCATCTGGATGTTGTTCCCTCTCTTGGACCTGGGTGACTTCAAGAATAATTCTAAGAGCGTCTTCCCTCTTTCCTTCCCACCCAAATGCCATTTTCTCCCCATAAAGCCAGTCTTGTCCCACTGTCCTTATGATTATCTGTCTATTTCATGCTCCCTCTGAAAGAGTTGGAAGGTGTCCGTAGACCGTTAGTTCAGGAATTTGACATAACAGCCATTCAGAGGCAGATGAGCTGGACCCATTTACTCCATTACTTTGAACTCGAGCTTCCTCATCTGCAGACGGGAGCCGATCATTTCCCCTCTGTGGTCTTCCTTCCCCAAATCCATCACTTCAGTGTAAGCATGAAAGTGCATCAGATAACTCAAAATTGGGAGACTTGTTATAAAATATTTCTAAAAGTGTCTAAGTCATGGGCCCTGGATGGTTGACTCAGCGGTAGAGCATCCGCCTGGCGTGTGGAAGTCCGAGTTTGATTCTTGGTCAGGGCACACAGGAGAAGCACCCATCTGCTTCTCCACCCTTCCCCCTCTCCTTCCTCTCTATCTCTCTCTTCCCCTCCTGCAGCCAAGGCTCCATTCGAGCAAAGCTGGACCAATGGCTTCATGGCCTCTGCCTCGGGCAGAGCATCGCCCCCTAGTGGGCATGCCGGATGGATCCCATGTCAGGCGCGTGCAAGAGTCTGTCTGCCGCCTCCTATTTCTCACTTCGGAAAAATGCAAATAAATAAATAAACAAACATATAAATTATAAAATAAAAGTGTCTAAGTCATGAAAAACAAGGGAATTTTGAGACACTGTCACAGACGGGAGGAGAACATAATGCAGTGTCCTGAGTGGAATCCTGGGCGGGAGAAACCGTATCAGCCGCAAAGCTTGGAAACTGCGCATGGAGCTGCTAACGGAGCTAACAGCAGTGAGCCCATGGTGATATCTTAGTTTTGAAAACTACAGACTGGGGTAACGTGAGATTTTATCACTAGTAGCAGCGGAGAAAAGGTACACGTAAACTCCGTATCCTATCTTTGCAACCCTTCTGTAAATCCATTTTCTTTTAAAGACTAAAATTGTATAAGAAAAAACAATGAGAAAGATGACGATATCCAACTCATCACGGGGAAGTGAAGACCCGAGGAGGCAACGTGGAGAAACACGTGCTCTCCTTCCTCAGAGCGGCCCCTCCTCCCTGCAGACGCGTGGGAGGCACCATGTTCCTGCTGTCCAGGCCGCCTTCATTTGGAGCAGAAATAATTTGCCTCTAAAAAAAAAATCCCAGCACAAATAATTGCCCACGTCTGTAATTTAGACTAACGGACTGCATTATGGCAGGGGCTCGGAGCACGAGGAATATTATTTCATCTGCGTAAATCTTTTGAGAAAACCGAGAGGGAGGGGAAAAAGGCAGAAAGCCACTGGACATGACTTTCTTTGTGCCAGCTGCTGATGCAGCCTGGCAAGCCTGGGGCTGGAAGTCTGGTCACGAGGCAGAAAACTCTCGGCTCCCGTCCTGCCAGCCGCGCACCGACGGCCACACACATACAATGCTATTCTCTTGCCTGGAGTGGAACTTTATCTTACTGGAGCGAAGGAAGACTTCAGAGGCCGGTTTGGAAGCACACTGGGGGGCCATTTTCTGGAATGAGAGCGTCTGACTTCCTTTCCTTCTGCCCCCAGCTCCACCTGCACCAAGAGCAAGGATGTCACCTCCCCCAGCACAGGGAGGCATTAGGCGCATTTGCACTGAAAAGCCTAGAGCCTGTACAACAACCTTCAATAGCTTCATGGTGCCTTAACTCAGGGACTGCGCACTTAAAAGGCAGATAGCTGTCACAGCAAAAGAGTTGCCTCATAATAAGTTCTAGGCTGAATAAGAAGATCTCGGTTGTTCTGTAGGATTTTCCCAGCTGGACAGAAACTGCCTCCTACCAGGCTGCGTTATTTCTCTGCTCAAATCCAACACTGATGCCACAATGCTCAGCGCAGTAGTTCTCAAAATGTGGTTCCCGGATCCGGGACAGGAGCCGCACCTGGGGGCATGGGCGCGTGTTGGAAATGTGGACTCTTGGGTCCCATTCTAGACCTTCTACATCAGACAGCCTGGGGCATAGGGTTTCCACAAGCTCGCAGGGTCATGCTAGTGATGTTCATTAATGTTGGAGAGTCACTGGTTCATGATGACACGAAGCTCAAATGTCTCAATCTGGATTTTAAAACTCAGAATCCAGACCCACACAACTTTCCAGGCTTACCATATGGAACATGAAACTAACAGGAATGGCCTTGTGTGGGACACAAATACGGCCCGATTTCATATGTACATACTTATATATATACATATTATATACATATACAGTGCGTCCGTCAAGTCATGGTGCACACTTTTGACCGGTCACACGGTGATAGTATTTCTCTTTCACACGGTCAACTTGACGGACACAATGTGTGTGTGTGTGTGTGTGTGTGTGTGTGTATATATATATATATATACATATACATATATATACATATTTTTTCTACTTAATCACTGAATCCTCCACCTGTGCAGCTTAACATGCTTGCCGATATCTCTCTCTTAAAGACGCTTCTCCTAATTCATCCGAAGTGTTTAGCTCTCATACCTAAAGCCAAGCAGAGAGGGACTTCAGGAGTCACTGGCGATGGCACAGGGGACTCACTCCTGAACATGGGCCCTCCGCCATCCAGGGGATTCTCCTCCTTGTCCATAGTATTCAACTTGCCGGTCCACTCGAGACGCAGCCACTGCAGCCACATAACAACGGTAAGGCTGGGGGACAGGTCGAGAGGGGCCCCTGGCCTCCAACTAGCACTGCGGAAACCAGCTCTTCCCGGAACCCAAGGCCCCATGGTGTTAAAACCATATCCTTGCTCAGCTTCCCAAAATAGGAGTTTCCATTTGACATCCTCTTCTAATGGCTGACTTAGGGAGGACCACCTGACCCATCTCTCACCGCACAATAATACTGACCTTACAGAAAAAGAGGTGGGGCTTGGATTACTTCCGTACAAAGATACTTCTAAGCCCCTGGCACTAAGTGACTTGGGTACTTTTGATGCATAATGAAGAGTGTTAAGAAGGTAGGAAAGCGAAGGCCAGTGACCACAAGCCAAGGGTTTCTCCGGGTGGCTGTGCACAAATGGGCCCTGACCCTCCTCACTCATCTGTCCTGCTGGCATTGAATCTGTTCACTTCCTTTCCAGCTCTTCATCTGAAACTGAGTTCTTGTTTTTAGGATAATTCCTAACACCCAGGTTTATAAGCTGGTCTTATTTTCCCCACTTCAATGTTTAAGAGACCCCGAAGGAAATTGGAGCACATTTAATGCTCCTGACCTTCCGAGGTCATCGCTAGTCCCCATCAATTCAAGCCTTTTCGTCTGGCAAACCTCTGGTCCATCGTCCTTGAAGCTGTGCTTACCAAAACATACAACTCACCGCTCCCTTTGCCAGGAGTAGGGGGAAATGGAAGGGTCTGGAAGCTCTTTTTGCTGGATACTTAACAATAAGTATCCCTTTTTTACAAAAGTAGAAGTAACAACAAGCTGTCAACAATCTCCCTCCATCAACAATTTTTTATTAGTTTTCTATTACGTATGACTGCATAAGAGGCCCTAAAGTTCTTGCAAACAACACGAATGATTTATTAGCTCTCACAGGGGCTGTGGGTCAGGACTTTGGGTGTAGTTTGGCCAGTCAGTCCTGGCTGGGGTGCCCCCAGGAGGGTGCCGTCTTCTGAAGACTTTACTGGGGCTCGGGCTCTGTTTCCAAGATGACTCGCTCCCATGGTTGCGAGTTGGTGTTGGCTCTCCGTTGGGGATCTTGGTTCCTCTCTTTGTAGCTCTTTCCTTGGGGCTAATGAAGGATCACTCTAAGGCAGCCAGAAGAAAACAGAATACCTCATTACATTAAATTTCAGAGAAAGAATTAATTTTTTGTGTGTACGTATCAAATATTATATGGGACATACTTAAATGGAGCGCGGGCGGGGCGGAGGGGGTATTATCTAACGGTGACATGTAGCTGCCTGTCCTGTATTTATATTTGATAGAGCTGGCCATTCTAGACATTAGAACATGAAGCTGGCATACTTCAGAATGAACTCTCTGAGAGACTGTCACACAGAGCCTTCTGTTCTGTTTCCCACACACTGTCCAGTCCGGCCTTGATTCAGAGGATGGAGGGCCCATAGGAGACTTGCATGCCCAGGGAGGGGTTCCTTGGGAAATACACGCAGGCCGCCTGCCACCGCCCCCAACTGAGGGTCACCTGGCAGAGGCCTTTACGTTGGAGCAAGGAGCTTTGGGGAGAGGATGGGACGCCTTTTTATTTGAATGGTTTTCATCGAAGAGAACTTAAAATATTGAGCAAGAGTAAAAAAAGCTATGTTCAAAATACAGTGGTACCTTGAGATACGAATTTAATTCGTTCTGTAACTGAGCTCGTTAGTTAGTTAGCTCGTATATCAAACTGCCAATACTGGACCCGTGCACCGACGCGCCAACTAGCGGCAGCTTCCCGAATCACAACTCGTATCTCGGAATTTCACTCAGATGTCGAACAAAAATACTGACGGAGTTGCAGCTCGTATCTTAGAAAAAGAAAAATTTGTATGCTAGTCCATACGTATCTCAAGGTACCACTGTATATATTTAAACCTTAAAATCTCATGAGTACCTTAAGTTGTGAGTTACAATTCTTTTGAACTTTGAACTTCATCAATAGATGAAAAAGGTTTTTTTTCCACATAGAAAAAGTGAGAGACCTCATAGCTTATAATGAAGAAAAGAATAAGAGTGCCCAGGCATAGAAGGAAGAAGTGTAACATTTTTAACAAAATCGAAAATATCAACTCACCAATTCCTTATCTACTTTCCCTCCTCCTCCTCCTCCTCCTCCTCCTCCTCCTTCTTCTTCTTTTCTTCTTCTTCTTCTTCTTCTTCTTCTTCTTCTTCTTCTTCTTCTTCTTCTTTTTCTTCTTCTTCTTCCTCCTCCTCCTCCTCCTCCTCCTCCTCTTCTTCTTCTTCTTCTTCTTCTTCTTCTTCTTCTTCTTCTTCTTCTTCTTTTCCAAGTGAGAGGAGGGGAGATAGAGCCAGACAGACTCTTGCATGCATCTGGTCCGGACCGATAGCCACTCGGCAACAACCTGCGTCTGGGGCCCCATCTCTACTTTTAAACAGAGGAAAAAAGAGGGCCTCTGCTTTAACTTAAGGTGGAAACGGGTACGAGTGAGGTTTTGCTATGTGTTTGCCTAATAGATCCCTTGACAAGCTTGTTGTTTGTGTTTGCAGACTATAAGATTAATACATTTTTCAATATTTATAATAAGCTAGAATTTGTTCTGTAATCTTCCTGATCAAAGATAGTACAAAGTAACTCTTCACCTATCTAAAAAAAATAATAAAGAAAGAAGGGAAAGAAAAGATGGATAGAAATCGTCAGGTTTTCAATTTTATAAAATAAGAATATTCTATGTAAATGTAGATTCCTTGCAAAATAGCCCAGGACATTCGGACCCACCATGCTAACGTGGGCCAGCAGGAGGTTTCCAGCAGGGACAATTGCAGGAGAAAAGAGCTCCTGTTGTGCTCGGATACCGGAGCCCACACCTGTGACAAGGACACTGGGTTCCCAGGGACGCAGGTCTGGCTTCCGCACATACGCTGTTTCGAAGGCAAACCTACCTTCTCCTCCACTTGGCCTTGGTCATCCACAAACTCGTTTGTTAGCCCCTGAGGAAATCACAGCCTCAAACTGTCTAGCTGAAAATAAATTAGACCATCAATAAAGAAGATATTTACTAGGAAGGAAAAAAAAATAACTCATTTCCTTTCTCAAACGTAAACATGAAGTGATTTTAACGGGTCTTGATGGCCTCCACTCCAGGCTCTCGGCCGGTTCCGTTTCTGGGGACCCGTGGAGTAGAGTAAGACGTTCAAAATGATAACCATATAAATAACCGTTGGGAGATAGGGCGGGCACTGAGGGGGCACCAGTGCGCCAGGGCCAGGAAGTTGGGTGGGCCCATGAAGGGTGACTGGGGATGTGTTTGAATAATTCCTGTCTGCATGGAGAATTGTGTACAGAATCCTCACTAATGAGTGAGAGTTACAGCAAAGAGAGTACATCGGAGGACGCAGAAAATGTCCACCTGCCCAGTTTGTAAAATTCAGTTTCAACGTCAAAGTGTCAGAGCTCGAGGTTTGCCTGACTTTCAAGGTTATGTGGGAGCCACTGAGAAGGAGGAAACCAAGGCAAGGCTGGGACAGCTACACCAGTGTGACAGGAGTGTGTGTGAGTGTGCGTGTGTGTGCGTGTGTGAGTGTGTGTAGCACTTAGCACCTTTTTAAAAGATTTCCAAGATAGCAACCCAGATATAACCTCAGCACAAACAGCAGTTCTCAACCTTGGCCCTGCGTAAGAATCCCTAAGGAACTCTCAGAAACCTTCTGTTCTGTTTCCCACACACTGTCCAGTCCGGCCTTGATTCAGAGGATGGAGGGCCCATAGGAGACTTGCCGGGGCCATGCCTCAGTGCGGGACCCAGGAAGTACTGCTCAAACTTCCCAGGTGACCTGAATGCCCCGGAGAAGGTGAGAAAACCACCACCTCCTAGAACATTCCACACTTTCCAGAAGCCTTGGAATTCCCCAAATGCTTGTTACAGAGGTCATTTCTAACACAGGCGTCCTGGGGGGGGGGGGGGGGCGGGAACGTTCCTGTCAACTCGCCCTTTAGACGACTGTAACAAAGTCCACCCTGACCCCACCTTGAGAAACATTTCTCTGTGTAGTTGCCAGCTGAAAAAGGTGCCGACGGCCAAGGCAGAGGCAGTGACAGGGTGTTGTGTGGGCATGTGGTAAAGGTCAAGGGCCCGGGTGAGGGCTTCATGCAAGTGTGTTCTATAAGATGCCTAAGCAATTCAAAGCGACCTGGATGAACCCACTTAATAAATTTTGTCTCTCCCTGCCTCCCGCTCTGTCCCTCCCCTAGCCATCCACCCATCTACCTAGCTGTTTCTGTGTAAACAACCTGTCTCTTAACTCAGAATGAGCGGATGCTGCCTCGAGCTCTGAGTCACTTCAGCACAGAAGGCTGTCACCTCACAAGCGCTCCCGGGCCTCCCCAGAAAGCTTGGCAAGTCTCAGGCGGCATCCACCCCGAGGAGGAGAGTTGGTGGCGTGGAGAGAGTTCTGGCCGGCGGAAGCTTTCAGGGAAATTCAGGCCAGACAGGTGAACACCTCATCTTTTGAGAGAAGGAGCTTTGGGCCGTGTGTGATGAGACAGACCTGAGATTGGGGGGTCCTCACTGCTTCTTAGCTCTGATAGGGCGGCCGCCTGCCTTCATCCAGCTCCGTCCTGACTCGGGGGACAAGCCCCCCGGGGGGGGGTGCTGAATGGCCCTGCCCAGCTCCCAGGAACCTGCGGACACACTTGCAGGCTTTCTGTCCAGAGACTGAGTAAGCAGACCCATCTTCCCTCATCAGATCTGGACAGGGCCTGGGGCGAGACTGCTGCATGGGAGAAAATGTCTGCACATGAGAACCGGTAGGCTGTTGTCCTATCAAAAGAATGCTTGTGAAATTTCCCCCACTGCCAGGGCCCGGAATGATTCAATTGCTGGACCTAGGAGCTAACAGGAATCGTTACTTCCAGCCCCTGTCGGTAGCAAAGGGACAAGGGAAGTTCAGGCCACTGACTGCTTTGCCTCTAGACCAGTGATGGACAATATATTGAGCTTGGTGTGTCAAAATTCGCCAAAAAAACAAGAATAACTCAGGTGGTGTGTCACTTGGAGAAAAACGACCTAACCGGAAGTCCCAGAACTAGACGCTCCGTGCGGGAGTTCTGTTGTTTTGGCCTCCAGACCTCCGGCACAGAGTGTCTACACTACAGCAAGTGTTTTATCCTCGGCTACTGCACCTGGCCGTGCAGGAGCCAAGGATGAAACGTCCTTCTCGACATGTAGCCCCGTACTTGTCTGATATGCGGCCACATGTGGCCACATGTCATTGAAAATGGCTACGCGTGTCAGTGCTGACATGTATCATAGGTTCGCCATCACGGCTCTAGATCGTACAGCAACTTTGTGCAGGGTCTGCGGATGGAACTGGGGTCGCTGGGCTCCAGGCCCAGTGTTTGTGATGAATTTATACAGGAGGGCATCGGCTCAGTTTTCAAGAAGGAACCCCAACACAGTCCAGATGAAATCTGTCTTCCGCCTGACCAGGCGGTGGTGCAGTGGACAGAGTGTCAGACTGGGATGGACGCAGAGGTTCCAGGTTCAAAACCCCGAGGTCGTCGGCTTTAGCGCGGGCTCCTCTGGTTTGAGCAAGGCTCACCAGCTTGGACCCAAGGTCGCTGGCTTGAGCAAGGGGTTGCTCGGTCTGCTGTAGCCCCCCAACAAGGTACATATGAGAAAGCAATCAATGAAAATCTAAGGTGCCACAACGAAAAATTAATGCTTCTCATCTCTCTCCCTTTCTATCTGTCCCTATCTGTACCTCTCTTTGTCTCTCTCTGTCTCTGTCAACACACACAAAAATAATAATTAATTAATAAAAAAAATCTATTTTCTATGATGGCCGCTTGTGTACATCTTGAGCATTGGAAATGCAGGCGATCACATTGAAAAGAGCTATGATTGTAAAATACTGCATTTCCAAGACGTGACATAAAATAAGAAAGAGAGAAAGAAAGAGAAATAGCCTATTGTTATTCTCTGTTGATTTATGGGCTAAAATGATAATATTTAGAATATATTGGGTTAAAGAAAATATAACATGAAAGTTGATTCCTCTGGTTTGGATTTTGACTCTTTTCAATATGGCTACTGGGACAATTTAAAACTCTGTGCGGCTTGCATTTGTATTTCTATCCAACAATATTGTTTTAGACTTATGAATTCGTAAAGGGCTTCCAAGCTAGGAAAATGCTCCCAATTTTCAAAAAAGAAAAAATAAATACCATTATTACATTAGTCAATGGTATTTTCCAATCTCTCCTGGAATAACATAACCCCCCACCTGAACCCTCTAATCTCTTCTTTGAACCTCAACCAGAGGACTCTTCTAAACATGCAGCCTCATTCTATCGTGTCCGTGCTTAAAACTTGGCAGACTCTTCTACAGCCCCTCGCTGAGGGCACCCCTGTCCTGCCTCCGACTTCGCTGGTGCTGTTTCCTCCTATCTTAGTCCGTTTGAGCTGCTGTACCAAAGTATCACAGACTGAGGTTTTTATTAAAGACAGAAATTTGTTTTTCAGGATTCTGGAAGCTGGAAGTCAAAGCTCAGGGCACCGGCAGGGTCAGCTTCTGACGATGGCCCTCTTGGTTAGCGGACTACCTACCATCTTATCATTGTGTCCTCACGTGGCAGGAGGGAGATGGCAGAGTTCCGTGAGGTACCTTCTGTAAGGGTACTAATTGCATTCGGGAAGTTTCTACCCACAAGGCCTAATCACCTCCCAAAGACCCCACCTCCTGATACCATCACTTTAAGCGTTAGGGTCTCCACATATGAGTTCAGGAAAAACATAAAAATTGAGTCCATAGCGCCTCTATAGGAAGGCCCTTCCATTCCCTTGACCCCTTGGAAAGGAAACTATTTGGAGAATTCTGCATAAGACTCATCATACAAGACAGCTCTCTTATCCCTCTCCGTCTTGAGACATCCACACCTCCACAAAGTCAGATCATGGACATCCCTCAGCAGGGACTCTCTGAGATGGTCTGACTCCCTGAGATGAGGATTGGTTTACGTTCTTAACCCTTTGCCATCCCAGGTCTTGCCCAGGACCATGTGAAATGCCTCCTGGAAGCAGGACACTTCATCCAGGTATCCAGAAGGTTCATGTCATTCTTCAGGATGTTGCTGTAAGACATAAAGTAAGCTCTTATCATTCTTCCGGTGTTGCCTAGAGCTTAGTTAGCACCTGAAAAACCGATGCCTGAAGACATCACAGCAGAATCGAGTTAAGTCTAAGTTAAGGCAAGAAGCTTTGAAGAGCCCTAGAAAGAAATCTGTTGACTTGCTTCTTCTTGACTAGAATATTTTTGGAAAAGCCCACAATTGGAAGACTTGATCAGCGTTTTCAAACATCCCACCAGCCAGACAAATTCAGCCCATCAGCAAGGCTATAAACACTACCTCCTAAGTGTACGCTGAACCATCCGCTCTGTCCCATACTCCCTGCTGTCACCTGAGGGCAAGGCGTGCCACTCAGACAGCTCTCCACCTGGCCTGCTTGCTTAGACCTCCCCCACCTCAGCCCATGTATTCCATACATTGTAGCCAGAGGGAGGCTGTGGAAATGCAAATAGTAAGTCACTGATGTCGCCTGACCCGATGGTGGTGCAGTGGATAGAGCGTGGTACTAAGATGCGGAGGATCCAAGTTCGAAACCCCAAGGTCACCAGCTTGAGCGCGGGCCCATCTGGCTTGAGTGTGGGCTCATCTGATTTGAGCATAGCTCACCAGTGTGAACCGAAGGCCTCAGTCTTGAGCAAGGGGTCACTCACTCTGCTGTAGCCCCCACCCCCCGGTCAAGGCACATATGAGAAAGCAGTCAATGAACAACTAAGGTGTCGCAACGAAGAATTGATACTTCTCATATCTCTCTTTTCCTGTCTGTCTGTTCCTGTCTGTCCCTCTCTCTGTCACAAAAAAAAAAAAAATAGACAGTGACGTCTTACTCAGAGCACTCCAGTAAACTTCTACCACACCTCTAATAAAGTTCAAATGCCCTGCCTGTGTTTTCAAACCCGCTGGCTCTGCCCACACTAGCCCTGACGTTTCCTTCTGTCTTCTTGACCTTTATGCTGCAAACACTGTCCCTTTCTTTAATCTTTTTTTATTCAGTGAGTAGTCTATCAAATTCCTGCTTTGGGGACTAGCTGTTTTCTCAGTCTGGAATGTTCTCCCAACAATCCATACATGGCCATCTTTCCGTCACATAGATTTAGCTCAAATGTCACTTCTCCAGAGGGCCCTAACAGGAACAGATAACGTGAAGTCACTACGCTCTGTCATATCCCCTATTATAATCATTTGCCTAATGATGATCACAATTTCATTTTAATTTAATAGTTAGGTTTATTGCCTTTTTTTTTCTCTCTCATTAAATTTTCAAGCTCTGGCATGTTCTCTGTTCTGTTCCTCTTCATCCTGACTATCTTAGAAGAATGCTCATTGCACAGAGCCCAATCAATAAATATTTGTTAGAATAATGGAAATATTTTTATTAACATATTAAACAATTAAAAATGCTTTGGTGTTTTATCTTCACACTGCATATTGAAAAACTAAAACGTTAATTGTTTTTGCGTATTAGGGAACTAAGATCTATTAGATACTGGGAGTATCAGATTGCTTAAAGGTGAAAAGAAATTGCTTAAAGGTGTTTTAAACATAATGGTCGAGCAATCAATCAACTCCTAGAAACTCAGTTTCTTTAGAAAACAGTGACAATTTCCTTTGCCATTGCTCTCTAGCACATACGCATAATTTTATTTATAAGAAACCGTTGGAGGGCACCATGCACAGTGACGAGCAGAAGCAACCTTCTAATCTCACTACGAAAGCTTGCAGAGACTGCACAAGCTATAAGCCATGATTCTGACTCTTTCCATAAACTGTCAGAGGCATATGTTGTGTCACGACCCAGCAAGAATCACAGAATTCATAGGTCATTTTTGGGTAGTGGGAAGCTTACTATTAGGAACTTCATAAGGAAACTGCCCCCTTTCTGCCATACCTCAAGCGGAGTATGAAATGGCTTTCATGTCCACATTGAACTGGGGTTACATCAGAGCTTGAAGAAAAAAAATCAAGAAGGCAGAGAGGACTGTGACGAGCATTTCACAGGATGCTTTGAAACGTGAGCAATCTCAGCTGTTATGCTAGGTGTCATAGCTTCCATCTTCTCTGTAGACACTCCATAGAGAGTTCCCTGCAACACATTCTAAGAAAAATCACAATTCATATGAGAAGCAGCTTTGCCCCTGCACAGGAAACCAGAGTACCTCCACACAACACAGGAGGGACTCGCTAATGTTTGATGATTGAATTAAAAATAATGAATGAATAAAACTGAAGCAAAATAGGAGCAGAATTTCCCCTAAGATATAGATTGCTCTTTTGATCATATTTTGCATACCTGTGGCCATATAGGGCTTTTTTAACCTGTGCCTCAGTTTTTCATTGTTTAGTCTCTGTTTAAATTAAGTGTATGGAGAATGTGCCCTGCCATTCTGAACAGACCATGCTACAGAGGAACTGTTTCGCTGTATTGTAAATGCATGCATGGAAGGGAAGGACCCGGCACAGCCGTGCGTTGGGGACAGAGTTGGAGAGACCTAAGTGAGAACGCTAAGCAAAGCCAAATAAACAAACAGACCAACCAAAACAAATGTATGCCACGGCAAGGTTTATTTCTCTTCGGGTCTCCAGTAGGCACGGTGACCTTGATCCAGAGAGATGGTAATGAGTAAAAACAGCTTGAAATGCAACTCAAGTTTTTGTTGTTTTTTTTTTTTTAAAATGTGTCTTTGAGTTCTCTGGCCCATATGCTATGGCCCTGCTGGCCTCCTAGCATCCCACCGGTCCTGGACAAAGCTATGTGTTCACTGAGATAAGTCAGAATGCATTGAATAAGTGGGGTGACCCGCGCTCTTGTTGCAGGACATGTGTAAGGTATTTAGGTAACCTGGGCTTCCGCATGTTGTGTACCATGCCTGAAGAGGCAGCCCTGGGCTACCTGCACATGAAGGAGACCGCCGGATGGAAACAAACCTAGCTGTGGTGTTTCTACCTTCTGTCCCCTGGCTGCAACCTAAGTAGACAAATGATGTCTTATTCTGCAAATGTTCTCCTGCACCCCAACATGTGGCCTCCCAGGTGGCCCTGGCTGGACCTGTGGGCTGCGGGTAACGCCAAGCAGACAGAGGGACCAGCCGAGTGTCTGGGAGGTTTCTCTGTCCTGCCACAACCAGTGCCCAGAGGCGCCGAGCTCACAGATGTCCCTCCCAGACTGTGGTCCCACCACATGCGGGCCTCGCACACTGCATGCTCCACACTCCGGGCCATGAGAGCAGTTACGCTCCAGGGGAGGGTTGTTGGGAGTCTGGCTACACCCTCTGTCATCTCCATCATCACAGGCCTGCTTGTCCGGTTCTGCCTCGCTGGAGTCCACTGTATGGATCAGCCAGGACCTTTCCCGCCTTCCGTTTTGCCTCGCTGCTAGGTGCAAGTCGCTCTCATGGTACCAAGTCACCTCCCCTCATTGGGCTCCGTTTCCAGGTCGCCCTGGAGACCAGACCCAGCTGCTCCGAGGATGTGTGAGCTTGTGCGAAGTGCAGATGCTGCTGCTCTTTGATTGCACGTGACAAGCGGTCATCTGGTCAGAAGCAGGTCTCATTCAGATTGTCCAGCACCCATTCCTTCTGGGCACATGTTACCTGGATAGCATAGCACGGGCCACTAGAGACTCAACAAATATCAGCTGGTTTCACCTGGGAGAAATTCAAGGCACAACTGGACCCAACTTACAAATGGTGGGCAGCTCTCTACCTCCCCGCACCTGTTCCCCAAGCCCAGAACTAGGGCGAGGAAAGCGAGACATCTAAGGTGCCATACGTAAGGAGGCACTTGCCCTCAGAGTCACGCACGTGCCAGGTGGCACCTGACACTGAAGGCCACCTTACATCTGGATGTAGGTCCTTAGCTTTCCTCACCTAAGTCTACCTTATTATTTCCATAAAAAGGGCATAGGATCTATTTCAGGATTATCATGAAAATGTAAAGAAAGCATGCTTAGGAAATGATTAAGTGCTCTTCCTGACACCTCTTTTTGTCTCCTGAACCCTCTCAGAAGTCTTGATTTCAGGATTTATCCTGGCAAGAGAAAGGCTCGGCTGGTAGAACCTAACTCCAGAGCGGAACAAACCAGACCGACTTCCCAAGCAGCTAACGGGGGCAGTCCATGGCCCGATGCTAACCAATCTTTTCTGACGCTGAGAAAAATCGCTCCCCTGTGTCCCTGTGTTCTGGGCACAAGCTCTTCCCTTGACGGGGTTCTGTGTCATCCTCCAAATGTCTTCCTCCTCCCTGCTCGGCCCACCGCTGGTGCCCTTCTCCACGGGGCCCCAAGACTGACCAGCCCTCCTTCACCGTCTGTGACAGCATTTTGTAGTTAAAACTTCAAATGCAGACCCCAGGCACCTCCGTCTGAGTGCTGCCTTCTCCCGCTTCCGATGAGAGAGTCTCCTCCTAACGCTGAGCCTTGGACAAGTTTGCTTTTCCAGAGAGAGCTCAGCAGAGGGGCTGCCTCTCCCCGCCGTCCGGTGGCATATCAAGGGGGAGAGAGGCGGCCTAGAATTTTCCTTTTAAGAATACAAAACGACAGTCTCAGAGGAAGCGTAGCAGGGAAAATTTCCTCTCCTGCAAAAATTCACGGACGCTGTCATAGTCCTGTAACCGCTTGGCTTGCAAAATCCTGAAGTTCTGCCACTGAACGGTTTTCTGCTCCTCTTCTACGAGGTACAGATATGCATAATTTATACCTTGAGTTCTGGGTAATTGTCAGGTAGCAGGGTATCGTTCCCATGTGTGTTTCTGCCTCTTCATTCCTGTAAATTGTCCCAATGTTTTGCTCCTCCGGTACCCTCTGTCACACTCCCACTGGAGTCACCCTTTAACGAGAGCCTTTGGAAGTGGCTTTGGACGCCCGGGACAGGACTGAGGGGTTGGGGGGGGGGGGGGTCTCTGAGCCACTGCCACCCTGGAAGGCAGGAGCATAGACCTGACTTACGAACAAGATGGTTGAGGTAGAAAGAAAGGAATGACCTTTCCCACGCCGGGTGAGAACTGAGATTTAAATCCAAGGTTACGTGACGCTCCACCATGGCATCAACCTTTCCCTGTGACTCAACAAATATTCTGGCACCCCTGTTTTTCCTTCTGGAAGCGTTGTTCACGTGGGCCCCCCAGGTGGGGATGCTTCTCTTTTTCTCTGGAGTTTTCTTTACACCCCGCAGCCCACCACCAGTGCCGTCACTCGTCCTCACCATGGCGTTTGGCACGAGGATCATTTAGGCGTGCTTCTGAGCGGCAGGGAGTCCATATGAGCTGTCCTTTCTGCTGACAACTTTCTGAGGACGCCGCGTCCGGTGGACTCCGCGCATTTCTCCACGTCACGTGAACCCCGTGCACACATTTTGAAGGGTACACATCCATTCATCAGAACCAAGGAAGGTGTTGGAGCCAGAGAGCACGAGGCCTGTTTACAGATGTTCTATGGTTTATCAGTGTGGTGTGGAGGTCTTGGTCACCTCCCAACAGAAGTCACGATGCTCGGAAATGTGTCGGTCACCTGGTTTTACGTTATCATTGCTTTGCTGCATGGAGCCGCCAAGGTGTTTGGACCTGCTTTGGAAAGTCAGGCTCCACCAGAACCAGTGCCAGTGTTGACACTTGGAATTTAAGGTAGGTTTTCACAATGACAAGAAACCCGCACACACGAGAGTATTGTGCAGAATGATCTAACGGCATTCGGTTGGGCACCCGCCGTTCCCCATGACGTGAGCGCTGACCTCCTGGTGCCCCGGAAGCTGCAGGCGCAGAGCCTGGGAATGGCCCATGGGGCGGCGACAGGAGGGTCCGGGAGGGACGGTCAGAGATGGGTCAGCGGAAGGGCGACAAAGACTTGCCCAGTCTCTGGGGCGAGCAGAGGCCACATGGGAGTACGCAACCATGGGGAGACTCAAGAGGACCTGTGAGCAGATCTGAGTGTACTTTCCAGATTGGGGAACACATGGCTTTCAGGAGAAAGCCATGGAACCTTCCACAGTGTTAACTGGCGTCGATACTTAGAGAATGTTTAGGCGGCCGTGATAAGTTAAAGGCGCTCTTAAGGCATAAACAGTGTCCTCCCCCTAAATCCCTGCCTGAAGTCCTAACCTCAGGATGCGACTGTGTTTGCAGAGAGCATCTTCAAAGAGGTGACCAGGTCAAAATGAGGTCATTGAAGTGGGCCCTTGTCCAATACGATGGACGCGTGTTTTTACAGAAGAGATTGGGACGTAGACATACGCAGAGGGAAGGTGATGTGACAATTAGACGGGGAGAAGGTTACTGTCCACAAGTCAAGCAGAGAGGCCTCAGAGGACGCCAGCCCTGCTGCGTGGTGTCTGTGTTACTTAGTTACAGCAGCCTGAGCCGAGCGACGAGGAGCCCATGTTGGAAAACACTTCTCAGGGTCATCTTTGCGGTAAATGCCAAACTCTTGACCAGTTGATACGGGGAGTTTTTGGAGAGAACAGTCCTGACTTTAAATAACGGCTCGTTCCATACCTGTTTTGTTCTTCGTGCCGGGTGTTCTGTTCCTTTAATACTATAGTTTTGTCCTTGGATGGTATTGTCTGCAATCCTTACACGTTTATAATGTTTTAAAAAATAAATGAATTCACAAAGTACGTGCATCTACCGTAATTTCAGAACGTTTGATGTGTGCTGCATGGCAACCACTGAACTCAAGCAGGAGCAGGGAGAGCACAGACCTTGCTAATGAGTAGAACTAACCAGATTGACCCAAGTAAACAGCTCCAGGGAGCTGCTGCTTTCGTGGCGGGGGATAGGAGCTTTGGCACAGTGTTTGGGAGGAAACTTGTTATTTCTAGAGTGGCCAAAACATGCGACTGAGTTTACTTATTCTTGGGCATTTGTGACCTGGAGGGGTGCTCTTTGTCCTTTTATGTGACCAGGTCCTCTGTCTTCTGGTCCCCAATATCCTCAGAAATGTGTATTTGAGATGCTATCATGGGTTGTTCCCCTTACCTCTTTGTTTTTTTTTTTTTTAATTGAAAGCGGTATCTTTTCTACAACTGCCACCAGAGTGGGACTGTTGGAAGGAAACAATGGAATGACAGATTGCTTGTTCCAAATAATTGGATCGACAGCAGCAAGCAGTGGGTTATGACAAAAATATTCCCACCAGAAGTGTCAAACTTCAGTAACTCACTGGACAGAGAAAGAGCTGTGTCTTCCTGGGAGACGAGGCTGCTTAAAAATCAGGATGGAATTCCCCAGACTTTTCTCTACACAAAAGTCTAGACGCAATGAATGATGAGGTCCAGCCAGCATGCAGGCATGTGACCGTGGTGGGTGTGTCTCACGCTGGACAAGAGACAGGGCTGGGGCTCAGAAGAACGTGCCCCAACCAGCCATGCTTGGGGGAGAGTGTGATTTACCATCAGAGGTGGGGTGATCCTATCCATCCACATCTAAGTGGGGGACCTGGCTTGGGGCGTCCAGAAGACATTACGCATCCCAGGGCACATTCTAAATACTCCAAGTCGATGCCCGGGATTTTGGCAGAACCCAGGGTCAGTTAGTGGTCTCAGATCCCCTATGAACCAAGGCTGCGAAGGGTTGGGTCGGGGGCAGCTGCTAGCTCCAGAGATGGCTGCATCTCACCCCACAGAGCGTGACTAACCAGAGGCAGGGCTCGGCCCAATCCTCCCTTGATTTGGGTGGAAAGGAATTTGAGACAATTACACCCCCCGAAACCAGCACAGGGCTCCTCTGATATCTGCAGGGGGTGAGCTCTAATGACCCGCAAGGTCTTTCTCATGGCCAATGTCTGCGTTAAAAGGCATAGCTTTCAGATTGGTTTAAGCTGACAGGCTTGGAGCCTCTCGCATGCCATGCTCACTTTGACTTTTTTTTTTTAAGTGCATTTATTTCATTCATTTAAAATCAAAGCAACAACAGCAAATTAAGTCGCGGCTTTATTGTCTCTTGAGTCACTTAGCGGTTCAGACTTCTGAGGTCCCAGAACAATGCTGAAGCCCACGCACAGCCCCACCGGGCCCGTGCTAGCTTGGCAAGGTGATGGCCACACATGGGCAACAAACTGTTTGGGCAACCTAAGTGGCCGCTGATTCTGGCAGTTGTCAGAACATTCCAGAAAAATAAACAACGGCAGAAGACCGAAGGTCTAGTAGATCGACCAGCCCACACCAGAACATTCACATAAAAAGCCCACAGTGATGGGGGTTTGACGTACGGTCACCATCTGGAGGCCAGAGGACAAGAGCCGTTTACCTTCCCAGCACGCCGCGGGGCTGCGTCCAGCAACCATGCCTGTACGGTTGATGCAAGGAGCCCAGTTCAGACACCAGCCTGAAGTAACCCCGGGCAAAATATCAGCAGAAGGATCTCCAACCACCCCAGGGGCACCTGTTAAGCTTTCTTGAAAACAGGTAGGAGTTTAGTGCTGAAAGTCCTTCATTTCCTAAATGAGCCCCCCCACCTCTGACATCAGCTACCGTACTACCCCCCACGGTACATGGTGTCACCTCCATTGCACCATCGGGGAACCAGGTCACAGGGCTGCCCGCTCCGTCGGGTTCTGGCCGAAAGGGTGATCTTCCACAAGCCCATGTTGCCACTATCGGTCTCAGAGGCGTCCCATCAGGGTCAGGCTGCCCTCGATCCTGGGCTCTGTGTCATTCGACGGGAGCCATCTGTGTTGTCCGGGGGGCAAAGGAGAGGCTGGGCACAAGGGCAGCACCATCATCGGGGTTTGAATTCCACGGGAAGGGGTGTGGCTGTTACGCTGGAGGGGGTGGGGAACGCCTGACAAATTTTACAGCATTAATTAATTGCTGGACCAAGCCCCCCCCAATAAAGACATTGGTAACTTAATGCAAGACCAGGGTTGAATCCCACTGGGTATGATGAACTCCACATTTGCGAAATTGACTTGGTGTTGGGCGCCTTCTCTCCGGGCATTTGGAACTGAGCCACTCCCATCTTGACGGGTGGGTTTAGAGAAGAGTCAGCTATGCTCGTTCGCTCGTGCGAACCTGTAAATATCCGCAAGGGTCCACGGCACACAAGGGGCCTGAACTAGCTACCGTCTCTTTCCTCTCAAACGTTTCCTGTATCTTTTCTTCCAATGATATATGCAATTTATTTGTGGCCATTTCTCTGTCCTGCTGGCCGCCAGCTGTCAGGGGAGTGAGTTTCTGAGAAGGAGCATGATCTGGCCAGAAGTGGAACAGGCAGGCTGGAGGCAGGACACCTTCCCGTTAGGTAGTCCTGCTTTGTGGCTAGTAGATTCTGTGACTTCTCCAGGTCTCCTCTTCCTCAAATGTCACAATCGTAATAATTATTTTTTTCCTTGTTACTCCAGAGATATTTTGGCAGTAATTAAATATGGGTTATAAATCAGAATGGAAAAGCAAAAGTACTTATTAAATCATTATGAAGGCTGCAATCCCAAAGAGGGAGGGGTCCCATAATCCAAACATTACAGAATGAATCCGTAACCACTTACGGGGCACGTAGAAAAAACAAGTTAGAACACTATACTTTTTTTTAGACATAACTGCTTGTCCTCAGAGCTGTCCGACTAGGGGGTGGTGACACAGATACAAAGCATGGAAACTAAGAGTAGCAGGGAGTGCTGAATTGGCTCTTAATAAGTGGTCGTACTGGTTAAACCACGTTGAAAGGCATTGGTCCCAGGGGGGGCGGGGGAAACACATAATTTTGACATGAGGAAGTTCTTTGCAGGGTTAAAGTAAGTCTATTTTTTCACATACTAACATAAGTCTATTTTTCAAAATGTCTTCATTCAAAAGAAAAATGATAAGATTATGGTGCTTGAAAAAAAATAAAAAGAAAAGAAAGGCTTTGTGGTTGGTTGTGTTCCATTTGGTGAATTTCTGAAAATGTTCTTGTGAGCACCTTTCACCAGATGACAAAAGGTCTGTAAAAGGCAAGAATTTTGAAAAGAGACAAGCTAAATACACAACCCTCAACAAATGGAAACACGGTTCCAGGGTTATTGTTGCGTCTTCCAAAGTCACCAGAACAAACCGCTATCCATCCCAGGCTCATGCTAAATGCTCTTTAACAGGAGCAAATAAGAGGACATCAGAGAAGAAACGGAGTCTGGGAGGAGAGAGATGTGCTCCTTTCTTTCTGGAGATGTCTTTTCTCTGTTTCCGGTTTCCAAGGACAAAATTCTATTTTAGAGTCCCCTCCCCAAACATAGGTGGATGTGAATTAACTCCCTGTTGTCCCCCTAAAGAGTATGTCCCATCGTCCACACCTCTGCCTCACGTGAGAACAATCCTCCCTCGTTCATCCGTTCAACGACCCTGAATAGAATATGACAACAGCAAAGGACAGAGTGACCACTGAGCAAGTGACCACAATAGACGCCAGAGCCTGCAGGGCTGTGTTCATTGCTCACGACCGGACATAGCTGTGGGACCTGTCCTATAGTTTCCTGATTGTTTTCAAGCATAAACTCAATGTGCATAGACAGAGCTTCTTAGCACAAAGGTCGACAAGAGAAATACTTTCGCACACCCTTCAGTTTAAGGTGTCCCCGCTTAGCTGTGGGACAGACAGGACCACCCCACCCCTGATGTTAATCACATTCACCCCCTGTGAGCGGTGCTTGGGGCACGTTCCTCTCAACTCTAGCTCTGTCTCCTGTATCAGGCTCAAGGAAGGGAGTTTTTTTTAGTATAAGAATAATAGACTTATTTGTTGGGAATTCAAAAAGCCTTCAAAACAAGCCTCCGAGGAGGCTGTAATGGAGGCCGTCTGGGGAGCCCGGGCAGCTCCAGGGTCTCCCACCCGGGCCCCAGCAGCTGTGTGCTCGGTGCACCTACGTTTTCCTCCTTCCCCTCTTCCTGATCAGCTCTGCTTTCTCCTTTCCCTGCAGCACATGCCCTGGCGGTCCTCCCGCCAGTGAGCTATGCGACTTCTAGCTGAGATCCCTGCAGCTCTGGCAGAATTCCCTGTCCATAACCCTTGGCAGGAGACCCGCCCCACTCAGCCCTTCTTCCCAGCCAGTCCGCAGCAAGCCGGCGGCCTGGGCCATGTCTATTCACCCGGACGCTCAGGAAGCTGAAAATTTATCTCTTCGCTGGCGCGGACCCCTTTCAGGGCCTGGGAAGAGCCCCAGACTTGCATCCACGCGGTCATGTGTCTTTGGAACATCTGCTCAGGAAGATATTTTATCCACATTGGTTCAGACAGTGGTCTGTTCTCTCTGACTTGTCCCCTCATGCCCGCCCCTGGTCCCATGATCCTGGCATGACTGGGGTGTTTGGGAACCCAGAGAAAGGGGAGCTGAGTTGGGGACACATTTCATTTGAGTCTGTGTGTTTGTGCACAATCGCTTCCAAATCTATCACACTAAGTTCTGCTCACTTTCCCAACGTGGTCTGTGGTCTGACTCTGGAGGCTGTCCCATAGTGGGGGGAGGAGTGGTTCATTCACCTGCTGGTGTGACAGGAGGGTGTGTGGACGAGGTCGTGCGACCGTGAGTGTGTCCTCAGTGCCCGGGCTGGGACTGGGAGCAGGCAAGTAAAGGAGGGGAAATGAGCTTCTTATGGATGGGCACAGAAGCTGTTTGTGGAGACGTCTCCCACTATCAGACGTGGCATATCGTTAGAGGCCCTGGGTTCTCAGTAGCGCCTGGCAAAAGTGGAGTTCCTGACCTGCCAGGAATATGCTCGATTCATTCAGCACAGGCAGGTAGAAGTGCAAAGTCTTTTTCTTTTTTTAATTAGATTGGTTTTTAGGACAAAAGCCAACAGTAGGACAGAAGAGGAAAAATATATCTGTATCGGCTCAGTCTTGTTAAGAAATTTGACTGGTGTTCATGCAAGGCCACCCCTTAGAGATCTACCTGATATTACCAATAATGGGCATTGAAGTTGAAAAAATTTTTTCAAACTATAATTAAATAAATATATATATATATTTAGTTTCTCCAGAAAAAGAAAATAGATATTTGGAATCTTAGTGAAGTGTCTATGCAGCCAAAAAAGCAGGGGTAAAAGATAAATGAGTACAAGTTACCTTTTGTCAACTTTTAAAAATTAGTAATTTGTTCCCCAAATTGCTTATGCTCAGGCCTCGTGGACTCAGTCTGCATTGTCACTAGGATTGTTGGAGGTGGACTAGCCCTGGGACAGGGTGGTCAGCGTTAAGGGGCACCTGTTATGGGACACGATATAGGTCTTCGGTGTACCCTTTCACTGTGACAATGGTCAGCCGCTGTGCACGCGGCACAGGCACCAACAGAGATACACCGTGCCAGGGTCTCTCCCGGGGTCCTCACCGTCCACTGATATAAACATAAGAATAACTTACTGTGATTTCATGTCTGTATAGCTCTTGTGTGTACATGGGACAATGAGGAATTAAAAATGAAATAATCAATTCTGGTTATTTAATGAAATACAACAATGCTAAAAATTGCTTTCAGCGTTCAACAAATGTTCATTCCTTTAATCTCCACAACAGCACAATGCATGAAATGCAATAGCCATTTCTATTCAAGAGAAGAATAGCGAGGCACAAGGACAGAAAAGCAGTTAACCCAAATGACCCAGCAGGCGAGTGACAAGGCAGGGATTTGAACCCAGGCATTCTCAGCGCATCCCATGCAGAGGGCGTCCAGGAGAGTGGGGCAGGCCCCACAGAGACAGAAACTCTGCTCCAAGCCCCCCTCTGCCATTCAGGCACTATGTCAATGGAGGTGAGCTCCTTGTGTCACAGGCTACAGTAGACCAAAAGTCAGGTACTGGACAGGAGGAGCTGTGCTCAGAAGTGACACATGGCAACTCGAGACCAAGAAGCAGAGGGACTCAAGAGCAAAATTCATTGCATGACCCAAGAACTAAAAAGCAGAGAGAAACGAGGATCTTTCTGTTCGGGGTCAAATGGTTCTATTTCTTCTTGGTGCCTTCGATGGAATCACTCTCACGTTACTGTCATCCGAGTCCTAAATAATGACCTAGACTCATCGCAAAGAACGAACACAGAGCACATTTTCTTTCCTGTCTACGCAACCCATTTTAGAAGGACATCGTGGCTGAAGAGGTGCAAGTTGTTTGGAATGCTTAAACAGAGAAGCTTCCGTCATATGATGTGTGAACTGGCGTAGTGGGTACAACTCCAGGAGACAAGGACAACAGAGCTATGAGAAGCCTCCTTCCAAAGCAAGACCCAGGGTCAGGGGTCTCTGAGAAGATGCTGGCTCAGAAGGCTGCCTCCCAGACTTGGGTCCTGAAGGGTTGGAACAGGCAGGGGATCTCCACACTCAGAACGGAGTGAGACAGCCCAGAGTGAGACCATAAAGGGTAGCATTGCGACAAGGGAAGCCACTGAAAACAAGCCGGCCAAGGCTCAACAGTCCAGCCTGGCATCTGATGATGAGAGACGAGCGCAGTGAGGGACAAGTGCAGAGACTCCATCTCTGTGGGGTGTGGTCCTCAGTGTTGGGCTGGGTGCATGCAGCTGGCTCACAAAGACCACCGTTCGTTTTTACAAGACAATATGGCGGATCCAATGGTGCATCATGGTTGAAGGAACACTGTTAAGTCTCCTCCTCCTTGCTGGGGAAAATCGAGGTCCCTGATGTGGGCATGAATTGACCACAGCTGGGCATTCCATAGACAGTGACTGCAGAATGCTTTGTGACTCCTCACATGCAGTCTCCGTGGGCGCCGCTCTCGTCTGCCTGGAACACGCATGTCCCTTCGGCACATGGATTCTCTGTCGCTGTCCATGCGTTCTGGGGAGGCATCCTTGCCGAGGAAAGAGGTGTTAATTTTTAGAAACAATTATCGTTATGACCTTGATGATTAAGTAGGATAATTAAACGGCATAGTGACTAATATGTTTTATATCATAAACATTACTTTCTGATCTACTTACGGGGGGGAAATGCCATTTTTGAAAAGAAATGAGTATTTTTTTAACATGATTAGCAAGCCATCTGTTGACATTTCGGTGCAATCTCTCATGAAAGCCCCTAGCTTACAGCTTCAGCTTTCTCATAGCTAGAACCCAAAATAGTACTGCCTTTTGCAGTTACATCAAAATAAGGTGATTTAGAAAGGGCACTCCTTAGAAAATGCTAGCACACATCTCCAGCTTACCTTGGCAGCTGTATGGAGACCCGAGAAACCCAGATAGATTAATTTAAAAATTAAGGAGAAATTTCTTTTCCTCTGTTTGCCTCCCTCCCTCCCTGCCTTCCTCTTTCCCTTCTTTCCCTCCCTTTTTCCCTCTCTCCCTCCCTTCCTCCCTCCTGCTTTCTCTTCCTCTTTCCTTCCCTTCCCCCTCCCTTCTTGCCTCTCTCCCTTCTTTTTTTCCTTCCTTCCTTCCTTCTTCTGGAGTGGAAAGAACATGGACACCCATTGGATTTCGTTAGACCTGTGTCCAAATCCTACGTTCACTAGGATTTGTATGGTAGGAGGTAACAGAGAGCCCACTGGCACTAGCTAAAGCAGAGAAAGGGATGGTATTAGTTATGAACTGAACCATAGAAGGGACTGGGTGGAGCTGGCCTCAGGAATAAATGGACGTGCCATCTGGGGCCCTTCTTTCTGGCTGTGTCTGGTCTCTGCTGTGTGTGTCACCTTCGAATTCTCAGATCAGGCACTCTGTGTGGCCCAGACATGGCCATGGGCAATGGCGGGTTGGCAATCAGAAGAGAAAGAGAGCTTTCTTTCAGCTCCAAATCAAAAGGACTGTGATGGGCCAGACTTGGGTCATTAGACTTTGCTGAGAAATTGGATCTTTTACCCCAGGCAGGGGAAATAAACTACATAGCAGCCAGGACACTAATTCCACAGCTTATTACTGCAAATGATAGCATTCAGTGAACCTTCACTCCCTCGTCTATAAAATAGGTGTCCACATTTACAGGACAATTCCCGGGCAGTCAATGAGATGTCGCATAAGATGACAGCGTTGGCCACTGATCACGAGCTGACTTTCTTCTAAGCTCGCCCTTTCACATGTGGTGCTCAGTGTACAGCGGCCACCACTACCCACACTGTCACAGACCAGGGAACTAAGCTAACAGAGGTTAAGTGACTTGATTTAAGTTGCTAGAAAGTAGAAATGACAGCAATTAAACCCAGTTCCGATGCATGACAAAATTCTGAGTACGTCTCAACATCACCCTGAAACTCAAAGATGAAAAGCCCTGAGCAGAGGAAGTGAATGCAATTGGTTAATGTGAAATAGAGACAAAGCCGGAGAAGCTAGGAGTCCTTATGTCTGAGCAGTCTGCTGGTCTACTTGGTCTACTGCCCCCTGGAATCTCAAAGTGACCTTCTCTGGCCGGTCCCTTCACTGCCGCCTCTTGCGACCCCTCGGGACAAGTGCAGAGCCTCAGACCCTGCCACACTCTGTGCACACGAACACGTGAGCTATGATTACTTCTCCTGCTCCTCATCCTCACTCCTGCCAGTGATCAGGAATTACGTAAGACAGGGCTAACACTGCACTGCACTGTAGCCAGCCTACGCCTATGGCTTTCCCCACCGTGAGAACAGGGAGGTCCTTATTCAATGACCTGATTTTCAGTCCTTCCTCTTACTTGTCAAATGGGTGTTGGCAAGCCACTGAGCCTCAGATTCTTCATGTACAAAAATGAGGGGATTCAGAAAAATCTGAACTCCATTTAGAATTACCTTTGTGCAACTACGATCCACATACACTTACTTTGCTTGTTGATGACTTAACCTCCCTGGAGTAGATGTGAAACTCTCGGGGGCTTATTCTGTGGTTGGGGCAGCTGTGGACAGGGGTTGTCTCCTTCTTGCTTTCGATGTCACACCTTGCCATGGCTCTCTGGTCCTGTCATCCCACACATGTCTCTCACCATTGCCTGCACAGGGGCGTCCTCAGCCTCCCCGCCATGTTTCCACACTCAATCACTAGATCAAGTCAGACCTTTGACCCATCCTCAACTCTCTGTGCCATTGCTGTGTGTTCTGGAAGAGTCCACTGTTCTCCAGGACGTTCTCAGACTCGCAGATGACTTGCAGGAAGAGAAAATGCTGCTTTTCTCTCCTTATCATTGCTGTTTTCACCCCTTGGTGTTCTGGAGTATTAACAAGACAAGACTGCTGGTTATGAGAATTCGGATGGGATAGACCATGGCGCTCCTCCCGACTTTTGTATCTTCCGACCCCAAAGTAACATTTCCATGATCTGTTCCATTTGGAACAAAAGTCAAGGCACAGAGCACTGTCCTCAACTAGTGCTCTCTCTCTGTCTGTCTCCCTTGTTCTCAATTTTCCTGCAGCTCAAAGGGCTTCTATGTTTTGGCAAGGGAAGGAGTAAACATTCTTTCATCTATAACCTTTTCCCAAATCCCTCCAGTCTCATATCTCACAAGTAACTTTTCAACTGAGAAGTTAAAATTTTATCGCTCTGATTCTGCATTTAAGCCCCCAAACAGTGGCAGACCTTTATCAGTCTGCCTGGATTCGGTGAAGGTCCTTGTTTGTGGCACAACGGTGGACATTCAGCGAACGTGGCCGTGGAGGAGACACGCACGTTGCAAAACCGTATGTCCAATCCACGGCAGACTTGATACGCCTCTCTGTACCCTGATTCGCTAATGGAGATATCGGACCTCTCCATCCACAGGAACAGTAAAACTTGAGACACTGAAAGATATTTTGTGCATGGAGATGTTCTTAGAAGACTTATACAAAACAGGACACATATAAAATTAGGAAGAAAATATGATTCAATCAGAGACGATTGTTTAGTTAAATAATGGTCCATCAACCTGGAAAGAAAAATGTTAGACCATTTTTTGCCATGGTAGGCAAAAAACAATCTTTTTTTTTTTTTTTAATTAGAGGAAAGAAAATCAGGTTACAAAGTCACGAATGCAAGATGCTCACTATGCTGCACGAACAACTGTGTGTTCTAGGAAGCATGAGTAGAAACACACAAAAACGGTTCCACAGTACCTTCCAGGGCTGGGGTGGAGGTGAGCTCTTCCTCCTTTCTCTTTGCAGCCTCTCATTCTCTGTACAATGAGATATTGAAGTGTTTTGTTAAAAAAAAAATTGGTGAAGAGTATTATAGTTCTCGTTAATAAGAAGCTTACAAAAATGCTATCTGCATTTCAAGTGCTTTGTATTCCGCGGCCCTTCCCCCTAAGAAACCTTCCTGATGGGTCCCTTCCGGCCCAGAGGGGTTTTCTCTGGCCTGTGAATTCAATCAGGCAGGCCTGCCAACTCCCAGGGATTCACCTTCCTTCTCCTTGGTATCACTCTTATTTATTTCTATGTTTTAAACCCTCCCAACTCCCCTTTTAATAAGATCAGATCATCTATGTCTTCTTATTAAAAAAAAAAAAAAGAAGAAGGAAGTCTCAACTAATTATATATTTGATTTATTCTTGGTCACTCGTGTAATTGGATGACCTTGGAGGAAATGGGATTTGGAGAAGGCACCATTCAGGGGACACACAAGGTCAAGGGCTAAGCGGGTGTGTCACTGCAGAGGGCTCCCCTTATGTTCTTCCTCCTTAGGAGTCACAGAGCGCGTCCGAATCCTGCCCTGCAGATGACAAAGGCTGTCAGAAATGTAAAATAAACAAACAAACAAACAAACAAATAAATAAATAAATAAATAAATAAAATAACCAAACTCTTCGGAGATTTCTTTTTTGAGTGATTCCCAGAGGCTCTGATACCCTCATGGGTCATCAGCCACCAGGAGGGTGACGGTGCAGAACATCTCCCAAAAGTGACAGAGGGGCATTTTTAGAGGGGAGGGGGGGGCATCCTCTGGACCAGCGGCCCACTGACCACACCTTGGGAGCCTGGGGAACTCAGACAAACACTACCCAAAAGGCAACAATTATGTCGAATCCTCAAAGGAAACTTCTGGGCTTTCCTTAGCATCTCTTGGGCTCTGAGAAACCGGACTCCACCTCCAAGCACCCCCCCAACCCCCCAAGCCACACTGACCTCTCATTTTCCAACTAGCTCAGCACTGGGTCCTCTCCCTCCGGATGGGCCCGCCCCTCCCCGTGTTCGCCTGTCTTCCATGTTTGGGGCTCAGAGGACTCCATGTGAGGTTTTTGTTTTATTCAGTTCCTTTTCATGTGGTCTCTCGGGCTGAGGTCAGAAGGAAGTTCCTCCGTCTACAAAATATTTTAAATGCTTTCCATATTTATTGTGAGGCAATGATGTCTCCTGATTAAAAAGCCAGGAGGGTGGGTGGTTGGTGTTTCCGTCTTTGAAAGATGTTTCAGTTAGATTTCAGTGGTGTCAATAAGCAGACAAACAAAAAGAAAACTAAAGGAGCTTTCCTGAGCCTCCCACTTTTACGCTTCATCTTGATTGTCATGGGGACTTATCCTTGACAGGAACCCTCCACCCCGAGGACACTTTAATGATAACATTTCATTTCTACACCCCTCCCACCCCTGTATGACATTGTGTCGCTGAATCTGCTGTTTGCAAAAGGTGAGGGCATCGCTTTGCAAGGAAATGAGAACCCCTAAATCAGTGATGGGCAATCTTTTGAGCTTGGTGTGTCAAAATTCACCAAAAAACCAAGCATGACTCGGGTGGTGTGTCACTTGGAGAAAAACGGCCTAACCGGAAGTCCCAGAACTAGACGCTCTGTGCCGGAGTTCTGTTGTTTTGGCCTCCAGACCTCCGGCACAGAGTGTCTACACTACAGCAAATGTTTTATCCTCAGCTCCAGCACCTGGCCGTGCAGGAGCCAAGGATGAAACGTCCTTCTTAGCATGCGGCCCCGTACTTCTCTGGTATGCAGCCACATGTCATCAAAAATGGCTATGCGTGTCAGTGCTGATACACACGTCATAGGTTCACCATCACAGCCCTAAATCCTTTGGGAGCCAAGTGAGGATGTCCTGACCAAAGGGAGGATGGCTTTTGTGGCTTCTTCATTGCAGTCTTTGGAAGACAGGATTATGCATGCCTCATTCGGTTAAAAAGGTCCTTACGTGATCCTCTCTAAAGAGAAGCAGTGAAGTATGATGGTTAGAGCATGACCCTGAGCCAGACCTCCCAACGCCGGCCTGCCTCTTCTTCACAGGGGAGCTGGGACATGCTGCTGGGTCTGCTTTGCTGCCTCGGTTTTCTTGTCTGTAAGATGGGAATAAAAATGACACTACTCTCAGTGCCACGCACGTGGAGAAACGCCACATACGTGGCTGCTCTAGGCCTGACGAGGAGAAAGGGTCCCGGTGCCAGGCACAGTGGGGACGACCTTGTTTTGAACTCAGTCACTGAAGGGGCTCTGGGTGTTGTGGAGGGGCAGCCATACATCCGTAATCCGGACCTGTGGCCGTCACTGCTGTCTCTGAGGCAACTGCTGGGCACAGGGGGGCACATTCTCCAGTCCCCCCGAGAGGGCAGGCCTCATCTATGCACGCCTCTGTGTAGTCAGCCCAGCCCAAGACTGAAGCTAGGTCCTCCGAGCTGGTCCGCTGGGATCAGCTTGGGGTCAGCCTGGGGTCCACTTGGGCCTGCAGAAGCTGTCCCCAGGCTGAGGGATGACCAACCACCACTGCATGGCCTGAGACTCCAGGTTTAGAATGTTCAGCTCATGGATGTCCTGGGGGCAGAGGTGAGACCCAGAGGTGAGGCCCAGGGCAGCAGCCCCGTCCAGAAACAAAAGGCCAGAAAGCCTAGTATAACGCAGCAGAGGTGAGTTTACTGTCTGAATGTCAACTGCCCTGACATCCTTACCCTGGCTCTCACTCCCAAGGGTCCATCTATAGCTGTTATTACTGTTATTGATGCCTGCCAGTTCTGACTTAATCTTCTGATTGCAAAATCCTGTGTAAGGCTATCGGCAAGCAACTCCCTCTGTTCCTTCACTCTTGTCTGTGTCCCCATCCTGTGAGCGCTGAGCCAGCCTGGCAGACTATAGAATTTAAGGTGATGCAGCCCCAGCATTTGCCGGATCAGGAGATCTGAGAAACCCCAGGCGCCAGTCTCCTGTGCCGTCTCATAACAGTGAGACATGTCCCTTGTTTGTTCCCTCTCATCACAGCTGTTGTGTTTGGTTCTTTAGATGTGTGTGCTTCCATTTCATCCTCTGCCTGGGACGTGCAATCACACCTCAGCTGCCCCTGCTTCTGTCCCATTTTATGCTCCCAAATTGTCCTTTTCCTGGACCGCCTGAACTTGGCTCTATCCAGCAAGAAAGCATGCAGCCCTACTAGCCCCACCTCCACAGAAGCTCCCATCCAATGGGAGCGCAGTTTGGGTCCACAGCCACCTCCAAAACGTGCCATTGCTTTTTGGTAATGCACAGAGTCATCCCTAACGCTTTCTGCAGACGTATCCAAGGGAAACTGCCTTTAGAAGACACCGTGTCAAGTCACGGTGATGTCTGTGGGGAAAGACTGTCGTTTGTTGTCTTGCCTTGCGGACAGAGACAGGGCCCCGGACGTCCATCCACCGCCATTTAGCAAGCTGTGCCTGACCTGGAGTGACACTCCAAGTGAGTCCCATTTGATGTGCTGCACTTGGCACCCTAAAATATTCATTCTGTATCAGAAGTGATGTATTTTCAGGGGACAGGAGCAGTTAAGCTCTACCAGCCTTGACTTTCAATTTAACAGCATAAAGAATGTCAGGTCCATGTGACTGAGTCATCAGCCCTTCACTGTAATGCAACTCGGTGGCATAGATGGCATCATTGGTATGCGAGTTTCCATGCAAATAATGTCATTTGAATCCTTTTAACAGAAGATAATGACACAAGAACTCCTAGAGCCAAGGGAACAGCCTTGTAATGAGGACTTTCAAGTGACAAAAAGCAAGTTGTGCCTTGCTTATATGCTGTCTTCTAATTTCTCTCTCTCTCTCTCTCTCTCTCTCTCTCTCTCTCTTTTCCTGATTATGAGATGGCACCGTGGAAATGAGCAGATCGGGAGTCAGGGTCCCGGGAGCCCCTGGTCCTTATCTGTCAGCCCCCAGGCTTGTTCCGACCCTCTGTGAACAGGAGGAGCCCGCTGGATCTCTGTGACCCTGGCCCGGAGCTGTGAGGCATGTGGGGACTTTGTCCCATCTAGATTTTACAGTTTGGGGCACCGATGCTCACAGCAATGAAGTAAGGACCAAATGACAATGATGACAAGGAGGGTGAGTGTCCCTGTTTGTTTTGCACTTAACCATGACCAGGCCCTGTTCTTATGTATTAATTTGTTTACTTCTCACCAAGATCCAGAGCAGTTGAGAGGGGTGGCCTGGCTCGTCCAGGGGACCATCAGGGTGGAGGCGGACAGCCAGGGTGTGGGCGACCTGTTCTGCCCCAGGACCTCCCTCTCATGCCCCTTTAGAGCGATCGTTCTCTCTGGAGTCAGACACATGCTCCTGTGTTTGGATCAATCCACATTTGCCTCCAGTCATTGGAACGTGCCATCTCAACTACCAGGGAGGGCCGCGCAGAGATGAGACGGCTGTCGCTGGTCTCCTACCCGAGCAGACACCAGCAAAGGAAAAGCTGTCCAGTTCATATTGCCATCCTGACTCCAAAGTGAGTCCTCACTTCTGGTTGCAGGTGACCTCAAGGTGGAGTGCACAGAAAAATAATAATAACAGAAACAACTTGGCTTCGGGATTGCACGTGGTAGGGGTGCAGGCCTTGCATCTCTCAGACTGCAGAAAACCCTTCTGAATAGCTGCCCTTTGTGTCTGGCTCAGTGTAGACAGGCAGCTCGGTGTCCTTCCTCCCCCCTCCCCACCTCCCTCCCCCCACCTCCTGCTATGGGACCTGCAGGGCACATGTGGCCTTGACCCCGGCTGCCTGGCAGTCATCTCCAAGGAAAGACAGAGGCAGATGGAGGTTCCTGAGACTTAATGGGGGCCTGACATTCCTCGCAGCAGGCCTTGAAACGGGACACGGGGCAAGGGGTCCTTAAAACTAAGGCAGAACTGGTACCGGCACCAAAGATCACATAGTCCTGGGCTTGGAGTTCGGGGTTCGTTTCCCTAGAGAGGGTCTAGTCCCCAATACACTTGCATCACTGGTCTTGGATGAAGTAGCTGAGGCCCAGAAGGGGTAGAAATAGGGTTTGGGGTCCAGGAGGGATCACGGCCCAGACTCGAACCTGGATCTTGTGACCAGCTCTCTTTCTATGGGCTACCTCCCTTCATCCTCTTTCAGGACGGCAGAATAGGAAACTTCAAAAAATCCAGCAAAAATAAGAAACGCAAAACAGAGAACGCCCCCGTAGAAAATAACACCACCTTCTTCCAAGCCTGTTCCAGGAGTGGGCCAGGTGGGGCTCCAAGCGCAGGGATCGAACACGGGGGTGGGGTCGGGAAACGCGCGGGGGAAGGGGGTGCGGGGAGGCAGGGAAGCTCAGTAGCAGCTCTCAGGCACGGAGAGCAGCAGGCTCTGCTTAGCCAAATCCCGATTGCTAACGTGCACCTCCAGCTTTGGCCGTGAGATGAGGTGCGGTTTTGAACAATCGATAGCGCATGCCCAGTAATCGGTGTCCCCGCCTGCGAGGATTGGCCTCCTCAAAAACGTTCCCCCACCGCAAGGAAAATAATCAGTAGCCAGATAATGTATTGTACCTGAAATCGCCCCACATGTACTAACGAAGGTGTTCTGCAGTGTTCGTTCCTAAGAGAAGTCAAGGGGTGAATTTTCTGTTCAGATCTTAGACTTGGTCAGAGAGATTTCAAGGCTAAGCCTTTCCCGGTTGTGCACTCTCGAAAACGGAAGACCCGCCCACGTATCTAAAACCAGAGGATCTTCAAGGATTTTAGAAATCAGATGACTTCCTTTGCTGAACTGGAACCAGAAAGGATCAGTTGAGATGGAAAAAGCACGAGCTTTGGAGTCCTGGCTATTGGGGTGACCTTGGGGTCTGACCCCGGCGGCGCCACTCAACTTGGGATTCAGTCCAGGCCTGCCTCTACTCGACTAGGCTGCATGGGTCAAGCTCATCGACCTAGGGTCTCACCCGGTTGCCTTGTCCATGAAGCGGACAGACTTGAGCGTGATGGTGTCTGAAACATCTGACCTGGCTATGCGCTCAGTATTCCTTTTGACCTACACCTTCCCTTTCCCCTCTGTTCCCCAAGTCCCCCCATCCTTTCAGGTCCGGCTCAGGCCTTATTACTGTCTCTCCCAGAAGCCCAGCCTGGCAGCCGGGCCCTGAGCTCACCCCGTTTTCCTTCTTATTCCCCTACAGCAGTGGTTCTTAACCTTTTTTGAGGTACAGAACCCACCAGTTCCACATGCGCATTCACCGAACTCTTCTTTAGTGATAAATAAAATATGATTTTTTTCCCCCAAATTCAAGACATAGGTATATGTTTTTTTACTGGTGCACAAAATGAGCCGTGCATGAACATCACCTTGCTCAAAGAACAAAACCAACAAAGTGCATGAACTCACAACAAATTACGGTATTACTTTATTCTGGCCTCCGCGGCAGAGGCTTCTCCGAAGCCTTGGGACCGACTCATCGAACCCCTAGGGTTCCATAGAACCCAGGTTAAGAACCACTGCCCTACAGCCTCCTAGGCCAGGTTGGACGTTGTTCACTTCGCCTTGAGCTCCGTTTGTGGAGCTGACGCGTGGCTTCTCAACTTCTAACCTCCTGGCTGGGACCACGTCCTGCTCGGACCCCGTCCCTGGGGCTGAAAGAGGGTCTCCTGACACCCACTCAGACACTCCTCTCCCACCCCTTCCACCCCAAGAGGCTGTGGTGGGGCCAGATAAGATGATGGCAATTGACACTGTCACAAATGAAGTGATTGGCCTCAGGACTTTCCTAACTATAACCTGTGGGCCCTCCGGTCAGTGAGCATGCCCATTTATCATGGGCAGCCCCTCCAGGCCAGGCCGTCCAGGGTTTGCTTTGCTGGCACTGGAGAGCTCATGCAGACTACTTTGTGCTGCCTAGAAGCTCAGATTAACTCTTCTATGTTTTTTTATGAACTCCCCTGCACTGAGAAATATGTTTATTATTTATAGTAAGCCGAACTTTGTGTGTGTATGTATATATGTATGCAGAAGACATATATTTCATTGAACAGTTGCTATGAAAAATTATGAAACTCAAGTCTGATTACTTACGAACATAGTCTTCTGTTAGACCTACAGCTTAAATAAAAATCTCTTAGCCCTGCCCCAGATGCCCGTTTTCTTGCGACCGAGACTGCATTAGAAATGTATTGATTAGGGAGTGGGCACCTCGGTCCTTCCGGACTTCCATGGCACAAGTCCACAGGCAATCTGCAGGCGCATCAGCCGGCCTCTTTCTTGCTCTTGTAATTGATCTGCTTCCCCATTCACAATGTTCTAGCAGCATTCCCAGTGTCTGGTGTGGTGGGGGGCGGGGACACAGGCTCTAAGTCACCGTGGTGCCTGTCACCTGACCCTTCACGCTCCCCGTCTGCTGGGAACCCCAGGCCAGCATCTTCCTCCAACCTTGGATCAAACAGTGCCTCCGGCCCACCTCTGATTAGACGCGCCCGCCCTCGCCACAGCCCATATGGTCACGAGAGGCAGGCTGCTGGCTCCCTTTTCCAGACTCAGAGGTCAGACAGTGCCCAGACACGCAAATAATAGTCAAATTATACAGGAAGTTGTCAAAGGGGTCCCAACACAGACAGAAGCGACCTCTGACCCCAGGACAGGTCAAAAGTCTGGTTCAAGTTTCCCCTTCTTAATCTGTCACTGCAACGACATTAAAAACAGCCCTTTGAATGAAACCTTGGATAGATTATACTTCTTTCCCCCTGTTTCAAAAGCCTTTCTTTTACTGCAGCTTGAATCTCACTTTGTTTTTAATGACGCTAACAATCCTCCACTGAGAAGACGTATTTATAACATTAAAGGAATAGATGTTTTCCCCTCTCTCAAGAAAGGGTTCAATTTAGGATATTCTCTCCTCTCTAAATTTAGATGCAGTTTTGTGTTTTGTTTCGTTTTTTGAGCTAGAAAAGGCACCAATAAAATGATTGCCTAACACACATCCAAACTTTGAACACCTCCCCTTGATCCTAAATATAGTTTAAGATCCACAGCAGGTTGTGAAGAAGGGGGCCGGGGTATACAGTGGGATGTGGAGATACTGTCACCCAACAAAGACAGAAAAGGCAAGATTGACGAGGACTCCCAAAGTCTCTGTTTCAAAGCCGGACTAATCTGCTGTGATGCCCTAACTGTCAAGACGGATCTTGGCTTCCTGAGCTTTCCTCTGCAATACAGTCCTGGGTCTTCCCGGCCCAGAAGCAGAAAGGGGCAAAAAAGGGACCCCCCAGCCCAGCGAGCCCACCTCTTTGTTTTCAGGCTCACACCAGGACAGCCACCAGCTCGGTGACAGAAAGTGCTCCCGTGTTTTTCATTTCTTGTATACTTTTTAAATTGCAACTGACCAAGACACGGGAGCTGGTCACTTGCTCGGCTCTGTGGGAGAAGAGCGATGCTGCTCTTGGTTCAGACACCGGGAGTGGGACATTTGCGAACAGACGTTGCCCTGAGAAACATCAGAGGGACTACTCACAGGGGCGCCGTGCTCCAAGGAAGGACCAATGGGAGAGGGGAAGGAGCAGGTATGACTTCTGCTATACGGGGCAGGGATCTGGGGCAGGGATCTGGGTTAGGGATCTGGGGCAAGGATCTGGGGCAGGGATCTGGGTCAGGGATCTGGGTCAGGGATCTGGGTTAGGGATCTGGGGCAGGGATCTGGGTCAGGTTCATGTACTGATATGCCCCAGGCACTTGGAGCAGCTCCTGGCAGTTTGAACCCTCCCACTGATCAGCATGCTTGTGTGGTGTGCTCTCTGAGTTAGTTTTCACAGCTGCCCTAGCCAAGTACCACAACCTGGGTGGTTTAAAACAATAGACACTTATTGTCTCAGAGGTTGGGAGGCCAGAAGTCCAACTTTCCTCAGGCCTTCTAGGGGAGGATATTTTCTTGCTTCTTCCAGGGTCTAGTAATCCCGGTGTGTCTCTTGACTAGTGACAACACCACTCTGATCTCTGCCCACATCTGTGTATGCCCGTCTTCCTTCTGAGTCTTCACTGCCTTGTGTGCCCAGACCTTTCTCCTCTGCTAAGGAAGTGGACCATATTGGATTAGAACCCACGCTTGTCTAGTATGACCTCATCTTAATCTAACTAATTACACTTTCAACAATTCTATTTCTAAAGTCATATCCTAAAAGACTGGGGGTTAAAACTTTAACATTTCTTTGAGGGGGGCATACAATTCAATTCATAACACCGTTCTTGGTTTTAAAGTGGGATTTTACCTTTGTAAACCTTTACAGTTGAATATGCTAGGGGAAGAGGGGGTTGGGGAAGGTTTGGGGTCAGCCAATGAACAGGGTCTGTCTTCCTCACCCTGTTCCACAGAGTCTGTGCCGTGAGTGACAGACACGTAAGCGTCATCGACACAGGGATGATGTTCCATGAGCCCAGAGCAAGGGTTCCTTTTCAGGATTCATCATAAGACTATTCTATTCTATCTCTCCTGACACTTCCTTGAGGACATGGTTGCAAGTTCCTCCTAGGGGAAGGGTCAGGAGCTCACACATCTAGCCTCCATGTCCCTGCCTGGAAATGGCTGGCCCTACTTGAAAGAAAATAGTGAAATAAAAAGTGATGTCTGAAAAACACAGGGTCAGTTCAGAATGTACGTGTGTGCTGGGGGTGGGAAACCCATAAATTATTGAGACGGGAACAGCAAGGTGACTGAGTTAATGTGTTGAAATGGATATTCAAGCCAGAGAGAGATTTGGGACATTGGAGATTTTAATTCTCCACCCCAACGTTCCTGTAAAACCAGTAGCCACAGCCACCATCAGAGCCACCTGGCCCGTGCAGGTTTGTATTTGATTCGGACAGACGGTAATGAAACAACGGAGCCAAGAACTGGTGAGCCATTAGCTTTAATCTTAGCTTGCACCCGGCAGGCAAGAAATACACACTGTGGAAAAACACTTCCCTTTCCATTCAGGGCTCCCAAAGCCACTGACTACCCAAGTTTCCTAGAATCAAAGATTTCTGCCTCACCAGCCTTATTCATCTCTGTCCCCCATTTCCTTCTCTCTGCACAAACTGGCTTCTCCTTCATCACTCCACCATCTTAGCTACTTCTTCTCTCCTCCATGTGGCCTTTCTCTGCTCTCCTCTTTAATGCTAATCTCAGGAACCGAGAGGGAGCAAACCCCCAGTCTGCCCCATTTTATAGTGTAGAAATCAAAGCCTTTAAACCGATATACAAACAAGGAAGTCTCTGATACAAAGTCACTTTTCTGAGGCATAATGGGATTTCTCATGAGAGTGCACCACCCCCTATCCTGCAACACTCAAGGGTGTGGGGAAAAGCTTAGTCTTAAAACTAAGCCTTAGGCTATAAGGACGCTGCCTGCTTATAGCCTGTCCCTCACATCCAATGCAAACTATAAGTGAGCAAACATATATATCATATTTACAAACTTATTTGACCAACACCCCCAGAATTATTTACCCGAATTTCTTCTATAGGCAAAAATTAATCCCTAACAATCTACTTCTGTAAACGAACAAGCAGGTTCTTTTGAAATGAAAGTAGTCTGAAAACATCACTCACATTAAATTGTTAGGCACAAACTGTAGAATTTATCACCTGTGCGACGCTATAATTTATTTTTCTATCAGTCTGCTAATGCACGAAAGTTCCATGCAACAAACAACCACAAAATCTCATCCGGATGCAATAATCAGCAGTGGTTTACTCCTGAGTCTGTGCACCAGCTGGGAAATGGTCTAGCCTGGACTTGACTGGTTTGGACATGGCTTCAGCATGTGTTTGTGGTCAGCTGGGGTCACCTGCCCTGGGTTAAGTTCAGCATCTTGAGACTCTGCTCCAGGGCATCGTGTCCTTCCTGAAACAAACAAACAAAATAACAAGCCTAGGCATGCCATCTCCAGACAGTGGCAGGCAGGCAAAGAAGTAAGAACTTTTTCTCTGCTTTTGTCATGAATATGCTAACAGTCCTCTGGATTAAAAAACAAATCCCATGGTCAAATCCAGGGGCCTCTTTACGAATAACAAAAGACACTCCTATCACTCAAGAAATTCCAATGTGTTTAAGAGCTCTGTGCAAGGAACTGAAGGCAAATCCTCCTGATGTGACCTGGGTGGGCCTTGCGGTGCGGACGGCGAAGGCCACAAGTCAAGCCCCCTGTAGACCTGGATAGGTGATAGCTGGGTCCATCATTCCTCTGCCCATAAACCCTGCTCGTAACATAGAGCCCAAACTCTTTAATCTGACTGTCGGACTTTTCCGGTGTGAGCTCAGTGCGTTCACGGGACTCTGACTTGACACCTGTCACCCTTTCAGCCTCCTCTCTTCATACCTGCTATCCCCTCCGGTCCCTGGACTCTGCCCTCATGCTCATCCTGACATCTTATAGGTCAAGCCTTAACATGTTGGCTCAGAAGTCCTCTCTTCTAGGAAGGCTTCTTGATACCCGAGATGGACGGGGACACGTGTCCCATCACCCTGCCACTCTTCCTTGACACGTATCACTCTGCTATTGTGGCTTTATCTTCAGTGTCCTCAATACTGTGAGTTCTTCTTTGTGCCCCAGAGCTCTGTGCAGCGTCACTGTTGAAGGATCTTGGGGTGCAGCCACTGTCGTCCTGAAATTTACATTCTAGTAGAAAAGACAACAAATGAATAAATAAGTAAATTACATCACCTATTTGATAGCAGTAAGCACAAAGAGAGAAAAAAACACGACACAGAGAGAAAAAGGAACGTCAAGCATGGGAATAGGTGGATACAGGCAGTAAAATATACCAGAAAAAGCCTCACTTAAAAACACCATGCTGAACTCATCCATCCAACCATCCATCCATCCATCCATCCATCCATCCATCCATCGACTTCCCCAGAAATTAGTTGGCTCACTTACTCACTCAATCACTTATTCATTAATTTATGTATCCTTCCATTCACTCTTTCTTTCTTCGTTTATTTGTTCAAGTATTCGGTCTTACGACAAATGTTCACTAAATACCGTTCGTATCCTCTGGCACCATGAATAGCAAAGGGAGTGTGAGGCAGGCAGTAGTGGGGGAGAGGGATTTCCTAAGCTGTCCCAGACTGTGAATTTTCTAATGTCTTTTGTTCAAGTACTCATGTCCCTGATGGAGTCCCTGCTTGGACCTCGAGTGTTTGCCCTAAGCTCCTGGGACATCAGATAACAGGGCAGCCGTGTCAGGTGCCTTATCACAGTCTAATACACTAAAAGGGTGCTATCAGCCTCAACCTTGTCACCTTGAACCAGAAATAAATAATGCACACCTTTCACAGTGAATATTCATCCGCGCTGTCTTCATAGATCATTTTCCAAAAGACACAGCTTCCCTCCGGGTCCAAGGGCTTTGGTGCAACAGCGAACAAGGCATGGCTACTTCAGGGCAAGGTGGTAAGGTGACTTCACACTTTGAAGGAGAGTTTGCCCATCCAAACTCGAAACACATAGCAAGACAGATCGAAAAAAAACAAAAGAGGAGAGAAGTCACGGCAATCATCAAAAGCAGCGTTAACATCCACATGGAACAGAAACCCGATGCATAAATAAACTTAGGCGACCGGCCATCAGGATTACTTTTGGAAGCAAGTAGCAGCAGCAGGGCTTATTGTAAAGGAGAGGAGTTAGCTTCAACCGAATGCATCCCCAATATGTTATCGTCAACATGGAATCAATACAACAAATTGTTGATGAGATAGTTCATGCTCATTCCTTTGCACTAAATCTTTCAATTCAAGTGTATCCTTTTTTTATATAATTTCTTTTTATTTTATTCATTTTAGAGAGGAGACACACACACACACACACAGAGAGAGAGAGAGAGAGAGAGAGAGAGAGAGAGAGAGAGAGAGAAAGGGGGGGGGGGAGGAGCTGGAAGCATCAACTCCCATATGTGCCTTGACCAGACCAGTGCAGGGTTTTGAACTGGCGACCTCAGTGTTCCCAGGTCGACGCTTTATCCACTGCGCCACCACAGGTCAGGCTTCAAGTGTATCTTTTACACATACAACATGTCTTGCTTCAGATGAGCCACGTTCAAGTAAGGGCGCCGTAGTTACACTTGGCTAGTGGCTATTGATTGGACACCACAGGTCGCAGGGGTGGTGGTAATATTAGGGCCAAAGGGAGCAAATAGAGAGGGAATTGGGGAAGAAGACCTTGTTTTCTTTTTCATCTGTAAGTAAGGAGGACCATGGGGCATCGCTTCAATAAGCTCAGGGTGACATAGTGACGTGGGTTCTTTTATCTCATCCATAAGCGTGAGGCACCCAGGTACAGGCAGACTCAGTGACTTGCCCACAGTCGCAGAGCTAAGCCGGCGCCTGTAAGCGAGGGGCTGGGATGCTGACATGCTCTTTGTATGCACCTGCTGCCTCCCTGAGTGTTTAGCTGTGGACAGGGAAGCTGGGACCTCGTGCGTCCCTCCGCCCCGGGTGTCCTTCCTCTCTTCACAATGACTTCCTGTCTTGTATAGGGGAAGACAGCTGCTCCCCCCTCCTCAGGTATTTTTGCCACTCGGCCATCTGCTGCCACCACCAACCCCCTTCCTGCCTACCTGGTTCCCACGGTCCAAAAACCACTGAGTCCACAACCCCGTGCCCCGTCCTCCTCTCTGCCCTCAGCACCCCGGGGAGGGGTGCTCTCTGTCTCCGACAGTCAGTGCACAGTGACAAGCAGATGGATCCCGGGAGCTGCCACCAGAAAAGGCAGATCCAGACATTAAAATGAATTAAGGAAAAAAAAAATACCCTGTCATTTTTCCTGTTTGCTTCTTCAGCCCTCCAGTAAATAACCAGAAAGCACTTAGCAAGGACAGAAGCTTGTAGTGTAAATGCTAAGAACCCTTTGTCCCTGACAGAGCTCTGGACAAGCCGCAGAGGCTGCTGGAAATGAAGGTGAGGGGTAGGTAACGAGGCAGAGGCTCGGCTTCCGGTCCTGCTCCTCCACCTGCCCCTTTGCTGGACAAGCTCCCTGCCTCCCTAGTTTCCTCCTCAGCAAATAGAGCTAATAGTCCCCACATAGGCAATCCACAGTGGAGTGGTAATACATTAGCACTTTATCGAAGTGAATCACGAATTCATATCGTATTTTCTTTATTCATTCATCTGTTCAAGAGCATCCATTGGACACCTCACCTGCAATGCCAGGCGCTGTGCTATAGTACTGTGGTATGTCAACCAGTTTCCCCGCCCTTTTACCCTGATCATGGAAAAGGTGCCCTTTGGAACATCATCCACTCCATTGGCTACACGAATCGTGTCTCAGAGGGTTAAACAACAAAAAGTTATCGCATGGCACAGTACTTAAACATTAGCTATGTGATGCTTTAGACACATTGCTATTGTCTAGACAGAATAATTCTAAGCACTGGAAGTTTTGGGAACCGACTGCCCCCCAATTTCAAACTTTTAAGAGAAAGAAATAAAATACCTGAAAGCTCCTAATAATGACTAATGTTCCTGTGAAGATGGCCTCAGCGGAGGGACACTGTGAGTGTGTGTGTGCACACATGTGTATGCATGTGTGTATATGTGTTATGTGTGTGTGTGCATGTTCACGTGTGTGCGCGTGTACATGAGTTGAAAGAGAAACGTGCAGCTTCCAGTTGACACTGGCTGGATGTACCCTGTGAAGCTAGGATGTTCTAAATCTGAGCTCCACCCAGCTCCAACGGTATAATTAATCCACAACCTGCTGAACGTGCCCGTGTCTCTCCGTTACAGAGACCCTATATAGACCAGGGCTCAGAATTTAAATTTACCAAACCTCACATTTGGACCTTAAAACTGGGTCGCAACCAAGAATGCCATCTTCTCTGCTCTATCTGAGATTTGCCAATTAAAATTTTAATCTAAATTTGGAAGCAGGTCATTAGCATATCATTATTGATACCACATGCAAGCTACACTTTCTCCCTCCAACAAAAAAATAAATCACAGCATTTGCAGCACACATTTGTTAATGTAAAAAATTACCATATCAATGACGCGCCCTTATTTGATAGAGCTGCCCTCTCTCAAGGGCTCGCGCACCATTGTTCCGTGCAAACATGCTCGCTGTCGGTGAAGGCTTTTGTTTATTCATTATGGTTGTTGTCAACTTGCTGGCCTCTGCCCCTGCTCCTGAGGCCTCACGTCCCCACCAGGGCTGACCACAGCCCTCCCACGCCTCCGGAGGGTGTCCCCACCCTCCCACTCCCACGCTCCAGAACAGTGACCTTTTGACAGGGCTGCCTGATCGGGCAGGGGAGACAAAGGAATACATTTTCAGGGGAAGAGCCGCAGTCAAGTTGGGCAGATGGAACTCTGATATAAGCTCTTAATTAGGACTGCATGGCAGGTTGACCTCTCAGGAGACAAAAGGTGTGTTGTCAGAGCCCACGGGCTCACCTGTTCCCACACCTTATTAGCTAGGTGCCTTGTGGGATCTACTCCGAGCATGCTGAGTTTGGGGGGCTCGTTTTCATGCCGTGGGAAGAACCAGCAGTTTCCTATGAAATATTCTCAGCCGGCAGATGGGAGGGGGCAGGTTGTCACATCAACAGAATCCGATCCGATGCTTCGGTTGGACCAGGGGACAAAGATGGAATTGTTCCAACATCAGCCGGCTGACACAGTGATGATCACCTCTTGTTTGGGGGTTAGGAAGAGAGCAGGGCGGGGGTGGCAGATGAGGGAGCAACCTTGCCAAACTGCTTGCTCTTTCTAGAACACGTGGATTTGTCACTATCTTGAAACCTCGCATGACCCAGGCAGACAGACCATACTGTTCCTATTTTCCAGATAAGGAGATAAAGGCTCAGAGAGTCAGCGATCACCAATCAGTAGATCCAGGGAACCAAACTCCTATCTATCTGGCTCCAAAGCCTGAACCAATAGTGACCTGTTTTTCATTTGTCTCATCTCTCTAGTCCAGCCGCCACCTCTCCCACATCTTGACACAGGGAGCCATCCAGTGAGTGACGGCACTGTGCATGTGCACGGGCCAGTCTGCACCTTCCTCCAGAGGTGCAGACCCTGAGGCTCACAGAGGTGACCTGATTTTCCAGAATCACACCCTGGGCCCTGCTCAGGTTAGTATGCAATCCCAGGTGATGCAGTTTTGAATCTAGTGCACCCCTTTTCTCCCCGCGTGGCCCCTCTATGCTTATTTCAGCCCACACAGTAACAGGGAGCAGAAAGGATCTGCCCCTCCCACCCCCACCCAGTCAGCTATTTTGACTGAAAAAGAAGCTTGTTAGTACATCTACATTTCAATGCCCAAGTCCCACCCTAACTGCAGATAGGCAGCCCAAAACCCTGGGAAGGTTGGGGGTTACTCTGGGCCACCCAGCTTCTTGATAACCAGGTTGAGACCAGACTCATAGTCTCCTAACTCCCAACTCAAGGCTCTTGCCACGTACAGTTTGCTGAGCTCCACACGCCATGCGTGAGGACTGAGGCTGATTACTGCTGATGTCCCTCTCACATAGCCTGGTGCCCCCCTATATGGGAAAATTCTGGAGAGGGGGTCAGGATGTTACCCTTCTTCCCTCTCTCTTTCCCTTCCTTCTTCTCTTTCTTCTTTTTATCTTAATATTTTAAAAAGCAGACTTATAGAAAAGTTGCGAGAATAATACAAGGAATTCTAGTATGCCCTTTACCCAGATTCCCTAAGTAGACATTTAGGATTGATGGATAGACGCATAGATATAAACATAGACACAGACACAGATGATACATGCACACAGTATCATTCACTTTTACTAAGTCCTCTGAGAGTGGGTTCCACACATGAGCGCCTTTAACCATAAATTCTTCAATGCGTTTCCTAAAAATGAAGACATTCTCTTATATCACCATAATACAATGAAAAAAAAAATCAGGAGACTAGCACCAATATGCACTATAATCTAATCCACAGATCTGATTCAAATTTTTCCAATTGTCCCAAAGTGTTCTTTATAGCAAAATGCGTATTTCTCTGGTCCAGGATTGAATCGAGGGTCTCACATTTTATCTAGTTGTCCAGCCTCTTTAGTTTCCATTATCTGGAAACTCTCCCTAGTCTGTCTGCTTTTCATGAACTTGACATTGAGAGGAAATCAGGCCAGTTTCTTTGCAGAACGTCCTTTAATTTGAGCTTGTCTGGTGTGGCCTGGTGACCAGAGTCAGTGTCCCAGTAGAGCCCAAGCTCTACATCGATCAGGCGTCCCTGACTCGACTTCCCCGTGCAGTGGGGCGCTCCTGCTTATCAGCAGGCCTGGCAGCCTCTTCGAGACTACTCCTGAGGCGGCTATGAGGACGCTACTGTTAAGTGCCACCAGAGGAAAGACACGACCCACACAAATTAGTTGCAATAATCACACAGGCAATTTATTACTCACAGATCCTCTTGGCGTGCCTGGGGACAGCTTAAGGGGGCCCCATTGGCATGCTCCTCTCGGCTGGCTTTGGTCAGAGCTCAGAGCGGTGTGGAGACAGTCCACATCAACGTTGGAGTCTGGGTGACTCCTGCAGCAGGGGGGCCCTCAGCTTTAGTACCTTTTCTGGCCAACGACTTCTAAGAGGTGTCAATCTACAGGATTATCACTGCAAACCACCTTTTTGGGAGTTCCTGGCAGGGAATCCCCTCTATGTCATTCTACTGAAATGTTTACACTAAACCACTTTTTAAAATATCCTTCTTTTCATTAATTTACAAAGTTAATGTAAATAACACCAAGCCACTTCTTACCTATGTATAACTTCACACACATACTAACTGTGCCCTGCTTGAAAGTCAGAGTCTGTTTATCACATTACAGAGTTATGGCACTAAGCCACTATATTAATTCCTATCCAAATAACATAACTTTATTTAATTTTAATAATTATTTTAATATCCTTTTAATTACTTTTATATATCTTTCATATTTTTATATTTCTATATATTTAATTACTATAACCTTATATTACTACAACAGGCAGTACATTTTTGGCAGAAATGGCCCAGAAGCAATGCTGTCTTTTTGCAGCCCTCCTGCTGGGAGGCGAGTGCTGTGATTTATCCCATTATTATTGACGTTACCTTTGATCACTTGGTTAAGGTGGTGCCCACTGGGCTTCTCCACTGTGAAATTATTCTTTTTTTCCCTTTTTAATTAAGAAGTATCTTGTTGTAAAATATGCTGAGATTATGCAAATATCCAGTTTCTCATCATCCTTTGGTGTTTGCTAGTACTTGTCTGAATCAGCTTTTACCATGTGAGTTGCCAAATGGTGATAGTATACTTCTTTCTTCCCTTCTGCATTTATTAGCTGCCAATCTGTGATAAGAAAAACTTTTCTCTACTTACTCTCCGCATTCACTTTTTCATTCTCGTGTATTGATATAGGCTTACAGTTTCATACTCATTCAATGGGCTGGCTACCTTTCTTCTGTCTTGCTCCTCTCTCTGTCTCTCTGTCTCTCTGTCTCTCTCTCTCTCTCTCTCTCACACACACACACACACACACACACACACACACACACACCAGAAATGCTGTGGGGTGGCACACGGGCCAGAGAACAAAGCCTCTGGTTGAGTTTGAAAGTCTGCCCTTAGGGTGGAGACCCGCTGAGAGTAGCCCGGGGAAGGCAGGAGCAGCCAGGCGGCTAAAAGGCTCTGTGATAGGGTTCCTGCCTCTCCTGCCCTCAGCCGGGAGGCTTAAATATCCCCTTCTTGGACAAACAGATCAATACAGGCTTTTTAACATCTTCAATGAAAGCTCATTAATGCTCTCTGGGTGTCCTCCTGCAGCCGGCTGACCCGGGAGGAGCAGGAACTGAACTGCAGACAGATAATTATCCAGAGATAACACTTCAGATAGGCTCCTGGCAGAATGTGAATTGTTTTTCTAATTATTCAGGACAGCAGCTAGGAAGAGTGCAAACTAATTGAAAATACATGATGATTTATTTGCGTTGGCGAGGCCCAGCCTGTGTGTTGGGTTAAATGCTCGCAATGGGGGAGTGGGGTTTTCCTTCTTCACAGCCCGGACCTCCCTCAGTCCTCTGGTCCATCTCTGAGGCCTGATGACTACAGAAAGAAAGAGAACAAGTTTTTTAAAAACCATATAAGAGAAATGATATTTATGAAGGCATTTCTAAAAGATTCGGGGACATTTATTTCTTTTTGACTTTATCTCCCGATGAAATGGAATTATAAGACGTTGGTAGCTATTTGGTCCTTTCTGTTGCCCCAGCACAGAATTGCTTTTACCAAATGTCCTTTGATCTGACCTCAGCTTTCCCTGTCAAAGGGCAACAAGCACTCCTTTATGTGATGGGAGGTGTTGTGAAGGGCCCTAATGCATGCCCCTTTAGGAAACCTGATGGGAGATTGTCACTTTCAAAGTGTCAGGGCCAGCCTAGAGTCTGTTTTCCCTAAAGAACTTTACTCTCCTTGGATAATGAAAACCATGAACATCTTGTCCTTTTCGATTTAGCTACCGGGAAGCAAGCCCCAGGCAAAATATAAGTTCAAGGTGATTAGGTAAGACCAAATGCCCTGCATTTCTATACTACTAACAATTTTTAAAAGTGGGGGGTCCCCATTAGGGGGATGTTTCTATTCCCCTCAGTCAGAGATTGCAGTGACTAAGCAGAGAGGGTCAGTGAGCTATCTGGGTTCCAATATAAAGCCCGGCCTGGGCCGCCAAAGGAATCTTGTCAACCAGGGCGTGGTCTAGTGCAAGGTTTGGCCAACTACCCCAGGAAGGACCGGATAGTATGCCTCTCAGGTGTTGCGACCCACGTGACTCTGTCACAAATCCTCAGCTCTAACCCCACAGCCCAATAGCAACCATGGACAGGACTTCAGTGAATGATCGTGCTTGTGTTCCAATAAAACTGTATTTATGGACATAAAATTGGATTTTATAAAGTTTTTATGAGTTAAAAATATCATTATTTCTTCAAATTTTTAAATTAATGTTTAAAATATTACAAAAGAAATTCTTAGTTTGTGAGCCATACAGAAACAGGCAGTGGGCTGGATTCAGCGCATGAGCCATAGTTTGCTGACCCCTGACATAGAGAGAGAGCAGGGCCGGGAGATCCAGGCCCCAGTGGTCAGATGTCCTGTCATCGGGGAGGTGCAAATGCTGTGAACATGTAATCACTGAGTGAACCAAGAGTTGCAACTTAACGTATTTTCTCCTTAGAGCGTGAGATTCGGCGAGCACATACTCACAAGCAAGACGGAGCCAACTCCACTTACGAGACCGGAGGAGGGGTTTCCACACAGGCTGCTTTTTAGGAATGTTGTCCAGGAGCCTTGGTTTCCCAAATTATTATTGTCATGTGTCCAAATATAAAGGCACTGTCTACTCTAACAATGGCTGTTACTGACATAACGTTCTTAACGAATCTGAAATCAGCTAGGTGAGTAAGAAGCCAAAGAAAGAAAGAAAGCTCTCTCGGTCCTGTTTATTGTCACAGCTCCTATGAGAAGACGTGCATTGCCACCACGGCCGACACGGCCATCGCCAACACTGCCACTACCAAGTCACCACACCCACCACCATTACAACCTCCTCCACCACCCCTGTCACCACCTTTATCATCATCACTGCAGTTTTACCACCGGTCCCCTATTGTCACCATGACAACCACCCTCAGCATCCTTAAACCATCACCTTTCTTTCCATGACCACCCCCAGGGCGAGGACCAGCGCCTCTCTGTCCACTCAAGGTTTAACGAGAAATGTGACTTTACAGGTCCTCCCTAAGTCTGTGACACGCTTCCTCCTTCTCCTTCTCTGCATATGTATCCAAGCCGGACAGGGCACATTCAACTGACTGAGAAATTTCATTTTTATTTGTTATCTGAGGAAAGAACCCAAAGGCGAATAATTCTATAAAAAGATATCATTATTCATAAGGATGAACATTTTGCTAATATAAAATAATAATTTTAAAATGGTCAGGTGAATTGTAAACTATCCACGTGATGGAATATCCTGTTGATGGCTTGTGAGGCTTTAAAGATGAGAGGCCTGACCTGTGGTGGCGCGGTGGATAAAGCGTCGACCTGGGAACACTGAGGTCGCCAGTTCAAAACCCTGCACTGGTCTGGTCAAGGCACATATGGGAGTTGATGCTTCCAGCTCCTCCCCCCTTTCTCTCTCTCTCTCTCTCTCTCTCTCTCCCTCCCTCTCTCTCAATCTCTCTCTCTCTCACTCTGTGTCTCCTCTCTAAAATAAATTTTAAAAAAATAAATTAAAAAGAAATTAAAGATGAGAGGAGGGGATCAAAGAAAGAAAAGATATTAGTGAAAGTATATACACATAACGCAGAGAGATAGAGGGCAGCATAGCAAATCATGGAGGACAGGAGGGAAGGCAGTGGGGGGAGGGGGCAAAGGAGGTATCAAGGGGAACCGGGGGGGGGGGCGGGGGGGGGCTGGAGGGAGATTTATTTAGCTACCGGGAAAACGTTTTCCAAGATTTCTAAATATTGAAAAATGCTTGTTATATAGTGTATTAATTAAAATATATACAATACATAGAGGATGGATCCAGTTATGAAAAAAAAAAAAAAAACTAGAGGAAAACAGGACAGAAGTTAAAAACACACACCATGGTGCCAGTAGGGATTTTGACTGGTTAATGCATTCACGATATTTTAATGTTTGTCAGTTTTTTTCTCTAAGGAGAAAGTAGTATGCTTGTGATAACAAAAAACATGTTTTGAGACAGTTAATTGAGCATCTTCAACTTTGAAATCTGAATTAAAAAAAAAAAAAATGTCACTTTGTCTGAAAAGTCTTCTCCGGCTCTGTTCAGAATCGATCCCCTGCCTCTGCTCCCTTTGCTCCCCTGGAATACTGCTTGTACCTCTATTAAACACATTGTATATTCAAACCTAGACTTCTGGTATTTCTATGCTTTCCAACATTCACTCAGATGAATTCTGGCCAGCTATGTACTAGGAACTTTAAAATTTCCTCCTTCCTTTCCTTCCTTCCTCCCTCCATCCTCACTTCCTCTTTTCCACAAATACTTGTTAAGCACCTATTGTACGCCAAGTGTGACTCTGGACACTGGGGACGTCGGTGAGCTGGTCGGGCGAGCGAGTGCCGTCTCCTCCCGGAGCGTACGGAGCGTGTCATGAGGTCCAGTGGAGGAGACCCGCAGTAAACACACGTGATATAATATAGAACGTCATTGTTGCCAAGCAGCTTGCTCTTCCTGTGCCCCACCGTCCTGGTCCCCTCCGCCATGGGCATTGCCCAGGCCCCAGCTGGAAGAACGGCCTCTTGATGAGGCCTGAGCCCTCTCCCAGCCCCAGAGCTTGGGTTTCACGGGTCCAGGGACACCTGGGAGGACACCTGATCCCTCATCCCTTAGCGTCTCCCTGGAGCGGGGTGGGGGTGGGGGGGTGGGGGGGGGTGCAGGGCTGAAGTATGAACACCTGTCCACTGGCAGCTGGGCCAGATTCTTAGCCCAGGGCCCAGACTGGCCACTTCCCAGCCTGAGGAGAGCCAGGGGGCCAGGGCTTCCCATGCCTATTAACAAGGTGAGATCAAACAGCCCTTTGTGGCAACCCTTCGGCCACTTCGGAAACTAGGGAAGTCCTCCAGCCTCTTTGAAGAAAGCCTGAGAGGACAGGCCCTCCCCCCTCCACAAACGTGTTCCCTCTCTTCTTGCGACCGGCTCCCGGGACTCGGACAAAACGTACGAAACCAGAGCAGGCCGGCTGAAGCGGTCATGTCATCTTTTTTTATTATTATTATTTTTAATTTGTTGCGTTTACATAGTTACAAGTGTACCCCCACATATATCTCCCTCCTGCCCCCCCTGTTCTCCTTGATACCTCCTTTGCCCCTCCCCCCACTGCCTTCCCCCTGTCCTCCATGATTTGCTATGCTGCCCTCTGTCTCTCTGCGTTACGTGTATATACTTTCACTAATGTCTTTTCTTTCTTTGATCCCCTCCTCTCATCTTTAAAGCCTCACAAGCCATCAGCAGTGACGTGTGATTTTATTTGGTCATTGACACACATTCCACCTCTCCCTCAAAGGACTTGGGAAAGCATGCCAAGGCTGACTCCGTCAAACAATTAAGGGAAAAACATAAAAATAAAGAACTTTAGGAAAATCAAAAGATATCGCAGGAGCAATATCATGCTGGGGCAAATAAAGTGAGTGCCCCAAACCAGGCCCTGGGTCCTTCCCGAGGTCACACATGGCCCTGGGTTTCCCAAGACGGAAACAAGGTTAGTTACGTGAGTCTCCGTGACCATAAAATAAGACCAGCATTTCCTCCGAGAAGTCCTGCTCTTTCTTAAAAAAAAAAAAAAAAAAAAAAGATATAGAAAATGAGCCTGAGGCTCTTCAACATGATTCACGCCCCCCCTCCAGCTCTGTCTGCAGAAAATCAGCCTTGTTTTCAGGGAAATGGGGGTGCCCACCTGACCAGTTGTGGGCAGACCTTCATGGTCCTCCCTCAACAGAGGACCTGCCTAGATGCCTCCATCATCCTCCACTGTCTTCTGTGAGGGCGGCTTGGAAAGGACCTCTTCTTTGGCCTTGGGGAGGTCCAAGAGCAAAGGCCGGGACTCTGTGTGTGTGTGAGTGTGTGTGTGTGAGTGTGTGTGTGAGTGTGTGCGTGTGAGTGTGTGTGTGTACCGGTTGTCAGGAGGAGACCCAAGAGCCCGTCCACCTTGACTCTTGTCCCCATCAGCCACTTACCTGCTTGGGCAAACCTCTCAACGCTCTCCGGGGAGGCTCCTCCCCTGTCAGACTGGGGGGTACGAGGTTCTTCCTTTCTGCATTGTGCTGGGATTCAGAGAGTTTTTACAGAGCGGGCTCAGCGGGGCCTGGACTGGCCTGGGGTCCTGATGTGCACAGGCCTGCGTCCATGTCTGTGTGTCTGTGTGTTCGTGTGCATGTGCTTGGTCCGGAGGACAGGGAGAGGCCGTGTTTAAGGTATTTGTAGACGGTTCTCTATTTCAGTTGTTCTTTTTTTCTGGGGGGGGGGGAGTAGGTGAAGTTCAATTTCGGAAAAAAGAACGCGCTTATGTTTGAGAAATTATTTCGACAGGTTTGTTGGTTTTAAAGGATGAAAACCTGGTTTTAAAGGATAATTTTAGACAGTAAGGAGAAAAAATATTCTGTGTATAATAAAATAATTTCCCCTTCCTTTCTTCCTTCCTTCCTTCCTTCCTTCCTTCCTTCCTTCCTTCCTTCCTCCTTCTTTCCTTCTCTCCCATCTTTCTTCTCTCCATTTCTCCCTTTCATCCTCTTTTAGCATATATAACATGTGATTATGATGTGAATTATGCTTTATTTCCTCTGGAAGTGCAGAACCCGGTCAGGAATATTTGGTAGGGGCACCCTGGACCAGGAGGGAAGACCACTGAGACAGGAGGAAGTCCCTGATAGAAGCATAGATAGGCACCAGCCCATGGAGGACACAGGAGCCAAGGAGAGACAGCCGTGGGCCAGAAGGGCTCTCCTTGCTGGGGGTGGTCAATTTACAAAGCGGCATCTGATACACAGTGTGCCATCCAATTTTGAGTGGAACTTCCCTGGGTTATAATCCCCTGAGGACATCACAGTGCTTTTGCAAAAGTGGTTAACCATTAGTGGTTGGCTCTAATTAGCATCGCCGTGGATCCCGAAGGAAGGAAGCTGATTTTCGGAGGAGCAGTGGGATAAACAGCTGGGCATGGGTGGGACTACAGGACCAGAGAAGAAAGGGCTTCTTGGGGCAGTGGCTCTGAATGGGCAGTGATGCGGAAAGTCCATGCAGGAGTATCCTGGCAGGGCGACCTCTGGCTTTTAGCAGAGAACCCTGTTGCCATCACAAGCTCGGAGTTCCTGGGACCCCTTCCACGGAGGTCAGGGAAGACGCAGACAGCTCCTGGGACCCAGCAGGGGCCGTGTTCCGCCTATGCTGGCCGAGTGATCTGTGTTGGATGGAAGGAAACGGGCATGCCGTCCTGTCCGTAAACAAACATATGCGTTCATTCGTCATTCTCTTTCAAAGAAGCCCCCAGGTGCCCAGGACAGATAGAGATCTTCCTGTGCTGGGAACGTGTCCTTCACGCACTGTTGAATGCGCTCGACGAGGCTTGAATGCCTACTATGTGCTGCTGTTATGAGACACGCCGGGACACCAAGGTACCAAGGGCCCTGTGAGCGGCACCGGCTGTTAGTAAAAGAAGCTCACAGACAGAAGAAATAATTTGGACTCACAGACTGTCTGACATACATTTTAGAAACGCGATACCACCAACTCAGAGAGGCTGACTGGGAAGTCCCTTGGAGGGACTAGAGGTCACCGAGGTCAGGCTCTTTGCAGGCAGAGGAGGAATGGCCCTGTCTTGTCCTTCGGCTCGGTGCCTGGGACAACGCTGGGCATTTCCTGAACGCCCACGCACTGTTCCTTCGCGGCTCCCGGAAAGCCGGCGCAAAGCCCCCTCACAAGGCTCACCTGGCTATTTCCATGAACAGCGCAGCTGGCGTGGCCCCTGTGCCAGACAGGGTATTTGGTCAGAGTTGGGAATCCTGACTGCCGGCACCCATGCCCTCCCTTCCTACTTCCAAAGGGCCCTGGGCTCCACCCTCATGATCAGAATATCATTCCACGAGTTAGAGCCAGGGCACGGCCGGGAGATCATGCTGACGGCATGTCCCCACCTCCGAGAACACTGATCTGGGGGCCAGAATGTTCCCTCTTCTGGGGTCCAGGAAGGGGCTGAGAAACACTGTCACTCTGACTCTCTTTGATTCTCCCCCCCACCCACCCATGTGTCCTGTGTCCTCTTTAGTCCAGGGCCCTCCCTGGGGATCTGGCGTTTCTTCAGAGAAGGGACAGTACAGGACGACAGAGTGTCCTGGTGTGGTCCAGGATTGCCCCTACGCCGCGTGTAAGCCACCCCTCGGAGCGCTGGCTCTGAGCAGGGCACGCAGCAAAGCTCTCGTCCGGGCTGAATTTGTAAGAAGCAGAGGCTGCCTTGGTGTTGGAGAGCCAGAAGCAGGGGTCAGCAGGGGAAGGAGACAGGCGCAGCCAGCTCCGCTCCACATAGGACACTCACTGTTCCTCAGGGGCCAGCGTGCCCCATCTGGCCGATGGCTGGGCCCGGGGACCTCCACCCGCCTCAGTGGCCAGCTGTGGGCTGTCTCTGGACAAGCACGACCAGGGGTCTGAGAGCTGGGAGCGTCTGCTGAAGGATGATTAACATACCCTGTGATGGAATGTGCACCACAACCCTCAGGATGGTGCCATCATTCCTGTTCGTAGATGAGAGAATAGGCTCAGGAACCCGCCTGTGGTCACACAGACAGGAGTAGGTAGCAACACCAGGGCTGGCTCAAGGTCCATCTCCAAAGCCTACACTTGACCTTGGATGTCATTGAGAAGATCTTGGCTCACAGAGAAGCTCATCTCATCTGCCGGGTGCTTGTGAATAACCAACTTCCCTTCCCTTCACAGGGGCACCTTCGCCCGATGAGAGTGGAAGCCATTTGAGAAAGCCACCCTTCTGCCTCTCTGCAGGGTGGTATGGGAAAATCACCCTTCATGGGGGCAACATAGAAAAACCCCCAGAAAGATATCTCCCAAATGACCCTAATTCATCGTCAGATAAGCTGACATAAATAAATAAAACAAAACAAACAACAACAAAAAAATAACCCTGCCTCATTACACCCAATCCCCAGAAAGCAGAAAAGGTGTTTTTCCTTTCTGTCCCCAAAGGAGAAGGCGCCTCAGCGCCTGTGTGTGAGTCCCCTGTTGGTCTGAGGAAGCCCAGAGTGTCTCCCTCTTGAGGACAAACAGGCAGTTCTGTCCCCAGGACTTGCCAGACATGAGGAAGGGGGGAGAGATGGGGTCCCAAGGGACTCAGTCACCCATCAGGTTGGGGGACAATGAGTCCCAGAGCAATTCTGTGACATCCAGGTTAATGGCCTCATTCACCTGCTGGGTCATGCCCAGGGACACCTTTGTGTCACGCTGGAGGCCAAAGCAAATTAAACATAAAAAATGAAAATAAAAACAACCTTGGATATTGTCCCCACGTACTGTGATTGCCCCTGTATTCTCGCCGTCGGCTTTGCCGACCACCTGCCTGCCACGTGAGCCCGCACCGGAACCGGCGAGTCTGGCCGGCCGTCACACGCACAGCGTGCAGCGTCTGAGTGTGACAATCAGGCAGGCGGCACCTGATTGGGGGCCAATTTTTAAATTTTTGTTTTTCATATTTTGTATTTATTTATTTTTTCCAAGGACAGAGAGAGAGAGTCAGAGAGAGGGATAGACAGGGACAGACAGACAGGAATGGAGAGAGGTGAGAAGCATCAATCACCAGTCTCTCGTTGCTCTTGCGACATTATAGTTGCTCACCGATTGCTCTCTCACATGTGCCCTGACCGTGGGCCTTCAGCAGACCGAGCAACCCCTTGCTGGAGCCAGCGACCCCGGGTCCAAGCTGACGAGCCTCTGCTCAAGCCAAATGGGCTCGCGCTCCAGCTGGTGAGCTCGGGGTGTCGAACCTGGGTCTTCCACATCCCAGTCCGACGCTCTATCCACCGTGCCACCGCCTGGTCAGGCTGGGGGCCAATTTTTAATCTCGACAAATTTGTGTCTAATTTTGGAGGTGACCGGGCTATCGGCTCCAGCAACCCAGTCTTCCTTTGAGGTCGATGCAGGCAGCAGCTGCCGCAGCCTAGACATTTCTTTTTATTATTATTATTATTTATTTGTTATTTTTTTCTGGAAGAAAGGGGGAAGGAGGAGGTTAGGGAAGAAGGAGGCGAGGGTGGGGGAGGGGAGAAAGACATGCTGCTATTTCCATTGCATTTTCAAATCTCGTTTTAGTGCAAGAATTTAATTATACATATTTTCCCTCCTTTCTTACGCTCTGACATATTAATTAAGGACGCTCTAATCCAGTTGCGTGGCACTGTTGGCTGAGCCTGTAAAAACATTTTACCGTTTTTGTACAAATAAGAAATGAAAAGGTAAAGGTAGCAACCCTCTTGGTTGTCGATACGTGCCTGCTCCTCTCTCTGCCACCCTCCTCTCTGTCACGGAAAAGGGGGATCACCGTTAAGTTGTAAGTCAAGGGGCTGGGGCCCCCACCCGGCTCCCGGTCTACCTGGCTGGGTCCTGGGAAGGAAACTGACCTCCTGAAGCCACCTCCTCCCAGACCGGCTCTCAGTCCATCCTGAGAGTGGGATGGGGTGTGAGGACAGAGGGCAGGGAGTCCTTTGGGACCGTCTGGAAAATAGACCAGCGGCCATCTGGGCATCATCCGATGTGTTTTGCATTGGGAGCTGCCTGAAGCTTTTCACATCCTTCACCCCGAAACCTAAGGTGACACTTACAAAGCCGAGAAGCAGGTCAGGACATTTTAAGGGGTCAGCAAGCGGTTGTTCCAGGTTCCCTGGAAGGGCGGCAGCGGACAGGCAGGAGGCCAGGGCTGGGCGTCCGTCATTCCACTACACAGGCCCCGTGGAGACGGTTCATTTTATATTATGTGAATTTCACCTTCATTTTAAAAAACTGTATTTTATGGAAGAAGATTTAAAAATAAAGGTATAAGAAATGTAGACAAAAAGGGGTCTGCATAGAGAGGGTGAGAGACACGTAGAGCCTGGGTCTGGGGTTCACCCACCCGTGGGTTACCGAGCTGGCCCTGATCGCTCCCTGGTCCGCTCCTTCCTGATGACACACGCATGTGTCGAGGTCACAGCCACTGTGAGCTCCTTATCAGTCTGCCTGACCCCCCGGCCCCGCGGCTTCTGCCCACCAGCCTCCCCTCCTCACTCTCTGACTGAGACAGGCTAAGGGAGCCTTTGGGTGACCACCTTGGGATCCACAGATGGCATCAGTGGAGGGACAGACATCTCCATGGTCTACTCAACCTTCCGGTGCCAAAACTGGTCCTGGAATTGTGTCTCTGGCATCCCGCATGTCACCCCATTTCTCCTTGGATGTAAGTTGTTGTGACCTCTCTTGGGACTCCCCTCACCTGAGACAGCCCAGCCTGTGGGACCTCCCACGTGGCTCAGATGAGGTCACTGCTGGACATCACTGCAGACTGAGTGTCCCCCACCTCTAGGAGAGTCTGGGTAAGCCAACAAAGCCCCCTCTGGGGAGAGTTGCGATGTATTTCCCAAGAAAAGCAGTTGGTGGAGGCAGGGACAGCAGAGAATGTAACAGAAGGTGACCAAGGTGACAAGATAGTGGAGCAATGACATCCACCTAGGCCCAGTCACCAACACAACCATGGGGCTGGAGCAGGTGGGAGCTATCCCTGGGACACCAGAGCCTCGGCAGGCCATGTTGGCGTGGGCTCCTGGTGTTTTCTCTGCACTGGGATCCCCCCCCCCCTCCGGTGCTGTGAGAAGAGGCCTTTGGTGGCTAGATCAGCCCGAGTGCGCCTGTGCGCTTGGAAGCCCAGAGAACCAAGCAGGAGCCCCCCAGGAGGGGCCTGGAGCAGGAGCAAACCCGTTAGTGGGATGGTCGGACAGAGGAGACAGGGGCCAAGGACAAGGAACAAGGCAGCAAGCTAACAGAGCTGACGCCGACGCTGGACGTGGACACCAGTGGGAGTTTCCTCGGCACCCTTGGGGCGTGCAGCCTGTTGGCGTGTCCTGAGGCTGCTGGAGGTGCAGGACACCCACGCGGCAGCGTGCCGGACACCCTGCCTGTGGGGGGAGCGGGTCCTTGGCTGCCTTTGGTTTGCACGCAAACCTCAGTCGCCCACCCCTTTCCCACCGGCACAGCGGTTGGGAGTAATTCCCTCTCTGTAAAATCTGCAGTCATCCTGACTCTTTCAGGCTTCCCTAATACACTCTGATTCGAAGCTGAAATGGGTTTAAGCCGCCGGGAGCAGCATCAAACCACTCCGGGAAGGCAGCGCCCTGTGCGGAGGGCGGAACGCGGCGAAGGGGGATTAGGAGGTCGCGCCTGAGTTCTGCCGCCGCAGCTCCGTGCTACTATTAAGAGGGACGGATTAATATCAAGTTTCGGGGATCTGGTTGCCTGCTGATACTGCTTAATTATCCAGATAAGTGATCGGTATCCAAGCATGAGTGGCAGCTACATCTCACAGCCATCATCTTGTTTTGGGGGGCATTTTTTTTAAGTGCTCATTAAATTTTAACCATAAATGCCAACCTCGGCTGTGTCTTTTTGTTGTTGCTGTTCGGTTAAGTTTGGCCTTCGGTGTGGCACAACACAGGACTGAAGGGATGGGGTTTTCAGTGGCCAAAGGTGGGGAATGGTCTTCTCCCTGTGCCTTGCTCATTCCAGATTCTTCCTCTATGTTCAGAAAGCCCCTGGTTCTGTGACCCTTTTCTTCCTCTCCCTGGGCTCCCATCACAGACTGGGAGCATCTGCTGTCCTAGCCCAGGCAGAGGCTGGGGGGCCCCAGGGAAGACTCCTGGGCAGGGGAGCCCGCCCCTCCGCCCCTGAGCCTTCTGTCTTGGCTGGTAATCTTATCCTGCAAACACTCTTTTTTTTTTCCCCTTCTCTCCTGCTCTCTCTGTCTTCCCGACCCTGCCCTGCTTGTATTCATTGTGTTACTTCTGTAGCCCTGATTACAGCTATCTGGCTCAAGGGGCACCCACCGGAGGCTGGGACTGAGGATCAGCAGCAGACAGAATGGGGCTGCCTGCCCTCGCTGCTCCCACCCGCGCCTGAGAACACCAGTTACATCTCTGTCTCTGACCCATCTGCTGCGTCCCTGGGTCAGATTCACTACCTCTTCTCTAGACACTAACTGTCCGTCGGGCATGCCGCTAGTGAGGCATCACCAGGGTGTCAGTGCTCAGGAATCACCCCCACCCCAACACTCAGAGCCCCTGATCTTCTTCTGTGGCCAGGACACCCGGCAGCCCAGGTCCGGTCAGGCAGCCATACAGTGGGTGGTTTCTCCCCAGCAGGTCCGCACTGGAGTTGGGAGCCTCACCTGGAATGTCCCTCCCCTTGGGCGGGCCAGCTCTAATTCGTGACTTAACTAAAGCTGGTGTTCACAGTTTTTACTGTGCACGAGCGCCCCCCGCCCCCCGCCCCTGAAGGGATGCAGAAAGCCCAGTGCCCAGGTTCTGTCCAGGGAGGTGTCAGCTTGGTTGGTTCAGGATGGGGTGTGGGTATCAGCTTCCCTCGTGATTCTTGGGTGATTCACATGGAGGCACCGAGTGAGGGACCACCCTCTCTCAGAGGGTCAGACCGCTTCCCTGACGGTCCCCAGCAGAGCCCTGGCCACACCAAGGAAAATGTGAACCGTCATTACAGCTGGTGATGGGGTGGAGGGAGGCCAGAGCTGTGTCTGAACTGCCCACCTTCTTTCCTGTGGATTTGCACCTGGGCTGGTCCCCTGCAGGCAGTGAGAACACCAAGGCTCAGAGAGGGGACACGAGGCAGAAACTGCCTGTCATGTGTGCACCCCTCCCTGGGCCATGGGATTCCCACTGACAGGGATTGCAATGAGACCCTCCAAAAGTTATGTCCACCCAGAACCAACCTGTGTCATTGTTTAGAAGGTCTTGGTGTGCGTAATTCAGGTAAAGATCTCTAGATGGGTCTATCTTGGGTTAGGGTTAACCCCAAGTCAATGACAAGTCCTCACTAGGGAAACGGAACAGAAAGGAAACACACAAAGGGCCACAGAAGCAGGAGACAGGCCTTGATCGAGCTTGGCCCCGAGACCCCCCAGCCCAGAAGTCATTCACCGAAGTTCACTGCTTCCCGTGAAAAGGAGAAAGCGAAGTCAGGACTGGGCCCTAATTCCTCGCCGAGGCCAAAGACATTTTTTTCTCCCATGGGGACGTGATGATGAAGTCCACTCCGTGTTTCCTCCTTGCTCACTCCACGAAATCAAGGGTTTCAGGCTCCCTTACTGTCTCCTTAGATTTTTGCTGATGTACCGGGTCCCAGCTACTGGGGTGGAGGCCAAAGTCAGGACAAGCTAGATTCCCCATTACCCTTGCTACAAGGTCGGACTCACTTTACCTGGTTCACATGCTAAGATAATCCATACATTATAATTTGGAGGACGGGGGACAGAGGGGGAATTTGCCTTCCATGTAAATTACTGAGAGGCTTGACATCCTGTGAACTTGGAGCAGGGAGAGCAACCATCAGAACCTGCATTGTTAAGATGTCTTTCTGCTTGTCGTTCCTAATGTAGATCAAAGGACAAACAAGGCTAGACTGTCCCATCAGTGCGGAAGTTCTCACAGTGTCTGGCCCTTCCCCTCGTCCTGCGCTGGTCTAGTTAAGACCAGCCTCCATGTGGGAGAGGAGGCTTTGGGCTTCTCCGTCCATGTGCTAGCCTTCGGAAACCCCTCAGATCTCAGGGTGGCTTGGTCTGGTAGCAGGAAGACTGGCTTTTTCTGGGTTCTTCCTCTTGGCCTTCCGACCCTGTCACATGCGCTTATCTGAGTTTGCTCTGAGGGATGTTTCTTCTGTGCAGTGTCCTAGAAGCTGGATCCAAATCAAGGCAAAGAAACAGATATTTGGCTTTTTAGTTCTTGGTGACTTACAGAGCAGCTCCTGAGCCACGGCTGTCTCTTAACAGGCCGAGGGCTTCTGGTCATGTCAACTGGCTCTCCACACATGCTCTGCGATACACCACTGGCACCCCCTGCTACAAAGTCTTCAATGGCCTCCCAACCCCGAAGACAACAGCTTCCCCTGGACAAGTGTCCCCACATCTGCCCTCACCAAGTTCTGTGCTCTACCCCCACTTTGTTCTTGGCCCCACTGACCCTCTTTCTTTCTGGAGTCACGTGGCCCCAAGGCCTTTGCCTATGCTCAAGTCTCTGCTGGGAATATTACCCTGACTCATTTCTCTTGGTTTGCTCTTCTTATTCTTCAGATCTCAGCTTGATTGTAGGAAAGCCATCCTTGATCCTTAGTCTGGGTCAGTTCCCTCACTATGTGCGCCACGTGTCTCTCCTTCTGCTCAAGATGACGGTAATTACAGAACTCTGTGTGAGACCAGCCAGTTGGCCTGTTGGCCTTTTGCTCTGTAAGCCCCAGGTGGCAGGGGGTCACGTCTGCTGTGTGCACCATGGTACCAGGGGTTCAGCCTTGTGCCTATTGCATGTGCACATTCCAAGCTTAATAAGGGGAAGCAAGGAAGCCAGGGCTGCCACCACTCAGGGCGAAGGCCACCTGCCTGCTCAGCACCTGCACACAGCCTGTCTCATTTAATGTTGGCGTCACGCTGACTGGCAGGCATCCATCTCTGCCTTGGCTGACCAGGAGATGGAAACCTACCGAATGTGGTTACTTTGCAGAGGCCACAGGGGAGAAAGCAGGGAGGTGAGACAGCGACCAAGGGGACCCTCAGGTGAGCCATGAGAACCATCTTCAACCAACAACCAATGGACCAACAGCTCTGAGTAAGGGGCGTGGCCGAGTCCCAGTGGGCGTGGCCATGATGGTTGGCTTTGGGAGGAAGGTTATGACTACAGGGAAAAGGAGAAGTAGCGCGAAGAAGTGTCCCCTGGCACCCTGCTCCTGGGGTCGCAGCTTCAGGCAAGTCATTACCTTGCCCTGAAAGTCCGTCTCCATGTCGGGAAGTGGGTTAAATCACGCCCACCCTCGTGACTGAGCAAGGAGTTTGCCGACAGTCGTAGGCTGTGTCCTCAGCGGGGCCATGGTCTGCGTCCTCACCATAGCTCTCTCCCACAGACTGCCATACCGCTCAGCCTGTGCTATGTACTGCAGATACCCTAACCATTTAGAGAGAATTTTAAAAAATAACTGCTAAGATTTAAGTCTCGCATTAGCTAAAAGTGAGTGTAAGGATTGAAACCCAATGCAATGCTTATTGTCACCATTCCCTGCAACATTTTAGTGTCTTTCTCTCACGTGATCCTACCCAATAACTTGATTCGTGAATTCTATAAATTGTTACTGTGGACCTACTATGTTCTGGGCACTATTGTGTGTTGCTGAGAATACAAGGAGGAAAATTAATGTGGTCACCTAGGTGGTAAGGTTGACCTTTGTGGACGAGGCTTCCCCTGGCAGGGCCCTGAAGGCAGAGTGAGGGGACTCCGGACAGACCAGCAGAGGGGGAGTACCCGAGCCCCCACGTGGTGCAGGGCATACTAAGTAAGGGACTTAAATCAGTGGTTTCCACCATGGGGGAGTTTGCATCCCAGGGGTCATTTGGCAATGTCTGCAGGGATCTCTAGTTATTAAAACTTGGTGGGGAGGTGGAGGCCGGGGATGGTGTTCTCTGCCTGATAATGTACATGACAGCTCTCAAAGAAAAAGAATTATTTGGTGAAAACTGTGCCTAGGCTTAGAAACACTAGCTAAGGGGTGGTCATTGTGGCCAGATGAAAAAAGCACAGGAGGGGTGGCCGGGTGGGCTCTAAGACTGTAAGACAGCGGGGACTGGGACAGTGATGCAGGCCCTGTGCGGGCAGGTGACACCATTGCCGCTGCAGAGTCGGAGGTTGGGGACCAGGATGAGATATGGTTTGGAGGAAGGCCCAGTCATATGCACAGACCAGGAAGGAGAGAATGGTCTCCGGTCCAGATGAGAGTCAAGGCCAGCCTCCTGAGCACGGGACCTGCCCGGACACACGGGCCTTGTACCTAGAAGTTCTTTGTGTTTCGTTTAATCATTTGCTGTCTTTATGTTGAAATTCTCAGTATTTGAACATAGGATCCCATGTGTTCTTTTCGCGCTGGGCCCTGCAAATTACATAACCTGTTCTGATAAAAAACGATAACCGCCTTGGCCACGGGTTGAGATCTGAGGAGAATTAGGATGAGACTCGACATGACTTGGTGGGAGGTGGACGTAGAAGTGAGGGGTAGATAGGGACAGTTTGCCTTAGTGTTGCTAACAAGGGAACCTATTCAGAGAGACAAAGCAAAGCCCCCCAAATTCTCATGGCCCAGTCAGGGTCAAAGTCAAAGATAAGACTCAAATGAAGACTTTTACTTCTGTTTTCTTTCCTTTTATTTTTTAAATTTATTTTTGGTAGATGTTCCTTAAAATGGAGAATCCAAACCAGGGCACTTTGTGAGTGGAAGGACACACGACTGTCGCTGGAGGCCCCAAGGAATCGAGAACAGAGTAAGCGGGACTGTGCCTGGCACAGCAGAGCGTGTGGGCACCCCACTTAGCATCATAGAAGACTATACCTGTGGACGTGGCAATGGCGATTGCCGTGGAAATGCAGTGACAGGGACGATCAACATAATAATTTGATGACTAATATTTTCCAAACTTCATATTATTTGCTTATCCTGACTTTTCCGTTTTATTTATTTTGATCACCGCTGGCCCAGCAAAGCAATCATTTCTGAAAGCAGCTCACAGGCTCAGGAGGCATGAGAAATGTCACAATCGTGGTCATCTTTGTTATTTTCCTCTTCTGTTAAGCTACTGCCAGGATACCTGCATGGAGGTCCTCGACGATGACCCAGATACTGGACCCTCGGGGACCAGCGCTTCTTCCTCAGCAGTCTGCAGCTGCCAGTGACGGACAGGGTAGGTTCTGAGGATGCTGTGCCCATCACCCAACAGGTTAAGATGCCAGGATGTGCGTGCATTTGTGAGTTGGTTTTCGGATCTCCTTAAATCACAGGGTTCAGATTCTGTACTTTGTTGTCTCCCGTCTGTTGAGCTTTATTTGCTTCCTGTCCCCACCAGCACGCTGTTATTGTTGGTGTAACTTTCTAACAAACCTCACATCTGAGGGGTTAAGTCCCACCACATGGGTCTTGTCTTTTCTTGACCCTTTTCTCCCTCATACGCATTTTAGAACAAGTCATCAAGCGCCATGGAATCCCCATTGAGACTGTTATTGAATTGGCCTTACATTTACATTGAATTGGGTATAACTGACAGCTCAATAGCACTGCATTGTTCCAACATGGACATTATAGGTATTGATAAATAAATATGTTTTTGTATACATATTGTTGCATACATATACATAGCCATAGTTACGGTTAATAAAAACAATCGTTTCTATATGGTATTGCAAAACTTTAGTTATTTATCACATGATGCTGTGTATTTTTTTTGCTGTTATTGTAAATGTTTTTAAGCTAAATTTTCTAATCATGACTCCTTATAGTAATATGATTGCTTGAATAAATTGGACATGTTTACAGCCAACTTGCTGAAATCCTTTTATTCATTTCATTAGTTAGTAATAACAGTTTGGTTTTCCCCCTATAATTTTTATGATCTTATTGATTTGCCTTGTTTCCTATTCTCGCTAGTTCAACACTGTTTTTGGATGAAGCATTCAATTGTAGCCACTTGTCTTTTATTTCATTATTAATAAAATGCAAATGTTTCACTACTATATATTCTATTTTGGTTGTTTGAACATTAACAGAGTTAATTTTTACTTCTACTGCACTAAGAGTTTTTTTTCAAATTATAAATGTATTTAAAATTTTATCAATAACTCTGCATCTATTCTTTCTATAATTTTACTTTTTTATTCTGTTACTATAATAAAATATTTTAATTTGTCTTTTAATTTAAAATTACCCTTATGTTTCTAGATTAAACTCGAATTGGTTCTTTCACACATTGCTTAATTCATTTTGTAGCATTTTATTTCAGATTATTGAACCTATCTTTATAATAATAGTGTATTCATAAATGAAATTGCCTATAATTTCTTTTTCATAATTTATGTCTCTAGTATTGGTGTCAAGGTTATTCCAGACTCAAAACACCAAGTGTGAATATTCTCTAAATTTATTTTCTTGTGTTAATCAGGTAGAACAAAGCAAATAGTAAATCTTTCCTAGAATGGTAAATGGTTCAGAAAACCCGGAGAATAAAGACTTTTGCAAGAGCGAAAAGGAGTGCTCGTTACCAAGTCCTTTCCAGAGGATTGCTGCACGGTGACCTCAACAAGCATTTTCTCTGATTGAACTTTCATATAAAACATATTATTATTATTATTATTATTATTATTATTAATTTTAGCAATAATGGTTAATTAGTGAATAAATCTTGTTAATTTTGTTTGTGTTTTCCAGTTGTTCATGAAGTATGTTTTATAAACTTGTTATTTCCAGAAATTGTCCTATTTATAAATTTTTAAAATTTATTGCACTAAGTTGTTTATAATTTTCTCTATATACTTGATTGATGTCACCAGATCTGACTATTATTTGCAAAGATTTAGATAAATATGTTGTTCATGTTTAGCTTTTTTAAAAAAAGATATTTTATTTCTGCTCCTGTTTTTATTAGTTTCTGTCTTTTTTTAAAAGTTGGCTTTTATTATTTTTAATATCTATATTTATATATTTACATTGCTGATTTTGTCTTTTTTTTCCAATGAAGATAATTAAGACTACTAATTTCCCTTTAAGTCTAACTTTAGCAGCTTCACATAACTTTTTATCATAGTGTATTCATCATAATTCCACTCATTCATCTGTTATTCCATCCATCCATCCATCCATCCATCCATCATCCATCCATTCATCTATCCATCCATCTGTCCATCCGTCCATCCATCCATCCATCCATCCATCCATCCATCCATCCATCCTTTTCTTCCTGTAGCTGCTTCCTGTGCACCTGTTCATAATAACCTAGCGATGGCTCCAGGCACAAAGATAAGTAAGGTACAGTCTCTACAATCCAGTAGGTGTAGCTATCTACATAAACAAGCTTTTACAACTTGAGGTAATAATGCAAGAGAACTATAAAAATATATTTTAAAAAACAGATAGTGAGAATAAGCATGAGGGAGTGACAAATTCTGGTAGTAAATGGCAGAGATGCTCCTAGGACAAGAAACAGCAAGTGTGAGTGAATCCAGGCTACAACACTAGGCTGTGTGGGTGGAGGTGTGGCTGTGTAGAGGAGAGTAGAGGTAAAACTAGAAACATGAGCTGGGGCTGTTTGGGTTTCTTCTCATGGGTGATATGCAGCTGATACAAAGTGTTAAGTGAGAAATGGCGAGGATAGACATGTGTTTGTAAAAATCATTCTCTAGGATAGGAATGGAGAGCAGAAACAACAACAGTTGAACCCTCATGTTAGCTGCTCCATTCTCTTTGGTGAGATGCACTCTGTTCACATGCTTTCCTCTGGCCTTTGAGCCTTTTAATAAACAGTTCACCCCGATGTCTTATCTTCAGCTGTCCCTTAGTATAATCTTTGAAAACTAGTTTGTTCAATTTTCTATCAAGGACTGTACTCTTCTGTGATACATGAATAGGTAGTGAATTTCTCATGAGGTGGAAGCCATTAATTAAATCTAGAAAACACATGCTATTTTTTCTGTTTATATTACAGAGATATCTGAGTTTCTACTTGTTTTAATACTTTCTTTTAATCATCAGATCTGCTAATAAAATTCCAGATAATGTCCAGGAAATATTTTTGAGCACCTACAATGTGCCTCTCAGAGGCTCCGCTGAGGAGTGAGCCCCAGTTGCCCACGGTGATGATATACTCATTGACGCACTCTTTCTTGGAATTGTTCCCTGTCTTACCTCATGTCCCCACACCCACACAGTGCTTCCTGGGTTACTTCCCAATTGATACTTATACGCAATCCAAAGACTGCTTTGATAGGAACCAAATTTGGATGGCTGACCCACCCAAGCTCAGTGCACCAGCTGGACTACACTCCAGCCAAAGGAGGGTCTGTGGTGGTTGTCACAGAAGCATGGCACTGCTGTTTCCACTGGGCACTCTCTGCTTTCTGTAGACTCTGAGCCACTACATGTGAGACCTATTTGACAATTCACCTGGAAGAGTTCTCCTGAGTAAATGTGCAGAGATCTGGGGTGGAGTTTCACATTCCATCTATTTTATTTAAGGAGATATAAGGTACACTGACTTGCTCCACTCTGCATTTCTCAAAACCCACAGAAATTCATGGTATTAACACAGCATTTTGTTTCAAATTTTATCCATACCAAGGGAAGACACAGAGAGGTTTCTGATGAAAAGCGTCTGCAATGATTTAAAGGCCAAGAGTATCTCAACTTTATTCATATCCATAAAAGTAAAAGTAACTAGATTAACTATATTTATAAGGAAAGAAGAAACCTAAGGAAAAAAGAAGAAAGGGAATTAAAAAAGCATGATTTTAAGTCATTGAGGTTACATATATCTACTTACAGTGACTAATTAGACTACATGTTAAGTTCTCTTTTATAACTAAACTGTTTAACAAAGTTAGTTTCTGTCTTCGGGTTCCACAAGACTATCAAGCCATTGGACACCCAGATTTGTATGCCTTCCACAACAACTGTGGGTGCTCCAGAAGGCTGAGACTCAAAGAATGAGTACCTCCTCTTTCCCAGGAGGAAAAAGGCAGTAAACTCAGCTCAAAAGTATACTCACTGGACACTGTCCAATTCCACATTCTCTACCACAGGGGCAGACCTACGATCACCCTTCCATAATATTCCTGACAGCCCGGGATGTTTGCAAACTCTCATCTGAAAGTGCCCTAGCGGCATGGACCCAGCTACAGTCATTGTTATGTTTCAGCACTGTGTTTCCAACACAAAATATATACATATACACTGACAAGGCGGGACTTTTAATATCACGATGAATGAAATCAGAAATGTTGTCATGCAAAAATCAACAGCTGTTTTCTGATTTTGAATTCAACAGGTAGAGTGGAGCGGCCTCTGCCTGTCTGTTGTCATGGAAGAGGAAGCCAGTGCTGACAAGAACCTGTATACCCTGACTCACTGCTGGCACTTCAGTCTCCTTAAATGGTGGCCGTGGAAATCTCGTCACGAAGTCTTTATTGGCTCCCTGGTTAAACATACACTCTGCAGCTTGGTTTCCAAGGCTCTCCAGAAGAAAGATCCCAGCAGACTTTTCCACAGTCATTGCCCCTGCCTGCGGTGGTCAGACTGGTTTTCTACTCTCTGCTGCACATGCTCTCTTGATTCTTCTGATAGCGAACAACAGGAACAAGTGTGAGCCTGCCCCGGCCCAGGCAGAGAACGTATTCCAAGGGACATCGTTCTGAATGGATGAGTGGTTCACCAGTTCTTAAAATCTACCAGGAAGCTTAAATCCTCTAATTAATTATGGAAAGACTAAAAGTTTAGGTGGGTAATAAGGACATGGGTCTCTACCAAACCAGATTTAGGTAAACTCAGAGATGCATGTGTACTAGAGGAAAAGGATATAAAATTGTCCTGGAAGTTGTGCTACGGACAGGTAATTCCTCCAATTTTTAGACTTAAATTAGAGAGGACTTTTGAGGTAAGCCGTGGCTTGAACCTAGTTTCTTTCACATCCTAATTGGGTGGCTTTAGGAGAACCAGTTAATGCCTATGTATAAGCTAGACTATGCTTCAGTGAAAAGTAAGTCCAAAATCCCAGTGCCTTCGTACAGAGTAAGTTTATTTCTTGTCACACAACATGGCTGTTGGGGATCTGCACCATACTTTCCCCCAGGGAGCAGGCTCAGGGGGACTCTCCCTCTGGGAGCGACACCGTTCACAAAGCACATCTTCCTCGGTTGCTACCAGAGACGAGGAGACAGTTGGAGGATGGTGTGCCATTTCAATGCCGCTTGGGTCTGGATGTGACACATGTCACATTTACCTCAATCCATTGGTCCTAGCTGAAAAGGCTGGGAGATGCAGCAAAATGGATGAAATAAGTGTATGTGCTATTATCTTCATGCCTCAGTGTCCCAATTCTGGGAAATGAGTGTAACAATATCTACTAAAAAAGAAGGTCTCTCTGAAGGTTAGTGAGACCAACCTGCGTAAAATCCTGGTAGGATAATGGCAGCAATAAGTTCACTCCCATGCAGTTCAACTTGTGGAAATCCATCAATATGTTAGGAATCTTATAGAAATGTTAGGGGACAAAGATAACTCTATTTCATCAAAGTTATTAGAGGTTACCAAGAACCTGCCAGGTGCTGGGCACTGTTCTCAAGGTTGCAGATGAGAATACAGCTGGAATTTAAGGTCCAGCTGCAAGAAATGGGAGCTAGGGTTAGTCCGAGAAGTGGTGTGCTTTCCTCCAGGAAAGATGCCTGACGTCGTTAGCCGCGAGGGACACAGGAATCAAAGCCACGAGGTACAGCTTCACATCCACTGAGATGGCTGCTGTGTATCGAGACAGATAAAACAAGGGTCGGCAAGGATATGGTGAAATCAGAGCCTGTGCACATCCCTGGTGAGAATGTCAAGCGGTGCAGCCACCGTGAAAAGGGGGAGTTTGATCATTCCTTGGAAAGTTTTAAACAGAGTTGCCATATGACCCAGCACTTCCATCTCAGAAGGTTAAATTAACCTTTTATTGAGATTGCACTTAGGAGTCAAAAGGTCAAGGCAAGATTCCAATTCTTCTCCCTTCCCCTAATCCCATGTCTCTGCCTTAGAAAATGAAGGGTTTGCTCTCATCAGAAAGTGAATGCTACCCTGGCCGGATAGCTCAGTTGGTTAAAGCATTGTCCTGATGCACAAAGCTTGGAGGTTCAATCCCTGGTCAGAGCACACACTGGAGCAGATCAATGTTTCTGTCTGTCTGTCTGTCTGTCTCTCCCTTTCCCTTCCTCTCTCTCCAATACCAATCAATACATTTTTTTAAAAAGTTGATGCTGTGCCTTTGAAGTCCTGTTTCACTAGAAAACGGAGCCATTTCCTTTCACCCTTTCGGATCAATACTGCAATTTACAGTTATTTTCATATCCATTGGAGGTCGACATATAGGACAGTGAAATGCTCCACAAAGAAGCTATGTCATGCACATGTTTAATGTGTAGACGAGAAAAAAGTGAAATAAAGCCACAAGAAATTATGGGACTGTTTGAAGAGACTCCGCCTTTGATCATTAGTTCATTGCCGTCATTATAGTTCAGATTCAGACCTTGCCTCTGAGTCACTTGTTTTGGAGGTGACTTGTGTTTGTGTCTAAGTAAAAGATTTTGTTTGAAAGGGGTCATCTTGCTGCATTAAACCCTGTACGTTTTCTCAAACTCTCACAAAACCGGCTGCATATGACCGACATGCACAAGTGAAATTGAATGGCTGGTCTCAAGTAAATTGAGTCCAAACTATGCCAAGCTGGGGTTCTCGAAGTGGTGTGAACCATCAAGCCTTGTTTTATCAAACTCAACTTGCCAAATCCGTACTCTGGTTCAAGGGAAGCTTGGGCAGACACGTGGCAGTGCCCGCCACTTGCGGATGGGCCTTCGGTCCTCCAGTCTTTGACTTGCCTATCTACATTCCAGACAAGTAACAGTGCAGGTGAGGCCCCACTTTGTGGATGAAGAATTGGGGGGAAAAGATTTCATTGGTTGTTCTCTGAGCTTCGGCAGGATAAATTCATCCTCAAATGTATTTTCCTTGCTTTCAGTGTCTCATTGGAGTATTCTGAAATCAATTTCAGATGTCCCTGGGGAGTGGGGACAAGTGGCTCGCCTACCCTGTATGAGGTCTGAGCTGGGGAGGGGACTCCACCTTTCACAGGCCACCAGTAAGACGCAATGACAGCCGAGGGAGAAAGAGGAAGACACTTCACAGGTTCTAAGGAGCATTAGCATCTTTCAGCTATTAATATGATTTATTATTCATTATTCACAGAACCGGACAACCTGACTTTGACCTCACTTTTGGAAAAACTATATATATTGATTGGCATGAGAGTCACCTTGAAATCAGCCCAAGGCCGGTTGGGATCACCCCTGAGGCTGGTACCCAGGACCCCTTCAACAGACCGCTGTGCTACCTGACTGTGGACAAGACACACAGAGACTCCAGGAACCAGAACATTCTCTCCTTTGCCAGCTCGTGGTTGGGCTGATAACAAAAGACTTATTGTTCCTGGGGGAAATAGCCAAGAGATGCCTTACCTGGTGCTGGGATATAAAAACTCCCCTGGAAGAAGAGGCTTTGCCTGTCACTGTCAGCCAGGATAATTTGTACACACTACAGAGTTCGCTAGTGAAGAACCCACACTTGGGCAAAATGGAAAATGTAGCTCTCCAACCCCAGAACACGTAGCCAGAGGAAACATTTCTGTTCCGCAACTGGGCTGCTTCTTGCTTGAGAGGCTTCGGTCCAAGAAAATATAGGAAATCTCCTGTTATAATGATGGAGCGTGGTAGAAAACGTCAGGGACCAGCGTTGAAGAAGGCTAGATTCGGAGCCTCTTGTGTCCGTCTCAGAACCCGCAGCCTTCTGTAGATGGCATCTCACGGGCGCTGTGGGCATTTGATAAAATATGGGTAGATACCTCTGGCATCTATCTGGCAAGCCTCAGTACAGCACAGTGAGGAGTTAGTAGTGGTGGTAGGCTGAGAAATAGCCCCTAAGAATTGTCCGCATCCTAGTCCCTGGAGCCAGTAACTATGTTACCTTATGTGACCAGATAGAAAGAGGGGTTCGTAGCAGATGTGATTAAAATAGGGAAATTATCCTGCAGTACGTCAGAGGGACTTAAACTGCAATAAGAAGTGTCCCTCTAAGAAGGAGTCAGTAGGAGATCTGAGTATGCACACCGAACACTTAGAGGATGTCGTCACAGCGAGGTGAGTGGGCAGCTCTTACTGACAGATGTGTTGCCAGAGGGACCCCAGTGCTGTCGACACTGATATCAGCCCAGTGACCTTGACTTCAAGCTTCTGGCTTCCAAAGCTGGGACAGAGTGACTTTCTATTGTTTTTAAGCCAGCAAGGTCCTGGTCATTTGTTACAACAACCACAGAAAACTAATAAATGTAGATAGTACTACGTTTTAATATAATAAATGCCATTTTTAAAGCAGGATCTTAACTGGGCCTTTTCAAGTGGAGTCTGTTCTCATTCAGAGTTCTAGAAATAGCTTGTCAGCAGGGCTGGGTGGACATGCAGGCCCGCTTTGCATGTTCCGTACCACCCGGAACCGCGCTCTATTACTCTCGTCAGTCTTCCAGACCGCAAACCGGGTGCAACAACGCTTGTCCCGCTGCCTCAAAGTGTTCTTTTGAAAAGAGGGCTATGTAGGGCTGAGCTTTCCCTGAGATAGTGGCGTGAGCTCACAGAAAGCACAGGCTGACAGGAAAGGGGAGTGTGCCCCTTGTGTCAGGAATTCATTTTCCCGATTATTCCATTTCTGTAGGGTGCTTGGTCCCACCTTGCCATACATCAGTTTTGTGATTGATACTTGGTTATTTCTGTATTATCTTCCCCTTTTTAAGAAACAGGACCCTGGAGAACAGCTAGCCTCTGTTTTTATTTACAATGTAGTTCTAGCCTCTAGAACAGGGTCCCCAAACTACGGCCCCCTGAGGCCATTTATCCGGCCCCCGCCGCACTTCGGGAAGGGGCACCTCTTTCATTGGTGGTCAGTGAGAGGAGCACAGGATGCATCCGCACCCATAGTTCCCATTGAAATACTGGTCAGTGTGTTCATTTATATTTACTTGTTCTTTATTTTAAAAATTGTATTTGTTCCTGTTTTGTTTTTTTACTTTAAAATAAGATATGTGCAGTGTGGATAGAGATTTGTTCCAAGTTGTTTTTATAGTCTGGCCCTCCAACGGTCTGTGGGACAGTGAACTGACCCCCTGTGTAAAAAGTTTGGGGACCCCTGCCCTAGAAAGTAAGAGACGTTGATGAGCATTTGTTGAATCACTGGGGAACAAAATTTTTGTTGCATCCACAAAAACACTTGTTCTTACCTAATCCGAGTGTGCTGATCTCAAACCTGACATTAGTTTTTCTCTGTAAGCTACAGTTTTCTTGCAATTCAAGATTTTTTTAAATTTCTTTTTATTTTTATTCATTTTAGAGAGGAGACACAGAGTGAGAGAGAGAGAGAGAGAAAGAGAGAAAGGGGGAGGAGCTGGAAGCATCAACTCCCATATGTGCTATGACTAGACCAGTGCAGGTTTTGAACTGGCGACCTCAGTGTTCCCAGGTTGACGCTTTATCCACTGCGCCACCACAGGTCAGGCGCAATTCAAGATTTTAGGTTTTCATCTTATTGTAAAATTTTCAACATTTAGTTTAACATAATGAAGTAGAATGTATTCTTGGGCATCATCTTTGTGAAAATATAATAATTTATATAATGCAGTAAATACACTAATACACTAAAAGATATGATTGCATCAGAATTTGTCTACAATTTTGAAATAAAACATATTAAAACACTTATTTTAATCATAACATTTGCGCAAAACTTATTTAAATTCTATTTAGGCAAAAATATGCATTTGTAGCTCTTGTGTTTGTGTATTTGTTGAGCACAATCTCGTTTGATGCTCAAGCAGTAGTCTGCTCATCACTAACAGCTCCAAGATTTTAGGGAAACTTATCTAGGTGACTGTTCAGGAAGTGAATCTTAACGCTCATGTTCCATCCAATGTTGTGGAAATCCAACAGCATTCTTTGAACCAGAAGTTCATAGTTTTCTGCTTTTTTGTTGCCAAGGAAGTTCTTTGTAATTGCCACAAAAGACTGCCATGCTGCTTTCTCCTCCTTATTCATCTTCCTGGCAAATTCTTTTTCATGTATGAGGGTTCGAATTAGAGGTCCATTGAATACACCTGCTTTGATTTTCTCAAAAAACAAGGCAAGAAAAGCAGAAATAATAGTTGAAAGCATTCACTTTCTCTATTCAAAGCCTGAACAAACTGCTTCATTAAGCCAAGTTTGATGTAAAGTGGAGAAAAAATGATCCTGTCTCGATTAACTACAGGTCATTCACAATATTTTGCATCCCTACTTCCAGAGCTTCACATTTCGGCCACTCCTCTGTGTCCAGTGTTTCTCCCGAGCTCGGCTGTCCCACAAACACAGAAAGCAAGGATAGTTCGTGAAACCTCTCTGTTGTCCTAGCAGGAAATTTACCATTTTAAGATCCACACAAATGATCCAGTTATGCTCCTCATACTTCAGTAAGTCGAGGACAATTTTTATGCCATTATAAACTTCTCACATATGAGTTGAATAACCAATTGGAACTGCTGCATAAACATTACCGTTGTGTAGGAGAACACATTTCAGACTAGGTTTAGAGCTGTTAAGAAATAGACGCCATTCTGTTGGACTGTAAGTGGTAACACCTAGCTGGCTCAGAAGACTACTGATATCCTGACAGTAAACAAAGTGTTTGTCTTCGGAAAAAAATTTACAAAACTTTGTTCACGCTTCCTGAAATGGGATACTTTAGCTGATCGGTGAAGTACATTCTTTTCTTGAACTCTGGAGGCTAATAACTCAACTGATTCCTTTGATACACCCTAATCTCTTACTAAGTCATTCAATTCGGGTTGGCTAAACTGCTGAGGGGTTAATGACTTTTTGGCATCAGAAGAAGACCCTTCAGATTCTACAACCATTTCCTCATGTATCTTATCAAAATACACTTGATCACCATGTTTACTTTCTTCGTCCTTAGAAGAAATAAAACCACTGAAAACTGGAACCAGAAGTGTCTCAGAGTGTGGGATAGGTCATATTGCTGAAGGAATATTAGGATATGCGATCATATGCCATTTTTTCTTGCCGATGCCCTTTGTATGGATCAGACAGAAATAACAATCACTGCTGTAGTCCTTAGGTTCACGCCAAACCATGGGAATACCTAAAGGCATTCCTTTGCATTTTCCTTTTGTCCAGTCACGAAGCATTTCCTCACAATGATGACACACAATATAAGGAGCCCAATTCTTGTCTTGATCGCCAAGGGGAACTTGAAAATAGGCTATCTATGCATGTGTCACAAATGATGAAATATTGAACCTTTGACACTGAAGTGTGTAACAGCCACATATATAACAGAAGGTGTCAGGACTATTCTTACATTTACGTCTACTCGAAGAAACCATGATTCAGTCTTAAAACAAAATAAGAGGGTGTTTTTATCAGATAATAATATTTTACATTTAAAAACAACTACAATTATGTAAAAGTGATGTTTGTAAAACATTATTTGCCTTGTGGTTATGTTCAATCCAAGAGCCATTGCCCTTTAACTCCTATTTAAAAACCAACGCATGCCATTAACTGTAACAAAAAGAAATTAAAATTGCGTAAAAACTAAAGCGCGCACCAAAAAAACAGATTTCAGATTTGGAATCAGTGGTGCAGAAATATATAGGAAAAGTACTAAAACTCCATGCAACAGAAAATTTAAAATAAATTGTTCCTCAGTGAATTGAGTGAATGAGTGAATGAATGAATGAATGAATGAATTGCCCATCTTCAGTTTCCATCAGAACCACAAAGACTTGTGCTTCTTCTTTTCCTCTGATTTTCCTTACTTTTTAAAAAATGAGTCTTACTCAGTGGTGAGCTCTGTGTTAGACCTTGCGGTGACTGCAACAGACGTCAGCCCTTGTGACCCCACAGTTGAGCTGGAAAGGAAGATAGAGAGATGAGCACCACAGCAAGAAAAGACGACAAGATCTTAAAAGAGAAGAGGAAATATTTCTGTAGGTTTCCCATCGCAAGTGCGGACAGATAGAGTTTGACGGAGTTTGGCAAAGGAGAAAAAGACGGTACATCAGGCAAAGGAACGTGCAAAGGAGTGGAATCTCCCGAGCAGTGCAAGTCAGGAAGTTCAGCAGCTCCCATCCGACATGGCAGCATGGAAGAGAGCTGTAGGAACTGGTAAGAGTGGCAGAGCCTGGACCACAGGGTGCAGAGGGAACCTGGGCAGGGTTGGGAGGGCAGCGGTAAGGAGCACGGGCTCCGGGATAAGGAAGCCCTTACTTACGTCCCAGGATTATTACCTCCAAGTTACAATGGCGTTACCTCCAGCACTTGTGCAAATGGCCCATTGGTGTCTGTTGCCCCAATAAAATTATTAAAACATCTCCTTGTTACTACCCAAACTATCCCAGTTAGAATGATAAGTTATGTGGTGGCGGCCCATTCCTAACTTGGTTAGCTTCTTTACTTTGTTAATCAGCATAATAATAATAATGCTTCACAGTGCAGTTTGAGTATTAATGAGGTAATTTATGCAGAACACACGTAATTCTTGGTAGCGTATACGGCAAGTACAGTGAATCATAGAGGTGTTATTATACAACAGTTGGAGGAGTCCTTTTCCCCCAAGCAGTGTGAACTTATTTAAGACTCTCCAATGACAGAGCCACGGAACTAGGTCACCCCTTCGATGCTTGTTAGCAATGTGCCCGTCCAGGAGCCTCATCAGAGACTTTCCAATTAATTTTCTCATCCTTTACTCCATCCGTCCTTCCACTCAATCATGTAATCAAGGAAGCAGTATTTCTTCATAACTGTTTGTTAACCTGCTGACCTTGAAAAGCCCACTGCTGTACTCGGGGCATCACTTGACTCGTCGACAAAATCACCAAGCTTCCCACCTCACAGCCTTGTTGAGAGGATCAAATAAGTTAGTGATAATAGGAATGATAAACATTTAAAAATATGTTTGGTGTATGTCTTCTCTATTTTTATGACTTTTTAGAATAAGGACTTACATTTGCTACCTGTTAGCTACATAAACTTGGATAAGTTGCAAACTCTGTGAGACCCAAATGACCCAGCTGCCGAAATGAAGGAGATAGCCCAAATTATATGTTGTTTTGAGGATTCCATGGAAACGCAGGTGGCAAGGAGCCTGGCACATAGTAGGCACAGATAAGTGTTGATTCCTTCTCATCAATAAGCCTTCCATCCTTAGCCAATGTGCAAATTATCTTTGTGTCATTTTTCTCCAAGTCATTCAGGTTTGACTTCAGAGATAATTTTAGAATTACTATCATTATCAATGTATAATAATGGGGTTGCAGGGGTGAGCGTGTGCCCTTGAGACATCACAGTTGAGGGGAAATGAAAGAAAAAGAAATAAAAAACATTAAAAAAAAGAGTTACCAGATCTTGAGAGAGGAGAGTAAATATTACAGAAGGTTTCCCGGAGAAAATGTGAACAGGTAAGTTTTGATAGAGTTTGGCGAAGAAGAGGAATAATGTGCCAAGGTGTGCAATGTGGAAGGTGTCCCACACGGCACCCAGCCCCCTTCCTAGTTTGAAACATAACCATCTGTGCAAATCTATTTCTCAAAGCATGCAGTGTCCAACTGTGCTGTCACAAAGCCTGGAGAGAGCCCTAAGAGCCAGTTACACCAAGAGAACTCCATGTGCAATCTTTTTTTGTTTGCTTTGTTTTTTGTTTGTTTGTTTGTTTGTTTTTTGGAGGGATTGCTCCAAGAGCCTCACTGGCTTCTAATTCTGTAAACCACCTACCTCCTGGATCTCTAGCTTACTTGGTCAATACAAGCAGAACAATCCCTGAAGCCACGTGGGAACTTTGATGTCCCCCACATTGTGGGCACACAAAAACCCTGGGATTGACCTACTTACTTGTGTCTTTCCTCTCTGCTCCCCATAGGATGCTGGCTATATTGACAGACTCTGCAAAACACTTGGATTTAGATAGCGCTTCCCTAGGGAGAAATTATTAGCACTAATCCTTGTCTTGGAACAAAGCAGCTCGTCTATGGAATAATGGAACTCAGATACCTCCCTGTACCAGTTCTGCCTTCCAGCCGTGGGTCCCTGCACATCACCCGTGTGTAACTCCATACTGCTCCCCTGACAAGGGTCACTGTATTAATATGCTAATGGAAAGACAGTGAAATTACGCTATTTTTATAGATCCTCAATTAATTTCAGAGAGATTACGATGATCATGACATTGGCCTGAATCAGAGCCTGTGGTGACTCAGGGCTGACATCCTGAACACCTCCGAATGCCTTAAGGTCTCGGCGTCAGCTAGCTCTAACTTAGCTTAATTGTCCTTTATTTCTCTCCTTCTTTAGCTGAGACCCTCATGGTCATGATATAGGGGGGAGACTCCCAAGAGTCGGGCCTGGGTCAACAAGAAGTGAGGACCCTGATTTGCCCATTGAGTATTCATACTAGTTGTCCCTGTTCCCAAGTTTTACAGGGACCTGTGCAGCCCAGCCAATAACATACTGAGGTATGCAAACTCAAATGGGAGTCAAGTCCATGTTATACTTGCAGGACAACAAAAACTGGCAGGTCCTGGGAGAAGAAGAATCTCAATACACCTCAGTTGCCTGAAAACCTATATAGAGCCTTCATCTGAAGAATCCCAATTTGGATCAAAGCTGAGATAATTGTTTGGGACGTGAACAAAGATAGGATGTTCAGAAAGCATTATTTATGAAATCTAGGTCTGGAAACCACCTGCACAGCCATTGTTAGATAAATGGCTCAGTGTAGTTCTACATGGAATGTTACCTGCTCTATAACGTATAATGTACTGCAATGTTCTGACATGGAAAAATATTCACAATAAATGGAAACATTGGGTAATAACAGATTATGATATAGATTGATTCTACTATTATAAAAATATAGAGAATATATCTTTTTATTTAGGATCTTTTAATTCAGAGTGATTGTTACAAATAATCCTCTAGTTTAGGTAAGAGGCTTAACGTGTTCTTCGTTCTCTTTTCTAAATAAAAACTTCTTTCTCTATAATTTTTTATTTAAAAAAGCTTTATTGACATAGAACTCACACACCATCAAACCTACCCTTTTAAAGGATATTATTCATTAAATTTTGGTATGTTTATAAGACGGTATAATCATCACTGATATCTAATTCCATATCATTTTTATCACCCTGAAAAGGAATCCTGTAATCAGATAATCACTCCCCATTTCCCACTCTCTTGTGTTCCTGGCAACCATTACTCTACTCTTTGTCTTTATAGCTTTGTCAATTCTACACCTTTTATATAAATAGAATCTTCAAATACATGTGTCCTTTTGTGTCTGGCTTCTTTCACTCAGCTAATATTATCAAGGGTTAACTGCATTGTAATATATGACAATACTTCCTTTTTATGGTTGAATAATATTTATCGTATGGATAGACCATATCTGATTTACCCATATTCATCTGTTGATGGACATTTGAGTTGTTTCCATTGTTTTCCTACTACAAATAATTCTGCTATGGGCACTTATGCCCAAGTTTCTCTGTGGATATGTGTTGACTCACCTTGAGTACATGGCTATGAGTAAAATTTCTGGGTCTTACGGCAACTCTATGTGCAGGGGTTGAAGGAAAGGGGTTGTTTCGTTTTTCATTCCCACCAGCAATGCTTGAGGGTCTGAGTTATTCCATCTCTCTCTAACACGTGCTGCCGTCCATCCTTTTTTTTAATTATAGCCATCATAGTGGGTGCGGAGTGGCATCTCATCGTGGTTTTGATTTGCATTTCTATAGTGACCAATCATGTTAAGTAGATTTTCATATGCTTGTTGGCTTCATCCATGGGCCCGTAATGCTCTCACCAGAGTTGTGCTTGGTCCCTTGAACTTCATCTTCTGGTGGCGTCCCTCCAAGTGTTGAGAACAGTAAGGCTGGGTATCTGAGCTACTTTCTCCCGTCTCCACCTCCCCCGGGCTGTCTGCCAGTCACTCATCCCCAGGTTTCAGTCTCTCCTCTCACTGCCCTTGTTTCTTTTCCCTAAAATGGCCGCAGAGTCAACCCTGTCTCACCTTTAGGATCCCGCTGCTACCTACGACCACATCGATGGACCTTGCGAACATTATACTGAGTGAAATAAGTAAACCAGAAAAAGCTAAGAACCATATGATTTCACACATAGGTGGGATATAAAGCTGAGACTCATAGACACAGATAAAAGTGAAGTGGTTACCCGGGGAAAGAGATTGGGGGAGGGGAGCAAAGGACAAATATACGATGATGAAATATGATTTGGCTTTGGGTGACGGACAGTCAAAGCAATCAAATGTGTAAATGCTGTAGAAATGTTTACCTGAAACCTATGTACTCTTATTGATCCATATCACTCCGTTAAATTTAATTTCTAAGCAATACAAAAGAAATAAATTCCACCAGCAAAAACACACACACTTCATTCTGTATATGTGAGCAGGGTGACAAAGATGCTCTAGTCAGCCTCCTGAACCTTCTCCTAGGTCCATCTGTGCCCTGTCTTGTAAAATTCAGTTTTAGCAAGAACCCTGCTAAGTTAGTTTAGCAAGAAGTACCCACCCTCGATATCTGATCGCCCTCGGTATCGGCTCAGGTTCCGCCCTGTCCGCCCTCCCCCGGGCCACGCCAGGTCAGCCTGGCCTGTCTTCAGCACGATTCCTGCTTGGTCGGTTTAGCCAGAACCCTCTCTTAGCCGGATACTTGTTCCTAGTAGTTTTCTATCCACTGACTCCCACTTTGCTCCTAGGTGACACATTCCCTCCCGCCCACGGTCTGTTCAGAGCTGAGTCCAATTTCCCTCCCATTGCCAGATTCTACCACAGTGGTCCCTGAGCTCGTCAGGGCAGTCCTGGGTAAAGTCTCCCTGACCATTTTCAACAATTATCAGGAATAAGTTATACAACAGGTGCTTCTGCAGAAGGGTGTTAGCACCGACTGAACCCCTTTCTGTTCACTCACCATTTGTTATTCTCTGGCACCCAGGGTATGTCTACTGCTGTATTATTTTTCTCATATTCCCAAGCCTCAGTTTGCACTCCATACCACCTCCTCATCACGGTCTGGGGCCTGCTCAACCTCTTCCCAGCCCCTTCTGCCTTCTCGGTCCCACTGAGCCACCAGCGAGACCAAGGAGTAAGACACGGTCCTCCCCTGATGAGACTTTCCAGGGCCTCCGACACCCGCCAACCACGCAGGCAGCATCCTGAGAGGCCCCGCAGGAGCCGAGCGGCAGCCGCCCGGGTGCTCTCGGCCATGTCCCCTTGTTCCTCACGCCCCAGGTCCCCTGGGCTTTGGTTCCAGGAGCACGTCGGGTTCCTTACCAGCCTGGGCTCCTCGTCCACACTCTCCCCCTCCCTGTTCCCCACGCTCTCCCGGTCTGTTTCTTACTCCTCCCTAAGGTCTCCGGAGCCACGTCCCAGAAAGGTCTCCCTGACCGCTCGCTGTGCACGCGTGTCAGGACGACCACCGCAACAGCTCACACTTAACTCTACGTGCGCTCTTGACATGTTCACAGACATAAACTCGCTGAATCCTAACTTGCCTGGCTGGGATTAAACAAATCACAACAAAAAACAAACAAAATCACTTCCCTGTGTTCAGTGCAGCTAGTGAGAGTTAGAACTGAGTTATTATACCCTTCGGTTCCAGAATCCTTGCTCCTACAGCTACACTACTGTTTTGTTTTGTTTTTTTATTTTGGGGTTTTTTACTTTGTTTTTGTTTGTTTGTTTGTTTGTTTTTGTGACAGATACAGAGAGAGACAGAGAAAGGGATAGAGAGGAACAGACAGGAAGGAAGAGAGATGAGAAGCATCAATTCTTTGTTGCTGTTCCTTAGTTGTTTATTGACTGCTTTTTCATAGGTGCCTTGACCGGGGGGCTCCAGCAGAGTGAGTGACCCCTTGCTCGAGCCAGCAACCTTGGGCTCAAGTTGGTGAGCCTTGCTCAAGCTGGCGACCTCAGGGTTTCAAACCTGGGTTCTCCACATCCTAGTCTGACGCTCTATCCACTGCGCCAACGCCTGATCCGGCCTGCTACGCTATTCTAATGCTCACTCCTCTCATACCCGCTTGTCTTTCTCTTCCCAGTACGTATGCTAATGTCAGACAACTGGTACCAGCTGTGCATTATGCACTTACTTACCATCCAGTCCATCCATGCGTCCACCCATCCATCCAACTATCCATCTATCCATCCACCCACTCACCCAAACTTTCCATTTTGTCTATTATTATCTATCTATCTATCTATCTATCTATCTATCTATCTATCTATCTATCTACTGTCTATTTATATTCTGACGTCCTCCATGGATCATGGGCTTCACCCAAAGAAGGCTCCTACCTGTTTCTTCACAGCTGTCCATCGGCGTCACCACAGTGCCAGGCTCAGGTGCCAGGCTCAGCGTGGGCACTCTGTACATACGTGCTGTGTGACCCCGTGAGTGAGTGGATGCCCATCCCGGTGGCAAGTGCTGGGCATACTGATAAGAGCTGGAAAAGACCCTGTGACTGGAGGAAGGTCACAAAGTTCCGAGGAGAGGGATCCCATCCTGACAGCATGGGGAGAGACCGACTGCTGTGGGAGTTAGACAGGGGGACCCTGTGTCCGCTGACAGTGTCACGAGAGCACCCTAGGAGGAACCCCCTTCACACTTGACTTGAGTCCGAGGCCCGTGCCACTAGCTGACATTGATGAAAGCCCCCCAGTCTTTTCTACACGTCTGTCTGGGAAAGGAAGGGCTTGGGGGACACGCGGCATGTCTTCCCACATTGGGGAGGCTGCCGTTCCCAAGAGGGAGCTGACGGATGCTGTGAGCTCCAGTAGCCCCCAGAGGCAGGAGCCACACACAGAGTTTGGCTCACTAGACTGGCCAGTCTCCCTGAGCAGCGTGACAGTGAGAGAGGTCTCCCCTCACCATGTGGGCTCCCCGGCCCTGGGGGTGCTCAGGAGAAGGCTGGGCAGCCACTGTCAGGGTGGCAGATTCGGAGATTCCTGCCCTGGGCCGATGAACAGGGGATGTCCACAGCTCCCTCCCCACCACCCTGAGCTTCCGTCCTGTGCTGTTGAGGGAGTGAGAGCCCTGAGGCTCCATACGACATTGCCCTCACACAGAGTTCACAGGGGGGACATTGGGCACCCAAGTGGTCCGCTGTGTTTGGGAAAATAAAGGCACTATTGGACCAGATCTGACATGGAGAAACTAGCATATGTGGGTATTCATATGCGTTTATTTATGTGTGTGTGTGAGTGTGTGTGTGTGTGTGTGTGTGTATTTAGATAAAACTAGGAAAGCAACATGCTAGAAATAAAATCACCCATAATCTTCCTACCTTGACAGAGCTATCAACTTTCTGATGTATTTTATTTGATTCGTGTATTTCTTTTTCTGCTCTTATTTTTCTTGCACATCTCTGAGATCCAATGCCACTGCCCGGAATGATTCTAAAGTTTCAGAAAAAGTCTTTATTGGAAAAAGAATAATAACAGACTTGCCTCTTCTGGTGGGACTATGAACCCACACAATTGTACAGAAATGATTTCCTGCATCGGGGGCTCACTGTAAATGGTTAGTAAACCTATCAGGAAAAACTGACCACTGGTGAGAGTGGGAACTCTGGACTCCAACCACCTGAGTTTGTGCCCTGGCCTCCCTCGTACGAGAGAGAGGGTGTCCTGGAGCTTGTACTGAGCCTCCCTATGATCAGTTTCCTCGCCCGTAAAATGGGGCCATAATAGGGATTAATTTAGTATCTGCACAGTCTTCAGCATAATACCTAATACACAATAAGCACAGTCTTCCTGTGTTTGAAAACATACAATAAAACTTCCCATGCAACACACCCTGACTTGAGGTCTTCACGCTGTACAATCAGATTGTCACAAGCCTCCATCCACCCTGCAAAACCTCCATCTGATTTCCATTTCCTGAACGAGAAACTTCACAAAGTTTCAGCAAATTGTCCAAAGTTTCTAAGTTTTGAAGCTGGATCTTTCTATTGCGGAGAAATTATTTTTCTTTGTTTTAGGTAGATGAAAAAAAAAATTCTTACGGGGATCCCTGTTTGGGACAGGGCCACATGACAGGTTCCTTTATGGACATTATCTCAGTCCGTCCACCAGGGCCTTTTGTTTGTTTGCTTGTTTATTTATTAAGGTGCAGTTTGCATTCAGTAAAATTCACCCATTTAAAATATACCTCGCTGAGAATTTGGACAAAACTCGCGGCTATTCACCACTGCCACGGCCAGCACAGGGAGTCTTCCCGCTGGCTGGCACTGCCTGTCCCGCCCCAGCCTCTGGCGTCCACACCATACACTTCTATTTTTTATTTATTTTTTTTTACATTCCGTATACTTTTGCTTTTCCAGAATATGATATAAGCAGAGCCATATAGTGTTTAGTTTGGGCTCCGGCTGCTTTCACATATCGTAGTCCACGTGGGATTTCCCACAGTGGGGCAGCGGGCTCCTTTTTCATTCCGGGAACAATAGCCCTTTAAGGCAGGTACGCTCTCCACTGGGCAGCTGAAGAAACCGAGGCCCAAGGGCACCGAGTTCCTGTCTTCAAGGCCCTGCAGCCACTGTGTTCAGCCTAGGTCGCGTCCTTGCCAGTCCTGCAGTGTAAGATGCCACGCACGGCAAACAGAAGGCGCGTTCTCGCTCGGTCCCGCACTGGGGAGGGCACGCTGGTGTTGTGTGTGCCCCAGTCAGGTGCTGAGCTCCCTGAGGGCAGGAACTCGGCCGCAGTCCAGCCCCGTGCACGGGGTCATGCTCTCAGGACCCGGCCCAGAGTGTCCATGCTCGGGAAGGGTTTGTTTAATTCAAAAGCGTGGAAAGACCAGGAGATGCCTCGGAAAGTCCATAACCGGAGAGGACGGTCTCATTACGCACGCGGCGGAGCGCTTTCAGTTCCCGTATGGATGCACAGAAAACAGTCACAAAGGCGGAGCGGAGGAGGGGCGCCCCTCCCCCTCCTTCACGTGCCTCCCGGGGCACGTTATCCAGCGTTTGCAGACTGCAGACCGAAGCAGGGGTGCCGGGGAGGAGAGGTGGCCACTCCTGGGGAGTCAGCTGGTCCCTGCGGAGTGAGGGAGTCTCCCAGAGAGGGGCGCACTCAGCACCCAGCTACGTCCCAGTCACCACAAAGCTAAGAAGAGCCGACCCCCCTACCCAGCACGCCAGGACCCACACTGAACACAAGAGCCTTCCCTCTCCAGGAGTCACGCGGTCAGGTAGGTGCTACTACCCCCACGTAAAAGAGGAAAGGCGAAGGTTCAAAGTGGTTAGACATTGTGACCCAAAGCCAGCAACGGTCCCAGTAAACACCTGAGCTGAGAGACAAACCCAGGCCAAGCTCGTTCCTTTCTTTATAAGGAGAGGACGGGAGGGGATTCCTGAGAATGACTTCTATGCATCTGTGTCAACCAGAGAAGGAGTCATTCCGCTGGAAGTGAACCAAGTGCTTACGGACAGAGGAATGGATCCACTTCTTAGAGTATATACATTCCGTGGATTGCATTTCACCTTAAAACACAAATGTGATTCTGACACAGGCTACATACAACATGGGGGGACCTTGGGGACACTCTGCTAAATGGAATAAGCCAGTCACAAAGATACCGATATTTGAATCTACTTCTATAAGATACACGGCACAGATGAATTTATATAGAGACAGAAAGTAGAACGGTGCTGGCCAGGGTCTGGGGACAGGGGAAAATAGGGGGTTATTGTTCAATGCCGTTGATGCTTAAGTTTTGGCAAGATGAAAGAGGTCTGGAGATGGGAGCCAGAGATAGCGACACAGTGATGGGAACGGACCACAGGCCACTTAGAATGAATAAGATGGCAAGTTTTATGTTATCTGTATTTTACCCCTAATTTAGAATGATTTTAAAAGGGCATTTCAGACCAGGGACTGACCATTCATTCATTCATTCATTTATCCTTATACATTTTCCCAAAGGAAATGGTCAAGTACTTGAATAGATAGCATAGAACAAAAACGGCAAACAGAAACAGAGGCTTCCCCCCAAAATTTGTTTTCATAAGTTTAAAAGCTCAAATGATTAGACAAGGGTTTTTAAGCGAGCCCAGAGAGGCCCCAGGGCCTTGTGGGGGTGACATCTCTGAGGTCACCTACAAGCGTCACGTGCTCTTTCAAAGCGGCTTGTACTCCTGATTTTCTCTTGCTGCAAGCCATTCACAGAGCCCCTGGGTCTGTGCGCAGCCCAAGTGATACATTTTGTTTCTAAAGAGAGTTGTCCCACTGTGGATGCAGTCGTCCTAAGTTGCGACCACCCACCAAAGGCACGTTAGCACGTTCCCACCACCCACACTGCTCACCTGGGCCCGGGCAGTTAAAAGCCAGCTGCGCAGCTGTTAAGATCCACCTGGGCCATCTGATCTTCCTCTGATGGCCAAGGTGAAAACGCGCCACCCACAATGCCCAGCCCCACCGAAGCTGCAGGCGCCTCCAACCTGCTTGCGTCCTCAAATGGCTCGGCGGTCCGGCAAGTGCATCCAACTGTAGACTCCTTGCTACCATCCTTCTTCTCTGCCTGAGATCCAAACAAATGGAAACACGAAGAAAGGAGAGAAACAGATGGAGGCCACCACTTGCCTTCATTTCTGATACCAGCCAAACGGGAGGAAGATGGGGTTGTACAGGACAGACAGTGAGGGTACTGAGCATGCCCAGTACAGGGCAGACATGTCACCCAGCCAGGAGCAGGGCGGGAGTGAGGTCGGCAGCAGCTGGGGAGCGTGGGGCAAAGGAGGGGAGGACGGAAGGAGGAAGATGCCCGTGGAATACTTGCTCCCAACGCTAAGAAGCAGTGGCCGAGCGGAGGCTCAGCTGAACAGTCTGTGAACGTAGCTTCGAGAAGTGGGTGCTCAGGACCAAAGGACAGTAGACACCCCTATAAAAGCAACCCCAGAGCAGCGGCTTGCATCCAAGTCAGGAACAGCCACGTGATATGTGAACAACACCTGCAAGCCTGCAGGCAGGTGCTTAACTACAGACCAAGCACGGTTTGAAAATACTTCATGTAACCATCTCTTTTCAAGCATCTGTTTCATATTAGAGCCCATGCTAGATGCTGGGGACTGATCGAGATACAGTAATTAGCACATGGACTTGTCCGGAGGAGTTCCCTGGAGTACAGGTCACTGTCATTGTCTCAGCTGATTGTTACAGGGAGGACAGGAGTTGGTAGTCATGAGCACTGAGAATCTCACCTGGGACAGAGGTAGGTGAGACTTAGTCGAAGGGTGGACAGGAGAGGTGGGCTGAAGGGTAGTCAGGGCCCGGATCTTGGAAGGCCTTGTGGTTGTAGCTAAGGAACGGGACCTTTATCCAGTGCCACAGGAATCTGTTGGAATCTTTCTGTGGGAAAGTATCCTGCTTACATTTTTGGTTTTCAAAACCTCCTGTTAGGCACTAAAATTCCTATGTTGAAGTCCTAACTTCAAAATGTGGTTATATTTGGAGTTAGGATCTTTGCAGAGGTAAATAGGCCAAATGAGGTTTTACAGGCGGGGTCTTTATAACAAGAGGTGATCAGGACACAGAACCACACAGACTGAAGAATGACCATGTGAAGACACAGCAAGAAGATGGCCATCTGCAAGCCCAGGAAGTGACCTTAGAAGAAACTAAACCTGTCAACACCTTGATCTTGAACTTCCACCTTCCAGGACTATAAAAATAATAATCATTTCTGGTGGTATTTTTTATGGCAGCCTTCCAAAATGAATACCCCCAGTTTCAAGGGAAACTAAGTAGTGGTGGGATTCAAATAACTTAACAACCAGTTCTCTGCCCTAATGACCACTTTAAGCATAAAATATATATATATACAGAAAGGTAGTTTATTATTTCATGCATTTAATACTTAAATAAGAACAATAAAAGAGGTACATAAAACTGGATATATTATAAGAAAGAATTTTAAAATATTAATAAAAAAGTATTAAGTAATATCTGACAAAAACAATGCAGGTGTTATTTAAGATATTTCCATATTGCTTCTTGATTGGCATCCTCACTTGCAAAGTTTTTCACTCGTGGATGGAATGAACTCAATGACTTACGGGCACTTAGAATACGCTGTTGTGCAGATGAATGTTAGAAAAGAGTTAGGAATGTCAATTTGTGATTTCCACATCGGGCAGCTGCCCAGGCGCCCACCTTAGAGAGAACCCGGATCACAAGGGCCATTTTAACAACCGATTCACTGAACTCTTTGTAAAAAATTAGGTATCGGTTCTGCTGGCCCAGCGCGAACCGACTGAATCCACCCAGAGACGAAGGTCGGAAGGCCAACCCAGGACACAAATGCATCATCTGGATGCAAGGAATTATGACAAGGTGGGTCCTTCCCTAAGGACATAGAAGCAGGAAGAAGTGGCAGATGGAGAAAATGGGGGACGTAGAACTCCCTCCATGTGGGAACCCATTGGATACGAGGGGTGGGATCGAGGAGACTCCACAGACAGTTCCCAGGCTTCTCATCTGCGTGACGGGATGGACGGTGGTTCTTTTCACCAAGACACACCATGTAGTAAATAGAACACCTTCCTACAAGGGCCTGTGACCTGCTGTGGAACCTGGCTTTGGAAGGACCGCCCAGACATTGCAGGAAAAAGCTGGACGAGTCTCTTCGTTCCCCTGCCCTGTGTTCAAGGCACGTGGGTTTCCATTTTGGACTTAGCTGGACTCTGGTGTCCTGTAGACCCCCTCCCCCGCAATCAGCTGACATGCCCTCCCTGTCCTTTCTGCGGGCAGCGCTGTCACGTGTCGGAGTGGGGGGGACTGGGGGCTCTGACTCTGAATGGCAGTAGTATTTATTTTTCTTCGCCAATAGCCACGTGTCTCTAATTCAAACCAATGGCATTAACTGAACGAAAATGAATGTCAGCCATACCAGCAACTAGGCTGTATTTAAAATCTATTGTTCTCCGTCAATAAATCCTGCCGGATCATCTGATTTCATTACAGACGTATTTGTTACCAAGCTGGCTGGTGCTCCCCCAAACGGCTGCCTTAGACAGGGATTCCCTTCTCTCTATTGAATCACGCACACGATTGGGCTCACACATTTCCAGCCACAAGGGACTGAATGACCAATGTTTGTGGAATGGGGATGGGCCTGCCAGCCTGCCCCTGGTACTGTCCCCAAGACTGAGAGAGAGCAGGAAGGCTTGGGGACTTGTTCTCCAGAAAACATGTCCTCCTCAGAGGGTTTCACAAGGGCAGAGACATTGGAACCCGTTGATTACATCAAGGTCATGTTTTACGCCCCTTGGGCTGCCTCCGGTAGCCCTTTCTAGCTTCTGGGTGGCATTTGTTTTTGCGTGAAAGTGAAAGTGGGTGGGAGGGTACGCATAGGACAGTTGGAGCGAAGGCGCGTGAATGGGTTTGGAACGTGCCCCTCACCTGTCTTTGTGATACCTCGTGGGTCGGCGTGCAGTGTTCCCCAGCTTTTCTCCCCGGTCCCCGTGATGTTCTAGATGGGGAAGGCGATGGAGAATTAAGTTATGAAAAAGGCGAGCAGGGCCTTCCTAGGGGCCCTGCCTGCTAACGCATCAGTAAAACCCGGAACAGAGACATTGCAGCTTCTCCCAAACCCTCCGACCCAACAGCAGTGCGAGGAACTGAAGGGGCTTCCGAAGCCATCAAGTGGACATTCCTAAAGGATGGCCTCTCAGGAGCCCATGAATAGATATCTCCCTCCCGTCCTGGTCCCCTGAAATTTGGCACTGTGGCTAAATCAGGGAGAGGACCAGCACAAGCCCCAACTCCCCGCCAAAACCCACCAGAAGTCCTGGAGAGCTTTGGAAACATTCACTGCAAAGAATGGTTTTTTTTGTTTGTTTGTTTGTTTTTTCTTTTTTTTGCACAATTCCTGGTTTTCTTGCTTTGACCAGGATAAGGATGAGAAAAGGGACTGTCCCTTAGTGAGGTGTCAACTTCTCTCACAGTTGCAGCTAGGGGGGGTGTTTCTGCGTCTTCAGACATCCTCGACCCCAGAGGGAGGAGGGAAAATGGAGAGAAATCAGTAGCTCTCTCTCTCTCTCTCCCTCTCCCTCTCTCTCTCCATCTCTTATCTCTTCTCAATCTCCCTGTTTTGTTTTTGTTTGCCCTGGAAGTCCACAGTCATGAGGCTGGAGTAGTCTCTTATTTGGCTGTAACAGTAACACGGCACACAGAGTGGCTGTGGAGCGACTCTCCTCGGCACCAGGTTGCTGACCACCCTCCCTTTCCTGACTGCCAGGCTCTGGTTAAGTGACCTGTGCTCTCTGCACCTCCCTTCCCTGGCTAAAGAAGGATGACGGTACAGCAGGTCTTCGGATAACGTCACTGTTTTATGACATTTCTTCACAACGTTGATGTGACGCTGCAGGCACTCAGCTCTTACGTCAAGGAGCCCGTAGAATTATTGGTGTCAATGGAGGATGTTTTAACACAGACCCAGAAACCTGTGGATGACCGTAAGGGAGGACTTCCTGCCCTTCCCCTTCCCCATCTGCGTGGGGAATCCACACAACCTCACAGCCAGCCAGGTGGCAGGAGCTCAGCTGACATCTGTCACTTCCTCTCACCCCCGCCCCGGAGCATGGTGTTTTGAAATCTAGCTGGCTCCCCGTTCTGTACGGAAAGGCATCCCTCCTGGAAGGACTCAAACTCCACTTACCCTCCCCCTTTTGGACTGGTAGAATAGGAAACAGTCCAGATTTTGGAAACAATAAATAATAAAAAAAAAGCTAAGCCATGCTATGCCTTTTGCCCCATTTGATTCCAAACTTAATGAGTAGAGAAACTTGGTTTGTTTTTCCATCTTAGTTAAGCCTGGAGGCGACCTTGCAGGGAAGCACTTTCCATGTTTTCCATCAGGGGTCTGAGAGGGGATGGGACTTGCCCAAGGACAACCCATGAATCCCAATCAGAATCGGGGTTCTAACCCTGGTTGCTCAGTCCCCAGGTCCGTGTTCTGCTCACTTAGTCGTCATCCTTCCCTGGGAGGTGTCCCAACCGTCTGCAGTACCTCTTTCTCTCATGCTTTGATTGAGCACCTTCCCTGTGGCCCTTGGTGGTGACGACAGAATGAGCAAGGATGACCCTGTTCTCAGGGAGACCGGATCTGGAAGGGGAGGTGGCCAGCAGTGTACGCCTGCAGTCCAGAAAGAAAGAGCTATGATGGAGAAGGGTGATGCCCCAGGAGACCTGGGGCCTGATATGGGGACACCCCCACCTCGTCCCCCTCAGCCTAGGGGGGTGGGCGGGAGGCTTCCTGCTTTTGCTGGTCCCTGCACAGCGTCATGGCTCCTGGTGGCAGTCCCCATAGTCTTTGTCACTTGAGCAGCCAGTTGTCTGCATCGAATCCCATCTGTTTAGAATCCTCAAAGTATTTTCCATGTTCCCATTGGGATGGAGATGGGTCCATTCAAATCAGTAGTGATCCAAAGCATCACTTCTTCTCTGTCTGTGGGAGGACAGGACCGGTCCGGTGTCGTACCGGCGGCCGGGCCTGGAGCGCGCACACAGCTCTGAGCTTATCAGAGGACAAGGGACAGGAGTGTGAGGGATAGGGCCTATGTCTGTGACTTCAGCGGGAAAAGGGAACTGTAACATTTATTATTTCAGGAGTGTCTACACATCCACAAGAGAAAGCTCACTCCACTACCAGGGTTAAATATACACTTGGAGTTTGGGCACTCGGAGGACGTAACATGTCCCAGGCAACTCAGTGGTTTAGCTCTTTTATATCCTCATAGTAGCCTTATGATAACTTACAGCATACCCATTTTACAGAAGAAAGCATTGTTTCACTAAGAATGTAAGTAAATTACCCATGGGGTCCATTTAGAGGGGCAATTTGGATTTTCTTCCTCCCTGAATTTGAATACAAATCATTGTGTTTCTGCAAGTGCCTATAATGAACATATATTTCTTTAAAAATTAGGATAGGCCTGACCTGTGGTGGCGCAGTGGATAAAGCGTCGACCTGGGAACACTGAGGTCGCCAGTTCAAAACCCTGCACTGGTCTGGTCAAGGCACATATGGGAGTTGATGCTTCTAGCTCCTCCTCCTTTCTCTCTCTCTCTCTCTCTCTCTCTCTCTCTCTCTCTCTCACTCTGTGTCTCTTCTCTAAAATAAAATTAAAAAAAGAATAATAATAAAAATTAGGATAAAATAACAACCAAAAGTTACATGCAACAACTATAATGAAAAAGATATGTATAAATCAATTTGTAGCAAACTTTTTCTGTAAAAGGCAAAGCCGTAAATACTTCCGCCTCTGTGGGTTATCCCGTCTCTGTCACAGCTAGCTGCCCCTGCACATGGGGCATGACAGCAGCCACCAACCACGTGCAAACAACTGGGCATGGCTGTGCTCTAACAAACCTTTATCCAGATGAGATATGGTAGGCTGGGCTTAGCCTGCAGGCCTCAGATATGCTCACATCCACCCCTGGACCATAGCAAAATAGCATTATCACTAATATTTAGCATAGTTTCAAATTTCACTTGCCCAGACTTCTGCTGCCCAGGACTCTAAACTCCTTGACTTTAATAAAAGATGACCTTAGTGCCCGAACCGGTGGTGAAACAGTGGATAGAGCATCGGACTGGGGCGTGGAGGACTCAGGTTCAAAACCCTGAGGTTGCCAGCTTGAGCATAGGCTCATCTGGTTTGAGCCTAAGGTCGCTGGCTTGAGCAAAGAGTCACTTGGTTTGCTGTAGCCCCCCGGTCAAGGCACATATGAGAAAGCAATCGATGAACAACTAAGGAGCTGCAACAAAGAATTGATGCTTCTCATCTTTTTCTCTTCCTGTCTGTCTGTCCCTATCTGTCCCTCTCTGTGTCTCTCTGTCTCAGTCACAAAAAAAAAAAAAAAAAAAAAAAGACGACCTTAGTTTCAAGGGACACTCAGCACTCTTGTTTCTGCTGAATAAAGAGTCAGGATGAATATCCACCCCTGTGCCCAAGGTCCCCTGCAATGACTGTCTTCCTAGAATGCCTTGTTCCCAGCACATCACACTGTCGCTTTAGAATATGTCAGCTGTCAACCCCCAATGAGCATGGACAGACACAGGGTGGCCTTGTTATCCTGTGTATTGGCCATAAGGAAGTTATGAAAACATGCTTAAGAGCCTGACCAGGCAGTGGCATGGCGGATAAAGCATCGAACTAGGACATGGAGGACCCAGGTTCAAAACCCTGAGGTTGCCAGCTTGAGCATGGGCTCACCAACTTGAGCGTGGGGTTCCTGGCTTGAGCATGAGATCACAGACATGACCTTATGGTTACTGGCTAGAGCCTAAAGATCACTGGCTTGAGCAAGGGGTCACTTGCTCTGCTGGAGCCCCCGGGTCAAGGCACATATGAGAAAGGAATCAATGAATAACTAAGGTGCCATAATAAAGAATTGATGCTTCTCATCCCTCTCCCTTCCTGTCTGTCTCTGTGCCTCTCTCTGTCTCTATAAAAATAAATAAATAAAAAAGGAAAGAAAGAAAGAAAATGTGCTTAAGAGGGAGATACGGAGGGAAAGGCAGTGGTTTGGTGGGGGGGGGGGGGTGTCAGGCTGCGTGCACACTGTCTAAACTAGAAATGGTCCACGTAGTCACCCACTTTACAAAACCCGCCGTTAAAATGCTTGATTCAAAACTTCACAAAAGTTTGGAACTTCACCCCGAATGGGAGAAATAACGGGAGGGAATGCACGTTCAGGTAGCTCGTGGCGTGCAGGAGGTTCTGACCTGGGTGACCTCTGCTGTTAGGGGGCTCTCCTGCTGCCATGGACTTTGCGTGTGAGCTGATCTGGCCCACCCTTTGCTAACTGACCAGGCAGGGCCGAGGTCTCTAACGACAGCTTGCTCATTTTTAATTCCACTCTGAGAATGGGTGGATTTAGACAGAACAATTCCACTCTTAGGACTCTATCCAAAGAAAATAGATAGAAGCGCTCTGTGTGTGGACGGGAGGGCGCTCCTCAGTACTCATCCGGCTAACATTCGGAAGTATCTGGGATGCCCGTCTACTGGTAACTGTCTGATATGATACATCTCATCCCTATAATGGAAGAGTTTATAGCTATTAAATCCCATGCCGTAGAGGACTATTGACCAACCAAAGAAAATGCACACAAAAACAGCTTACAGTAGGACATACACTGTTTAATTCCAATTTTAAAGTAAAATTTAAAAAAAAATAATAAAGGTTATACTCTGTCACTGCTGGAGCTGCAGCAGATTGAACAGTGATTATTTGCTTTAGAGATTACATTTCAATCTTTGTTTTCATAAATTTTCCCCTTGAGTATGTTTTTCTCTTAAATGTCAGAGGGAAAGAGATGATAAACATTGTCCAAAGCACGGGAAAATTTACAGGGTATAAACAAACCAGGAAGTCATGTTTGTAATATGAAGACAGTGGTGATTGGGGAGGGAGGTGCAGGCAGGCATAGAGTAACGGGTGATGGGCGAAGACTTGACTTGGGGGGATTGAACACACAGTACGGTGCACAGAGATGTGTTGTAGAGTTGGGCACCTGACACCTGTATAATCATGTTAACCACTGTCACCCTGATAAAATTTAATTAAAAAATTAAAATAAGCCTTGTCTGTTTGGCACAGTGGTAGAGCGTCAGCTCAGCATGTGGATGTCACGGGTTTGATTTCCAGTCGGCACACAGGAGAAGCCCATCTGCTTCTCCACCCTTCCCCCTCTCCTTCCTCTCTGTCTCTCTCTTCCCCTCCCGCAGCCAAGGCTCCATTGGAACAAAGTTGGCCTGAGCACTGAAGATGGCTCCATGACCTTCGCCTCAGGTGATAAAATAGATGGGTTGCTGAGCAATAGAGCAACGTTCCCAGATGGGCAGAACATCATCCCATAGGGGGTATGCCAGGTGGATCCCGGTCAGGGCACATGCTGGAGTCTGTCTCTCTGTCTCCCTGCTTCTCACTTCAGAAAAAATATTAAAATGAAAAATAAAGACAAGATATTAATATTTGTAATCTAGAAAGAGATCTTCTAGATTAAGACAAACTCATTCCTACATATAGCCAGGCTAAAAAAGTAAACATGCTTATACAGAAATCCACAACCAAAAATATATCTAAGTAACTAATAAACATGAGAAAAATATGAATCTCCAGCAATAATCTAACAGAGGCCACTTGAACAAAAATAAGGGGCTATTTTTAGTGATCTAATTGTCGATTTTTGAATTCTATTAATCACGGTGGCTGAAGACGGGCGACTCAGCCTCTCGCACCCGGATGTTGGCACCAAGAGGTGTCCGTCCTTTGAATAGAAAGCAATCCATAATCCCCAAGGCAGATGATGTCGCCAATGCACAATTTTGTCCTTATAATTTCACCTCCAGGAGTGTTTCCTGAGGACACAGAAGAATGTGGCAGATGCTCCCAGTGTGCTTACTTCCTCTCCTTTTGCGGTATTTTCTCCCTAACCCTGGGAACAACACGGATGACCGGTGAGAGGGGAATGAGGAAACGCATGCAGGAAAGAGATGCGGACATTGAGTGAACAATTATGTAGATATTGGGATAGCGTGTTCAAGAATAAGTTAAAGGGACGGAAACACGCTCTTGCCATCAGGCAAGAGCAGCAGGTATATTGCAATGTCTCTGGAATCTGTTCTAATCTAGTGACCAGCACAGGCAGTAATGTGCCCTGGGCAGCACTGGTTCCTGATGTGAGCAGAAGCTTTATTCTTGCATTTTTAAAGGGGTAATAACCCAAAAGAAACAAAAGGGTGTTAAAGAGAAAGGCTAAAAAATAAAAAAAAATGTTTAAAAAAAAAGAGGAGGAAAAAGAGAAAGAGGAGGAGGACGGGGAGAGGTAGGTGGAGGGAGGAAAGAGGGAGAAGCCCTCACCTACAAAAATTCTTCATGCCCGTGCTTTCAGAACACCCATAAAGCATTTCATCACCGACAACATCGGCCCTAAAGCTCACATTTTCGCCCCTTTTCCCTCGTCTCTAAGTGGCAGTAGACTCAGGTCTGTATTGCGTGGTAAATATTTTGGGCTATTACTTGGAAATCCTGGAGGAAGCGCTCCGGCAATGTGGGTCCGTCACCCCCTTGGTGGCATCGTCTGTCAATCGTTCCCACCAAAGGGTGCCTGGTGGATGGAGTTCCTTTGCGCCCAGCCTAGAAGGGAAAGTGGGTTGACTGCATATTTAGGGCTTCTGTAGTTTTTAGAAGGGACCCTGAGCAAGCCTCCACATGGCTGTGCAGGGGGTGAGCCCCAGAGTTTTAAGAACTGCTGATGCCACGTTTCACCCAGAGCCCTTAAAGCAGACCCTCATGCCCTGGGGCTCAGGAGGCTGCTGTCATGGAAGGCTCCAGGGGGCTCTCACACGTGGTCAAGGCTAAACAGCATCCTCGTGGGCACTTGCTTTCTTTCAAAAGAAAGTTCCTTTTTCCAGGGAGGGGACCCTACCACAAACCCAACTGATCGGTCCCCATTTGCAAATCGAGGACCCATTGTCGTATTTGATCTTTGGGATCACACTTGAGGCAGATGGCGGTGATGTTAGTCACGGCCGAGGGCACACACTCAGGGAGTTTAGGATTTCCTGTGCTCACGGAGCAGGCGGTGTGAAAGGTCAAGGCGAGAATAACAAACATCTTGGGTTTAACTCTTGTCACCAACATGTCTTTTCTGCCTCGTGCTCAGTCACCCCTGAGGTCCCTTGTTTCTCTCCCAGTAGGTCTTGATGGGGACATCAGCCACGTCTGGAAAACAGGTTTGGCTGTCACAGCTGGGGATGCTACACAAAGCTCAGGGCAGCCCCCACAGCCAGGACTGACGTAGCCCCCACAGCCAGGACTGATGTAGCCCCCCCCCCCGAACGTCAATGGAGCTGAGGCTGAGAAACCTTGACTTAGCTGCGAATTGGGAAGGGTCATTGAGACACCATCCCAACATCTTCAGTCCAGAGCTCAGAATTTGGTGAAGACATGAGAAATGCAAAGGTTTCTGGTCTCCGTTCCTCCCCTACTCAGGGCACTTGTCCCCACGTCTGGAAAGACAGTCCCCGTGGACCTGGCCAGTGCCAACCAATTCCTGCACCCAGGGCTGAACCAGGGGCCGTCTCAGGAGCCAGCCTGGTCGACCAGCCCTCCGCTGCCTTTCCATCTTATCTGCCCCAGGCATCTAGGGCTCTGCTGTAGAGAGAGGGCGGCCGCCCCAGCGGGTGACTAACTGTAAGGGGCAGGCTCCAGCCCAGCTGTCGGCTTGCAGGCACCGTGGGAACCTGACTTTCTGCAGAGGAGGAAGCCTTCCTGAAGACACAGCTGCGCTTATCACTTCCTCCCATCGCAGGTCTGGCGGGCTGTTCCCCTCCGAAGTAGGCCACACGGCTCTGGTCCTGGGAGGGGAGAGACCCAGAAACCCGTGGGGCAGGAAAAAGCAGCTCTGCCGAGCCAGATGGCCCAAGACCCCACAGAAAGAAATCCCCCTGGCTGGGGACACGGGCGGGGGTCTGGATGCATGCATGCAAAGGCGTTGCAAAGAGAAGGGGCTTCCGATACTGGGCATCGTTTTGGGGCTCTCGTGGCACCTGCTGCACCCCCTGCTGGACCTTCTGAGGGGGCCGCGGGAGGAAGAAAGGTTCTCAAACCGCCTAGGCCCCGCCCACATCTTGCATCTGCTTGGAGGTCTCTGGAGAGACTACTCCCGAGTTGCCAGGAAAATTCCCAGGGACCAAACAGAGGCATGAGTCTTCCATTCCTCTGCTCCTCCCACTAGGAGGCCCTGTCTGCATAGCCATGTCCCTGACCACTCCACAGCCGGACTCCCTGCAGAGCTGGGAGCCCGTTCCCAAATCATGACCCTTCAGTGTCTTGCCCCGGAGAGACGCTTGCCTGTTGAGACCTCTCTTAAACCTGAAGCTGGGCACTCTGCCCTCTTGCTGGGATCCTCTGGGGTGTTTGCATGGTGATTGCATGCAGGGTCCTTGATGGCGGACCCCTGGCTTCCGGCTGCTCGCGAGTTGCTGAGGGCAAGTGTGGTGTAGCCGTCCGTGCCTCTGTCTCCCCAGCTTTGCCCAAATTGCTAGATGGGAGGTGCACGTGGTTTCACACTGGGCCTCCATGCCTGGGATTATACCTTGTTTGGGCTGCAGTTAACAAACCAGAGTTAACCTCTGTGAAATCCCACAGAAACACCCACCACCAAGGTCAGCTGCCTGCCCTCCCAAGAAAGCCCCTAAGGCCCCTGGGGAAGGAGGCGCTGAGCTGATGGTCTGCAGACATCTCAGCGCCCGGGGCAGTGCTCCTGGGCACACCAACAGGAGGGAGGTTTAGATGGAATGCAGACGGGCTGTCGTGCACACCCAGGTAGTAAATTGTCGACTCACAAAAGGTCACCCTGCCCTGAACATGGCAGGAGCCTCCGAGCGGCATGACCGCGCCCCCTCCCGCCTGAACGTGCCGTGCTGTGGATAGCTCTGCGTTGTCATCTTGCTGTCCTGCTCAGAGGTACATGTAGATCATTGGAGAATGTTTACTACAACTATTAAACATCCAATTCGCAAAGCAATGGCGCTGCTCACGTAGGGATGCAAACTTCGTCTCTCCCATTCCTCTCCACGGGAAGCCTGGAGGCAGTGCACCTGGAGCTGAGATTTGTTCCAGCCCTGTCCCTTATTAGGTGTGGCATTGGGAGGCAGCACGGAAAGGTGGCACCTTCTGCTCGGGTCCCAGCATCCATGATGGCTCATGACAGCCAACTAGTGGTCAGAGTTCCCACTACTGTGTTCCTCTACAATCCCCAGTAAAGCACACGGAGAAGTGGAGAACCTAGTGTGTACCACACACACACACACACACACACACACACACAGATGTCCATTGTGACACCTTCACGCATGCGTCCATGTAAATGTTGCTGATGAAAGAGGTACATCTCGTGGGGACTGAGAGCTTGGGCTGCTTCAACCTTCATGGGTTCAAATCCCCGCTCCACCAGGCACCGGCCGTGTGACCTGTGTGCACGTCTCGTAACTGTCTATGAGCGATGGGCGTGGACGCGTTATCACTGCCCAGCGACACACCCAGGAGTGGAGCACAGCCTCCTGAGTCAGCCCGCTCAGGTCCTGACCCCACCCATGCGGAGTGGGGCCCTCTCTAAGTCCGCAGAACCAGGGTGACTGCCAGGAATAACTCCTAGGGTTGTTTTGAGAATTAAACGAGGTCTTCCACCCACCTCTGGGAAAGCTGTGCTCAGCACACGAATGGTCACTCTGCAGGTCGGCCGGGGGAGTCTCACGGGGAGGGCGGTCACGAAGCACTTAGAAGGGCGTTCTCACAGGCATGGGTCCTTGTTGTAACACTGATTCTGTCATTGTCGTCCCTGTATTACAGATACCTTGGGAGGCTCCAAAGAATCATTCACAAACAACTCAGGACGGTTCACATGGCTGAGAGTCTCCTGCGAATCAGGAGCACTTCATGTAACATGAGACCTGCTGGCCGCGGACTCCTTGACGAGCCAGATTTACACTTGGACTAAAACAGACCTTTTTACAGCCTTTTTATTATTTTTCCGTAGCTCTAAGGAGAAAGTAAGCAGCATTTAAAATGACCTACGCGGCCTGCCCTGGCCAGATGGCTCCGCTGGTTAGAGCATCATCCTGAAATGCAGAGGTTGCCGGTTCGATTCCTAGTCAGGGAACATACAGGAATAGCTCAGTGTTCTTGTGTGTGTGTCTCTCACTCTCCCTTCCTCTCTCAATAAAATCAATACATACAAATAAAAATAAAATGACCCACGAGGCCCATGTGATCTGTCCCCTGCCTCATTCTCTGGCGTCAGCTCCCAGAAGGGTGCTTAAGACCCATTCATATTGTATTTCCACCTCCTTAATAAGTTAGGGTCCTTCCAGCCTCAGGGTCTTTGTGCCCTGGACCCTCTTTCTGGAACAAATGAATGAAATATGTGCATGATGTGTCTTTTCTTCTCCTTTGTTCTCTCTACTAATTTGATCTTTGCGGGCAGAGTAGACCCACTGAGGTGTCTGCATGTCGGCTTCTGAGGGGTAAGTGACCCCAAAGTCCGAGGAAGAGGGAAAGAACCCCAAACATCTATACACACAGGCTCCATCTCAGTGTCACACTTTCCCCTGGGAGTACACGGTTGCTGCGACAGGGCAGGTGGAAGGTTTCTCTTGTGGAAATGGTCTTCCGTCAGCCAGCATGTTGGGAACATGCACCCCATCCCTGTGTGGACAAGCTCACTGCTGTTGTTGAGTACTGGCCCGGCGCAGTCCTAGACCCAGCTCAGCGGCCACCGTACCTCCTTTAGTCCTCCCCGTAACAGCACGGCTATCTTCAGCCCCGGTTCATAGAGGGGTAAACTGAGGCCCAGAGTGGCAGAGTGGCATGAATTAAAGCGAGCAAGCAGTACTGGAAGGGTCAGGGCTTGAAAGCAGACCCATCCGCTTTCCTTACTTAGCCCTTGACTGATTTGACTGGTATTCCTTTAGCGTCCACTAAGCGCCAGGCGGGCCCTGCCGGAGACCACGGAATCTCGGCGGTGATCGGCTGACACAAGGTGCCTACCTTGATGGATCTTGCAGTTTATTTGGAGAGTCAAATAAGTGTGTACGTGAGTGTGCGCATGTGACACAGATCATAAAAGGGGAAAATGAACTTCCTGCCAAGTCAATGTGAGCTCCCGAGTCTACGTGTATCAGTTTAATTTGCTGTGTTGTAATCCAACCCAAAAGTTTTGGTCTGAAACAATGGCCACTCTGCCCGTACATCTTTAGGCTGGTCATTCGGGATGGCACGGCTGGGCACTTCTGTTATCACTGTCAGGGCGGGACTTGCTTACTCTGGGTTTCGAGGGCATGGCTAGTTTATGATGACCGTGCTGGAGGGGCTCTCTCAGCATCTCATCACTCCAACCTCCAGCATGTCAGTCCCAGCCTGTTTGCATGCTGCCCAGTTCTCAAGGGGGCAAGCCTGAACATCCGGCACTTTTTAGGTCCTATAGTTAGGTCTCTGCTCGCATTATCGATAGGGTCATGGCATTCACCAAAGCACGACACATGGCCCTTCCTCGAGCCCGTGTGGAAGGGCTCCGAAGAGCCTGGGTGCAGGGCAGCTGTGACAAACGGATCTGTCACTGCGACAACCAGTAGTGATACTGTAGGACCTATGGCCGTGGCCATGCAGACTCTCATGGGATCCGGGCAGATGGTAAAGGAACTGTGGAGCCGGAAAATGGTGGCCCATTTTGTTTATTTAGAGTCTTGCAACAGCGGACGAGCAAGCAGGCAGGGAAAACTGCTTCTCTTTCTCTCTCTTTCTATCTCTATCTCTCAGGGCTGACGAGCAAATAGGGGAGGGGACCCCTTCTCCAGCAATCAATAGCAAACAGTGGCCCCTCCCAACGGCAGCAGGCAATCTGCAATCTACAACCTGCCGCCCTGAGGGCAAGCACCTGCAACCTTCCATAGACTATACACACGGGGTGCTGCCCCGTGCTCACGCACCATCAGGCCAAGTACAGGTGAGCAAGCCTAACACACTTGTTTGCCCAACAGTTACCTACACTGAGACAGGAGGGCTCAGAAGAGCTGCCAGGCAGAGAGGATGGGGACAGAGAACACCACGAAAGCGTGGCCGGTGGAAAGAATAAGGAAACGTACTTCAGTTACGCGTGATTCCTGCTTTCTCCCCTTCTGTCTCCGGATCCGCACATCCGGCCCCGGGCAGCCCAGGGAGGGAGGCGATTCAGCCAAGGTCCTAGCCCTGCACGGACCCAGCTGCCCCTTGACGAACCCTGTGGTTACCAGTCAGCGGGGTGGCAGAGCAAGTCAGCTCCCCCTTCTGAAGCCAGCGTCTCCCCAGCGTGACCCCGGTGCTTTGTGGTGTGAGCTCGGGGGCCAAGGACACTCAGCACGCCAGCCTTGGATGAGGTTTCCTCGATACTACAAATAAAAACTGAATTAAAGACAGTGACGGGTGAGGTGGTGCTTGGGACGAGGGGTGTTTGGGGAACAGAGATATGAGCTCTTCTCTTTCCCTCGGCCAGCGGGAAGTTAAAATGGTTCTCTTACATCCAACAACCGTGTCACTCCCTCCGCCGCCCTGCGAGCCTGGCTCTGATTACCAGATGCAGCTCAGCACATGTCAAAGGCGTTCCTGGCCGGGCAGCTGGGGAACAATGGCCCTTTTATTCAGGGAGGAAAAGTGGAGAATGATGGCTAGACCCGCCGCCTGCCTCCTGGGCATGGGGTCAAGGCTGCATCAAAAAGCATTCTTTGGAGAAATTTCTATTCATTTCTTTTGCCCATTTTTTTGATTGGATTGTTTGTCTTCCTGGTGTTGAGTTTTATAAGTTCTTTATAAATTTTGGTTATTAACCCCTTATCAGACGTGTTGTCGAATATGTTCTCCCATTGTGTGGTTTGTCTTTTTATTCTGTTCTTATTGTCTTTAGCTGTGCAAAAACTTTTTAGTTTGATATAGTCCCATTTGTTTATCTTGCCTTTTATTTCATTTGCCTGTGGAGATAAATCGGCAAATATATTGCTGCTACAGATGTCGGAGAGCTTGCTGCCTATGTTTTCTTCTAAGATGCTTATGGTTTCACGGCTTACATTTAAGTCTTTTATCCATTTTGAGTTTGTTTTTGTGAATGGTGTAAGTTGATGGTCTAGTTTGATTTTTTTGCAGGTAGATGTCCAATTTTCCCAACACCATTTGTTAAAGAGGCTGTCTTTACTCCATTGTATGTTCTTTCCTCCTTTGTCAAATATCAGTTGTCCATTAGGTATGGGTTTATTTCTGGGTTCTCTGTTCTGTTCCAAAGAGGACATACAGATGGCCAATAGGCATATGAAAAAATGCTCAACATCACTAATCATTAGAGAAATGCAAATTAAAACCACACTGAGATATCATCTCACACCAGTCAGAATGGCGCTCATCAGCAAAACAACACAGAATAAGTGCTGGTGAGGATGTGGAGAAAGGGGAACCCTTCTGCACTGCTGGTGGGAATGCAGACTGGTGCAGCCACTGTGGAAAACAGTATGGAGATTCCTCAAAAAATTAAAAATCAAACTCCCTTTTGACCCAGCTATCCCACTTTTAGGAATATACCCTAAGAACACCATAGCACTGTTTGAAAAGAAGAAATGCACCCCCATGTTCATGGCATTGTTCACAATAGCGAAGATCTGGAAACAGCTTAAGTGTCCATCAGAGGAAGAGTGGATTAAAAAGTTTTGGTACATTTATACTATGGAATACTACTCAGCCATAAGAAATGATGACAGTGGATCATTTACAACAAAATGGATGGACCTTGATAACATTATATGGAGTGAAATAAGTAAAACAGAAAAAAACTGAGAACAGCATGATTTCATACATAGGTGGGACATAAAAGTGAGACTATGAGACATGGACAAGAGAGTGGTGGTTACGGGGTGAGGGGAGGGAGGTGAGGGTGGGATAGGGAGGAGGGGAGGGACACAGGGAAAACCAGATAGAAGGTGACAGAGGACAATTTGACTTTGGGTAACGGGTATGCAACACAATTGAATGACAAGATAACCTGGAGATGTTTTCTTTGAACATATGTATTAATGTCACCCCATTAAAATTAATAAAAATTTTTAAAAAACGCATTCTTTCTGCACAGCCAAGGCCCCAAGGAGCCATTCCGTGTGAGGTTCCCTGGTGAGAGCTACTGGAGTGTGTTCCTGGGGACCTGGAACCGGACTTAGGGTCCCGCGCAGCACCCTGCACTGCAGACGTGAAGCCTTCCCCAGGCAGGGCCTGCAGGAGCCGGACGCAGGAGCAGGGAGGTGGCAGCTAAGAAAGGCTGGGAGAAGGGGTGTCTTGCTCAGGGGCTGCAGTGACAGGAGCCCTGGTTCTGGAGCTAGACTCCCCCTGGGACCCTAGCTTGCTGTGTGACTCCAGGCTTCTTGTTTTACCTCTCTGAGCCTCCTAGACTGGAGAGCCAGACTGTGAATGCCAGGGCATCACCAGTCCACCATGGGCAGAAACAGTCTGGAATAAATGCGCAGGAATGGCGGCTCCCCTCCACTTCCAGAGGAGGGCCGGCTCCTTGCGGGAGAGCCCCCAGCTCCAAGTCCAGGCTCAGGACTCGGCTGACCACCAAGCAGACCACATGTCCCAGCCAGAACGGGACCTTGGATGGACATTGTCCTTTCCCTGCACGTCCTGCAGCTATTTAACAGACACAGACCGCCACAAACCCTGTGCTTTAAAACAACATCCGTATATTTCCTTATAGTGCCGGAGGTCAGAGGTCGAAACCAAGATGGTGGCAGACTGGTGTTCCTCCTGTGGTGTTTTAGGGAAAGTCCACTCTGATGGCCTTTTCTAGCTTCTAGGGGCCACATGTCCCCCTTGGTTTGTGGTCCCGTCTTCCATCTCCAAAATATCGTTTCTTCCTCCACTTCTGCCTGTGTGTCTCTGGCTGCTACTTCCGCCCTGCTTGCCTCCATCTCAGAAGGACTTTGTGATTTCCTTCCATCTGCACCAGGATCAGCTCAGGCCTCCTCCCTTTACCACATCTGCAAGCCTCTTTGTCGCATCAGAGAACAGACCTAAGCTCTGTGGATATGGGCAGGACCATCTTTTCAGGAATGCCCCTCAGCCCAGCTCTCTCAGCATCTCCCGGCCACCCACACAAGATCCCTCACCTGGGACTTCTGGAATCCATCAGAGCAGCCCCAGTCCCAGTCCTGAGAAGGTATGGACAACCAAGGTGACCTGTCCCCCAGGGTCACTGTCATTGAAGACCTGCAGCAGGACCAGCCTTAGCAATGAGCAGGCAAGTGCGTTCAGCTCACCACTTCTTAGAGAGGCACACAGCCCGGGCCCCAGGGGCAGGGCTGACCGAGCAAAGACAATGGCAGCAGGAACAGGTAGTGTCCCCAGCGGGAGCCCGGGGGAGGAAGCAGCGGCAGTGAAGGCTGCCTGCTGATCCATCAATGATGTGGGACAGCGGAGGCCAGGGACGGGGAAGAGGGGTGAGCAGAAGGAATGCGGCTGTCCATCATCTCCTGCCACCAGGGGTTACACCTGCTCTATCTGAGGCTCTTGCCTGCCTGGCACCACATAAGGTTGACAGATTTAGCAACATGACATGCAAGGCACTTTGTTAAATTTGAAAATCAAGTAAACAATGGCTTTGTAGTATAAGTATGCCTCATGCAATAGTTGAGACATACTTAGACTAAAAATAATTTGTTGAACACCTAATACTTAACTTGGGCTCTGTAGTCTATCTGGCAACCCTATCTCACACAAAACTTGGCATGGTATTCACTATGGAAGGAAGGAAGGAAGGAAAAAAGGAAGGAAGGAAGGAAGGAAGGAAGGAAGGAAGGAAGGAGGAAGGAGGAAGGAAGTAATTAGGAAGGAAGGAAAGAGGGATGGAGGGAGGGAAGGAAGGAAGGAGGGAGGGAAGGAAGGAGGGAAGGAAAGAAGGAGGGAGGGAAGGAAGGACAGAAGGAAGGAAAAAAAGAGGGAGGGAGGGAGGGAAGGAAGGAAGGAAGTTAGGAAGGAAGGAAGGAGGCAGGGAAAGAAGGAGGGAGGGAAGGAAAGACAGAAGGAAGGAGGGAGGAAGGGAGGAGGAAGTGAGGGAGGGAAGAAAGAAGGGAGGGAGGGAAGGAAGGAAGGGAAGGAAGGAAGGAAGGAAGGAAGGAAGGAGGGAGGGAGGGAGGGAGGGAGGGAGGGAGGAAAGAAGGACAATGTCATCATGTATTTATTATGAGTCAGATCCTACATAAGTTTTCAGTTGAATTCTTAAAAGGACGCTCTGACGTAATCATTGCTATACCTAATTTATAAACCCAGCCACGTAATCCCAGAAGGATGTTCCTTTTCCAGGACAGCCAGTCATTGTCTGACTCGTCTGTGTGCGCGCGCGCGCGCGGCTCCCGCACTCGCGAGAAGACAAATGTCAGTACTTGGACAGAATCGTTACACCACATTGGCAGCAGGTCTTTGCTTGATCCTGATGGGCCACACCTGACACCGCCCACCTGGGAGACACAGAAATGCGGAGCCCCGCCCCCGGCCTGTGCTGCCTGCTCCCAGACCCTCCCCGGAGCCCTGCAGCGCAGGAAACCTGGGCTAACATGTGGCGAGGGGCTTTGATGGGATCCCGAATCCAAGCTCAGCCACCTGCTAGCTTTGGCTGGAAATGTGTTCCAGGTGGCGGCCTGAGCTGCCTCCGCACACTCCCCAGGGCTTTGTCCAGTCCACTGGCCCCGCAGCCACATCAGGGTGAAGGCTGGCTGGGCCTCATCCTCGGCCAGCCTCACTGGCCCTGGAAGAGGTCAGGCTAAGTGTGAGACGCTCTCGTAGGGAGGGACCCTACCGTCAGACAGAGCTGGGCGTATTCAGGGAGCTGCGATTCGTTGGTTAGGTGACCGTGATCTATTTCAAACCTCTGAGTCTCAGGCTCTGCGTCTGTGGAATGAGGCTAGTTTCCAGACAGAAGCAGGCGGAGACCAAGCTCAGCTCTGGGGCGGCCATGCCATCCTTCCGCGGTTCGGTTCCTCTGTTTCTCATGGGCACCAGCAGGAAGGGAACCGTGGCTCTCAACCTTCCAGGGTCAGAGCAATTGAAATTCTCTGTCCATGTCCCAATTTTCCAGCTGAGGGCACTGACAGATGTTAAGACATGAGATCCAAAATGAGCACTTTTCAAGATGATTCTGGGTGTATAATTAGTCGATTAAAATTGCCAAGATGTTACATTTGACTAAAGATATATCAGAAACATTTCACTGTTGGAGGGTAGGCTGTGTGTGTGTGTGTGTGTGTGTGTATGTGTGTGTGTGTCTTCTGCAAAGGAGGGATGTGAAATGAAACCTTCAGCCAGAATGGATGTCCGACATGACTACTTTGTCCTAAAATACCTTGATTACTGACCAGCCGAGATAGGCGTTGATCCCGGGCACACACACTGACATTTTAGAAGTTGGCTGTAATTGTCCACTGCTCTCTGAAGGGCCCTGGTCACCTTCCAAACCTTCTGAGACTCTTATCTCCTCCAGGAAGAAATCCATTCTCTTAGTCTGAGCAGTGCACCAGCCTGTTCTTCTGTCAGAATCCAGACAGGGGGATTCTAGCACCCCCCAACTCCCAGGTGGGGCCCTACTGAGGGGACTGGGGGTTTGATTCATCCTGGGTTGCTTATCCATGAGCTGGGTTTTATGCTGAGAGCCACGTGGATTTGCTCCAAAAATTAATAGGATCCAACCACAGAGAAAGGGCCACCAGAGACAGGGCACACAATGCAAGCTGGCAGGACATTAAACTCCTGCTGAATCATGGCACACCTCTCCCGAGCCTTGGACCCCATCTAGTCCTGAGAATAACCATTAAGAGCAAAAGTGAGCCTGGGACCTTGGCACTCTTCACACAAGAATTGTTTGTGTACAACCTGTACACACACACACACACACTCACACGCACATACACATGCATGCACACACTCATACATTATACACACTTCCTGTGCTCTGAGACCTGTCACTGCAGTCCACACAACCAGATGGAAGGCACCCTTGGCTTTGGAGAGGACCTGTCATTGGATAGCGAACGCATGGAGACATCAAAGTTAGGCACTTGAGTTCCAAACGCTGTGGTCTGGATGGCGGCCAGCGGAATGATTTGGGAAAGGTGCTTGATCAGGCACAACCAGTTCTTGCTGCCACCCTGCCACCCCAGGACTTTTCTTAAAAGCTTCCTGAATGGATGTTATGGGCTGAAATGTGTCCCCCGTCCTGAATTCATATGCTGACATCCTGAGTCCCGGTGTCTGTGAATGTGATGTCATCTCACTTTGAGATTAGGTCTCTAAAGAAGTGATTAAGTTAAAATGAGGTTACCAGGGTGGGCCCTAATCCAACATGACTGGTGTCCTTAACAGAAGAGAGTTCCCTCATAAGAAGAGGGGGGAACACAGACACACAGCGAGGAAAGGCCGTACAAGAGACGATATGACAATCAGCTATTCGGCCAACACCGTGAACTTGGACCATGGCCTCCCAGACTGGGAGGATGTAAATGCTGCATCTGCCCACAGTCCGTGCACCCTGTTATGGCAGCCTGAGCACACTGACATAGTGGGGGAGGGGAAGGAAGGCGGAAGAAGAAAACGGAAAAGAGAGGTCCTTTGGACACCCCTGAGAAGGGGTCCTGTACCCTGTTTCCTCCCTGTGGGCTGCAGGGTGATGCGTGAGGAACTTCTCCAACAGGATAGACTAGAATTCCCAGATGAGTACGAGGAATGTGAAGACAGGGAGACCTCAAGCCCCAGTTGCCACCTGTGCCCAGAGGTGGTAAGCCCTCCTGCCAACCTGGGAGAGTAGGGGGTGACTGGGATGGGGAGCCAGGCACCCCACTGCACATCTGGGTGCGGGAGGTAGACTGCCTTGTCTAAGGGTCCGGAGGCACAGGGCAGTGACACAGAGATGGGGAGGGGGGTGTATGGAGAGGCAGCCAGACAGATGTGAAGCAGGTGGAAGCTGACCTCCCAGGTATGTCAGCGCAGGTAGGCAAGGACAACAGGCCAGACACCACCCGTCCCGTACCTCAGGGCCTTGAACTGGGGACCTAACACTCAGCCTCAGGGACAAGAGGGAAGGACTCTAACCTTGCTGGGTTTACCAGGAAGTAGAGAGCTCCAAACAGAAACTAAAATTAATGTGTGTAGGAGGCTGAATAATGGTGACCCCCCCTCCAAAAAGAACAGTGTCCATGCCCTTGTCCCCAGAACCTGTGAACAGTTTCTTCCCATGGCAAAAGGAACGTTGTTGGCCTGATCAATGGCAGATTGGGGGAGCGGCGGAGATCCCAGGTTATGCAGGTGGGCCTGGTGGAATCCTAAGTGTCCCGACAAGAGGGACACGTGAAGGCCGAAAGCAATGGAAGCCGAGTGACCTGGCCATCAAGGGGTGTCAGCGTTCTCTAAAAGCTGGAAGGGACGAGGGATGAATTTGTTCCTGGAGCCTCCAGAGAGAATCAGCCCGGATGGCACCCTGATTTCAGCTGCTAAAGTCTCACCAAGGGATTCTGAAGGCTAAGAACTAGGACAAGGATGCATTTGTGTTGTTTGAGTCTCTGAATCTCAGTCACCTTCCAGGTGGCCTCGGGACACTCAGACACTTAGTGACGAAGAACTGGAGATGGCTTTCTCGCTATCGAGACCCTGACACATACCCGGGGACAGGTGGTTTTCTTGAATGCATCTGTGAGCATCTTTTCAGGACCGTGGTCTTTAATGCCATTGGAACAGGGAATGGCCTGGGGTAAGGCTGGTGCATTTAATTTCTAAGACATCCAGTGATTGGAAATAGTTCAGAGACCTGTGGTCACACACAGAGTTGGGGCCTCACGGAACGAACTTGAGTCACCTGCATACAGTCAGTGCCACCCCTCTGCTCAGGAGGAGCGGAGCCTCTGGATCTGAGGGAACAGGTGTGAAAAGATAGGGATCCCAGCCCAAGCTGGTACTGTGAGACTGATTAACAGCCCTGCTGATTAACAACAGCCCTTGCTGGGTCATGGTGGACTTCCATCTGGATGTCACTGTCCTCGCAGCCCATGAGCACCCGTTTTTCTAAAGACACAAGCAAATCTGAGGGAGATTTAGTGACTTGTCTAACACCAGACAGCTGCAACTGTACCCATGTCCTCTGATGATAACCCAGCCCTGTCTGTGCAGGTGACATAGTGCTGCCCCTGGACGCAGCGTCCCTGGCTCAGACCTCCTGCACACCTTCTGGACCTGTTAATTCCCCCCAAGCAGGAGGGACTGCAGTGAGCGTGACATGGATCTGGTCATGTCACAACCAAGCATGGCACCTGCCTCGTCTCAAGTGCCTCATCAATGTCAGCCCTTACCTGAAAGCTCTTTGTTTAAAGGGTTGATATCTGTCCTCCCCCTCGTCTCAAAGACTGGCGTAAGGAGAACTTTTAGAAATTGTCACTCACAGTGAATGATCTTTGAGATCGTGTGAGGACGCATGCTTGTGTCCCTTTCCCAGCAAAATCCTCTCCAAATCCAATCCCAAGCCTGAGTGGTTCCAGTCTCTAGAAATCACCTTGTCCCTGGCCCGCCCCAGGGAGACCTGGCGCTCGCATCCTAAAGAGCCTAAGGATGTACCACCCCTCCCCTTGGCTGTGAGCTCCTTTAGGGGACTGAACAAATGCCGTCCAACTTTCTGTCTGGGCTTGCTTCTTCAAGCATCTTTTTTTTTTTTTTTTGTAATTCAGGGTCTGACAAAGAAAACACAAACCACACACTAGGTATTTCACACAGAGGATATTTAATGTGAGGAATCAGAAAATTGGAAGGTCCCATGCACAAACAATTATTCACCTGAAATAATAACTTTTAGGGGTTCAGAGAATGATAGGAAAGTGGCGGGGATACCAGGACGAAAGAACAGCTCCCAGATAGTATGCAGAGCCCTGCGGAGGGAGCCCTCCACCCCCGCCCGCGGCTCGTGGGGTGACAGAGCCAAGAAGAGGCTAGCCTGGTGGCGGGAGAAGGGAGCAGACTGGAGCTGACCGCTGATGCCGGAGAGACCACCTCTGATGAGGGAGAAGAAGAATCCGAAGGTAAATTCTTCCCCGCCTCTCACTCTCCCGTGTCCCCACCCCAGGCACGGCTCACCAGAAGCCGGGGACACAGCAGCCTGGGAAACACAGGTAACAGAGTTCAGCCCTCGTTTCCTGCATGACATATTTTTTTTTCATAAGGTGGAATGGCGGTCTCTTATACATTTTTGGCTCAACAGACCAGAGAGCCAGGCCCCCAGGGTCGTTTTCCATGCTGTCTAAGTTCACTGTGGAGTATTTGACCCGGCTGAGAACAGCTAGCAGGTGACAGGAACACACGTGGAAGCCCCTGTGAATGCAGTGCATGGGCCCACAGACAGTCCAGGGACAGAAACACAGACAGAAAGCACAATTCTCTCCACTCAGAGAATCATCCCAGAGGTGTGAGCAGAGACCACCTGTCTCACTGAGCGCCCTGGGCCAGGGACTGTGAGGCAGAGACGTTTACTCAGGCAATCCAGAAGTCGCAGGACAGCCCCTGGGCCAGTGCCTTCTGAGAGAACCCCACACACCAGAGCGTGGGCTTTGACACGTCCCACCCTGATGGGACCCAGGCGCATGCTGTCTACAGCTCCCAAGATTGCTGGAGATAAACTTTCTTTCAGTGGCAATGTATAATCCATGTTGAATGTGAAAGAACAGCAAAGAAAGACAACCCAGGTATTGTTATGCTTTCTGCAGTCAACTGAAATCTGTCACACATTTCAAGTTTGTGCTACTGTTTCTGCAGCGGGGGAAACAGGATGCAAATATATAGAAATAAAGAAGCAGGTGGGTGCCACTGTGCCCAGCACCATGGCAGCGTGGTCTGGTAGGTTACAGTGGTTCTTGCAACAACCATGTGACGTCAGCACTACTGTCCCCATTTCCCAGAGGAGGAAGCAAAAGCTTCCTAAAAAGATGAATAATGGCTTTGCTGGTTAGCTCAGTTGGTTAGAGCCTCATTCTGATGTTCCGAGGTTGAGGGTTCTATCCCCAGTCAGAACACATACTAGAAACAACAAATGAATGCATAAGTACATGGAACAACAAATCGATGTTTCTCTCTCTCAATCACTAAGTAAATCTTTAAAACATGGTAGAGATGAAACATTTTTCCCAAGGCTGCTCCATTCCTTTCAAAACCTGGATCTAAGCTGAGAACAGAAAGTTGGATACATTCGACTCTAGTCTTGTCTTGTATACAACGCAACGTGCGACCCATAAAACGTCCCTCAATGACCGGACCTTTGGCTTTCTCCCTGGGAAAGTGATGACCTCCAAGGGCATTGCCAGCTCAACAAGCCTGTGATTCTGTCCCCACCCCTGACAATATCAAGGATCAAGAGAAACGTGGGGGAGCTAATGCCAAGACCCCTGCTTGTGTGAGCAGCACGGGAAGTTTTGTGAGCAGAGACAAGTTTCATCTATTTCGTCTTATGAGTTATAGACACCCTTGCATATGGTTGTCTTTATTTTAATGTGCATGAATAAAAGATATTCTCACGAACTGATGTCGGCCGCAGCCTTCTGAGATCAAACAGTTTCCTACTGCAGGTGAAATGTGGGGATGACAGATAATGTCAATGTGCTATATGTGTGTTAGGTTGAACAAACATGGCCATCGCCATCATTCCTGTCATATATATTAGTATGCATTTGTGTGTGTGTGTATGTGTGTATATGTGTGTGTGTGTGTGTGTTTAGGAATGGGGAAGAAGGTAAAGAATAAGATTAAAAAAAGAAAATCAATACATGCAGAGTTTTCCATAAAACCTTCAGTGAGAAATATCCCTCTCTCTTCCTCATGTATATTAAAGTGACCAGAATCTGCTGACTAGCACCACGCAATCCGGAGTGATTACTGGAGGGGTCGGGGAAGGGTGATTAATAGCCCCAGCCTTTGGAGGGACTTGAAAATCAATATCCTCATTTTGGAACCGGCGTGGGGCCGACAGGATGGGGCAGAGGCATCCGTCGGGTATCAGAGAGGTGGCACCTCCTTCCGGTCCAGCTGGAGAAGCAGCATAGATCTGGGGTTTGTAAACAAGGGGGTACACTCTGTGGGTGGATACCATATGACCTGCAGAGTGTGTCTGTATCTAAGGAGGTGGCCTGAGCGGGGGTGACTGCAACCTTTGGAGTCAGACGGACCCTGCACTTGAATGGGATCTCGGCCGCGGGGACAGAGTTGAGCTGTTCAGAACCTAAACATTCTCATCTCTGCGGTGGGAGCAAACGGTGCCAACGAGTGCCGTGCCCTCTGGATACGTTATAGCTCTTTGTAATGAGTTCATGTATTGGCGATAATCACAAAGTGTCCTTGCGTGCGTTCTTATCACAGGAAGTCTGCGGAATTCACCTAGGATTTTAAACAACTCCATGTTAGCGATTTTGTGAGTTTGAAATAAGAATCAGAGAGGGCTCTACCAGATTTCATGGACTTTGAGGTCCAGGTCATTGGTCATTGTAAGATGCACCTTTACTTTATGTACCAGAGGAGAGAAAACGATGCTGTCCATGTTAATTGTGAGTACCATCAATTGTAAAATGTATACCATATCGGGTGTAAAAATATTTCTTAAAACACTGCTTTGGAGCCTGACTGATGCTGGTACAGGAAATAGAAGTGGAGAGAGTGTAGAACTGGAATGTCAAGGTCACCAGCTCGAAACCTGAGGTCCCCAACAAGAGCTTGGGGTTGCAGGCTTGAGCACGGGGTCACTGGCTTGAGCACACAAGGTCACAGGCTCCACCCAAAGTCACCAGCTTGAGCCCAAGGTCACCAGTTCGATCCCTGGTCAAGGCATTTAGAGAATCAATCAATGCACAACTAAGTGGAGTGAGTTAATGCCTCTCTCTCTCCCTCCCTCTCTATCGCCCTTCCTTTCTCTCTTTCCCTTCCTCTCACTCTCTGTCTCTCTCTTTTAAAAAAATATTGCCTTCGAATCAATGAAATATAATAAATTGTGTCCATTGCACAGCCAGTCACTTGTAAGACCAAGGCGCTTGTGCCCACAGCTAGTATGATGTTGGTGAAAGGATGTCCACGGTATTACAGAACATAGAGCATCTCAAATGATGCATTTCACATTGCCATATATGGATACATATGCATCCGGTTGTATGTCAACTTCCATTCAGGGATTTTTCTAAAATAATCATAAAACAGAAAACATCACATTTATTAAGTATGTGCTTTTGACCAAAACAAATCCTGGGAGCTATTTTGGGAATAAAAGATAGAGATAAATACAAGCCACGTTGTGGTGATGGTTCCTGCAGAGACCATTCTTCAGCACCTAGCTTGTAAGACACATGCCTCTCCGCATGCTGGGGTTGAGAGAGCCAGGCCAGCACTGCTCGAGGGGAGGGGCCCCATCAGCTGGTCAGAAGTCAGTTGAAAGCTTGACCCTCCTTGTTTTTAATGCACATACAGGAATAGCTCAGGCAAAATGAAAATATCATCTTGTAATGGCCAAGCTTCCTTGAGGCATATGAAATATTGGGGCTGATCTGTTAGGTTCAAATAAAATTAAGACAGACTTTGCAAAGTGTTCAAGTAGTCACAAGACATTACCAGGTAGAAAGGTGAACATACTGAACTAACCAGATAATCTATATACCAAATTTACATTTTATTTATTTATTTAGTTCCCTAAATTTACATTTTAAAAATGTCTGTTGCTTGAAAACCTTCTGTATGCTGGCACTGAGGAAAAGTTCTCGCTGCCCTCCAACATTCATAGAGCCCCAAGGTATGGGAAGAAACCCTATAGATGCTATGTGAATTTCCTGGGTATTAAATCTGTGTCCATTGCTTCACCTGTGGTGGCGCAGTCGACCTGGAATGCTCAAGTTACTGGTTCGAAACCTGGGGCTTGCCCAGTCAAGGCACATATGGAGTTGATGCTTCCTACTCCTACCCACCTCCTCTCTCTCTCTCTCCTCTCTAAAAACTGAATAAATAAAAAACCATCTGTCTACTCCAACCCAGTATTCCACACTCCTTCCCTGCACATTGTTGCAGGCTTCACGGCTTTCCAAGTCATTTAAGGGCATCCTAGGACTTCTGTGAAGTGGACAATGTTTGGTCCTCATTTTGTGGCTGGAGGGAGGGAGCCTCAGAGAGATCAGCAGCTTATCCCAAAGCCACACGAAGGAAAGGGACCCAGATACACCAGAGAAAACACTTACATGATCTGAGTCAACCTCCAGAAAACCAAGATAAGGAAAGCCATCATTTCCTTTTCCTTCCAAAATTGCTAAAACATGTCAATAATTGTACTAAAGGACCTTCCAAATGTACAAGACCTTAGAGTGAACACTCCACAGTTTACAAAATGTGTTCACATGCACAGCTCCATTTCATCTTTCACGACACCCCACCCTCATTTTTTTTTCCACCCTCATTTTACAGACATGAAAACTGAGTCCCAGAGGGGACAGCAGACTTATCGGGAGGCACCAAGTCCTGGAAACTGACCGTCTCACTCCCAGTCCAGGCATTGTCTCTCCCCCACCACACTCTCTCTTTCAGATGCGAAAGCATGTCACGGTGTCCCCGCTAATCAAGTCTGGCCTTGTTGGATAGAGATGAGAGTAAAAAGGATTCGGGAGACCGGACCAGCTAGACTCACATTAGTACCATGTGAGCTAAGAGGGAGACTTCGGGAGATGACAGAGAAAATATTTTCTCAAGTGAAATTCCGCCGGAGCCCATGAACTGAGGACTCTAAGGAAGAGGAAGGGAAGAAGGGATGCTAACATTTGGGAGGAGGGAGGCTGCTCTGTATCAAGACCCTCAAAATGCAGTAATGTAATTAATGTAAAGAGGAGATTAACTCTCCAGTTAATCAATAAGTCAGCTGGGGCTCAAGAGGTTTAATGAGTGACCCAAAGTAATCAGCCAAGAAGGGCTGAACCACTATTTTGAGTTGAAGCAACTTGCCTCTGACCACTCACAACTACTTTTTAAGCCAGGGGTCCCCAAACTTCTTACACAGGGGGCCAGTTCACTGTCCCTCAGACCATTGGAGGGCCGGATTATAAAAAAAAAACTAGGAACCAATCCCTATGCACATTGCACATATCTTATTTTAAAGTAGGAAAACGAAATGGGAACAAATACAATATTTAAAATAAAGAACAAGTAAATTTAAATCAACACACTGACCAGTATTTCAATGGGAACTATGGGTGCGGATGCATCCTGTGCTCCTCTCACTGACCACCAATGAAAGAGGTGCCCCTTCCGGAAGTGCTGCGGGGCCGGATAAATGGCCTCAGGGGGCCGCAGTTTGGGGAGCCCTGTTTCAAGCCATTAGAAGGAAACTACTGCCACATTTGTGAGATAAGCTGCATGTCAGGGGACATGACAATTTAGTTCCTGATCCTCACATTCCTGTTCTCCAGGGGCCTCCCAAGGAGGAATTTGACCCCATCTGTGCCCCTTGAGATCCCTCACCTAGATCCAAGCCCTGGCTTCCCTGATGACACCTCTTAAAACATCCCAGCTCTGCCTGACCAGGCGGTGGCGCAGTGGATAGAGGGTTGGACTGGGATGCAGAAGGACCCAGGTTCGAGACCTCGAAGTCGCCAGCTTGAGCGCAGGGCCCATCTGGTTTGAGCAAAGCTCACCAGCTTGGACCCAAGGTCGCTGGCTCCAGCAAGGGGTTACTCGGTCTGCTGAAGGCCCGCGGTCAAGGCACATGTGAGAAAGCAATCAGTGAACAACTAAGGTGTCTCAACGGCAACGAAAAACTAATGATTGATGCTTCTCATCTCTCTCCATTCTTGTCTGTCTGTCCCTATCTATCCCTCTCTCTGACTCTCTCTCTCTGTCTCTGTAAATAAATAAATAAATAAATAAATAAATAATCTTCTTCCTTTAAAAATAAAAAATTCCAGCTCCCCCAGACCCTTGACTGTATCTGACACGGGAAGGAGCTTCAGGAAAGTAGAAAATTCTGGGTGAACTCAGCAGAGATCATTGGCAAAATCAGCTTTGCAGGTAAGGTGTTTGATCTCTAAGATAAAATAGACCTAGAAAACCAAGATAAGGAAAACCATCATTTCCTTTTCCTTCCAAAATTGAGTGCCCTCTCAGCTGCAGGACACACCTGTGCCACCAGCCACTGTTCCAAAACATCCACCTCCAGCTTCCATCATCGTAGCTTCCAGGATGAAGCGCTCAGTGTGCTGATGCCGCCTTCCTGGTGAGTCCACACTTTCTTTCATTTTGTGGCATGGCCCAGTTTTGGCATTTGCCTCTCCCACAAAGACGTGTTACGTTATTATCAGGGAGAAATAAAAATGAAAGTGTAAACAGGCTTACTCTACCTTTTTTCTCCCTATTCTACAAGTAACATGCAAGAAAGCATAAGAGAAAAGAACCAGAGCTCACGACCCAGTGATACTTTTTACTCAGTGGGTACCCTGGGCCGGGTTTCCCCTCATGCATGGAGTCATCTGTGTACTCTTTGTGAATGAGCTCGTTTGTTTAAGAGGAGAGGTTCCATCCTGAAGTGGATGCATATACTGATTGATGAGGAAATTGATAAAAATCAAGAAAAGCCTAATGAAGGAAACTCCAAAGCTATTGCCACTTCTGCCACACAAGGTAACCACTGTGCTAACGTTCTGATACCTTTCACTCGTTTTTATTTTTGAATATTAATATATTTGCATAAATAAAACCGTGCCCTGAACATGTGTGTTTAGGAGGAAGACTTAAAGGAAATGTGAATCTCCCTTCAATAGCTGGGTGACCAGAGCAACAACCAGCCCTGCCTGAACCTCTATTTCCTCACCCGTTGAATGGGGATGGTACCACCTACTTCCCAGATTTGGGTGAGATCAAATCAAGGAAATTATGTGTCCAATGGGTGCTATCATCATTGTCACTATTCTAATTTGCATAGGATGCCACTGTGCTCTATAAATGCACTGTGTGTGCAGATTTCCATGCACTATGATATCAAGCAAATGTCTTACTGTTACTGAAACAGGCTCATAAGGTAAAGGTTCTTGTAAAAATGATTTTAAGGTCTGCACCGTGCATAAATTTCCTAGCTTACAATGCACTCAAACTCTCCTGCGTGCAAGTGGTCCCTGACCTTTTCCTACCTTCAGTAAAGGCACGAGGGATCTGTTCGTGCGTTCCCTCCTCTCCTCCAATCTTTACAGGGTTTCTAGAGATGGGTTCGCAGAGCAGAGGGGGGAATCTTCGCAGCAGACAGGATGGGGAAGCGATTAAAGTGAGTGATAAATATTGCTGATGTATTCTCCCAAAACGTACTCCCTACTTCTACTCCTCCAGCAACGGGTGAGAGACTTTTTCTCCACCGGGCCCCCTCCAACCACAGGAATTAATTTGGATTTAATTTGCTTTGATTCCAGGAATTGGTCTCTCTGGGGCTTCTGGAGTGACTGATTTTACCCAGTAATGGCCGATCTCTTTGTTTAGCTTAACTGGCCACATTAATCAAACGAGCCGCTGTGGTTCCGGGGGCCGCCGCTGTCTGAACCGGCTCCTCTTTCATCCATAACAATCAACGGGTTCAGGAGGCAGGTTCGCGCAGACGTTGACATTGCCCAAGAACACCCGCCGGCCAGGAGACACCTCCGCGGGCCTGGGGAAGTGGAGGTGCGATCGTTTCTCCCCTGGAAATCCTCATCTAGCCCCTTGACACGGTGGGAAAAGGCAGCAGAGCTGATGCTATGTGTTCGCTGCGTCCCTTTCTGTCCCCGGCACGCGGGAAGACTGTACTTCCCAGCTGCCTTGTGGTTAGACTGGGACCACACTACTGAGCCCCGGCCAGGCCAGTGCAAGGGGCTGTGTCCCTCTCAGGGCCTGAGGACATTAAGAGCACGCATGCATCCCCCACTTCTCTCTCTCTCTCTCTCTCTCTCTCTCTTTCTCTCTCTCTCTCTGTCTCTTCCTCTCTCTCATCCTTAAAAGAAATAGGCAAAGGGGACACAGTGATGAGACACAGATCCCATAAGGAACGTGTGGTAGAACGATCTGTGTTTCCATGGAGGTCTCTGGCTGACCCTAACATAGCCAAGGGGTTACCTCCAAAATGTAACGCTAAAAAAAAGGGGGGGGTGTAGGAAATGTAGGAAAAACTCCACAATCTCATCCATCTCCTGAGGGTTTTGTTAGCCCAGATTTTGCCAGAAGGCGAGAGGATGACGGATTCCAGCATGCCATGTGCATGGTTTCTCCACCGCCCAGCCCTCTCTGGGGGCAGGACCCAGGCTGCTTGTTTCCAGAGCTCTGCCCAGGAGCTGGCCGGGACCCGTCCGGCACATGAATGAGAGGTGGCCGGGACTGGCCAGCTGTTCCCACGCCTGTCCGAACCATGCTCTTCGGGACTCACTCGGCACAGTGGCTTCCTTCATGGAGCCTGGTCTCAGCAGCTGTGCCGGGCCCGCCGCCCCTCTCGGGCGACAGCGGCATGACCCTCTCCTCCCGATGACAGCAGCTGTGGCACCAGGTGGACCCCACTGACCCCTGGGTACCCCAGTTCGGGGGGTGGGGGTAGGGCTTTCTCTGACCTGTCCGGCATGGGACATCGGAGTATATCGCAGAACAGACGGGGAAAGGGAGGCACCCAGAGTGGGTGAGGGTGAACCCCTCGTCCTCAAGGGAATGAAAGTTTTAGGTGAAGAGTCAGGATTTGAACAGGAGGGAAGGACGGCGCCACGGAATGCTGAAGGAATGTGGAAGAAGTCGGGGGCCAGGCTCGCTCCCTCCGGGGCAGGGTGACCAGGGAACATGTACCGTCTGCCGTCGCTAAGGCCCGGCAACAACCTAACAGCCAACACGAGGGGGCTGGTCAAACAAAGCTGGTTGGTGCCTAGAAACAGGGCTGCGGTTACACAAAATGGGAGGATAGACGTACAGTGTGAGACGTGCCCCCCAATAAGGTGGCCGCATGTGCAAAGCCAAGGACACATCTGCACTACATCCCACAGACTTTTGTGCAAAACCAGGGCCTGGTGGCTCTTCCCACCTGGTCGCATTAGCAGAGGCTCCCTCCGGATAGCGCCGTTAGGCACTAGTTCCCGGGGCTTGCCTCCGGAGGGAGTCTGAGGGGCTGGGGTCAGGGTAGAACAAACATATCGTGTTCACTGCGCACATTGTTTAATGGAAACTTTGCAGTGTGATACATTACTCTTTTCAAACAACATGACCCATAAACATCAGAAGACAGCAGGCCACCCTGACAAACGCAAACCCACTGGCCACCGGATGTGGTTCTCAGGATAAGACAGCAACAGGAGAACCGACCCTCAGTGGACCGGACCAGCTCCAGGGGAAGATCCTCCTCTTGCAGATAAAGAGGTATAAGTGAGGTCAGCTGTTGTCACACTTGAGGGTTCAGCCTGCATCATCACCCTGAGTCTCTCTGGCCTCTCTGTCCACATTGCCAGGAAAAGCCTTGTTTGTGATGGAAGATACAGGCTGTCTTTTCCAAAGCCCTCCTCAATGCCTCCCTGAATCGCTGTGCTCTTAGGATTCCTGAGTCAGCACATTTTAACCTAACCGCTGGTGGTTACTTGCCTGGCTCTTGTTCAGACACAGAGACTGACATTTATTTTTCCTCTAACATGAGGTCCTAATATGCTATATTCAGTAGATGCTCAATTAAAGATATTGCTGCCAATAAATATCTACATCTTCCCTTAGAGTCTGATTTCAAACTTGTACCAAAAAACTCTGTTCCCCCTCCTCTACCCCCATTTTTTTTAACCACAGTCCTCACTTCTTCTCCGGCCCCTGATTTTTATGTGACATGAAGAGTGAGTGTAAAACATGGCGTGGATTGAAAACCAAGCCAAAGCCTGAGCCAGCCCCACGGATGGATGAACTTCAAACGGGGACTTGAAACATGCCAAATCAGAACCAGCTCCGCCAGGACCCGGGTGGAAGACACGAGGCCCGTGGTGACTCCCTCAGATGTTCTGGAAATACACTTTGATTTCATCTATTTTGAATTATATTGATTGAAATTCAAAGCTCAAGCCAACATACCACATTTCCTTTGGTCAGAAGTGAAGTGTGAAAATAGTGTTTTGAATTCTTGGTTGGATGCACAGCTCCGGGTTTGAAGTATGGCAGACTGTGGAGGTTTAGGGTTACTGAGAATTGCAACATTCCACCAGCGCAGTCTTCCAGGGAAATGAGAGAAATTGAAAACACGGGACCGCAGGGGCACTGAAATATCAGAAGAACCCCCGGTGAGCCTCTCCCGCTAAGCTCTGGGACCTGCCAGGGAGTTACTGTCATTCCCAGGGTGGCTGCCACACAGTATTGGTAAAGTGGCTTATAGACCAGACAGTCGACTCTTTGTCACCTTGCGCCATAGGAGTTCCCGTCAGAGGGGACATTAAAATGCACTCAGTTCCACTGCAGACAGGCCCGCAGCTAGAAGAATCCATGCATGATCACAATAGGACAGATCTGGAGTTTAGTGTGACAAACAAAAACAGAGACGCTCCTTAGGGCAAGAAGTTTGCTTGCCTTTTACGAGTCAACATTTGTCATTTACTATGGTGCAAATTCTCTGAAGTTCGACAGGGTGAGTACATGGCAGTGGGTCATTATGTGCAATTTCTGCTTTGTGCCCAGTGACCTACTGGGAACCTAATTTTGTACTGCAGTGAGGAGTCATCTCCCCTCTCCTAACATGAAAACAAAAATACAGGAGCCAGTAGAACAAATAAAAGATAAATCTGTGTGCATGAATTAATTCAAGAGAAGAGAAATTCCCAGGACTCTGAAATAAATAGAGAACTCAAAGCCAAATACAAGCTAGAGCTGAATGAAGTTTTGGTGGTCTACAGGGGTGGGATGTGCCGGTAGGTTTCAATGGCTAGAAACTTAATGTCCACATTGGGGGAAGAGATTGGACCATAAGCCTTAAAGGAGAATTCAAATATATCCTTTAAAATAAGTTTATTTACAAGTAATGAAAGATCCAACAAGAAAATAAAACTAAAAGGAAAGGAGACGTGATAAAAGAATGATAAGATTAGAAAACTAATCTATTAGAGCTTCCATAAATAAAAATTGCAGTTGTTGAAACACAAAATGGTTCCATTTTGGCTTATATTAATGGTAGAACAATATGGTTGAATTAACTATCTCAGAGTAACAATTATAAGACCTGAAAGAGAAAAAAATAATCAACCATTTACAGCTATTGGAGCGTCAATAAAAGCAGGCAAACACTGGAGGGAGGGTTATTACTGAAAGACACAAATTAGAATAGGTGAGACTTGTGTGCTCATGACTTTTTGCCCGAAAGCCTTCTCCAGCCTGCGTAGCATGTTCAGGGACAAGCCCTTGTCTTTCTGGCTCCATGCTTAAGAGGGAAAACTTTGGGACTGCCAACAAGGCTGATAATTGATAATAAAGGAGGAAATACTAAAAAGCAAGATGTAGAGACTAAGTCCTCAACAAAACTGCTTAAATTTTTATTTAACTGCTAAGCTGTGTACAACTGGGAGATTCTGGAGAGTCTGGTTAAAACAGTAGCTAAAACTCAAGAGAACTGAAGGAACATCTGAGATGCTGCCTTACCACACGGGAAACAGAACTGGGAGTTCTATTCAAACCAAGTTAACAGACTTCCAGAAGATGAAGTAACAGTCTTCAGGAGAACATAACTAAATCTAGTGTCTCTACAATGCATCACATACAATGTCTGAGACACAGTGAAAGATTACTAGATATGCAACAGGAAAATATGACCACAAAAGCAGTTAGTATAAACCATCTCTGAGATGAGCTCAATTATTAAATTAACTGACAAGTACTTTAAACATTTTTGTACTATCAGGGTCCTACAGTCCACATTTTAGTTTTGAATTAATATTCTGAACTGTTGTATTTAGTAGAAAAAATTGATACTTTATGGCTTCGTTCTTCCTTAGCAGTCTTCCAAAGAACAAAGCACTTTAAAGAACATTTTTATAGAACAAAACTTAATCTATCTTGCAGTTACTATATGGGTCCATAAAACTTATTTATATATTTAAGATACATAAAAGGATCTTAGTGATGTTATTTTAGCTTTATCTGAAATATTTTGCTCTTTCATAATCCTGAAGGTTATTTTATTATTACTTATTATTACAATCATGCAAAAAAAATTAATAACAAATAAAGAAATAGTAAACTAACCTTGAAAGATTATAGTTAACCTTGAAGTGAAATAGTTACTGTTACATTATTTATTTTATCAATAATTCCATTAAATTGAAATCTACCAGAGTCTAAATATAAGGCTAAGATATCCAGATTGAACATAAAAGCATTACCACTTACGTGTTGTCTACAACAGATAAAAATTTTACATGGAATGGAAGAAACAGAATAAAAAATAAAATACCAAGAAAACAACCATAAAAAAAAGTGGAGCCACTAGCTTAATATCAGACAAAATAGACAGTAAGATAAAGAGCTCCATCTGAAAAAAGATGGGTATTTCATAAGAGTTAATTCATTAAGACAACAAAACTTTGTCAGCACCAAATAACAGATATTTAAAATTTAAGAAGTTACAGAATAACTTGATAAAATAATCAGTAAGAATATAAAAGAGCTTAACAAAAACATCAACCATGTTTGACATAATTGACATCTATAACACATTATACTCCAAAACTGTAGAGATTTAATTCTTTCAAAGTATATGTGGACTATTCACAAATATATATATTTGTACTGTATTTTAGCTACAAATATATAATTATATATTATATATATAATATAATATATATATTATATATATATATACGTATATATATATTATATATTTATATTTATATTATATATTTATATAATATATATATATATATATTAGGTGAGCCAAATATAAGTCTAAGTAAATTTCAAAAGAAAAACAAAATTAATGAACATACTATCTCACCACAGTAAAATTAGAAAGCAATTGTAAGATATCCAGAAAAAAATCTCAGATAGTTAGAAATTAAATAATACATTCTAAGTAATTTATGAGTCAATATATAAATAAAGAGAGAAATTAGAAAATATTTTTAGCTGAATTATAATAAAACCAATATTGCAAAATTTATGGGATGCATCTGGAGCAGTGTAGAGATAAAATGTATAGCAATAAAGGTTTATATTATATCATATCTAATTTAAATATATTTATATAAATATTAAATATATTTATGTATAATTTAAATACTTATGATATAGTATACTACATTGTATTATATAAACAAGGTTTAAAATTTATAATCTAGGACCCTATTAGTAGAATTAAGAAGGAAGAGCAAATTGAACCAAAAACAATTAAAAAATAAATAAAATACTAGCAGAAATTAATAAATTAGAAAATGAACATAAAAAAACAAAGACAAGATTTTTTTCTAAAATATTTAATGCAATCAACTTAGTGTAGCAAAACTGATCCAAAAAATAAAAATAAGACAAAAACAAGGCATCAATATTAAAAATGAGTCAATAATATTGCTAGTAATCCCACGAACTTTAAAAGGATACTAAGAAAATATGGACAATTTAGAATAAATGGACGGTGAATTTACCAAAACTGTTATAAAACAAGCTTGAATATATAAATATGAACATTTTCCAAACTTTTCATAAGCCAGAAGAAACTTGATATACTCAGTTTGACATAACAAATAAATCGTAAACCAGTATTTATTAGTAGTATAAACTGTTAAATCATTTTAAAAAGTGAGTAGATCTGATTCAGTCAAATATTTTTTTAAAAAATTATAAACATCCTGACCAAATGAGGTTTATCCCAGAAGTAAAGACTTTAACATTTAAAAACTAATCATAATCATAGGTAGAAAAACTACATGTGACAAAACTGAGCATCTATTCATGGTAAAAATGCTAAGCAAAATAAGAATAGAAGAAAACTTACCCAATCCAGGTAAAGGAATTGTATAAAAAATCTACAACTAACATCATGTTAAATGAGGAAACATTGATTTATTTTCCCCTAACATTAGAAATCAGGTAAAGATGGACCAAGTCACATATGCAAGGTAAGAAAAATAAATAAAAGACATAAATATTGTGAAAAAAAATAACATTGTTTCTCTTCTCAGATAACTTGATTATTAATTTAGAAAATACAGTCTTAAAAAAATAAACAAAATGCTTAGAAACTAAAGACTCAGATTATAAAAATCAATATGCAATATAAAGTTACTTATGTATCCCAAAGGAAAAATAGTTTTAATTTTATTTAAATAACATAAAACTCTTGGTAGTAAATTTAAAATAAGTGCAAGATTTCTACACCAATAACTACAATAATCACTGAGGGAAATTAAGAAAAATTAAATAGGGAAATACAACATACATTTATACCAAAATCTCAATAGCTTTAAAATATCAATTCTACTCAAACTGACCCAAAGATTCACCATAATCTCAACAGTATCTTAATATAATTCTCACTGGAGAGAGACAGAGAGAAAAGAGAAAGAAAAATTGACAAGCAGATTATATGGAAATGCCCAAAGTTCCAGTAATCTTGACAAATAGGACCCTGGTAGGGACTTGCCACATTAGACTTCAAGTGTTACCATACTGTCACATTAAACAAGACTGTGGTGTTGACATTAAGGAGAGACAAATAAATTAGTAAGACTGATAAGAAGTTGAGAAACAGACCCATATTTATATGGCTATTAGATTTGCAACAAAAATGTCAAAGAGATTTAATGAGAAATGTAAAGTCTTTTCAACAGACTGAACATTCACTCAGGAACAAAATGAATCTCAACCCTTACCTGAGAGTACACAAAAATTTAATTTGAATTTAATGTAAAAGCTAAAACTATAAAGCTTTCAGATATGAAAACATAAGAAAATATCTTTGATACATGAGGGTAGACAAAGTTTTCCCGGACAAGATACAGACTCAATAAACACAAAAACAAAATAATAATTTAGAATTCAGTAAAATTTTTAAAAATCTTATTTAGAGTTGCATTTAAGAAGATAAATGTGAAAGTTTTCAAAGTTTTTATCAGAGGATTCTTCTTCAGAATATAAATTCTTACAACTGAACAATGGAAAAAAAATAATTTTTAAAGTGAGCAAAGAAAAAGAATTATTGAATTAAAGAATATATAATAATTGAACAAAGATTATAATGTTGAATAAATTCTAATAATCTGAAAAAGAAACCAATGCTTTTTATTAAATAAATCTACATATTCAAATTTCTCACCTTATATACTGAAATCCCTAAGATTATTATAAAAATTTCTGTACCACTGAAAAATGAAATAAAATGAGCAAAAGTCATTAACAAACATTTCACAAAGGAGAACATGAAATTTACCAACAAACACCTGAAAAGTTCTCTGAATCATTAATCATCATGGAAATGCAATTAAAACCACAATAAGATGTCACCACACATAGACAGGCTAAAATTAAAGTCAAGTATTGCGATATCAAACACACATCTCTTACGTTACTAATAGGATGTAAAATGACATAATTATAGCCCCAACTTTGACTCTGTAATTCTAATCTTACGTATTAGCCCAGTAGAAATAAAGACATATGCCTTTAAACAAATTTGTACAAAAATGTCCATCACCACTTCACTCATAGTAGCGCAAAACTGAAAGCAATCCTCATACCCACCAGCAAAAGGATAAGAAAACCATAATGTAATAAAATATTACTCGACAAGAACACTGGGTGGATTACTGATACATTTAACATCAGGGAATCCCACAGATACTATGCTGAGTGAAAGAAGCTATCCACAAGACAGAACACACTGTGTGGTTTTATTTACATGAAGTTTTAGAGCAGGCAAAGCAAACTTACGGTGAAAAGTCAGCGCAATGGTCGCTTCCGGCTGGAACCGGGGCAACTGACTAGGAAGAAATACAGAACCTCTCTGGGAGAATGGAAGCTTTCTAGTTCTCATTAGCAGTCTGGTGTACAGGGAGGCATTCATTTGTCAAAATGCCACCAACAGTGCTTTTTAAGATGTGTCCATTTCAAAGTAAGTAAATTGTAGGTAAAAAGTTGTAAATAAATCATGAACCTTGGTTAAGTTTGCTTTTCACCGTGGTGTGGTTTAGCAATTCCGAAATTGCTTTCTGTGTATTTTAGACTAGAGCAAATGAGTAAATATATGGAACATAATGGGATACAGATTTCTCACTGTGGTGAGAGGAGTTACAAATATGGAAAGGAGGAAACTAGATTTTAAGCTGTAATGTGTTGCGTTGAAATTGGAGAATTAACTTAGGGATTTAAAGTAGAGATCAAGAAAAAAACATAGAATTATTTATTTTTATTCATAGAAGTCATCTGTGTGCATAAGTTGGTTATTATATATATAACATATATATATACACATATACATATACATATACACGTACACATATACATAGTTATTTTAAAATGCCCTCCTTGTGTATAAGTGAAAAAGCAGATTGGCAGTAGCAGAAGGGGAACGGGCCAACAGGTAGACGGATCTTCGGGCATTGGCCGGAATGCCTCTCAGGACAAGAAAGATGGAAATCATGAAAGAAAGATTGAGCCTGTGGACTCTCGAACTTCAATGTCCAATATTTCTAGGAGAGAATTTGTTGAGGGAGAGAACATAAAATATTCTTAAAAATGTAATAGATGAAAATAACCCCAAACTAATACAAGGTAGTTCCTCAGTTGGAGAGAGAACACTGAATCTTGAACAAGATGAGAAATAAATTCATGACTAGACAACTTTGCAAGAAAATAAAATATGGGTTGTGCATGAAGAATGCCAATTAGATTGAACCAGAAAAAAAAAGAGTAGAGGGAAAATAGGCGAGAGAGAAGAATGTTTAAAAGAAATTGTGTAACCTACAGTGTTATACTCCATCAAATTGTTATTTAATATTGATAGAAAAATAATGATAATTTCAATAGACTAAAAGAGTGTTCTACTCATAAATCACTCTTGGTAGAACTAAAAAAATAAATGTGATTATAGTAAACATAAAGATTCCTGAGAGAGAGGCAACATTATAAGAAAAATAAAAGGATATGCCACAGATTTTATATGTATATATGTATATAAAAGACACTTTCACTCACTAGTAATCAGAAAAATACAAATTAAAGCAATGTGACGCTGTTAAAACAAGAGACTATTATTTTACAACATTGAGATCTTTCAATTAAAATAATCTGACGATATCGTGTCAGTGAAGACACGAAGAAAACAAATCTTCCATACTGCTAATAGAAATACAAATTGTCACACAACCCTGTTGAGCATCAGTTTGGGAAGATCTAGTGACCTGGAGCTGAATGTACTCAATGGTCTGTAATTCTACTTCAAGATCCATTTCTTCCCAAACTAAGTATTGATAGATGTCCCAGGAAACCTGCGTAGGGTTGCTTAAAATAGAAAAAGAAAAATACTTACGTGGCCTTTACAAGAAGAATGGATAAATAAACGGTATACTCAGGAGGAACTGAGATTAATCAGGTATGATGCATTTTCATGGGCCATTTTCAAAAAGTGCATTTGAACAAAAGACGGAAAGAGATGAAGATAGAGATGGAGCTGGAGGCACAGGCAGAAATGGAAGCGGAGGCAAAGATGGAGATACAGACACAGAGATGAGGAGGGAGATGCCAGGTGTATAACTTTAAAAGAAAACACAACACATATTTTCTATCGTTTAGGGGATAACTTTATATAATAAAAGCAGAAAATAAAGAAAAGAGTAACATGGTTCTAGAAAAGAATTCCTCAGGGAAGGAAAGAAAGTGTGGCTAAAAGAGGGTCCTTTAAAAAAAAAAAAAGAGGGTAAGAGGGTCCTTTAGCTAAATTTGTATATTTTATATATCTTGCAAGAAAAAAAAATAGCTGAAGAAAATAAAATATTCACACGTGTCAAACCTGTGTCCGTTATATTATTCTGAAAACATGTTTGATATACTCTATGAATACAAATTTTTAGAAAGCTGTTTTAAAAACTAGTATACTTGCAGTTAAGTTATAATTCTACTAACATTTTACAAATTGCCATAGACATATACATGGGTAAGAAAAGTATGAAATATGGATGAGGAGAATGCAAATCGATTTCAAAATCCTGGAGACTTCTGGATGTGGAAAGGGGCTCACTGAGCGGAAGAAGAGGCTTCAAATCTCTCCAGAACGTTTGATGGAAAAGAACAATTAACATGGAACGTGGCAGAAAGTTTCTATTTGTGGGCGGTAGGTATCCAGTAAAAACGTTTTGTTCCAGCATTCTTTTGTACATACCACCAGTTCGCTTGACTTATTTCTCAGTCATGTTAGATGAGTCATCTAACTCATTGAGAAGAGTCAGGGGGGCGGTTCTCAGGGGTGTTTCATAATTTCAGTGCAGGTTTTTCTTAGAGTTATCCTTTGTTCCAGGTTACTGTGGATTTTTTTTTTTGGCCTTTCCCAAACATTTTGGGTTTTTTTTTTACTTTTTGACAGTTTAAGAATTATTATTTTTAAAATATTTTATTGACTTTATTAAGGTGACGTTGGTTAATAAAATTATATAGTTTTCAAGTGTACAATTTTATAATTCACCATCTGTATATCGTATTGTGTGTTCATCACCCAAATCAAATCTCCTTCTGTGACCATTTATTCCCCCTGTCCCCTCATGTACCTGCCAGCCCTCCTTCACCGTACTGTTGTCTGTGTCTGTGCGGAAGGGAGAGAGATGAGAAGCCTCAATTCTTCATTGCGGCACCTTAATTCTTCACTGATTGCTTTCTCATATGTGCCTTGATCCGGGGGCCACAACAGACCGAGTGACCCCTAGCCCGAGTCAGTGACCTTGGGCTCAAGCTGTGAGCTTTGCTCAAACCAGATGAGCCCACGCTCAAGCTGGCGACCTCGGGGTCTCGAACCTGGGTCCTTCGCATCCCAGTCCTACAGTCTATCCACTGCGCCACCGCCTGGTCAGGCGAGGGCTTTTTTTTTTTTTTTTGCTTAATCTTTTCCCTCTGACAGCTGTCAGTCTGTCCTGTATAGTTATGAGTGTGTTTCTATTTTGTTTGCTTGTGTATTTTGTTCTTTAGATTCCCCATTTTTAAAGAAAGAGGGCAGGATTTGCTGTTGTTATATGCTGAGCACAAATTATATGTATTCGGGATGAAGGGGGACTCAGTTTCCCCCACTTTAAAATGGATGATGCTGGCGATGGCGATGGTGATGAGGATGATCGGAGGACTGAGGGATGTTAGTGTGTGCTGTGACTCTAACTCAGGAACTGCGTGGATGGCCCGGCACCCAGTGATCGTTCCTGAATAATTAGTACTGTCCTTGGACTTTATACGTGTTCCTTCCTGTGATACTCAATATTTCAGCTCTGAACGGCCAAGCCAGTCATGAGTGCAAATGTGTGGCCCTTTCCAACACCCTACAAAGTATGACACATGGCAAGCCTATCGTCATGGCTCCCGGCTACGGCTACTGTCATGGCTCCCGGCTACGGCTAGTCCTGTCCGTAGACTGTGGCCAAGTCGTAGTGCGCTCACACCAGAACGTGGCTTCTGTGGCTGTTCCTACTCAGGTGCTCCCTCTTCGCATAGCCTTGGAGGAGTCTCATCTCTAAGCCTCCGTCCCTACCTGAACACAAGAAGTTTAGAGATTCCCAAATAGAAGGAATCATAGAAGTGCTCTTAATATGCTCCCAAGGGCAGTTTGTCCTCCCCTAATCGGGACTGCAAAGGGTGGCAGACCCCCAGAGAAGCACAGTAAATTCATGCTCAGGTTTTCAGAATTTTATAAACCTTGCAACAAGCCCGTGGTTCAATTCTTTAGACCCCCGAACTCGGGGGGCCTCCAGCAATTTTTAATGGAATTACGGCCTCATTTAGGAAGGATCTAATTCTTATTATTTAAAGTGCTGTTGACAGCTGACACATTGAGGAAATTATCAAAATATAATTTAACTGGCATTTTGGTAGGTTAAAAAAACAAGACCTTGCTGTTCATAAGAGTAACACACAAAGAAACATTGTTCCTCTCTAATAAATTTCTGAGACACTGTGTTCTACCCAATATCTTTACTCTGTTGATACATGCAAGGCTCCCTAATTATAAAATCACAATAGAGTAAAAGTTACCAATGGGCCCGAACCTCTAAGAATAGTCACCCTGCTGCCTTACCTAATGGGAGAACTTGGGTATTTCTCTTATGTTGTCACCTGTCATGGGCTTCACCTGCCACAGCCCCAACTGGTCACCTACCCCTCACCAATCAAAGACTTCTTGACTCTTCCCCAATCTGCAAGGCACCGAGCGAGATACAGGGACATTTCTCACGGCTTCCTCTGTGATGAGGGGACTCTGGGATGGAAGGACTACAGGAGAGAAAGGCCGCATCCCATGTTTGCTTGTCACCACCCATGCCACCTCAGGAGAGCCACTTACTGTGAGCTTCCACCCACCAACCCCATCAGACCTTGCCACTTGGGCCTCAGGGCTTTGATGATGGAAAGAAGACATTTATCCAAAAGGCAGCGAGGGCCCCACTGAAACGTGACAGGGGGTCAGCTGGACTTCGCAAGCAGGTACGAGGCTCCAGGGGGTACAGGTGATATAAGCTGGTATCATGGGTTGAACTGTGTCCTCTAAAAATTTCCTCTGTTGAAATCTTCACCCCCAGGACCTCAGAATGTGACTTTATTTGTAAAGAGTCATTGCAGATGTCATTAGTCAAGGCCAGTAGATTGTCCTTAATTCAACAACACCAGTGTTCTTATAAAAGGGGGAACTTGAGCCCAGAAACAAACACATAAGAACCACATGTGGATGGAGGTGGAGACCAGAGTGATGCTTCCATGACGGGACAGAGATGATTCCGGCACACCCCAGCGGCTCCGGGACGGCTCGGAACAGATTCTGCTTCCGTCTCGGGAGGGACTCCCGGCCCATGCCTGGATCTCAGACTTCATCCTGCAGAACCAAGAATCAACTGCTTCAGCCACCCAGCGTTATGGCAGCCCTCGCAAACTGATGTAACCGGACACTGGGTGGGAGCCAGGAGCTCCAGCTAACGGGTCACGTGTGCAGGCCCCGCCTCCTGGGCCTCCAGACCCCGCCTCCTGGGCCTCCAGACCCTTCAAGATAGGCCAGAATCTCTTAGCATGTGAAATCTCCCAGTTTTAAAATGGCAACTGATTCAAAAGTTCTAAACAATTTTACAATCTTCCCACCCCCACCCCCCCAAAAAAATACACATATCTGCCAGCCACAGATTTTAGTTTGGGGAGGCTAACTAAACTTACATTCCTGTTTCGTCACAGCATCCTACAAAGTTATGACTTTCAAACTTCTTTGCTAGGAATATTCTTCTCAAAATCATCTCACCATTAAAGAAACACAAGCCTGGGAGTCTAATAAAAGGGTCGGGTTGCATACAAACGAAGGGCTACAGGGGAGCGAACTGTACTGCATGCTTCTTTTTTCCAGAGAGTCCAGCACAAATCCTGACACACTTGCTACAGTGGCTCCAGGTGGCAGGCATCTTTGTTTTCTTTGTACAGGTGAGAAACCTGTGGTGCCAAAATGTGCAAAAGCATTTAGTGTCACGCGGGCGCTCCCTGGAAAACCGGACTCCAGGACACCTGCTCTGCCAGGTCGCCAGGTGCTGCTGGGCTGCGTGCTCACTAACGTGACCCCGGTTTCGCCAGTTTGTTGGCAACTGTATCGAGGATATAATTGGTAAGAAGCAGGGATGGCTCAAACCCTGAGCACTCAGGCTGCAGGAACCCTGGGAGCAGTTCCGTGAGTGTTCTCCACCACCTTACCTCTCTCCTTGGCAACCTGGTGTGGTCACTATCACAGTCTGGCTGGACCCCTTCCCTTGGTGACCTCTGACCAGGCCTTCACCCATTGGCTCCTTTCCTGGTCCCGTTTCTCTGGTTTGCCCCTAGGAACTCCCCTAAATCCCATTCAACCATTCAGAGACCACCCACATGCAGGAGCTGAGACCCAAGGCCTTTCCCTGGCCAGCCAGGCCTGGGCTCCCTCCCCCTCTCCCTGGGCTCTCCTGGCTTCCCTGCCAGTCCGTTCCATGCTTTTCCCGCACCATGTCTACTCTGCTGTGCCTCTGGGCCTCTCTCAGGCACTTCTCTGTGTGTTCCTCACCACATACTGTCTGCGCACGCCTAAAAACCCTGCTCTGAAAAGAGTCACTATTCTCCACCAAGGCACCGTAGTAATTTAATACTTTTAGTTTTTAATCTGTGTTGATGCATTTGTTGTTGCAAAAAATAAAATAAAATAAAATAATGAAATAGAAGGAGTGTCATTCCTATTAGATAGCTGGATTCTTGTGCCGGATTTTGCATGAGTTTACGTTGTGACATCGACTGCCCTTACTGGACAGTCACTATCCGTGGTCAACACTGTGGCTTAGGCTCAATCTCTCAAGTATTTCACAACATCTAAGATGCCATCACCCCACATACTCATTCTGAGTCCCCCTCACACTCAGCCTGTTCATTCATTCACATGGGGCGTTAATTCAGTAAAGGCTTCCTCCCCCTCTGTGGGCCACACCATGTGCCGCACACAGTTCTAGTCAATGTGGACGCAAATGTCAGCAAGACAAGCCCATCACTTCTACCATGGATCCTGCAGCCTCATCGGAAAAAGTGGACTGATTGAGAAAACCGGTGACAAAATGAGGTAACTGCGACCTGGATGGGGGCCAGGAAGAGGTGACATGGGACGGTGAGCAGGAGAGAGAGGGAGAGCACGTTCAATGGAAGCCTCAAGAAGAGAGCAGAGAGCTGAAGGCCAGCAGGAGCCCGCCCCGCGCGGGCACCGGCAGGAATGCTCAAGCAGAGGGGACAGTACTTGACAAAACCCTAAAGAGTTGCTTGGCATCCTCAAGGCACAAAACCAAGGCCAGTGTAGCCGGGGGGGGGGGCGTTGGGGGGCAGCACTACAATGTGAGCTACCTGGGGGCCGAGGGCAGAGGCTGGGGACCTACCCGGCTCTGTGTGTGAGGACAAGGAGTGCGGACCTTCCTCCCAGCGGGTTGCAAACCTATCGGAGGATGGCCCGTGTCAGTGAAGCAGCAGCTCCCGCGGCGTCCTCCTGACAAGTTCATGGAGAACATCAATTATATTGGAAATCATCTGGTGACAAAATCTGCATCGTAATTTCGCAGCAGAAGTGCCATCCGTGCAGACCTGACTTTGCTCGGGAGCACAGCGCTCCCCAAAGGGATGTGGAAATCGTGCCCTTTTAGGGAATGACGGCACAAACCCAGAAAGTCAACCCAAGCAAGAAGAGACTCAAGAAGAACAGAGAGCAATGTCCACAGTTCCAGAAGAGCTGTCCCGGGGATGAGAGACAGAGCAGTGCTTTGGGAACCAGTTACGTTCAGTAGGGGACTCTGGAGAATGACATTTTATCAATAACCTTCTGACAGCCAGAACGTCCCAGGTAATAAGAAGAAAGAGTCCCCAAGAGCAGAGCGCTCTGCATCTTGGAGGTGAGGTGGTGGCCCGGGGGATGTGCCCGGCCTCAGATGTGCGGGGGGACTGGGTGGAAACCTCTCCCAACTCCAGGGTGGCATCATTCTATAGCTTTGTTCATTGGGCGCAAGAAATTGGTGCCAGCTTCTTACTTGTAGAGAAACTTCAAATTATAATTACAAATTTACTTTTTAGATAAAAATCACACAAATCTTTTTTGAAATAGAGCCTGACTGGCTTTAAATAGAGCTCCTCTTTATCAGATTTAAACTCCCACCAAATATAGCTGAGAGCAGGGAGGAAGAGAAGACAGAGACATCCGCCAAAAGCAAAAATGGAGAAATTGGCTCTTTGGTTGACGGTTCTGTCTAAAAGCAAAGCTTCATTTCAAGTTCCTCAAAACCATAAAGACTCCTAGCTCTGGCCAGAACCAACCTGGAAAATGACTCCCACCAACACACACACACACACACACACAAACACACGGGCGCGCGCACGCACACAGGGTGGAAGACAGGGAGGTCTTTCAACAGCATGAAAGCCAGTCTTTCCCCATTGGCTGTTTTCGGTACTCCACACATCTCAAGACAAAAAAGGTGCTGAGGCTTCCATCCCTGATCGTCCTTGCTCAGCAGGACAAGTCTAAGAGCACTGGCTTTGGAAGCAATCCTGGGTTATATCCCGGCCCTTCCACCCAATGGCTAACCACCCTGTTTCTCTGAGCTTTACTTTCTGCAAAAGAAATAAAGAGAGCCACCCTTTTGAGGGGTCAATGTCAAGCAAGAGTAAGTAGGGTGGTCGACACAAAGGGCTTAGCCAGAGCACAGCGCGCTCTGAAACTTTATTTAGTCATAAAATTTAGCAAAGATACGTCATGTGCCTGCTTTTAAGTGTCTCCCCCCCCCCCCCCCCCCCCCCCCCCCCCCCCCGGCACCGTGCGCCAGTGCTGTGTGTGTGTGTGTGTGTGTGTGTGTGTGTGTGTAGCTCATCTGGGCATCACAGCATCCAGGTGAGGAACCCACACTATTTACAGAGAGGGCTACTGAGGCGGAGACCTGAAGGCTCGCGTGCCAGGTTCCGCAGGGGTCCCTGGCAGAGCTGTCACTCCTGACCACTGGGCGCGGCCCCTGTCCACGCAGCGGCATGGACACGCGCACAGCACTGCGGGGCAGCGCTCAGCTTCCCTTCTCTCAGCTCTCCATGGCGCGGTGGTCCGCTTTCTACAGCGCATCTAATCACGCACGGAGGCCCTCACTTAGACTCCTCAGAGAAGAGCTCAGATTCCTCCCACAGCTTGCAGCTTGACCCCTGGGTCTGCGGGCCGCCTTTCCCGCCTCTCCACCCTGGCACTGAACGTCCAGGCCTCCCACACTGCTCCTCCCCCCGCAAGCAGGGCTGCTGCCTCGTGCCTGTGTGGGGGCGTCTGCCGCGCCCCTTCCAGGACCCCCTCCCACCGACCCTCCACTTTCTGCCCCTTTCCGGGTCCCCTCTGCGGGGCTGGCCTGACTCCAACCCCCTTAATCTCTTCACAGCGCTGCAGGGGAGATGCCCCTGGCTGTTAGAGGGCGAAACCCAATTCAGAGAAAGTTTTGTGCGAGGTCATACAGCAGAGAAGTGACTAAGCTGACATTTAAACCCACGTCTTTCTGGCTTGAAGCCTCGCCTACCTCCATGACACAACCTCCTTGAAGGAAGAGGGGGAGTACAGCCCAGCTTGCACTAGGCCCACAAAGATGGGTGTTCCTCTTGATGCTCTTGATAAGACATAGGGAGTATTTGGCATGTGCCTCTTGCCAGCTTTCCTGGCCCCTGAGCTGTGGTCCCTTCTGTTACATGAGCCAGATCTCTTTCTCTCTCTCTCTCCTTCTCTCTCTCTCTCTCTCTCTCTCTCACACACACACACACACACACGCAGCCAGAGCTCTGGGAAGACTAACTCTTCTCTCTTCCCCTCTCTCTCTTTCTCTCTCTCTTTCTCTGAAAAGATGGCAGGCCCACGCATGGAGCAAGCCTGTCCTGAGAAGAAAAATCAAATGGAATAAGAGGGCATGTGCATTTTATCAGAACCAAACAAATTGTGGCTATAAACATTCCGTCGCCAGCAAAATTGCAGGCTTCTTTGAAGATCAGTGTCTGTTTTTTAATGTATCTATATTAAAAAAAAAAAAAAAACTGGACCAAATTTCCATTCAACTGGTATGGGGAGGGGGCAGAGTGGGGGGAGACAAGCAGTGAACCCCGGGGAATTAAAAGGGGGAGAAAGAGAGAAAGGAGACCTTATGTCCCGGATTAGCACATAGAAGCAAGTTTCTTTCTCTTGGGCAAACCCCCCGCCTCAACACATGCACCCTCCACAGTCCCACAAGCCACTAACCACAGTTATTTCATGGGGTCCCTCTTTGCTGTACTTATTTGATACGCTCAGACTCAACTGTTGTGGTTCAGACAGTTTGTGTTAGGGGTCCAGGGAGAGAGAAAAGAGTAAGGCAGCCTCCTCATGGTCTACAAGAGGCTGTTGACATCTGGAAAGCACTGGAGCTTTTAACCCTGTCTGTGGTATGGGCCCTAGGTTGTCCCAGCCCCCCCCCCACACCGAATTAACCTGGGAGGTGTAACAGGAATCCCCTGCCCTCAGGCCCATCCTCAGGCCCCACACCCGCGTCCCAGTCACATTGTATTCATCCTGCTCTCCTCCCTCCCACCTTCTGCACCGTCTTGTCCCAGCCCATGGCTTCAACTACTCTCCACATACTGACAAGACCCAAAGCCCTATCTCCGGCTTTGAACAGCCGTTCTTCCTTGAGAACCCCATTTTTAGCTCTGTAACACGTATCTCCACCTACTTCTTTGTGAACGAAACACACACACACACACACACACATCTTGGACATCTCATTCTGGGTAACTTCTTCCAAACCAAGAGCATCAACTACTGTGTGTAGAACCAGGGCTTTTACAATTTTAGATTTTGGGGCAGGGGCTCTTCCTGCCCTTCCTGCTTTCTTCCCCCGTGCGTTCTCCTCCTCTGCCTTGTTGTTCTGGGCATCACGTGTGAATTTTGTGTTAACACTTTGAGTTCTAAATGTCCAGAATTGAACTCATCCTTGCAGAGTGAAGAATTGCTTCTATCTCTAAGTCGCTAAGGCTGTACCCAGACTGGAGACCAGCGGCATCATCCAGTCTTTTCTCATTGTAGGGGTCACTCACGACAAATCATGGTGGCTCTCCAATGCAGTCACCGCTGTTTCCTTATCATACTGCTGCTCTCCTGGTGGCCACCCTGCTCTTTGTCACTGGTCATGTTTATTCACGTGATGAACTTTTCTTCCCAATCTGCTACCAAGAAGAATCTGACATAGCTTTAAATCAGAGAACTGGATTCAGTTAGACTGAAAAGGGACAGTGGCAACAATAGTAATGGACCCCTCCCTCAAGAAAATGGCAGCTTCCTACACGAGTTCTGGTTCATGTTTCAGGCGCAGAAAGATCCAGTCTTAGCCATTTTGGAAGGATGGAGGCTGTTCAGAGGCTATTATTCCAGGATTGTTGAACAACCTGATGGAAGCATCATCTCTTTTCCACCTCCAGAAATTGTTCTGCCAAGCACTCTGCTACCCAGGTATGTCCAGGTGGAGGTGTGTCTTCAACCGGTTGTACGGTGTTTATACCTTCTTGGCCCCTTCAGTCATCCGCTCACGTGCTTCCTTCATCAGATGTTTCCCAGGTGCCTTCAGGTGAGTGATATTGCAGTTTGGGTTGTGGAAGATGTAGGCTGAATTTGATGGGACTCCGCAAATCATTTTAAAGTATCGCCTCCTCTGGTAAGGGAGTCCATTCTGCAATGATATGTTTAGTTGAATGAGGCTTCAACTTTTAAAATATATTTTAAATGATATTCTTATTTTTTTTAATTGTAGAATTTATAGGTGTTCATTAAATAATGTTACAAAATGTGTAAAAATAGAAAGAATGAAACAAAAACAATTCCTTCTGCTGTCACATTTCAAAGGAGACCGTGCTTTGGTATATCTATTTCCAGGATTTTTGTCTTGAGGTATTTTTTTTTCATTGTTGCAATCTTATTACATACACAAGCTTCATTCTACTGCTTTTATTCTTCTGCCCTTATTACCAGTGGTTCTTAACCTGGGTTCTATGGAACCCTAGGGGTTCGATGAGTCAGTCTCAGGGGTTCGGAGAAGCCTCTGCCGCGGAGGCCAGAATAAAGTAATATCGTAATTTGTTGTGAGTTCATGCACTTTGTTGGTTTTGTTCTTTGAGCAAGGTGATGTTCATGCACGGCTCATTTTGTGCACCAGTAAAAAAACATATACCTATGTCTTGAATTTGGAAAAAAAATCATATTTTATTTACCACTAAAGAAGGGTTCAGTGAATGCACATATGAAACTGGTGGGTTGGGTACCTCAAAAAAGGTTAAGAGCCACTGCTTATATTACATAGATTTTTTAAAAATGGTCTTTAAAGTTTACATAATATTCTACCTATGCCATATAGGGGCCATGCTATAATTTACTTACCCATTAGGTTGTAAATTTGCAAGTCATGGATTTTACTAAATGTCAGATGTTATGTTTGGTGTTTTCAAAGATCTTACCTCCCTGTTATTCTTAACAGGGCTATTTTCTTTAGAGTAATAAGCCTTGTCATGCAGAAAGAAGATCTGCTGGTTTATTTAATTCAGGACATACAATAGTGCCTGACCAGGCGGTGGCGCAGTGGATAGAGCGTCGGACTGGGATGCGGAAGACCCAGGTTCGAGACCCCGAGCTCGCCAGCTTGAGCGCGGGCCCATCTGGCTTGAGCAAAAGCTCGCCAGCTTGGACCCAAGGTCGCTGGCTCCAGCAAGGGGTGGCTCGGTCTGCTGAAGGCCCGCGGTCAAGGCACATGTGAGAAAGCAATCAATGAACAACTAAGGTGTTGCGACGGCAACGAAAAACTAATGATTGATGCTTCTCACCTCTCTCTGTTCCTGTCTGTCTGTCCCTATCTATCCCTCTCTCTGACTCTCTCTCTGTCCCTGTAAAAAAAAAAAAAAAAAAAAAAGAACATACCATAGTTGATCATTTTAGTTCAATAAAATTCTTTCCTTTATTCCCAAAATCAACTGGAGCATCTCTTATTTGAGGAAAAAATGTCAGTATTGCTACCACTACTTCTAACTTTTGGTCATTCTCGTTGGAATGTTTACCATGTGCCATGCATAACTGTCATGTAATCATCACAAACTTTTAACAAGTAGGTATTTGTGAATACTGGCCTCTGTTCTACCTGCTTACTAGCCTATAAGCCTGACGACGGCAGGTATTGAATCAAGCTGGTTTAACTCTTATTAGTCCAATAACTCCTGAAATAGCAATGCGCATGCGGTGAGGCATGCTGAATGATGTAACAATGATTAAAAAAAAGGAACTGACAAGCAAAGGATGGTACCTTTCCTAATGTAAGTCTCTTCACTACCCCTGGCCTCCGTCATCCCTCCTGTAAGATAGGATTCAGGGCGGGGGTTGGATGAGACAGCTTTCAAGGGGTGCATGTGCATACTTGTGCTACCTGTATTTAAGAATTTTAGCCATAATTTCTTGAGCATCTAATACATAACAGCCCCTAATCTAGTAACTGGCTTTTCTGACAGTAAGATAAAGCGTTCTCTGAGAATTCGAATTTTACATAATGAAATGCTAAGTTTGGAGTTCTAAGATTAAACAAGAAAAAGTGCTGCAGGGAGAATTTCTGAGAAGGAAAGTAAATTCAACTTTCTGGTCCAGTCGCCATTCAAGATGGCTGACTCAAAGAAACGAACTAGGCTACCTCCCCACCACCACCACCACCAAACATACATTGTATGGCCCTGGTATATCATCATAGTGCTTTATGCTTCTCAGTAGCATGGCAGGTCTCATGTTATGTTCCCTGTTCCACTCCAACCCCGATCACGGCATGAACTGTGCTCACTCTATATCCACAGTCCCCGGTGGAAGGAAAGCCAAAGGGGAATCCAGGACCCCTGGTCATTACCCAGGGGAACAAAATCTGTTAACAACGCAGAGAGACAGAGACAGTGCTGGAGAGAAAAGAGAAAGCACTGTGGGGCGAAGGAGAGAGAGAATACTCCCTCCCTGTGCTTGAATAGTTTCAGAGACGTTAGCATGAGAGATTATGAATTTAGAGATGGGTGTGGGATATTGAAAATAAAATGGAAATCATATGTGCAACTATTTCGCAAGTCTCATACGTGGTTTCTTCTCCCACTGCCACTTGTTGGAGATAACTCTGTGGATTTAACTCTCTCTCAGTCATTTGAACCCTGATGTGATCATTCAGATGCTTTCTTTACGCCGTCTGAAATTTGGTGTGTGTGTTTGTACGTCTTTAATCAAGCCTTCCAGTTTAAGTGATGGTGTCAGATGAAACAGGCCAGTCTTCTCAGGGGATATTGTTCTTTGAATCATTATTTTTTAGAAATGAAAATTCCATCTGCCCCACGTCCATCCACCTATATCTCTCAGCTTCACAATTCCTGTGATAAAGATTTTAAAATACAACAGAAGGAAAAAATATATAAAATACATGACCTGCCCAAAAGGTGAAATTTAAATAGCTTCCATCTTTGCTGAGCACAAATACATTAGAAGACAGTGAAACGTCTTTCAGGATTGTGTGGGGGGGGGTAAGAAATGATTTTATAATTAGAGTTTTATACTAGAATGAATTATGAATCAAATGTTAAGGTATAATTTTTTTTTAAAAAAAATTTTATTTTTGTTCTTGTTTTCGAGTTTACTTTCAAAGGCTCAAAATGTTACCGCCCCAACCCCCATCTGAGAAAGCTTCTTGAAGATGACTTTAGCTGAGCATGTGGGTGGGAAACAGCAAGGCCGCTCTGGGGACAGGAGGGCTGCAGCCCTGCAGTGCCCTGAAGTCCCAGAGGGCTCAGAGGGACGGGAGCAACAATGGAGGGAAGGTGTTTTATGGTAATGGAAGAAGGTGTATTTCCTCTTTACTTGTAAGTTCAAGCAGTGAGCAAACATGGCAGAGCTACATAAAGAGGCGCAGCAGAGGCACTGTGTCCCCCGGAGGAGGTGAGGGGCGGGGCATCTGACAGAAAGGGGAAAAGTCAGGGAGGGGTGGCAGGAGAGAAAGCCCCCTCATTAAACCGCCAAGGGTATGGAATAAGAAATAAGGAAGGGGGACATGAAGGAGGGGGATGTCGGAGAGCAGGTGGCGGGAAGGGTGTAAAAAGGGGCAAATATAAGGTGAAAGAAAATGATTTGACTTTGGGTGATGGGTGTACAACATAAGCAACAGTTCAAATGCTTTAGAAATATTTCCCTGAAACATAGGTTATGTACTCTTATCGATCAATGTCATCATATTAAATTTCATTTTCTAAATAAAAAACAGAAAAGAAGTAGGGGAATCCTACAGCGTCGGGACGCGTGTGGGTGGCCACTGGCTGAGCTGCGGCAGCTAAGATGAGAAGGGAAATAAACTGAATGAAGGACAGCTTGCTGGAAAGTGGTATCAATGAGTCTAGGTGAACGGAGCTGTGCTTGGTTGCAGTAGGAAGTCAGTAAATATATTCTGAACTTTGAGAATGAGAAATAAAAGTATAAAGTCATATGATTTCAAAGATCTAATGATGGAAAAAGAATAAGACGTATTCCTTGAGGGAGGAGACTGAATGTGTGAATGGGCCCAAGAGCTCTAGGGCTCTCTGCTTTGTCGTGTGTTTGCTTTATCATGAACTCTTGCATTCTTTGACAGTTTTAAGCAGATGTAAAGAATAATTTGATTTAACACACTTTTAAGGGAAAAACATTATGTAAATACCTGAGCTTATGAGAGATGGGCTTGTGTCACTTCTTTATTTCTCTTTCTTATCTTTCTTTTTTTTTTTTTTTTGTATTTTCCTGAAGTGAGAAGCAGGGAGGCAGACAGACTGACTCCTACATGTGCCCAACCGGGATCCACCCGGCATGCCCACCAGGGGGCGATGCTCTGCCCATCTGGGGTGTTGCTCCACTGCAACCAGAGCCATTCTAGCGCCTGAGGCGGAGGCTATGGAGCCGTCCTCAGCGCCCGGGCCAACTCTGCTCCCATAGAGCCTTGGCTGCTGCGGGAGGGGAAGAGAGAGACAGAGAGAAAGAAGAGGGGGAATGGGGAAGAAGCAGATGGGTGCTTCTCGCATGTGCCCTGGCCGGGAATCGAACCCGGGATTTCCACACGTGAGGCCAACACTTTGCCGCTGAGCCAACCAGCCAGGGCTACTTCCTTGTTTCTTTAAAGACTAACCCATTTTATTTTTGTTGGATTGATCTGGGATTATGTAATCAGAATTCTTTCTAGTCTTCTTTTTTAACAGTTTTTCAGAAGCACAGCTGTCTCCTTCACTCCCTCCTGGTTAAAGGCTGAGCATGGGATTATAAACATCCTTCCCCAGAACTGTTTGAAATGGTTCAGTTAAAGATTCAGGAAAGAATCTCACCCCACATAGAAGCAGCCCTCATTACCACAAGATGTGCTCCCTCTTTCTTCGCCCAAGGTCATCACCGAGGGGGCCCATCTTTACTGAACCTCACCCCCCCTTTTTTTTATTTACTCTGAACTTCATAAGGGTGAGCTTGCATATCAAAGAACCACAACAGTAATAACAATATTAAATACAGTGTGTCCGTAAAGTCATGGTGCACTTTTGACCGTGTGACCAGTGAAAAGTGCACCATGACTTTACGGACACACTGTAGTTAGCTGATGTTTATTGAATGACCCTGTGGGCCAGGCATTGTTCTGATGAGTTTCAAACATGGTGCCATTTCTGCCTGGTCACAGGGATAACAGTCCCCGGGGGGCAGCTGGCAGGGGACTGAGGATGGCACCTGGACTGCCGCCTGGGTGATTATCCAAGCTCTGCCGCAGACTGTTGTATCTGAAGACAGCTCCCTTGTAACCTTTCTGTGACTCAGCTTCCGTCCCCACACACTGGGAACAATAACAGTACGTACCTCCCGGGGTTTTGGTGAGGATTCAATGAGTCAATCCTTGTAAGCACTTAGAACAGCAACTGCCACATAACAGGCAATGAAACATAATGGTAGTATTATCCCAATTTTATAAATAAGAACTGAGTGGTGCAGGGAGTCGATGGGTAAGCGCAGATCTCAGCCTGGAGGTCTGACTCATTCCTCCGCTCTCTGCCCTGAGCACCAACGTGGCCAGGGCGAGGCTGAGATTCCCACCTTCCTCACTGGCTCCGCGGGAGGCTGCAGAGCTTTGAGGGGAGAACAACGTGATTTCTGAACCCAGCCACGCCCCTTCCCTGTGGCTCTGCCGCCCTGCTCAAGTTTCTAACCTCTCTTGCTTTGTTTCCTCATTAATGGAGCCTTGCAAACCTCCTCTGCTGGGTGACAGGATTACTTAAGTGAATGTGCGGCCAGCAGTGGACGCCTCATTCAAAGGCAGTCATCAGGAAAGACCTCTGTCACTCTCTTTTCCTGCCCAGGCCTGCAGCAGGTCTGCCCTCTGGAACCTCTCCCCATAAGGGAGGCGTCAGATCAGCCACCAGTCAGTGCGAGTCCCCCTTTGCTGTGGAGTAAGCCCTTCCCGTGACCCGGGCACCGAGCCTGGCAAGTTCACGTGTTCGCGCACGTCATTTCTATCACCACGGCATAAAGAAGGACAGGTTTGAGATTTGATGGACTGTAAAGAAGAAAGGTCCCAGGATGTGACACAGGCTAACAGAGCATGGTCCATTGTCCCCCAGGTCCCCCCAGGTCCTTTGTCTGTGAATGACTAGATCAGTCCCTAATGGTGAACCCACACATCAAGAGAGAGCCCTGTGATCTGAACAGTAAGAGCCCTGTGATCAGCTTTTACCAATAATACCTGTCAATTCCTTGGACTGGAAACTGCCAAGGCCACGTTTTGTAACTGGAAAGTGGCCCTCTCAGCCCAGCCTGGTCGCGACGAGTCCTCCCGACGGGCAGAGAGGAAGCCCACGTTCTCAACGCTGGCAGAGGGGGAGCCGAGGGTCGTAGAGATGAAGACGTGCTCAGGACAAGCTGGCCAGGAGGGACAGGCCCCAGGGCCCCTTCCTCGCGCTCTTCCCGTACTCTGTTCTGCCTGTCCTCAGAGCCTGCTACTGGCATCCTAGCAACTCCTCCCATGGATGCTGGTGGGAGCCCGGGTCGGGGACACACGTGTTCTCAGTGTGTGTCACAGCCTCTGATGAAATGTGATTTAAAAAAAAATAAAAAGCAACAACAACAAAATTTATTACCCTGTTCCTTTTGCAAAGGGTTTCTGGTCATAGGCACCTTTTGGGATCTAATTATTTCTCAGGAGGCAAAAGTGATGATGTTGATTTTGCCTCAATACGCAAAACTGCAACAAACCATGAACAAGATGTTGGCCCCAGGCGGCTGGCTGCGGGCCTCTCTGGCCTCCTCCTCGCACAGGGGAAGAGGAGGAGGGGAGAGGAGCTTGGCATCCCCAAAGAGCCAAAGTTTGGGCCCCTGTGTACACTCAGCAGAAAAGCCACTGAACCTGCTGCCCGTGGCAGAAAGCAAATCTCATGTTCCGGTATTTGCATTTCCAATATTGATGCCACGTCCGGCTTCCACAGAGCTCAGGGCCAGAAGCATGCAGTGTCCCCCGCACCTTGTTTGTATAGGGCGGGGGGGGGGTGTCAATTAGAAAGGTCCTCTCTCGCTCTCTCACCCCTCACATCAAGCAGCACGGCTTATTTCTGCAATCAGCATGGGCTCGTGCCACCTTGCAGGAAATAAGAACTTCCTCCTCAACTCCCAATCCATGTTCGGTAAACATCATTGACCACCCACACGTAGCGATGCTTTGTTGGGAAAATGACTCTCTCTTTCTCCCCCTCTTTGTGATTTGGTAAAGCAAAGTCTTGAGGAGGAGGGGGTTCCGCCGAGAAAGTCTGTTGTGTAGAATTATGGACAAACCCGGTCGGGGTTTGTTTTGCCGATGATACCATACAATTTCTATAAATATATAATTACACACGTGTGGGAAAGTATTCTGCAATCACAGTTTGGTCAAGTGGGGGAGGGTGGTACGGACATTAAAAAATAAAAAAGAACATCACATGGTTTCCTTGGAAGACTAACTGATTACTACACTTCCCAAGGTTTCATGTGGAAGGGCAGTCTGTCACTTGTTCAATAACTGTTCACCAGCTGGCTGTTATGTGACAGACACCGCGCAGGACATTAAAGGTCTAATGAAGAAGAGACATTATTTCTGCTTGTATAGGGTTTTCTGTCTAGGAGGAGAAATGCGATTCAAACCTGTAAACATCACCTATGTGGATATAATATACACGTCATGGATGTGGGATTTGGGGCATATAGGTAACAGAAAAATGTTACTTAAGCTTTGTGACCACCGGGTGAGCACGTCACCTTACTCACATTTTGTAGATGAGAACACTGAAGTTCAGAGAGGCCGAGCAGCTGCCCACGGCCACCAGCTACACGGGCGTGGGTTCTGTGCCCACATCCGCCTGGCTGGGGGGCCTGGGTTCTTCTTTCTTTTAGGACAGCTGTGGTGTTTCTACTTGTCTCTTGTCATCACAGGATACAACTTGTCATGTCGCAAAACCAGGGCTGGGATAGTTTGTGTGTTTCTGGATTTAATTGGGCAGCTTCACAGTAATTTTCTTTTAGTCTTAATGACATTGAGACATATCTATCAAAATTCATCACTGTGTGGGAGCAGTAGAATTATTCAATACATGGAAATAGTTAAGTGAATGATCCATCTGAAGAAATAGTGAGCAGATACATAAAATATTGTTTACAAAAAAAAATCAAATGTACTTTTAAAATAGTTATTAAATAATAAAATACGGAGCCAAAAGGCACCAAATTATGTGTATGTGTGTTGGGATTCACAGTACTTTATGGAATGAATTCATGAAAAAAATGAGGAGGAAAATAGCAAAAATATTAACATGGGCAGTAGGTTTTTAAAATTCATTTTATTTTTCCAAATGTCCTACGGCATGTCTTTTACAGAGCAGTGAATTAAAATACAGATGAGCTTATAAAAAAACATTCTTTGTCCACTAAGTACAGTCAGTACATCACATAATTTTCTGACTTAACCCATTCTGGAAGAGTCGCCGTCAGCTGTCCCCATAACTCCGGGTGGTCTGATGCTGACACTTCACACCACGCGAACATACTGGACTTTTCATCAAAAGAAATAGAATTTTAGTTGCATTGGAATATGGCTAACAGGCATATTTTTAAATATATTAACATTATCAGTAGATTTCTCCCTTTCTCTCTCTCTCTCTCTATCCATCATCTACCTGTCTGTCACCTGTCTTCTTTTTTATTAATTTCAAAGAACAAAAATACCCACCATTCTTGAAACCTTACAGTGTTCCCGCACTGAACTTGAATCACTGTATTGAATGCTCATGACAGCCCTACAAGGGGATTTTTGTGGTCATCCTTGTTTTATGTACATAGACAGCAAGTGGCAGATCCAGGATTTGCGTGGGGTCAGCTTCTGTCTGCCCCCCCGCCCCACCCCATTCAGCTCTGGCCATGTGGCCCACAGCATTGGGCACTGCCCTGGCCCACAGATGACACTCGACACCGTCAGCTGTGGTCATCGTTGTGTGTTTATTATTACTTACCCCTGGTTTATAGTTGCAGCAACTTATTCAGGGTCCTGGACTCAGTTACTTTTGCTCTTGTTGAAGCCAGTTTGAAAAATAAAAGGAACCGTTTAAGGATTTTGGCTTTACCAAAATGTGTTTGAATGCAGGAAATGGAAGAGCCTGCGTGTGTTTGGTATTTCAGGGAGGGCCTCCTAGAAAATCTACAAATCAGACAATAATCACGGTCTGAGAAATGGAAGGTGCTGCATCACCTGCTCTTCTCCATGTGGGCCTGACTTTCTCCGGGGACATCTGCTCCGGGACTCAGTGGGAACACCAATGTTAACTTCTGCAAAAAGACTTGCTTAATACCCTTTCCCAAGTTAAAGCCCAAAGTCTTTAAACTGCACCTGAAACTTCCTCCTACTCTGCCTCCACCTTCCCTTGCAGTCTCTCCTCCTGTCCTAATCCGTTCAGAATTCATCATTCCTCCCTTACAGACAGACCAAACTGCGCTCACCAGTTCAAGTCTTGGTCTGCCGCACCTCTGAGTGCGCGTGGCTTCTCCCAGATGCAATGGTGTCAGTCATCCGGGACACACTGGGAGCATGACCTTCTCTGAAGTTTGCTCCCCATTTTCTAGAGAATCTTCCTCAGAGTCTGCTGTACTCAAATGTTGACCCAATGCCCCGAACCGAGCATCGCCCCTGCAGACTGGGAAGCCTCAGGAGCGAGGTCTGAGTCCGGGGCGTTCCCAGTGCCCAGCCTGGAGGATGGCAGATGGGTCATGCTCAATAAAGGTTGGTTGGATTGCCATTTGGCTTATCATCTTCGTAAAACAGCACTGACAACCCACTTCAGTTAAATGAAGCCAAATGGGGAATGTGTGGTGAAGACAACAGGGAATCTCACGGAGTTAAAGGAAGACCAGTACTACTCGTGGCTTTCAGGGGAGGCTGGGGACCAGAACCCTCCCTCCGAAAGGACGTTTCCTTCCCCTTCTCAGCTCCTGGTCGTGAGCATTCTCTGTTTTCTCCTCTTCCACCTTCAGAACTTCCTTCTCTCCTTTCTTCCGTCCTTCCTCTCTCTCTCTCTCTTTCTCTCTCTCTCTCTCTCCCTCCCTCCCTCCCTCACTTAGTCTTTCTTACCCACTGAACAGGAATCCATGGCAGCCACCATTTCAACCCAAACTTTCACATCCTCAGCCTGTGTTCCAGGCCTTCCCGACAAGACTGAGCTCTATTCCTCAATTGCTAACCCCAAACTCCCCGGCCAAGGCTGTCATTGGTTTAGCCTGAGTCAGATGACCAATGCGTCTGAGTCAGGTGACCAGTGCTAAGCCAGCGCCATAGCTGGTGGGCAGAGGAACACTCTACCACAAAGGCGGGCCCTAGAGTAACAATAAAGATTTGGGGAGCCAAGGTGGGCAGACACTAGACGGAGATGGACAGGGGCGAGTCACAGAGATGCCCTGTGCACACGCATGTGAACACACACACACACACACAGCCAAAACGTAGTAGGTGTGCCAAAATATTCATTGAATTAGTGATTGTATGTACACATAGATATTTATTAACGCAGCTTTTATCACTGAGAAATACGTACCTGTATCAGTGAATATTCGTAACAGCGGTGTCTGTCTGCGGGGAAGAAGCTCTGCTTCCTCCGCCTCGGAGAAGGAAAACGAAGTTTCATTGTGCTCCACGTGCTCGCCGGGTCAAAACCCTCTGTTATCTTGAACGTATGTTTAATGGTATTTGCTTTAATGAAGAGACAAGGCTTCCCGCTCTGCCCACAGCAGCTGATCCTGCATTTGGAGTGGGGGGGGGGTGAGGGGTCACGCAGCAGGTTCCTGCCCTCCGTTTCGGTTCAGCCTCATGGCAGGGGACCAGAGGGGGACAACGATGGATGGAACTCAGCCCTCCATTAGTGATTTGGCTGGTTTCCGTGGCTTACCTCGCTCAGCTTACATCCTGCGCTTGTACTTCTGACAGGAGTGTCTGTGTTGTCACCGCCATGGCAGCGTGCGGGCCGCCCGTGGAATTGGACTGGGATAGAGACACGGAACAGGGGCACATGCCCCCGGGGCACTGCAGTCAGGACCACACGTTCCTGGGCTGATCAGGCTGGGTTCGCCTCTGCCTTCTCCCACTGACTACCTTCCGTGAGTTAACTTCACTTCTCTGTGCCTGAGTTTACCATTTCATGAGCGTTAAGAATAGCACCCAGCCTGAAGACTCATCCAGGGCTGGAAAGGAAGGAGGATGAGAAGGTTCATATTGAACCTGGAACACAGCCAAACTCCAGTCTCGGATGGATGGAGCCATACATTCACTTCCCCAGCTGTCCTTGGACAATCTCTCTCTACTATTTCCAGTGTCATAGCCTAAACCCCACTTGGCACATAGACATAATGGGATATTACACAGCCATCAAAAAGAATGTGATCTTGACCTTTGTGACAACATGGAGGGACCAAGAGGGTGTGATGCTATGTGAAATAAGTCAGAGAAAGACAAATGCTATATGATCTCACCTACGCGTGGAATCTTAAAAAGCAAATAAACAAGAATAACCACAAAGAAACAAACAAGTAAGTAAATTACACAAGAGGACAGCCAGTTAGAAACGACCCAGAATTTAGACCCAGGAGGTCTAGTTTTCGCCAGCAAACTGTCACTTTCTAGCATTTTTCCCACTTGCCATGCCTGGTTACCACTCTCCCTGTCCCTGGCCCCGGCCCCCCACCCCTGCCATCTGGGCCGCTGAGCTCGCCATCTCCGGTTGACCATGAATATTCAACACCCTCATGTGCGGTTGGAGCCCAGATAGTTGAGGAAAGGTGGGCATCTGATATGGTTTCAGACGCCATGAATGGGCTGAGATAAAGCCGGACCAAGAGTTGCCACCCCGACGACCACCGCAGCTGCCGTCGGGCTGCGCTGCCCCTGGGTCCGCTTCTGGGAGAGCAGCTCTTCCGCGATGGAAACTGGACCCTCCTCTGCCGAGTCCTGAAACCCCGTCTCTGCCGCATCACAAACGGAGGCCTGTCCTGGAAATGCCACCCGAGCCGTCCTTGCAGACATCTGTACGTCGTCGATGTTTGTTTCTTCACAAGCTCTGTCTCAGCCATCTCTGTTTAGGGCCTCGGTTCCGTGAGACCGCCGATGCGGGATTCAGGAGGCTGCGCGGAGGGTCACAGTGCAGGAAGTGATACAAGCAAAGGCGCTTGGAGAACTCTAATATGCCTTGAGCGTTCCAGTTACCAAGTGGTGAGTTGACATCCTCCATTATTAAAAAATATGTTGACCTAAAATGAAAATAATAAATTATAAGTAAGCGTATGCACACACACATGCGCACGTCTGGAAGAGGAAGCATGCCGATAGGTCAGGTCAAAAAGGGAGAATGAAAACCCTGAAAAGGGCCTTCCCCTGGGGACGCCTCTATAACGCAGTCGCTTACCACCTGGCCTGGGTCACCCACTGTCTGTCAACAATCTAGATTCTCGTCCCCTCCCTAGAGCTGCCAAATGTTCAGATCGGAAAGAAGACACAGAAACAGTATATTTGCGTGTGTCGGTCCCCAGGTAATTCGCATGAAGGTTTGAGAACCACTGTCCCATTGTTTTAGAAAGTTACTCAAAGAACATTGCAAAATTCACACCCCAAGCTTCCTCAGGAGTCAAAGCAAAGATGATCGATTAAGTATTCAAAAAGTTCACCAGCAAAGGACAGACCAATCCTTGGGGAGGGGGAAAGGTTGTTGTTTCTTTCGTCTTTTTTTGTTTGTTTGTTTGTTTTCCTGGTTTGAAGATGGGAGAAATCCCTCCACCATGACAACCTCAGAAAATAAGGACACGCAGATGGAGTTAGTGGGTTATGGATGAAAATTTTATAGTTTCAGCTCTCACGTGGAGGCTTGTTATTCATCCTGAGTTGATTTTTGTGCGTGGCATAAGGTAGGTGTCAACCCCATCCTCTTGCATGCAGAGATCCAGCTGCTGGAGGTGTAGGCACCTGATGCCATCTGCTGAAAAGACACGATTCTGTCCCCATGGGGTGGTCTTGGTGCCCTTGTCAAAAATCAAGGGACCGTGCACATAAGGGTTTATTTCTGGGCTAGTATGTTCTTCCATGGACCCCTGGACTTATTCACTGTTGCAAACCAAAGCAGACTGTTAGCCCTGGGATTTTGCAGGCAGATTGTTCTGTGGATTCTGGTTAGGCTAGTTGTAGTTCTGCCCCACTCACAAGAGGACCCAGGGAATAGCCTCCAAATTGAGCACATGCCATAGTCTCTCACTCTTTCTTTAAAATAGTATCTTTCTCCTTTATGCTCAAGAAAACCCAGATTTTAATATTTCCCCCACAATCCTCTTATGGTACAACCCTGAATCACTTCAGGCTTAAATACCAACAAAGACTACAAAACTGAGCACAATTCCCTGACCTCTTCCCAAACAGACACGGGGTCTAAATCCCAGTGAAGTCTGGGCTACCTGCTTTAGCCATAAGATGCGGCAGAACTTATTGTTGGGCATGTTCGGAGCGCAGAGCCCAAGAAGTATTTTGAGCTTCTGATCTCTTTTTGAAATTCTGAAAAACTAGGAAAACCATTTCTGGGAGAATGTTTAGGAGAAGATTAGAGGTGCCCCAGCTGACGTCAGGTAGCTTCCCAATGGCCCAGTGCTACCTTCAGACTTATGAGTGAGGATCCCCCAAGATCAGGTGAGCCTCACTGCAATCAGCAGAACTGGCCGTCTGCATCCATCCCAGATTGCCGACCCACAATATCATGAGCCAAATAATTTTTGTGAGTTTGTTTGTTTGCCTTAGCCGTTAAGTGGTTGAGTGGTTTGTTACTCAGCAAGAGCTAACCGATACACTCTCCCTCCTCTCACTCCTACACCACACTTTGTCTCACTGCAGGGCCTTTGCACATGCTGTTCACTCTTCTTAGAATATTCTTCCCGTTCCTCTTTCTACTCACCTTGCAGAGAGCTTCTCTCTGGGGAGGCTTTCCCCTTGCCTCGTACCCGGGTAAGGCACCCTTGCCTTGAGTGTCTGTAGCTCCCTGGGGGTCATCTGCTGTGGCACACATCACCTTGTAGTTGACCTGCCTGTTTACTAGCCATCTCTCTCCTACGCAGAGACAGTAGGACTAGCCAGGACGGTAAGGGATGCATGGCTGACTATTGTCACCGCAGGCCCAATACTAAGCATGCCTGTGGGATGTGGTAGGAATGCAGAGCTGGACACTGCACAGTTGGAGAGGTCAGGAGGAGAAATGGCCTGGGCCATGTGATCTCTGAGTATCCACTGGAGAAGGTACATGAATCGGTGGCCAAGTGTTTTCCAGGTAAAGAGGACGTGTATAAAGACCCTCGAGGGGAAGAAGGACCCCGTATCTGCAAACTAGAAAGCACCCAGGCTCCTGTGGGAGGGATGGAGATCAGGAGCCGGGCTAGGAGTCCTCAAGGGGCATCAGCAAGCTGTGGTCAGCCACCCAGGCGAGATCCGCCGGACCACCCCAGCCTTCCAATCCGCTCTGTTTTCTTTTTGCATACTCTTTGGACAGACTCCAGTCATCTGAAAATGCTAGCCTGGTTCTCCTGGGCTGGGAAAACCCTGGAAGCTGGACTCCATGTTCAAGTGGTCTGAGCATGCTCTGCCCTCAGTCCCAGGCCATGGCGGATTCGTCTTTCCCAAACAAACAGGGGCGAGGGGTGGAGCGCTGTCCAGGAGTGTGTAAGCAGAGCTGAGGCGAACGAGACGTGGACAGCTGACTCCCTGCGTTTCCTCTCGTGTCTGTTGGGGAGCAGGCTCCTCTCCAGGTGGTACTAATAAAGTCAGGCTGGGATAATGGGATAAAAGCCCAGAAACATAAAAGCTGCCCGGAGGCGAAAGAGAAGAAGGGGGATGGGGTCCGCCTTCATCCCAATGGTAACCATCCCCGCATTAATCAGATTCGAGGAACTCAAATTGGACTTGTCTCCTCTTCCAGGAACATTAAGGCAAGCCGCAGTTCCCGAGCCATAGATCTTTAAAGCGGGAATGGCCCCTTTAATCATCTGGCCCCTCCTCTAGGGGGAGAGGTAGGGAATGCCAGGCTCAGCGCAGAGCTGCGCCCGCCCCCGGGGGGCAGCCAACGCAGGGGGCAAATACCACTGTGGTGCCCGCGGCCTCTACTTTCTTCAGACAGACTGTAAGGTAACTGAGGGTAGGGGCCTGCGTTCACTGGACTAGCTTCCTGTCACCTTACCTCACACATTGCGTTCCAGACGAGGACAAGGAAGACAGCAGAAGACAAGGAGACAAATGACAAGACTGACTCACGGACAGGCAGGAGTTCTAAGTGATATGACTGGGTTAGCAAACATGCTGCGTGTGAACTGCAGAGGACAGTGTAGGTCAGAGCTGGGAAGGATCCAGCCCGGCCCCGGGGAATTCTGAGCTCTCACCGCCAGGACGAGAGATGACCTGAGGCTATGGTAGAGGTGGCAATGCCACGCTGTGAGTAGGGGCAGTTGGAACCCAAATCAGGAGGGGATGGCAGCTCAGAACTGGGGTGAGGGCAGAGAAGCTGGTAGACCAGATGAGCCAGGACACTCAGCCTGAGGAAGTCCAAAGCATCGGCTCAGCAGCCATGCCCGGATGGTGTGAATTCAAGAAAAGGAGGAGTCTGAGATCCATCTAGGGAACTGAGCTGCTTTTACATGAATTCAGGTCTGACTACAGAAGAACAGGCAGTGAGGGGCTGCAGCAGAAGCCTGCTACCAGGAGAAACAAGGAAGATAAAGAAGAAGGGGTTTGGATTTAGATGGAATCCTGATGAATTCCCAGAAATGAGCTGGGCTGAACACCTTTTCAGAAGATGAAGGAGTCGCCCCCACTTGCATCTTGGGGCATAAAGGAAGGTGCAGAAGAGCCTGTGTTTTGGGGTTACGACACTCCTGGGTCCACTTACCACCCCTAGGGCCCCTCCCAACCTGGGAGTCCTTGTTTGTGTCCTGGGGACAATGCGAGGTAGAACCTTTCCCACAGTGCCCATAATACGTGCGATGTGTTTGTACTTTTCATTTGGTACTTGGCAATCACCATGCTGAACGCTGAACTCCACTGACATCGACGCGCGGGTCATTGCCAAACAGATAAAACACGTCCACGTTCAATCTTCACCGCAGTCGACGGAAGGCGAGACGTTTCCTGTTGTCTGTTTTCCAGCTAAGCGCTAAGGCCAAAAAAAAACAGTGACACGTACCTTCACACCCTAAAAGATCCACAGCCTGGCTCTGCCCTTATCAGCCCATCAATTTCTTCTGCCGGCAGAGAGCGCATGGGGGGCGGGGGGGCGGGGCTGAGGAGCCAAAGTTTTCTTGACAAGAGTCAACAGCGTGCTACTTGTCCATTACACTGAAGAAAGCATCATGAAGACACTTTAGTGAAATTGGATACGTGGTCCCTGGGTTGGGGCATATAGGTACCATTATCTTTCACCTATAAAAGTCTACAGGTAGAAGACTGAACCAGCCTGGATGGCAAAGGAAAGCCAGGTAGCAACAACCATCAGAGCGAGATTCTCTTCCAGTGGCCCTTGGGCCACTCAAGAGAACATCCCTACAGGGTGAGAGGTTCTCAGCCTCAAGAGCTTGGAGAGCCCCTCCCACACTAATGGCAGAGAGGACCCATTAGATGGGGGCATCACCCTCACCAGGGACTCTCTGAGAGAGGTCTCAGTAGGAAGATCTTTGAGGAACCCATAAAAGCATTTTAGAAGAAACAATCACTTTTGGACATAAACACCTCTAAGGAAATGATGTGAAAAAATATAGTTTCTTTTTGCATAGACCCAACCTAACCCAACCCGGGCACAGGCCATGGTTGGCAAATCAGAGGTAGACTCTTCACAGCTCAGAGGAGAAGACCAGGACATGAACAGCCCACATGATTTGCCCAAGGTGTCACAGGTGCTGAGAATCCCACCTGGATCACTCTGCGCCCAGGTCCATCTGTCTTCTGAGGTCATGCTGTAACCACCGGGCGTGACCCTCCAGCACTTGGCGCAGAGAACGCGATGGATGGAATGAGTTAAGTTACGGAAAGCTTCCGTGCGCAACGCAGAGCACAACCTGTTTACGGATGAGGCTCTTCCTAAATCCCTCCCTCGTGTTTATGAAATGATGTATAGGCATGGCCCCGTCTTCAATGGCTCCTGATTTCCACGGAGCGCCATTGCAAACCCGTTAGACAAGACGGAGAGAGCAGGAAGACATTGTCCTCCCCAGCGAGGACAGGATTCCAGTTACTCAGAGCATGTGCCCTCCTCACCCTGGGCCCGGGTTCAATCAATGACGCCCTGGCGGGGGCACATTGTGGATGTAAACTGTGCCTTGGGCCGCCCAAAGTGGTGGCCGGCCGACGGAGAGCTTCCAGCATCAGGCAAGAGAGTGAGCAACCGCTAAAAATGCAGAGCCCCAGCTCCTGGGAGAGGGCAGCCGCGCCCCTCACTGCAGGCTTCTCAGAAACAATGAACATTTTTTATTTAAGTCATAGGCTCTGAAGAAGAGAGAGGCAGCGGGGAGATAATGGCGCCTGTGGACTCTCGAGGTGTTGGAGGTGATCCTGTGGGCACTTCTCAGAATGAGACGACCGTCCAAGGATGCCAATTTTCACAGTGTCTCAGCGTTAATCACTTTTCCAAGAAAGAGTTCTGATCATCTGAGGAGGAAGCCGAGCTGCATGGGCCAGCGGCGCGAATCGCCCTGGAATTCATGGTCTCTCGGGAGATGCTGATTGTGGCGGCAAAGACACAGGCATTTTGGTTTGTTGGAAAACAAAATAGGATTTGCTGTGTGGAAGGAGAGATGGGTGGTCTTCCCAGTGTGGGGCTCAGACCATTCTGTGATTCTGAGAAAACCTACTGGGAAGGCGATGATTCAACAGTCTCTGTTCAACTTGCTCGGAAGGCAATGCTCGGGCTGGTCCAAACTGGTAGCTGAATAATTCCAGAAAGGGGGGTGGTGGAAAGTTGTGAAACGCAGAGCTCAGAGGAGAAGGGAGCCTCCACGAGGGTCCTCCCAGCTCTGGGAGAAGTTAACCAGACTACGAAACTGAATGAGTACTGACAAGCCAAACGCACGTCCCACCCAGCACACCCTTCCCCAGGCGCAGCCTGTGGGGGGTCCCCTAGACATTGTCATCTGCTAGTCTGTGCAGGGGAGGGTCAGCAGTAGAGTGACTTCATATTGGATGGAGCCTGACCTGTGGTGGCGCAGTGGATAAAGCGTCAACCTGGGAACACTGAGGTCGCCAGTTCAAAACCCTGCACTGGTCTGGTCAAGGCACATGTGGGAGTTGATGCTTCCAGCTCCTCCCCCCTTTCTCTCTCTCTCTCTCTCTCTCTCTCTCTCTCTCTCTCACTCTGTGTCTCCTCTCTAAAAAAAAATGAAAAAAAGAAAACATATTGGATGGAGGCTGCAATTGAAAAAAAAACAAAACCAGAATTTGACTCCCATGTCAGCCGGTCATTGGCTCAGTGGCCTTGAGCATGTGATAGAGTGTGTTGATACACATTCATTGACATTCCTTGGGCCCTTCACTGAGCCAGGTCGTAGGATGTCCCTTTGTGTGTGTGATATCAGTTGGACTTCCTCAGCCCTCTTCCCAGCTCATTGGGTACAGAGATGAAGGAATCAGGCCACCGTCACAGAGTCGGAAAGGATCGCTCGGCCCTGGGCTGGAAGGCAGCATTCTTCACCCTGAAAGCAGTTGACCTCAGCCGCTCTGCCTGACCCTGCCCCTTGTGAGGTCACCAGTCTGCGTCTTCATAGCCTGGACTTCTCAGTGAAAATAACACCGCTCTACCCCGGGGGACCCTGGACCGGTTAGGGTGGTCAGCATCTCAGGGCAGACCTGTGTTCAAATCCTGGCTTCCTTACTTTCTCACCCCCTGTCTTATAAAAAAAGCTAAGCCTCCTTTTCCTCCCCTTTAAAATGGAGATGACAAGAATGACCTCTATGAGAGAAGCGTGTTGTGAGTATTAAATAGAAATTATAAGCGCACAGACTCCTGGCCTGGCACCTAGGGTGTACGTGGTCAACATCACCTGCTGCTGCTGTGTTAGCTGCAGCTGAAGTGGGGCTGCTATGAGAAGTCACGGCCCAGCTCCCTGCACAATGCAGGTGCTCAGCAACCGCGCAGAAGGCTTCCTTCCTCATGGACAAGGGGTCAGGACAATGCTCCCTTGGAAGGGAGCCAGCAGACGAAGTCCTCGGTGACTCACTGTTGACCTTGGCTGTCACTTACGCTTTCTTGCTTGCCTTCAAGAATGCCATTGCCCAGACTGTGAAGTGTTGACAAAGTATTTCAAAGTGCATCTCCATTGGTGCCAGCAATTCTCTGTGAGAGAACACTCCCTGTGCCAGCTCCCCGCCCCTTCCACAGGCTCCGGGGATGACAACACCCCATCTGACTGCCATCTGCGAGGCCGGTCACCTGTACCTGGGGACCTGCGTGGGAAGACGTGTCCGCCGCCCCCTCGTCCCTGGGGGCATCTGGCCTCCGTGCGTCCTCTCCGCCTTCCACCCGCTCCCCTCTGACTCACGCCTGTCACAGCCGAGAGTGCAAGTGTTGAGAGCTGGTTTAAAACGCACACGGTGAACCCTATAATCAACCAAAGTGGTCATCTGATCCGCGTGGGAATGCATGCCCTCCCACCCACCGGCTCCCAGGCACCAGGAAGTGAAACCCGCAGGTGAGGAAGCCACACCGCTCATAGGAATAACTGCCCAACTGCCATCTGGCCCAGAAAACCTGCTGGTCACCAGGTCTTTGCCTGCTTCACATCGTTCGTCTACATGGCAAAGTCCCGAGGAAGGCCTTGCGGGCTTTGTTTTACAGGTGGAGGGACCAGAGTCAGCGGAGGCCGAGGACCTCGCCCGCATCCTCCACCCCTAATAGGTGGCGACGAAGCTGGAATTCTAAACAGGTGTGCCTGACGTGGGAGCCCTGGCCCGTGCATTCCGCCATGCTGACGATCAAAATTCGGCACAGTCGGGGGAAGCGGCATCAGAGGTCGGCGTCATGAGCGGCTGTGGGCCCCAGGTCCGTAGGAAAGCTGTTCGGGGCCCCGGAAGCACTCCGGCTGCCACTACACAGTTGATTATTGTCTTCCTCTGGCGAAAGTGCCAGGAGCTATGTAGAACGTCTAGCATAGACATTGCCGTAGATATTCCTGCGCAGAACTCTGGGCTGAGTGCCGTTTATAAACCGTGACCAGGTGACGACCCTGGCAAGTTGCTCACCATCTTAGAATCTCGCTTCCCTACCTGTATTCTGGGTATCACAGAGATAGGGCAGACACCAAGTATCTACCACAATGCAAGACAATGCATGTGGTCCCTGGTATTAGTAGCAGCTGTGGTTATCATTACTGGCTTTTTCTCTTTCTTCTCTTTCTCTCGGTCCTCAGGGTTCTTTTCCCATATGGCTTTTCCTTTGTCCCCCAGCAGCCTGATGACTCAGCCCTCTTGTTTCTTGCCTCCCCGCCCCCAAAGTCACTTTGAGGTCCACTAGGTTTTCTTTACCTCCCTTGGTATCTAAAAAATAAGACTTGGAGTCCCTTTCTCACTCTTCTCTGGACCCCCTACTCTGGGATAGACCCAAAGGCGCTCTCACTTTAAGGACTTTGCCTCCGTGGATCCCAGGGTGATAGGAAGCCTAACAGCAGTTCCAGTTCCCCCCCCCCCCCGCCTGCGTTCTTGGTGAGTGGCTCTGGCTAACTGGACAACCCTCTGGGGGTTCCCATCAAAGCAACTCATTGGAACAGTCAACTCCCTCGGATACAGAAATTCAAACAGAAGCACAGAAAGTTCTCTAAGGCTAGAATTTATGCAGACATTTATGTAATGTTGAACATATGAGATGTTGGCGTTCACCTGAGCCTTCAGCTATGTCTTCTGACTAGATGATTATGGAAAAGATTATCCAAGTTCCTGTGTATGTTTGCACGGCGGCCCCAGGGAACTAGCACAGGTGTATACGAAAGGCTAAAACCACTCAGGTTACCTCTCTCCCTAAAAGGCTGAGGGAGAGTAGAGCGTCGCGGATAGGAGCCGAGCTTCTGACATCAGAGCGTCTTCTGTGGAACCCTGGCTTTGTCTCTTTGTGACTATTTGACCCGCACCCCAGATCCATTCAGCTTACATCCAGAGGGTCACAGGGAAGAGGACATCACGCCGGCAGAGAGTACCTATCACCATGCCTGGCCCCAGTAAGCAGTCAGCAAGAGCTGGATCCTGGCACTGAGCCTACCTTCCTTGGGGGTCTCTCTCAGTGAAAACTACTCTTTGCTTGATGTCATCTGCCTGCAGGCCCCAGCGTCACAGGGGCTCCTATAAAAGACTTTGTTTACATGCATCAAATTACCGGAATTTAAAAATAAAAGTATCTTTTTTCACTGGAGTATTTACTTACAGAACTTAGTGCTAGCCCCGGGAAAATGAGGCTCGTGGCTGGTGAGCTAGTCCTTGACCCTGAGCCTCTTCCTCGTAGTTCTGAGCAGCATTTCTAGAATATATCCCAAAGTAATCAACAGCTCGGGCAAGCATCCAGAGAGACATGATGGAGGAGGGAAAACAGGAAAGAACGGAGGCTGGGGCCTGGATTGGGATCCCTTCTCTGCCACCGAAGAACAGTGTGGACTTTGATCTGAGAGCCCACAAGCAAGATGGGGCCACTGCTCAGCTGGCAAAGGTGCCCGAGGCGTCAGTGAGGCAAAGGTGACAGTGTGCCTTACACATTGCTGGCACTAGTCAGGGCCCTGGGGCATAGCCATGCTCTAGCACCTGTCCCTTCAATGCCGCAGCACTGAGGGGAACTGACGAAATAACACGGCCTCAGTGATTCCATGTGACTTGGGAGTGACCGAGTCGCCAGCTGTCAGCCTCCAAATATCGAGGGGCCGCAGTATTCTTCAACACCCACAAGGGGCAGAATGCACCGCTCACGCGTTTCTTATAGGCGTTATTCTGGTTGAATTCCAATTCCAACCATGGGCCACCAGGATCTTTCCCATAATGCCGGGAATTGCTGACCAGACAGGTGCCAGGTGCCTCGTGTCTGGAGGTCCCGGATTTGACAACAGAGACTGCTCGCTGGGGGAACCAAGGAACGGTGACTCACGGAGGCTGGAAGGACACTGGAACCTGGGACAGGCGGAGGTCACACTGTCAGGTGAGTCCCACAGCAGCTAGCACCATCCACACCGAGGAGCAGCAATTGATTAATCTTTTTATGACACCTGTCAGGAGGGCTAAAATCAAGTATTTTACACAAACCCAAACAATCCTTGGAATAAGAATACTTAACAAGAGATGTACCCTCTGAACCAAGTTTTGAATACACAATGCCTGTTGTACAGACGATCTCTAGAGCTTGCTTATCTTGTATAAATGTATGTGTATAGCCAATAACAACTCTGTGTCCCCCACCCCCAGTCCCTAAGAAAGACAACAAGAACAGAACAACGAAAGGGAGAGTAGGAACCTTAGGAGGTGATAGATGTATTCACACCTTGATTGTGGAGAGGGAGACATGAGAGTATACATATGTCTGTACTAATCACATTGTATATATTAATGACGTGAAGTTTTTGGATACCAATAATACCTCAATAAAACTGGGGGAAACAATCTTTTGGGACTCAGAAGTCTGTTCTCAGAGTGATGTATTTGGTCTTGGAGATACTGTAGCATCGTCTCAGAATCCTTCCAACTTCCCGGTACCCATTCCATGGACCTCTATGTAAATGAGGGAGGGTGGCTCATGGCAACCTTGAGGAGCATTGTCACACCGATCTCTTCCTTGACAGGGGGCCTCTTTGTGCCAATGTCCTCACCTGAAAACCCGGAACACTAGAACTGACCTTCCACACTCTTGTGCCCTTGTGAGAACAGGGTAAAGCGCGTGCTGTTGCCGGCTGCCTGAGGCTCTCGGCGGCTGAGGAGTGAGTGGCGACGCCCTCTGAGTTTCCTCTTCTAATGGTATGTAAAATATTTCAGACCTATTTTTACGGGAACATTTTTCATGAAGCAACTGCCTTATTAAAATTCTGCAGCGGAACTAAGGGCAAGTGATGTCGTTTATCTGGGCACACGTGCAGAAGGTGGTGGCAGTGGCATGTCTCGGGCCAGGTCTTGTGGTCCAGTGGCCACGGTGCCTGGTGCCAGGGACCAGAAGGATGGGGCTCAGTGGATGCCACCCAGCTTCCCACCACACACCCGGTCCTGGCTGGCCCCTTGTGTGGCCGGTTGTGTACTGCTTAGACTCTCCAACCGAGAGTGGGTGGCTGGGAGGGGACCCGCTCCTGTGGTCAGGCTCTGCCCAGCGGCCACTAGGCTTCAGGAGCTCCAGCTCTCCAAGAAAGGCAAGTGGCGAGCTCATGATATGACAATGAGGACCCGCAGAGCTGATGTGGCATGGCTTGGATTTCTAAAGAACAGAGAAGTGGATCACAAGCCTTAGCTCTTTGCTGTTAGTGACTCAGCACTCACGACCCTCCACACTGAGATAGAACCCTGCTGGGCCGGGGCAAGGGGACTGGACAAGCCCACAGAGGTGGGTGACCGACATAGGTGAGAGGGAACAGGTGCTGTGGGGTGGGAGGGAGCTGGTGCAGAGGGAGGAAAGATAATCGCTGTGTAGGAGGCAGAGGGATGCTTCCGGAGACAGGCAGCTAGAAGTACTGAAGGACTAATGAGACTTCAATGTGTGCAAATGGGACAAGGAGAAGAGAGCATGTCAGGCGAGTCAGCCACTGGAGTGCAGGGAACGTACCGAGACCGAGGCCGGTCCAGCTGGGGACGTGTGGACCCGGAAGCAATGTGGCCACGGAGGCCCCTCGAGCGGGGGAGGCCATCCAGAGCTGCCCTGAGAGGGTGGAGGACAAGACCTTGTTTTTTGATTAGATGGGAATGGGCTCGGGGCCTGGAAACCAACTGAAATGCCCTTGAGTTTCTAAGGCTGGAGGAGTGAGACTAAGCTCCCAACTTTCTAGACAAGGAGCGCAGTCCTCACTCGGTTCCAGATGAGCCGTGTATGCACAGAAAAGTCCAGCACCTTATCCACGCCCAGACGGCCGACCTGCGGTGGCTTCGGGATTCAAACTCACACAGTCGGACTGTCAGGCCCACACCTCCCACCATGGAAGGTGCTCTGTGGTCGGGGTGGGTGGAGGGAGCTAGCAGGGGTCAGGAGAAGGAGGTTGGAGGAAGCCAGAGTCAGGACTGGGTGCCCTGAAAGCCAGCTATAGGAACCCACTCCGTGGTCCTGAGCCTGAAAGCCTCTCTGAGGGGAAGCAGGGGAAGGAGGGGAGAGGGCGCCCTGGGGGAACATCTCTGCCAGTGTGCCTGTGATCCCAGCTGGAGGCCATTTTTCTCTTACAGCTGAGGAGGGGTGTGGGAGGGGCTTTGGGGGTGAACCAGGGCACAGGGCATGTTCACTCCTTAGCCAGCGGGGTCCCCAAGTCACTCCATCTCACAGTGTGCAGGACGTGTTCCAGCTGTGCATCCAGCACCCAAATGCTGAGATGTGCATGCAGCTGCTGTCGGAAGACTGTGTGCTGTCACAACCTCCGGGAGTCGGGCTGCCCGCCCTCAGGTTGTAGAGTCGCTACAGATTTCTCATCCACCACGAGCTCCGGTGAGGGCACACCCGGGACTGTGACCCAAGGTCAGGCGTGCTGACTGGCCCCGCTAGGTGGGTCAGACGGGAAGCACACAGCCCTGCTCACTGCTGGGGCAGGTTTCACTGAGGAGAGGGTTGCTCTGTCCCTCACTCTTCACCAGGCCCCTTTGGCCTCCTGGGAGCACGGAACTGATGTCAGAACCCAGCGCCTTCCTGGACGGGGGTGCCGGGCTGACAGCCACTACAAGGCCAAAAGAGGGGTACTGTCACAGGTAAGAATTTAAGAGGTGACAGCCAACAGGTCCCATGCTGCAGAAGTTAAGAGGGTGAATAAATAAGAACCCATTGCAGCATGGCTTATTCGTGAGCTCAGTGTACACTATCTCTTCTCTTTTTTCTGGGTGTGATCAAAGACTCCCCAGCCCAGTGAAAAAGGCTATCACCAGCCTTTTCCTGCTGGGGGGTGTGTTCATGAAACTGAGTGTCAGGGGTCTGTAAGGGAAAGTGCAATGTGAACGTCTCAGGCAGAAGTGGACACAATTCACAGGTTGAATTGTGTCCACTCTAATCCACATGTTGAAGTCCTAACGCCCAGTGCTTTAGGATGGCACCCTGCCTGAGGTTAGGGTTCCTACAAAGTTAACCAAGTTCACATGGGGTCATTATAATAAGCCTTAGTTCCATATGACTGGTGTCATCATAGAAAAGAAAATTTGGACGCAGAGACACACAAAGAGGGACCGTGACATATGTAAAGAGACACAAGGAGAAGAAGGCCGTCTCCTCCCTCCGAGGACGAGAGGTCTGGAGCAGACCTTCCCTCACGGTCCTCGAAGGGAACAGACCCTGCTGACACCTTACTTTTGGACTCCGGCTTCCTAGGCTGTGGAACAATTCGTTTCTGCTGTGTAAGCCAGGCAGGCTGTAGGGCGTTGCTATGGCAACCTTACCAAACTGCGGGGGCAGAGAGGGGGTGGTGGTGGCAGAAAGGGACCTGGCTCAGCAGCCATCCAAAGTCACCAGGGACCTCCAGAACAAGAGCCACACACAGGGACTTTGGTTCATGAACATTAATCCTTGTTAGGGGTTTAACTGTGTCCCCCCCAAAAAAAACTGTCAAAATTTTGAACCCCAGTTCTTACAAATGTGACCTTCTTTGAAAATAGGGTTCTTGCTCATATAATCAAGGTGAGATCCTAAGGGTGGCCCTAATCCATTCAATGTGACCAATGTCCTTATAAAAAGAGGGACATTTGAGACAGACAAAAACAAACAGGAGAATGGGATGGGAAGATGGAGGCAGAGATGGGGCTTGGAGCTGGGAGCTGAGGGGTGCCAAGGGTGATTGACAGCAACCAGAAACTAGGAGAGGGGGTGTGGCCCGGCCGGCGCCCCGCCTTCTGCCTTCTGACCTCCAGAAACACAAGAAAGTAAATGTCTTCTGCTATGAGCCACCATGTTTATGGTACCTGGTGACAGCAGCTCAAGTGAGCTCAGACAGCCCCTACAGCACAGCCTGTCCCCTGTGAGCAAACCTAACTCCTCACACAATAAGCCACTGGGAGCCCTCAATCCCGAAACTGGAATGAGAGCCATGGGGTCAGAATGCAAACTGCAAGTCACCCAGGGTCGGCATTTGGGGAGGAAGTGGATGAGGTGTGGACTTCTCCTTTTTAGGTCTTTAGGTAAAATATTTAATATGTCTAAGGCTCAGCTCTCTCAGCCCCATCGCAGAGCTAATAAAATCACAGATTTGTGGTTAGGAAGAATAAATGAGTTATTAGCTGTTAAGTGCTTAGCACAGACCATGAAAGGAGATAAGCAGTCTCACGTTGAATAAATGGAAATAATTTTTTTTTAAAAATAAAAAAGGTAAATGCTTAATATACATCACAGATTGAAATGACCAGGAACCTCGTTAGAGATTCAGTAATTCATCCTTTCACTCGTCAGATATTTATTGAGTCTTTATTGGGTGCCAGCCTCTATCCCAGGCAGTGGGGATGTATATAATCTGGAAGAAAAGCACATAGTTCTTCTTTTCTAGACGTTCACTGATGGATGAAGTTATTGACTCTGCAAAACACTACCTCCCTCTCTGAGTACAGGAAGGCAGGCTGAGGACCAGAAAGTGAGCTGACCACCTACCGACTCCCACAGCTCAGGATCTGACCGCTCTGGGATAAAAAACAGACTAGAAACGGATAATGAAGTCCTAAAACTAAGATATTTTCAAGTTAGCAAAAAAGAAAGAGACAGAATTATTTTTACTTGGAGGAAGGCATTATTATTTAAAAGCACTTTCAAAACATTAAGGAGCGGTGTGAGAACGAGTAATATCTACTCTCTGAGCAACTTTCAAGTATCATTAACTCTATTCGCCATGCTGTACATTAGATCTTTGAATTAGTTTGTTGTCTTATAACTAAAAATTGGTTCCTTTTTATTATTTTTATTTTTTTAGGCGAGGGGAAGGGAGATAGTGAGGCAGACTCCTGCATGCACCACAAATGGGATTCACCTGGCAGCCCCATCTGGGGCCGATGCTTGAGTACTGAACTATTTTTAGTGCCTGAGGATGGCACACTCGGACCAAGAGAGCTATCCTCAATGCCCGGGGCCAATTAAAACCAATTGAGCCACTGGCTGCAAGAGGGTATGAGGGAGAAAAGAGGAAGAAGGAGAGGGAGAGAAGCAGATGGTCGTTTCTCCTGTGTGTCCTGACCAGGAATCAAACCCAGGGTGTCCATATGCCAGTCCAACGCTCTATCCATTGAGCCACTGGTCAGGGCCTGGGAGTTGGTCCCTTTGCTAACATCTTCCCATTACCCTCACCCCTCACCCACAGCCCCTGATAACTTCCAGTCTACTCTCTGCTTCTATGTGTCTCTTACATTCCACATAATAATGATAGCATACAGTACTTGTCTTTCTCTGTCTGACTTACTTCAATTGACATAAAACCTTCAAGATTCATCCATATTGTCACAAATGGCAGATTTCCTTTGTCTTGATGCTGAATAATATTTCAACAAATTCTTTATCCATTCATCTGTTAACAGACACAACTTATTTATATATCTTGGCTATTGTAATAATTCTACAATGAATATGGAAGTGCAGAGATCTCTTGTAATATAGTGTTTTTATCTCTTTTAGATACCTATCTGGAAGTGGGATTGCTGGATCATATGGCGGTTCTATTTTTAATGTTTTGAGGAACCTCAATTCTGTTTTGCATAGTGGCTGCACCAATTTGCAATCCCATCAAAAGAACACAAGGGTACCCTCTTCTACACATTCTTGCCAACACTTGCTATTTCTTTTTTAATATTCTATTAATTGAGAGAGAGAGAGAGGGAGGGAGGGAGAAAGAGCATCCACTCATTGTTCCATTTAATTGTCTACTCATTGATTGCTTCTTGTACGTGCCCTGACTGAGGATGGAAACTGAAACCTCAGTGTGCAGGGACATCACTCTACCCACTGAGCAACCCAGCCAGGGCTTGTGTCTTGACTTTTCGACAGTAGCCATCCTAATTCTTGTGAAGTGGTGTTGATCTGTATTTCCCTGGTGATCAGTGATGTCAGTCATCGTTCCGTGTACCCATTCGTGCATCCTCTCTGGAAAAAATGTCTCTTCAGAGCCTCTGCCCATTTTAAAAATTAGATTGGTTTTGCTATTGAGTTGTGTGACTTCTTTATGTATTTTGAATATTAACCTTTTATCAATAGACGACGTGCAAATATCTTCTGCCATTCCGTAGGCTGCCTTTTCATTTTGCTGATTGTTTCTTTTGCTGTGCAGAAGCTTTTGCGTTTGATGAAGTCCCACTTGTTGATTTCACAGTTCCTTCGGTTTGGGTTAAATGGGAGGATTGTGGGATGTTGCCTGCTGGGCTGTTACTCAGCAAAGCGTGATCCTTTATGTAGACACTCAACCAAAGTCTAGTGCTGGTAAGTGCTCAGCAAATTCACATGGTCAGGCCAGGCAAAGCTGCTTGGCCCCTTCTTCATGGTGGGATTGCTTTCTCGTGGGTCTTGCCCTTGTCTGCGTCCTTAAGGACACAGGGCTTTACACCAGATGCCTAACAGCTAGTAAATGTTCAAGAAAAGAAAGAACAATCCCAAGCAGTAAATCAAAGGATGGTTTCTAATAAGAGAAACAACAGAACAAAGACTCCAGGAAACATTTGAAAGATTCAGAATCATAATATAAAATAATAGTGTGTCTGTACCTATAAATAATAACATGTGCTGTGAAGGAGAAATCTTTCCTTTTTGATAGGTTTATAAAACCAGATGAAGGAAGCAGGGCAAGTGTCTGTGTTCAGCGCAAGGAAAACACATGAACTTCCATCTTTTGAAACTGGCACTCACCAAAGTCATGCAAATGAGCAGAGACGATAATGCAGGTTCAGAGACAGACTAAACGGAATAAAGATGACAATGCCTAGCAGCCCAGTGTCGTCCACGGAAGACAGGATGGGAAGGGTCTAGTCTGCACTGATTTTGTAGCCTCCTTAATGAGTTGAGAACAGGTTAATGAAGATTGCCTGAGGCATCCTAGAGATCATCGTGGCTTGGGAGCTTGATCTAAGAGGACCACCATACAAGGAACCCATCAAAGCTGGCATGATGGGTCAGAAATGAGATGCAGCTTGAAAAAAAAAGATGCAAATAGACCTATCTGGATGGACAGAATCAGCAGCAATCAGAGAATGCAGAGGGAAGGTCCCACTGGAGATGGGTCGTGGGCTGCATTGGGAAGGGAGAAGTGGGAAGCCCACACTGGAAGATGACAGTAACTTGCGCACATCCACCAAACTCCAGTACTAGTGTGCTGTCTTTCTAGTTAGGTGCAGCTCCGAGAATCACTGAGGTGACACTTGTGAGTGTAGAAAGCACCCCCCCCCAATAGACGGAGATTTGTTCTAGCCCCCGTGACCTTGGACAGGCTTCCCAGACTGCTCATGGCTCAGTGCCTTTGTTTGTACAGTATATTGAAATATAACTGCCATCCCCATGATGCTGGGTTTTTGTGAGAGTTTACAGGGGGGTAATAACGGGGAGAATTAGACAATTGTGAAGGGCCTTGCAAACGTCAGCCACTACTGTGGGTTCCAACAAATCAAACTGTCTATAAGTTCATTGACTTAATTTTCAAATGGAGATTGTTTTTAAAAAAAACCACTGGTCTCTTAGGGTTTTGTGAGGACTAAGTGAATGGGTACACGTGAAGCACGTAGAAAATAGTATATTTGGCGATAGAAAAAAAATGTCCAGCACATCGCAGTGAGTTTTACCACCATGCTGTAATATCCATACTCTAACGCTAGTTCTTTGTAAACCTTTACTCTCACTGAAACTTGCATTCCTTGAAGGATGTGGCCACGTTACTTACGTTTTCTCTTCCAGCAAAAATTACTAAGATGCACAGGGAGAGGTAGGGTGGGATTCAAGCCCAGACCAGGCTTTGAACAAGACCACAGTCTGTGCTTCCCACAACCAAAATGAATGGATGAATAAATGAATGAATGAATGAGTGACGACATGAAAATTATTCATTATGCTGGAGTTGCAGCCTGTCTTCTAGGATCTTGAAATCTTTTGAGGGGAGCAATGTGTACATTCAACAACCTAAGAGAAGCCAGAGGTGATGCCCACACAGGTAGGGCAGGTAACGTGTCATAGAAGAATCCGGAAAGTTGGTGAGCTCTTAGGGCCTCTCAGCCCTCTTGGCACCTCATTTAAATTTCCAAACACATCCGAACCCACGTTCCTTCTCCGTGCTCCTGTAGAAAGCAGCTACCTGGACCCATTCCCGAATAGCCACGGGAACCCCCCGTAGTCAATGGGTTGTTTCATTGGGAGTGGCGGAGTCAGGTTTGCTGCCCTCTGAGTTGTTCAACCAGATGGTAAAGCTTGGCAAAATCAAATGGTTATGGAAAGTGTTCCGAGTGATAGCAGGAACCGACGGCACGATTCAAAACACGGCCCCTCTGCACCTTCTCAACATAAGAAACGTTTAATAGCAGCACAACCATGGCGATGCCCGCACCCAAGACCACTGGAAGCACCTGCCGTCGGCACTCACCGTGGTCCCAGTGCCATCCTGGGCATTGCCATTCATTGGCTCCATCTGAGCATAAAGCCACAAGGCATGTATGGTCATCTCGTTTAAAGGTAAAGACGCCCAGGCTAAGGGTTTCTCTGGCACCTGTGTTAGCCTCGAATCAGGTCCAGTACTCTCCTCCGAGGACATCTCTGCAGCCCAGGACGGTGCTGTACGCCAGCAACCAGCCAGCTCATAATTTCTTGTCTGTTTCAGATTATAAGTTTTGGCTACCACTGTTTCTGGTTGTCAAATGTTAACACCTCTGGAACTGCACCTCGTTAAACTTTTAATATCCTGCATGGCCTCCTCTTTGGAGCTGATCTGAAATTCTGTGAGGCACACGCATATATACATACAGGATGGAGTAAGAGTTGGTTCACAGTTGTGAGCACGTGAAACACAAAGTTAGTTCTTGTGCTATTATTGATTCATCACTGTATAAATTTCCATCTGATCAACTGGGAACTTACCTTTGCCTCGCCCTGCATACATTTGATTAGTCTTATCATTTTGGAAATGGCTAAGAAAGTAGTGTGACTTATTTCCTCAGCCACTTCCTGCTGTGAGTTTTGGACACAGCTCTTCCATTACACCATGTGGTTTAAGGCACCACGTGGGTCACCTTTTAAAATTAGGCCATCTTTGTTCCTCACAAGGTCTCATTCAGAAGTCCCTGAGACTGTGGTGGGGGCAGCCAGCCAGTCCATCACCCACTTTCCCACTTCCCGTGGACAGGAGAAGAGTATTCAGCACAGGTAGGTTACCAGGTAGGTGTCTGAGAGCTGGTGGCCCATCTGGATGAGTACCCACAGTCCGCTCTGCTCCAAACTCTGCTCACATCATTGTCCCCTCCACAGCTGGCCCCTGGTGCTGAGCAGGAAGGACCCTGGTCGAGTCCCGGAGTTTGAGCTTGAGGCTGATCTGGACTCTGACCCCTAGCTGCACGGTTAGGAGACCCATTCTGCATCTTCCCAAATTGTCACTCATGGGAAACCCTGCACTAGGATCGTGTCCTCCCTCGGGCACTGTGTGGTGGGCCAGAGCTTCTCCCACTCCTGTGCTTACGGTTGTGAGCAGGGGCTGCCCCTGGCCCTCTGGGAAGTGCCTCGTGATGCCAGGAACAGAATCCTCCCACCGGAGGGTCGTTCGTCTCTTGCTGTGTGTCTTCCTGCTCTACCACCTGTTAGGTACCTGGAGACCACCCACTCTCACCCACACCTGCTTGCCTCGATCCGCATCTTGGACACCCTCAAAGACCTCCCACCACCGAGACAGTGCTGCCAACCATGTCCTACTCAAGACTCAATCCCCCCATGGTGGCCATCCTCCATCACTGGTCCATGCCATCTGTCACCACTCTTTAGAGACAGACCACCGCTCACCTGGCAGAAGACCCTTCCTCACCTCCACGGGCTTTGCCTCCAAATGGGGTCCACCTGTGCTTGCACAGGCTGTCTCTGTCCGGGAGGCCACAGCTGTCCCCACTCCTCCCAATGGGCACTGGGGCAGATGCCTGAGCCACTCAGGGTTCCATCATCTGTATGACTTGGGATTGGATGTACATTGCTCAGAACCCACCCTCATCAATATACCCCATCCACATTCCCGAGGCCTCACACGCTGGGGCCCACCGCATCTGGTGTCCTCAGCCAGGGAAAGTCACACTCCTGATGGGAGATAGCAGGGACGTGCCACCAAACCCGAGAGGCCAGCTCTGTCTCCTCCGTGCCTCGCCTTGAGAGTGACGGGTCGTGGGGACTCTCAGTGTTCACTGAGATTTAGTTGCAAGTTACAGGAAGCTGGGCCACACATTCGGAAGTGACAAGGGACGACACAGATGCAGAGAGGACAAATGGAGAGAGGGAGAGAAGCGCACGTTATCAAGACTGAAGCTGTGGGAGGGAGATGTACTTCAGTTTCTCCAGCGGGCTGGAGTGGAGACCGGTCCCCATGCAGAGCTGGCCTCCCGGCCAGGACTGGGGTCGCAGTGGGCAGGGCTAGGAAATCTTAGGCCAATGATAGCCAATCTTTTGAGCTTGGTGTTTCAAAAGTTGCCAAAAAGCCGAGCATAACTCGGGTGGTGTGTCACTTGGAGAAAAACGACCTAACCGGAAGCCCCAGAACTAGACGCTCTATGCCGGAGTTCTGTTGTTTTGGCCTCCAGACCTCCGGCACAGAGTGTCTACACTACAGCAAATGTTTTATCCTCGGCTACTGCACCTGGCCGTGCAGGAGCCGAGGATGAAACGTCCTTCTCGGCATGCGGCCCCATACTTCTCTGGTATGCCCTGTCATTGAAATGGCTACTGACACCTATGTCATAGGTTCACCGTTTACGGTCTTAGGCAGTAGTGAGATCTGCAGGGACCCAGGAGTGTCACTATGAGTTCATGAGAAAGCACATGGGTTTCCTGGCGTGGCCAGAACAAATCACCATGGACTGGGTGGCTTTAAACTAGAGGAATTTGTTTCCTCACAGTCCTAAAACCTGGAGATCTGAAATCAAGATGTTGGCAGAATTGGTTCTTTCTGGGGACCCTAAGGGGGAATGTGTTCCCTGCCTTCTCCCGGCATCTGGTGGTCTGCTGGCCACCACTTGGCATCCTTGCCTCGTAGATGTATTGTTCCAAGTCCAGCTCCATCCCCACGTGGGCTTTTGCATGTCTGTCTTCATGGCATCTTCCCTCCGCACACCGCGCTGTGTCCCAACGGCCTCTGTCTTCTAATAAGGGCATCAGTGAGCGGATTAGGGCTCACCCTAATCCCGGATGATCTCATTTTAATTGGATCAGGCCTCACAGACCCTATTTCCAAATACGGTTGCCTGCTGACGTTCTTGTGGACAGGAGCTTTGGGGGACACTTCGACCCGGCACAAAAGGAGAGGACTGAGTCTGAGCCAAACCCGAAGGAGATCTCACCCACACGGTTCCTAAAGAAACATTAATGCCAAGGCAGAGCAGAAATCCCGGAGCAGAGAGAGAAGCCGAGAGAGGCTTGTCTCATGTCCAGGGGCAGAAGTATGGGCCAGGCCGGACAGATGGCGCAAGTTCGAATCCAAATTTGCCATTTTGACAACAAGTTATACAAATCATACTAATTTATCTCCATATGCAACAGAATCAGAATGAAGAGTTCAGGTCCTGAGCGAATCCTTGCCAACATGATGGCTTCCACACGCCTGGAGGCAGGGGCTCCTTGAATGAGAACATAAACCTATATCCTCATCAGTGTCTCCGTCCTCCTTTCTCTTAACTGAACACAAACAAGCTCACAAGGAAACCGAGCAAAGAGAGAAAGAGTTACCCTAAAGCGTTCCTCCCGGAAAGCCGCGGTTCCGTGCGCACGCCCCGCAGCTCAGTCCCAGAGGCTTGGGGTCGGGTTCCATTCCTCCTTGGCTAGTGCGAAATAAAGACCGTTAACTGGGAAGCGAGTGTCAATTGTTCGAAGGCACTCTCTGGGACGGACAACAAAATCCAAGAATGGCAAGCATCGTACCAGGCTTTCCTGGCGCTACGTTGATGGGGTTTTAGAGCCTTCTCGCTCTCGGATTGATCAGGCACACGAGTGAGCCGTTTCCCGGGCTCCTTGCGCAAATCCTACTTGGCGGGGGAAGTGGTGGTGGGACGATAGGTCCCCAGATATGGAAGGACTGACAAAGCTTGTTTCCTTGGGCCTCTCAGAGCTCATCTTCTGGGGATCGGTTCTCACATCACCCAGTGGTATGTCACGTCTTATTCCTAATGGTCCCTGAGATCCCAGACAGAGGGCCTTCCCGCTCCCATTGAAGAAACTGCAGGCCACTTCTCCTGTCTCTCCTGTGGCCAAGGGCACAGATTCTGTAGTCAAAACATAGACAGTCTGACATTCAGCAGCAACAGGACGTTAGCCTAATGACAGGGGCACTCTGCCTCTGTTTCCTCACGTGTCTAGTGGGAGAGCATGGCAACGTGTGTCCAAACCTAACGAAATGTCTAAAGTGATGAAAACATTACAATGCCCACGTTTTAAATGAAAGGTGTTGACCCAAAGAAGTTGAAATGCTGGACCACCAAACTTCTGAGAACTGAATCTTCTCACAGGGCCATTGTCCTCATCCTGTGACCAGTACATCCTCATGGCTGCAAACGTCCTTTGCAGGAGCACTCAGAATGAAATCTAACATCACCAGTAGCCCAGCCTTTCTGTGTTCCATTCCAGTTCCGTGTCACTGGGCAGAGGCAACGGGACTTCATATTTCTGCAATATCCTTACAGAAAACACTCACTGTGGCTGCTTTTTGATACCCTGTGAACTGAAAAAATGAGCAAAAAGATTTTAAGAACTCTGTCAATAATCAGACTGCCAGCAGGTGGTTGATCTAGGACTTGAACCTACAAAGCCTGACTTCTGGAACACATACATTTTTAGAAATAAAGATCTTTGTTTTTTATGTTTCCCAATCTATTAAGTTAAGTTTACTTATTCATTCAACTAGAATAAAAATCTTGGAGGATGTACCTTTGTTTACGTAGGGCCTAGCTAGCATGGTTACAAACATACGTGCACAGTGCTCAGTGCAGGTAGGTGGAATGACTGAAATCTTCATAGTTTGTGTTAGTTTATATTGGTAGGTGTATTAGTTTTCTGGGGATTCCATAATAAAGTACCACAGACTCGGGGTTAAAACAGCAAAAATTTAATTTTTTACAGTCCTGGAGGCTGGAAGTCTAAGATCAAGGTGTCTGCAGAGTTGATTTCTTCTGAGGGTTCTCCTTAGCTTAGTGACGGCCGCCTTCACATGGCGGTCCCTCTGCGTGTCTGTAATTCTGGTGTAAATGTATATCTTAATCTCTTCTTATAAGGACACCAGTCATATTGACTTAAGACTCATCCATGAGAATTTATGGTCCCTTAATCACCCTTTTAACGGCCCCATCTCCAAACATAGCCACATTCCGAGACAGGAGGGGTTAAGGCTCCAACATATGACTTTTGGAGGGACACGATTTAGCCCATAACAATGATTGAGATTAAAATTATTTGTGATTATTTTTACTGGCTAAGAGCCTATGTTCTAGAATCTGACTTCCTGAGTTCGAATCCACTTACCCCTTGCCAGCAGTAAAGCCTTGGGGACGTGCTTACTTGCTCAGTGCCTCTGTTTTTCAATCTGTAAAATGGCCATAATAACATCTCCTTCCTAAGGTGCTTGTGAGGATAACAGTAAGAGTCGTAACTTGTTCTGAACGTAGCTGGCACATTGCAGTCACTCATAAATAATAACTGCATGATTGAAATTATTTCTATTGTCCAATTATTTCTACAACAAACAAGTATTGTTCAAATAATTGGGAAACCAAAGGAGAGTGCTGCACACGTGCAAGATATTACTGCGTCTCGGAGACGTCGTGACAAATCCTCTCTGTATTTACTAGTCTTTGGTAATCCTGGATCTCCTAGGCAAGCCAACTCCGTGCTGGGACTCCCTGGTTCCAACTGGAACAGACCCACTGTTTTGTGGTAGCTGATTGGAATTTGAGTGTCTTTGCTGCTTAGTGACGTTTTCGTTAAAAAGTAACGAATGGCTTCAAAGCTCCAAAGTCAAGAGTATTTCAATAACTCCCCGAGCAGTGCTACAAACAACACGTCCACTTGTCTCTGGTCATGGACCGTTTCTTTCAATACAATCACTGAAGTCTAAAAGAGAAAAGGGGCAATAAAAGCGGTGCCACTTCCACGTCCTTTTAGTACACAGGACACCTTCCATGGCCATAAGGGGATCCTGTCCTTAAACCTGGGAGGCGAGCTGCATGTTGCCCTCATTTGCTGGAAGAGGACACTGAGACTCCAAGAAGCTGGGGGGTATGCCTTGCAGTCACGTAGCTGCTGAGTGGCAGACCTGGGACACAAACATACCTTCCTACACTGCAACGTGACCTTCCTGTCTGCCTTCAGAGAGATACGGTCATGTTTGGGTGCTTAGTCAATAAATGTTTGTTGAGCACCTGTGATTTGTAGGAATAGATCTTGGCTCCCATGATTCATCAGAAGGCAGAACAAATGCCCTGTGCCCAGGAAGGCGAGTTTGGCTGACTAAGCCCCAGCTATTGGTCTAAGAGAGGAAGGGTAAGATGTGTGGGGAAAGGAGAAGGTAACAGAAGAAACCCACGTGCTGAACTCGGCTGAAATCAGAGTAGGGGCAGCAGAGGGGCTGGCCTATGGACAGACTCGCACTTGTTGTGAAGATCAACCAGCAGAACTCCTTGATGGCCCTGGTGAGGAAGTTCAAGGACAGAGAAAAAGCCAGTTCGGCTTCCAGAGGCGGTGCCCGGCCAAATGGATATACGATGGTAACGTAGGCTGAGACGGGGAAGAATTGGGGTGGAGTACGTTTGGGGGAAGAGAGGAAGGAAGGGAAGGGCGGTAAGAGTTTGGGCCATGTTTTGACCATGTTGGGTTTGAGATGGCCCATCGACCAACCAAATAGAGATGCTAAATAGGTGCATGGTGTTGTTTGGAGCTCAGAGAAGAGGTCCTTCCATGTACTGGTCCTTATCACCATGCCTCCAAAGTCATCTGCTACAGGGTTAGACACTTCTGGCTACTTTTCATTCTCCAACATTTTGCCTCATCACGTTCTTCCAAGCCATTGTCTGTCCCTTGCTTTCCAGAGCCATCTAAGACTTAGGATACAACATTGCCTCCTCTAGGCAGTTGTCCCTGATACTCTTAAGCTTAGTTGTATCCTTTTTCTTGGTGGCTACACAACACCTGGCCCCTGTCATTAAGCATTGCCAAGAAAAACTATTTTCTCCAGTTCATATCAGGCTTCTTGAGGGTGAGACCCTCTTTCTCCGCCGTGTATCTCCCGGGCAAGAATGAGACATGGCTTCTTGGGGAGGGTCAGGGGATGTCTGCTGGGCGCAGGAGCACCACCAGCAAAGGGACCCAGATGCCCGCAGCCGCCAAGTGGAATCACTTTAAGTTAAATCGCATGTCAAGAACTGCCCTTGTCATGAAATACAGGCCAGTGCCGACCAAATTTCCAATACATATGGATTACGACTTCTCCAGTCAAAGTAATTAAGAGACCATGATAAATTAGAGCTTGATAAAAGGCTCCAGTCCAAGATTTATGGCTCTTCCAGAATTCTTTCAAGTTCTCCCAAATGTATACGGGTTGGCCTGTCTCCTGAAGCTGCAACATCTGAGTCCGGTTAGCACGGCCCTGCCCAGCAGGGCGGGCTCGCCATCTGCTGAGAGAGAGCCCCATCATGCGGCGCACATTCCTGGCCCTGGGAGACCAGGGCTGACCCTAGGAAGGGGGTCTTCTTAAATACTTGCCCTGCTTGTCCCCTGTGCCTGGCATTCTTGGCCATCTGGTCCCAGCTCACAAAGCTTGGACCTTTTCCATCTCTCTTTGATATGTGCAGAAGCTTTTTCCTAAAAGAACAACAGCATGTGCACTTCTGTGAGCTGGTGTGCATTTTGAGATCACTGATCTATATACCGTGGGGTTGACAATACCTATTTTTATAAAGAAGTACAAAGATCTGGGGTAAAGTATGTAAAGATCCAGGCCCTAGGATGACCTCTGTGCTCCACAAACATGCAGTAGCTATAGGAAAGTTGATAAAGGGTCATTGATAAATCACATCAACAGTTATTAAGCAATAGTGCTCACACTGCTGCCTGCCACTATTACCTAGTTCTGCCCCAAGCTAGCCTGTTTCTGGGTAAATACCAGTGAGCAGATCAGCACACCCTGTGCTCTGGGGCAGCCAGTAATCCAGTGTGTGTATGTTGGAGGGACACACAGCACCCAACACACACCACTTCATGAACATTGGGAACCAGGGTTGTGTGGTGCAGAGTGACAAGCAGTGGGGTCACAGGCAGAGGAGTTGGTTCCTTGAGGTCAACGGGTGGACATATCTGAGCAGAAGCCGAATGACAAGATGGGGCCAGCCGGTCGGGGATGTCGGGGAAATACTCTATGGGGAGAGGGAAGAGAGAAGGTCAACCCCGATGGCGGTGACGATGAGCGGAGGGAAGGACGAGCATTTCGTGAACACATACACAGACTCACTGACTCGTCCACGCGTGATCCTGTCCTCCGTGGAACAACCACATCGCAAGCCTGTTCCCCTCTCACTGAGACCTAGTGTTCACTCTTCAGAAACTCATCATCTCGTGGAAGAACCCCCATTCAGGCAACTACTCCTGTAAATTGCTCTGGTTGGCTCTTCTGTAGCCCTTGGTCTGTTTTCCAGTCTTCGTTACAATTTATCTTCCTCTAATTGCTGCTCTCTTTTCATGTCTCTTCAACAAAGTACCAAAAGGCAACACTCGACGTTCTCCCCAGCTGAACATGAGCCCCATTCTGGGTCCTCTGACCAAGATACTTCCATGTGCTGCCGCTGAATGATCCACCGCCCTTTTCCGCTTGCTTTCTTGGTCATATTGGGCCCAAATCCCATCTGTTTAGCTCCGTCTTTAATCTGTTCCGCAGAGCTCAGTTTTCCCTGCTTCTTCCCCCAGCAGCCAGGGCTTGGTCTGACCAAGGACCAGGTTTAAATGTTGAGTGTTGTTCTCAGAAGCGCTTCGACGGTGCAAAAGCACTCCGCAGAACTGTTCCACCTGCCCCACACAGGGCTTCCCCGCCCATGGCCTGTCACTGTCTTCCGCGAGGGCTTCCTGGAGCCGCCCTGGTGTCTCCACGCAGACACCCTCACAGCCCACCAGGAAATAAAGCAGTGGGTGAAATAATACCAACTCGTGACAGCAATAGATCCTGAAGAGCGAGGCCCGAGGACCTGGGCTCACGCATCGGCTCGCCGGCGGTGGGGGCTTCCCTTTCTTCTCTCCCTTTGACGGCAGGCTTGCTCCCTTCTCCTTGTTTGTGCTGCCTCCCCGGGGGCCTTCGCTGGTCTGAGGACCACAGAAACTGCCTCCCTGCACATCTTGTTTCCCACAGCAGAGACAGGTCTTCTGCATGGAAGGATTTCTCTGCCCAGCACGGAGGGAGTGAGGACCATGTGCCGAAGGAGAAGTATGCACACTGTTGCGTCCAGCCCCTCGTCCTCTGCACTGTTCCCTCAAGGTCCCCATGGCACTACTAGGGGTCAGGCACTGTCCTGAGCCTCTTCCATGAATAGCTAGTGTAATTTTCCTGACCACGGCCTCGTGAGGTACAAGCACCATTCTTGGCTCTGTGTATGTTTGTGAAAACTGACATACACTTGATCACCTGAACACAATTTCATTGCTAGAAAACAACAGTGCTCGATTTGCAACAAGGTATTACTGTTCTCGAACTCATGCTCTTTCCTCTAAGAGGTAAGCTTCCAGAATTTTCTGAGGTCCCAATAGTCTTTCTCCCTGAGACCTGGCTTTTGCACCAGTTGGGCTGTAGAGTCCCTCAACAACCCCTCCTGACCACCCTAAAACTCAGCTCAGCAAACACCTTCGAAGGCTACGCCAACCTTTCAGCCCCACTGGGAGGCAGGGCTGCCGGCATGGCCTGAGCCCCAGAAGCCAGTCTGTATATGAGGAAGGATGGATCAGGCAAAGGTGGCAAGGACTTAGCTCAGGGCTGGGTGAGGACAGAGATCTGGGTGGAGCAACTGAGAAACCCTTAGGGAAGACATGGCAAGCAGCCTTGGACACCAGAGCCCTGAGAGGGCTTCCTGGGTCCAGGAGTCTGTCTGTGAGGATTCAGGCATAAGGGGATAAGCTCGGAAACGTCAAAATGCCACTAAGTCACTTCCGGGACCTCTATATAATACCCCAAGCCTACATGGCTTCTGCTGACTCAGCCACTCTTCCCAACGGGTGAAAAACATTTCCTCTGAGCCTGAGCTCAGCAGCAAGGAGACAAGGGAAAAAGGAACTGTCTCAGCTGGTCTAGGACCCCCTTTAGGAACAGCCCCCAGCCCCTTGAAATCCAGCTTCAAGTTGCTACCAGGTCCCTACGCTCTCCTGTTAGAATGTGGACAGGTGGGCATGACTGAAATTTGCATTTAAATGGAAATGGTTGAAGGTAAAGGCCCAGTGTTTAGAGAAATAAGAGTATCCATTTTTCTAAGAGGAAGTCCCAGTGTTATTGTACGCCATTAAGGTGTCACTGAGCGAAATGTGTTTAGAAATATTAGACGCCGCCGCCACACGCACAGCGGCAACCGGCACCGGGAATGACCCTACGTTACGAATGAATCTAAGCGAACCCTGCACTGAACACAATCGTTCATAATGCTGCCTGCCACTATTACCTAATTCCAGCCCCACTCACTAAACAGTAGAATTTCTATTAGGCAGCTTTCTGCTACTTTTCAATTGTAAACAAATGCCGGAACCAGTTCGTCAATACATGGCTTGGCCACACGGAGCATTCTCCGTAAGTACACATACACCAATCTGAATCTCTCTGACGCCTTCCGAAAATGCCTCAGGGAAATCATCCACGTTGTACAGACAGTTAATGGGTCATTAGAATAATCTGAAAGGAAGTGGAGCTGAGGGTTGTGGAAAGTGTCCCGATACACTAGGCTGTGTGAGCAAGAAACCTCATCTACTGATAACTGACGGCCAACAAGCTTTGTTCCTTTCTCCTGCTCCTTCTCTGTCATAGGTCCCATGGGGCCCTGCTTCTCACCTCCGCACTCTGGGACCCACATCATGGTGCTGGACACAGAAGCAAAAGGACAAAGGGACAAGGAGGATCTTCTACCTATAAACGAACAGCATAGCTAGAAATGACCCACGTTTATTCAGCTCAACACTCATTGGCCAAAACTAACGTAGTTCCAGATACAAATTGACCCCGAAGGCAGAGACTCGGAAATATTTGGAGAGCAGCTCTGATGGCCATGTCCCAACTCTTGTCAATGCTCAGGTGAGGAGAAGCTAAGGACGTGTCCTGGGAGGGTGTCCCAGGAAAGGTCGATTCTCAGCCTGGATGCCAGCCAGCACGAGTGCTACCTAGAAAGTCATCATTGGGGAAGAAGGACACGGAGGAGCCAAAAGAGAACCAACAAAGACCCAGAAGGTAAACAGAGCCCAAGTCAACTTGGAAGTGTGGAGCCAATAGATACCAGTCTGGGTGGGAGTTCCATGGCTGAGACAATGGGGAGGACAGAGGGAGGGTCAGTGAGTAACTGAAGTTGGCATGTCAACTCCTGGAGGTTGGGGACTTTTCCATGACAGATAGCCCCAGGATTCTTGGGGAGGCAGAAATAGCCCCTTGAAAGCATTAGGTTGAACCAGGATGAACTTGAACACCTCCAGGTAAACTGGCTGTGATTTGAAGAGAATATTTGTTAGTTCAAACACACAAACAAACAAAAGTATGGCAAAGTGGCTTCCAGAGTTCATGGACTGTTACCAGTTGATGATGTCCAGAGAGTTCTGTGCTTTGGCCAAGGAAGAAGAGGAGCTTGGTGGTCTTCTGGACATCACCTACTCTGTGTATACTGAATAATCATGTGCTAATTTATTCAACAAATATTTTTCATGCTCTCTATGACAAGAGCTTAGAATGCTGGCTAATGCATGACTAATAGTAGGTCATGCATAGTAGGGATTTAACTTAATAAATGTTTATTGGAAGTCTTCATGATCGACTCCCTGCCCCGAGCCAAATGCAGCTCTATGTGCGGGGAGAGAAATGAAGCTGACATCAGACATCATTCCAGCTCTGGGCAGCTGACACATAGAACACTCCACAGGGAATCAAAGTACCATGGGATCAATGCTGACACAGTCCACAATAATGCTCAACTCTCCTTACCTTACGCCAGGTGCTCTTCTAACTACCCTACAAGTATTAATATATTTAATCCCCAAATCAGCCATACAAGCTGAGCGTGAGATACATACACACAATATGAACAAAGATACTGAGATCTGAAAACCTTAATTGTCTTGTTGAAGCCGAGGTGCCAGAATTTAAACCGAAGTGCCTGGCTCTAGAAATTAGTTATAAAGGAAACGTTGCAGAGACACAGAGTAGGAAACCATCGATTCTGCAAACAGTGAGGGATGGTCCATTCTCTGGGAAACTTCTCAGTGAGACGCTGTTTAAGCTGGGCCTCGAAGGATCAGTGGGTGTGCACTAAGAAGAAAGTGGTACTTCGGGGAGATGACACCTACACGACCTGGGGACTCATGTCCTCTCATGCTGGACTGTGCATCTCTACAGGCAAAGACTGTGTTTCCCTTCTCCTGGGCCCCCACTCCCAGCAGAGTCCACGATGACCACACACCATATTTTATTGACTCCACGATGCCATCACTTGTAAGATGAAATCTCTTATGTTTCACTAAGACTAGAAGAAGAAAAATTAAGGAATATTGACAATAAAACTATGGCACGGCGCATTCTTATTACTTAGACATTTTTTTTTAATTTTTTATTTATCATTTTTTTAGAGAGGAGAGAGAGAGAGAGAGAGAGAGAGAGAGAGAGAGAGAGAAAGGGGGGAGGAGCAGAAAGCATCAACTCCCATATGTGCCTTGACCAGACAAGTGCAGGGTCTTGAACTGGCAACCTCAAGCATTGTAGGTCCACGCTTCATCCACTGCACCACCACAGGTCAGGCTACTTAGACATTTTTTATTTCACACCCAGGAAGAAATGCTTTACTCTTAAGGAGATGGAGTTTTATCACCTATCACCCCTGTGATAAAAAGGAAGATTGGTTAAAGTAGTCTTAAAATTTGTTCACAGGCTGCAAGTTTTCCAAATCACCCCTTCAGTTAAGAGTCTGTGTTCTGTTTTGTTTTGTTTTTCCCTGTAAGGTGTTATATTCTCAGCCTTCCAGAGCATTGGTGAGATAGCATTCCTTAAAAGAATTCACACAAGAATTGAACCAATTGGCCCCAAGCTCTCAAGTCCCCTTCCCAATTACATGAAACCAGGTGACTTTTTTTTTTACAGGGACAGAGAGAGAGTCAGAGAGAGGGATAGATAGGGACAGACAGACAGGAACGGAGAGAGGTGAGAAGCATCAATTATTAGTTTTTTGTTGCCGTTGCGACACCAGGCGGTGGCACAGTGGATAGAGCGTCGGACTGGGATGCGGAGGACCCAGGTTCGAGACCCCGAGCTCTCCAGCTTGAGCGCGGGCCCATCTGGTTTGAGCAAAAGCTCACCAGCTTGGACCCAAGGTCACTGGCTCCAGCAAGGGGTGGCTCGGTCTGCTGAGGGCCCGCAGTCAAGGCACATATGAGAAACCGGGTGATTTTTGACTCTTCCTGAGGAATGTTGCTAAACCCAGCCAGCTTACCTGCTCCCCACAACCGTTTGAGTCCTAGGGGTTTACAAAGGTTTCGTGCCACCTTCTCCTGGTTACCTTCGTCTCTGCGCCTTCCTCAAATCGCAGCGCTGGCCCTCCGAGGTGCGCATGCGCGGGCTGAGCCAGCGGCGACCTGAGCGCGGGTGGTGCAGGGGGAGAACGGGCCTCCTGTCAGGACACCGAGTTAAGGGGCACCCCAAGTCCCGAGCTGCTGGCGTGCGCTCCTTAGAATGCTTGCAAGGTGGTGCTAGCAACCGACGGACCGCGCACTGCTGCACACAGAGCTGAGCGAGAATTTGCAATACCCTGAACATCAGAAAACAAAAACTCGAACTTGTCCCTACGGATCACGGGCCGTGGCGGAACTTTTCTCACCGAGAGCGCACGAGGTGAAGAGTGGTAGGTTCTGATCTTGGTTTTGGAACCCAGTGAAAAGAAAACAAGAGAAAAAAAAAAAACCACTGGAGGCTTAGGAATTCCATTACCTAACATAATGAGGGGTTTTCACGGGAGACTGCGTGGAGGTGAGCTGAGCTGATACGAGGGCTGTCTCTCGAGGTGAGAGAGACCTGCGGGGACCGGCTGCGCCCCCGCAGCGCTGGCGGTAATGTGCATGCTGTCCCCCGGGGAGGCAGGCAGCCAGGGTCAGATAAGATCCCCCTCCAGGCCCCTTGGAGCCCCCTGATGCTGCATTCTCTAAGCAGTGTGGGATGTCACTTGTTTCCAGACCAGATGGAGTCTGGGACGACACACAGGCTCCTGGGAGACATCGGGGGCCGCCTGAACACCCCTCAGGATGTTTCAAGGCTGTCTCAAATGGCGTCAACTTGATGTTTATGGATGGAGTGAACATGGCCTCATTTGCCAAATTCTGATGCGAAAAACAAAAAGAGACTCTAGAAGAATCTCTCCGAGTCAGAAAGGGATTGTGTCAAAGCTGAGAATGTACTATGGCCCCACACATAACTAAGTTATCAAACACTTAGAATAATTTGCAGTGAACGTAAATGTTCTTCAACATTTTGGGGAACTGATTATATAAATTCTTATTCCTCAGCCTCACTTGATGAAACTGATGCAACTCTTGTTCTGTTCCCCCAATGAGGAGTGGGAGTCGGCATGGGGTGGCATCTTGACCTGAGGCCAGACAGTTTGGCTCCTGGGCTCCAGATCTGCCATGCGTCCCCAGGGCAATCCCCACGTTTCTTACTCTGACCCCAGGGACCCAGGGTGGTCTGGATCTGCCCATTTTCAGCTCCGTGCCCTCTGGCAAGTTAGCTCATCCTTGGGCTTCAGTTTTCTCATTTGCAAAGCAGTGGTAGAAATAATCCCTACTTTGCTATGTTGGTTGAAAAGTCAAAGAATTGGGAAGGTGTTCAGAACAGCCTGGCCTGGCTCAGTGCTCAAACAATGGGAGCTCAACCAGGTCGTTTACTCCTATATTATGAGCCCATCACTCCTTCTAATAGCTATTTCTAGTTAACACAATAGTTAATTAGGGAGGCCACTATTTTTCTTCATGTAAGCACATTATCTGAACAGGCCTAGGTGTTGCATCTCAGAACTCCCGGAGTCACAGGGCTGATGCTCCGGACCATGGCTTCTCGACTTCACATCTTTAGCAATGAACTTGGTCAGCTTATGACAGTAAGAAGCCTAACAGGCCAACTGATACTGACAGACCACACGGGGCCATCGTCTGCTTTGGACGGTCTGTGAGTGGAGAGTGGCTTCTACATGCTTAATGACTGAAAAAAAAAATCAAAAGGAGAATATTTGAGGAAGTGGAAATTATATGAAATGCAAGTCTCAGTGTCCATTAGCAAAGTGTTACTGGAAGGCAGCTGTGCCCACTCATCTGCTTGTCGTCTGTGGCTGCTTCTGCTCGGTACCCACAGAGTTGTGTGGTTGTGACCGAGGCCACATGGCTCACAAAGACCGACGTATTGATGCTCTAGTCCTTTAGAGAGAAAGTTTACTGACCTTTGCCATGGTCATCTGGAGCAAAGCCAACAATGGAGCCCATGTCTCCTCTACCCATCCAGTCCATAACGAGCTTCCTCACCCCTTTTTCCTCCCATCCCTCTAACCCTGGGATGCCACAACACAGCTCCATGGACACAAAAATGCCTTGTTCAGTTTTCCCGCCAGGTTGCCTTGAAAAATTCACATTCTGCACTGACTTTTTAAGTTGGGAACACAGTTTATTATCCCTCTGAATATAGCTTTACTAACTGATTGGCTGACTGATTGATCTATCGTTTGATCCCGGATGAGGTTCACGGGGCCTTAGCTCTCGGTCACCGAGTTGTGCCAGACCGTTTCAATAAAGGTTACATACCTGGATGACATCCTATAAATCTGAACCCTGGCTCCTCTCTTTCCAGCGTCTTTGCTGAGATAACCCCGACCCTGAGTTTAGCACCTCAAAAGCATTTTAACAAGATATTCAGATAGCTCCTAACTCCTTTCCCTGGGTGTCTCCCCTCCGTCCACTTTCTTAGCTGTGGTTTCTTAAGCACTTGGTAGAAAGAGGGTGTTGCTAATGTTCACATGAGGGCTCTGTGGGGAAATAAAAGACCCTGCAAGAGAGAATTCGCCAGGGCAACACATGCATCGCCCTTCCAACTTTACAGAGTTTCCCTTTCAAAATACTGTTTGTGTCGTTTTTCCCACACGTGAAAAGTAGCCCATGTCACACTTGGAGATGCCCATTGAAGATTTCTCCAACATCCACCTACTGAAACGGCATTTTTTTTTTCTTTTCCTTCCACTGGTTGCACTGCTAGGGACCAAAAAATAAGATTTTAATTGAAATACAGATAAGATGGAACCCTTTAATTTACCTTCTCCCTAAGCTACTAGACGTTCCTGGCTACATCTGATAGATGACTTCTCCCCCAGCCTCCCTTTCCTTTTCCAGCCCGGGCTAGAGCAAAATTATCTTATCTTCAGATGAAATATTTTAGGGATTTGGGGATTTTGTGTGCCTCAGGACAAAGGACAGTTTTTGAAAAGATCACTGTCCTCTTTTGGAGGCAAATTCCATCCTTATTGAAATTCTGATGTTAGGGAGAGTCTGCCACCTCATTACCATTCCGCATGCCAGGCACAGGTGGGAACGAGACTCTTAGGGGTAAGAGAGAGAGGAACACAAGGAGGTTTTTCCTGCGAAACCATGTCAGAGGAGACATTTTTCTCCACCAACAAAAGAGTTTGTATAAAATGCGTTGCTATAAAAGTGAATCATGCTATTCTTCTTGGGGGCTCCGAGGGGACAATTCACTCTGGACCGTAAGATCATTCCCATCAATTTCAGGGTAAATAACACAGGTCTTCCTCCTCAGCCTCCCGTCCACACGCACACTGGGGCCCCGCCCCTCCAGCAGGCCCCACGCCACCGCCCCAGGTCTGACTGAGCAGCAGGCGCAGATAGAGAGGGCCCCGTAAACCACAGGACATGGAGGTCCAAGGCCAGAGATAATTGAATTACCTGGTTGTCTGCGGTGATAAATACAAGCCATAGAAGTCAAATGAATAGTCTGTTTTTACTGCCGTCTCTGGCTGAGTTTCCCACTTTTAGTTTCCACGCGTGCACCTGAGGGCTACAGTGCCCCCGGGTGGGCCATTACCGGCCCAGAAGAGTCCCCGAGCACCTCTTGAAATGCAACTTTGCAATCGCCTTTGCATTTCGTAGATGTGGATGATGCTTCCTCCCTTCTCTAGGTGACTCAACTTCACAAAATGCAGGACGTTGGGATTGCATGAATTACACAACTTTATTATTTTAAATTAGGTTCAAAGGCAAGTAATATTTGTGAAGGACCTGTGTACCTGTCTTCCCCTTTTGTCCCTGACGGGCAGATGAATCCCGCCTGTTTTCATTTGACAGTTCTTGCGTTCAGCTCTATGGCAGCCGTGTGGACCACGTAAGCAATCCTCGGAGCCTAAATTACGTTTGGTCCTTCATTCAGTAGAGTAGACGCTGAGCAGACCAGAAAACACACTGGAGGGAAACTTGGCATATTGGAAAAGGCACCAGAATTAGAGCTCAACGGAATTTGAGTTCTCTCTCTCTCTCGGGAAGGTGTTAAAACTCTTCTCTCTCTCGCTGCTCCCAAAATGGCAGATGGCATCCTTATCTGAGAAGATGAAGTGGGGTTGAATTGACTTAATGCAGGGGTCCCCAAACTACGGTTTGCGGGCTGCATGTGTTCCCCCGAAGCCATTTATCCGGCCCCCACCGCACTTCCGGAAGGGGCAGCTCTTTCATTGGTGGTCAGTGAGAGGAGCACAGGATGCATCCGCACCCATAGTTCCCATTGAAATACCGGTCAGTTTGTTGATTTAAATTTACTTGTTCTTTATTTTAAATATTGTATTTGTTCCCTTTTTTTTTTTTTTTTTACTTTAAAATAAGATATGTGCAGTGTGCATAGGGATTTGTTCATAGTTTTTTTTATAGTCCAGCCCTCCAACTGTCTGAGGGACAGTGAACTGGCCCCCTGTATAAAAAGTTTGGGGACCCCTGACTTAATGCTCATATAAACACTGGGCCTAGACCTTGGTTCAGATGACCCACCTAATATGAACTCACTCTTTCTGTTTTTAGTGGCTGGAGCAGAGACAGAAATCTCATCATTTCATCGGCATTCTTCACTGTATGCTAGCTTATTAAGCACCTATTTTTATATGCTTGACTCTAACCTTTGCATGTGAGCACATAGTTTATTTAATAATAATAGCAGCAATACTGCCAGTTAGATATTATTCTTTTCACTTTCAGGAAAGAAACTTGGACTTCACACATGTCAGAGAGAGAACTTGAACTCTGAACAGGAGACACCCACTCTGCTCCCCTCCACTGGGGTCCTTGGAAGGGACTCAGCTGATAGCTCTGGGCTCAGGGTGAGAATGAGCCTTCAGTGATCAAGATTCAGACATGTCCTGATGTGTCTTCACAGATGGGAAGGGAAGAGAATGAGCAAGGCTGGTGGGGGGAGGGGGCTAGACATTGGGAGGGAGCTGGTCCTTAGCTTGGTCGCTCTGTGTGTCTTAATTGGACATTCAGGTCATTATCACAAAGAAGTGCACAGGCTCAGTACCCAGAGAGAGCTCAGTTTCTAGACCCTTCTCAGCCACTGCAGTTAACTAACTTTGTTTCATCCAGCCAGCCAGCCTTTCTGAGTTTCAGTCTCTTCAACCAAAAAGGAGATAATCAAAAATAATCTTCCTTTTCTAAAGTGAGCTAATTGTACGTTAATGTTAATAGAAAACACACAAGTGGCTGTGTTTTTAAGCCCTTAGGTGCTAGCTATATAATTATCATTATTACAGAAAATAGCCATTTGTTTTGCAGGGGGAGAAAATAAACCTTGAAAAGTCAGATGATGTTTATTGGGGAAATACAAAAACTTGGTTCTGAATGCAGAGGTAGTAAAAAAGACAGTCTATTTTTCCACCTGCTGTTTCCGTGGTAGCTATTAATGTTGTCAGTCTTTCAGACTGGGGTTAAGGACACACTTTTCTGAGGTCTTGTTGCCGCTGAAAAGCCCATGGGACAGATATCCAGTCTTCTAAGTGAATAAACTGTAAACTAACTTTTTTTTTCAGAGATAAAGAAATCAACCCGAAGTTTTTGACAAAATCATCGTTATCAGTTGTGACATGTCCAGATGCCAGTTAACGCCCACCTCAAGGGATGAGTGTGGGAAATCAACAAGACTATCTAGAGCCAGAGAAAGTATTTTGTAACTCCCTGGCTTCTTGTATTGAGTTTTCTTTCCCCAAGTTAGAGTTCTTTCCTAAGCCATCAAGTGTCTGGCCAGTTTCTGATGATGCCCAGCCATAAGGATACAACTTGAATTAAAGAAAGAGAAAAAAAGGGGGGTTTCCACCCACCCTGCTTTCCGATTCTGCCTTTGTTGGCCTTCTTTGTCTGGGACAACATGAGATGACTTTAGCATGAAGGGGGAGGCGGCAGCGTGTGAGGTGCTCACCGGCGCCCAGACGTAATGCTCAAGGAGCGGCGAGCTGAGAGCCCATTGCTCCTCTGTGACAATGAGGAAAGCAAGGCTTGGAGATGCTAAGACACCTGTGGGTGTAAAAGCACTAGCAAGTGCCTGTGCCAGAATCCCACCACGTCAAAGGCCACTTTTCTTCGAAAGGGACCGTTGCCTAGCATCATGACAACCACCAGAATTGGATGGTTCTGCAGGGTGTGTCAGGGTCATCCTGAGAAATGGAACCGATAAGATGTGTTTATTTTGAGAGAGAGAGAGAGAGAGGCAGAGATTTTAAAGAATTGGCTCATATGCGTATGGAGGCTTTATACATCTAAAATCTGCAGCCTGGGCCAGCAGTCTAAAAACCCAGGAAAGAGTTCCAGTTCAAGTCCAAAGGCTATCAGCTGGCATACCTTCTTCTTGCTCAGGGAAAGTTAGTTCTTCTCCTATTCAGGCCTCCAGTTGATTAGATGATGCCCACCACGTTATGGAGCAAGCTGCTTCACCCAACGTCTACTGAGTCCAGGGCTGATCCTATCCACAAAGTACCTTTGCACAAATGTACAGCTGACATTTAACTGAATCCCTGGGCATCTTGGGCCAGCCAAGCTGATATGTAAAATCAACCACCACCTGGGGATAATGCACCATAAGAGCTAAAGTGACAAAGAGAAAATTGCCTCCAAGTTCAGAAGCACTTGATATCTCATGTTCTCATGCTAGCTCGTCAAGGCGGAGGTCCACTGTTCCCAGAAAATGCCAAAGACCCAAGTGACAAGGAGCACAGTAGTTATGGAAAAGAAACATATAAAGACAAACCTCCATCACCTATGAACCCCGAGTTTTGTAAATAGTCTGAGTGTCACATTTTTTTTATTTGAAATAGAGCCACCATAAACACCACAGTGCATGGTCATCTATCACCAACATGTCTCTCTTCCTTTGTGGACTTGGTTTTCTTTGACCAGGAAAACGCTTTGGCGGTTACACAAACCACCAACATTTTGAAGTGCGATCTTCTCCTGTTTCCACATGATGCTGTTGCTACACACAGCTCTCCCTTGGAGACCCAGTCCTGGGTGGCCTGTCCCACAGATGCCACCACAGTTATCTGCCCAACCATCCCCACTAGCCTCACAGTTTTGATCTTCACAGGTGGATACTGTCACCTGCATTTTGCATATGAGAAAACTGAGTCTCAGAGAGGTGAGGCAGGTGACAGGGACACACAGCTTATAAACAGCAACAACCTGTGAGGAAAACTGTACCCATGACCACTGGGCAACCTGTCTTTCCCTGGTGTATTTTTCTTTTTGTCTCTGTGATTTTTCTCCCTCCGGGTTGATAAAGAAGGGTAACCTTGTGGTTTAAATATTTGTTCAGTTCAACAATTCCCATTTAAAAAATAAAGACTCCCCTTGTAAGCTGCTGGGATATTCTGGGTTTTGATCTGGGTGGCAATCAGATTAAGTGTGAACATATACAAAAATCCATCAGTGTAGGTACCAAAGGTTAACGAGCTTCATGAAGGTATGTCAGACCTCAATGTGAGAATTTAAACAAACAAACAAAAATTAAATTAAAAAGTAAACAGCCCAAAGACAAAATGAAGCAAAAGAAGAGAATGAAACAATCAGAATCACGTCCAAACAAAAAGTAGTCGAGCCAACGTGTCTTCCTCGCTCTGATGCGTCCATCGCGGGACACTGTCCCCGCTGCCTGGAGGGCTTGTCATTCCGCCCGGCCACGAGCTCATCAGGCACAGAGCCTGGCACATTTTGTCTCTCCACACAGGCTGGAGGGGTGAGTGAAACCATTTTGCTGCCTAGATACATTTGCTTGTACCAGTTAGCCTGGGCTGCTTCAAGGGCCCCCTCAGGTTTACCAGCGGGCCCCTGGCAACGACATTTATTACACACCTCCACTGGGCAAGGTCATTTCCTTCCACAAGGCCCAGCAGCCCTGAGCACTCCCCCGGCCTCCCTGGCCACGCCCCCCCCCCTGCCTGCTCACCAAAAACATCCTGAGTAATGATGTTGATGTCCCAACAATGAAAATATTGTCACTTATGGTTACAATCAGGACGTCATCAACTATAAATGCTTGCCTTCCGTGAGGCCCTGTCAATTGCTCGTTTATGTAAATGAAAGCATCTGCTCATCACTGCATCCATTTTGGGAGAAAACAATCAGCGGGGCGGGGGGTCGTTTCTCCTCCTAATACCTTTTTAATATTCCGTTCACTGGAAGCCAATCTGCAACAAAGGGGAAAATAAGAAAGTTAAACAACATAATGCTAAATTTAAACCTATAGCAAAACCCAGTTGTCAGACCCTGTGACTATTAGCGCAGGAGCCAGCATGAAGCTGGGGGAGGGGCCGTCTTCCTGTCTCTGGGAAGTTCTGAATGGGCCTCCAATCGGGATGCATATCAGACACAGAGATACCCCCTCTCTTCCTGATTTCTCCCACTGAACCCCATGTGGACGACATCGTTCTCCCACAGAGGGAACTGGTCCCGTGTTGTAGCTGGCCATCTTCCAGATCACAGGGATGTCTCATGTATACACTAGGTCTTATATGAGTTACCTGTGAACGGAACACCAAATGGGCTCTAAGTTATAACTCTGAAAGTGTGTCTGTAGTGACCTTCTCCATGGATAGGTCCCATTCTACCAATAAAAAGGGGAAAATGATTCTGGGCTCTAACACTTGTGGGGATTACCAAAGAGACCCTAAGTTTATGATAAAAAGAAAAAGGAGCCCATTATAGTATTCTCTAAGGGGCTATACCCTTATTCTGTAAAGGACCACATACAGTCTCTATTCTCCATTGCAAGAACCTAATTCTTCTCGTGTTGAGCAAAAGTAGCCATAGAGAATATGTCAACAAGCAACCAGGTCTGTGTTCCAGTAAAATTTCACTTATGCTCTGGCCATACAGTTTAGTTGGAGCATTGTTCCGAAGCACAAAGGTTGTGGGTTCAATCCTCGATCAGGGCACATACAGAAACAGATCGATGTTCTTGTCTCTTTCTCTCTCTCTCCCTTTCTTCCTCTAAAATCAATAAAGTAAACATTTAAAAGGAAAAAAAAACTTTACTTACAAAACAGATGGCTAGCCAGATAGGCCTGAGGACCATAGTTTGTTGACCACAAACCCTTAGTTGTACAAGGTATTCTCTGAGGGGGAAAAACAGATTTCCTAGACAAATAAGTTGGGAAACACTTCACTCTTGTCTCTCTTGGACATTCGTAATGCACATTAGTCCCTTAAATGGACCAACAAATCCTCCTGCAAAGTAAGAATTTTCCCGAACTTCCTTGACCTTCGTTTGCACCCTCCACCATGCCAGCACAGAGGACGCTTGCTTTGAGGGAAGCTACCCAGAGGGTGTTTTTGTCACCAGGCTCCAGGGTGCTGAACAAGAAAGATTGTTGTACCCTGCTTTTCGGACCCTCTGTGGGCCCCGTCTGAGGTTGGGGGTAGAATTGGGATCTGAAGGCCTACGATTAGTTGGTTGGATACTTGGTCTCCATGGGCTGAGGACCAGCCAGGAAGCAGCCTTAAGATCTAACAGAAAGATCGATCTAAGAGACCCTAGTCTTGGTCTGCAGTTGACCATTAATTGGCTTTGTGGTTCTCGGAAGCCGCGTCACCTTCCCGAGCTTCCTCTGCAAATTGCTTTCCTCAGCTGGAAATGGAAGTTCCGGGGGGTTTACTGTTTTGTTGGGGAGATTGTTTGAACTATATGATTTTTATTTTTAATTGTTTCAGTCTTTAAGGGGAGATGGAACTTGGGGACAAAATCATAGTGTGAAGGGAGAGAGAGAAATGAGGATCAGCACATCTTCCACCATGGACTTGACTTTTTGACGGTCGAAGCTATAGAAACAGTTGGCCAGATCTCATTTCAGGGCTCAGAAGAGTGAGGGTCCAGGCCCCAGGAAGAAGGTGAGAGCAGCAGCAGCAGCTTATGGCTTGCGAGGACCCCTTAGTGGACTTGCATCCGGGGACGGAAGTCCTCGTCTGAACCCACGTCCTGCGTTTGTGACACGTGAGACCTCACACAAACCATCCGTTCTTCTCCTCCTGCCTCAGTTTCCCGTGGTATCGCTGGAGACTGTGACGATCACATAGGACTCTAAACGGTTGTAACAACCAAAGGGTATTACCTCTAATGTCATTGCTACCTCCATCACTGTGACTACTCTGAGCAAAATACAAAAGGAACCACAAAATTACACGGTGGGCAGTAGACACTTAATGTAGCTGGCAGAGCCTTGGAGGGCTCAGTAATCCCCTGATAATATTGCCCATGATTTAAAGTAGCCTCCTCCTCTGCAAAATGGGGGAACTTTAACCAACCCCCTTTCAGTCAAAGACACGTGGAAAGAACTGTTTGCAATGCCTGGAACCATATCAGATGTTTTTGACCTGTTATCGGTAAAAACAGCGGTGAAGATGCTACCAGTGGGCCCTGCCTCACGTAGGAGCTAGAAGGCCAGCCTCCATTTCTGCAGGAAAATATGTTAGTCACCACTAAGAGATAGAAAGAAATTGGTCTCAAATCCAAAAGTTGGCAAGAATATTTATTAAAAAAAAAAAAGAAAAGAAAAGAAAACACGATTTTGCTTTTTTGAAGATGTATCCAATTGAATTTCCTTTCAGACGGAAACGGAATGATTCCCCCATTTGAGTTAGAGCCCGGCTCCATAAACACCATCTCCACACACTCTATTACAGACATCACTTATTCAGCAGATATCATAATATATTCAGGGCTCCTCTTAGGGAGTGAAATTTCAATATTAGATAAAGCTGGTGAGATGGCGACGGGGACTGTGTTTGTCTGGTACCCAGAGTAAATAGGATTGTTAGCGATTGCTAAAGGTTCCGGGAAAAGATAGGGGAACAAAGATCGCACGGGCCAGATTCTGAGCCGGGCGGCGGCATGGGTTCAAGAAAGCTTGATTACCTTCTGCCGTCGTGCACTCCTAAGCAGGCCTGGAGATGAGTTCCTCCTTCCTTAGATTTTCTCATAAGAATGGCTGAATGTTATCCTAATTAGAAATCTGCTCAGATTTGGAAACAGGCTGGTGTTTCCTTCTCTCCCCATCGCACCATCCTCCCCACTACCCTCATATCTCTCTCTCTCTCTCTCTCTCTCTCTCTCACACACACACACACACACACACACACACACACACAATGAAGTTCAAGGTCACTAAGAGTCAGCGTCTTAGCTGGGCCACTATCATAAGCTGGCCACATGGATATGACCTTGGCCTGGGCTCCCAGCACCCTGACCATGCATTTCTAACCTGCATCAGCAGAGATCGGAGATAAGACCCTCGGTCAGTCTCCTTGCTTATATCCCGTGTGTTTAAGAGCTCACCTACACTAAGCACTCACAGCGGCCGGGCCCTGTTGTGCGCCTTCCCTCCATTACCTCATTTAATCCTCACAAACACCCACCTTGGGAGACAGGCCCTGTTGATCTCTCCATTTCATAAATGAGGAAACCGAGGCATGGAAAATTTATCTAATTTACATGCAGGAGGCAGCCCAGATTGCATGTCGACCCGTGTCACATGCTTCCAAAATGCAGAACAGAGAGTACTGCCCACGTTGTAGGAGGCGCAGATCTGCAGGGAAGGACCCTGGAAGGCAGTGGTGCCCCCCCCCCCCCCGGCCACAGGGGCGTGAACGCAGAGTCACGTGCACAGCACTCTGCTCGGCACTGAGGGTCCGGAGAACGTCCTGCTGTGCCATCAGAAGCCCTAGGGCCCAGCTGGAAGGAGCGGCCCTGGAGAGAAGGAGCCGCAGTTTAGTGAAAGAAGAGTCAGTACAGAAGAGGAGTCTTCTGATCCCCGGCAGTAGGAATGGGGACCCCCGGGCTGAAGGGTCAGGGGCTGGTAATGAAAGGCACTTTGGGAGTGGGCCCTGAAGGGGGCGTCAGACATGGAAATGGGGAGAGGCAGGCCAGGGAGTGAGTTGTGGCCCACCGCCACCAGGAGCTGAGTTTGGGAGTCCTTCTGCAGGGGAGGGGGCCCACGAAGGCTGTCACTGTGGACTGGCTCACTTTTCTGTTTTGCTTTGTGTCAAACAGAGCTGTATGCTGGTGGTGGGCACGCCAGGGCTTTGGAAAGTCTGGTTGCAATGTGGCACGAGGGTTCTCCACCATGTCGATGGTGTGATAGGCCAGGCCGCGGGCAGAACCTGTCCTCAGCATGGTCCTGAACTCCCCTGAAGGCCTTCGTTATTGTCTTCTGGTTGTGAACAACGGAGATTAGCATCAAAGAATATAGAATCTAAATTATTGCCTTTAACTCACCTCCTGTTCGTCCTGTCATCCTCTCTGCTGAGGCCATGCATAGACGAACAGGTGCATAGAGGATGCCTGTCACTGTGTGAGGCTCTGCCCACTTCTTTCCTGTGGCTCATCCACGTGGGGCCCGGTGGGGTCGCCACGGGGGACGGGGGTGGGGGGGAGCTATGGGAAATGTTAGCAATCCATGGGTCTCGTTCCTGCACCTCCAGCCATTGTTTTTGCCTCGCTAAAAAGTTCCCTGTTTCTGGATCCACCAGTAATAGTATTTGCGTTGTGTGGTTTTTTTTCAGGCATTCTGACAGTTTCAAAACTGAGAAGCATGGCTCAAACCCCAGCGGGGGCTCAGTTTGGTTCTCCTGAATGACTGTGTAGGAAGATGCTTGGAGCTCTCCCTACCTGGCTCACCCACCTTCCGAGCCCAGCTCCAAGGGCGGTCCCATCGGGGCCCATGCATGTCCTTGTTCTGCTCCCGCCTTCCGCCTTCCGGAGAACCCCGTCCTCCAGCGACGGCCGGCTGCCTTCACGTCCACGCCCTGACATCACCCGCGTTATCCTGCAAGGCCAGCCTCCTTATCTCCACTCGCGGATAGGAGGCTGACGTTCCGAGTCATTATATGAGGCACAGGAATAGATAGGATGCAGTAAAGAAGAGAAAAAAAGAAAAGATTCAGACACAAGGACATCTGATTCCCACGTTCTCTCTGCTCCCTCGCCTCTCAGTTCGAATCTGCAGAATAAAGAGGAGGAAAGCTTCAGGGCTGGTTTCATCACCTGGGAAGTGGGAGAGTAGAATACAGCCCGGAGACTGGCTGAGACAACTGAGTGACCCCAGGCTGGAACAACGCTGCCGATGAGCAGGAGCCCGCAGAGGCTAGCTGGGTTTGAACCAGGCTCTTCTCCTGCGGCGAGGGAGGTTAAAAAGGAGAGAAGCTGGGGAAGCCAGATGACTTGTCCAAGTTCATGAGGCTCATTAACAAACGGCTAGTGGATTTCCAATCGGGCATGCAGTTCAGCCTAGGGACTGCGGACCTCCGCTGGTGTACAGGCCTCCTCGTCTTCAGAACATGTGCTGGCCCTTGACCACGTCCTGTGAAATACTGGGTAGGGAAGAGGAAAAACTGAGAATTAGGAGTCCTGGGCTTGCCTTTCCCTTCTCCTTTGCTTCTGAGTCGGGAAAGGTCTCTGGAGCTCTGGGGCTCAGGTTCTTTCTCCCTAGAAGAAAGGCATTGCACCCCCCTTGCTGTCACCAACAGTCAGAAGCTCTGGCACGCCCCAACTTGCAGATGCACGGGCAGAGGCCTCGGCAAACCTGCATTTTCCATCTCAGGGTTCCTCGGGTCGACTTGGGGCCGAGGCTCCCACCTGGTGCAGCAGGAATCTGAGAGTCCAAGTTTCCAGGACACAGACCTCGGGTAGCATTCTGCCTGGGGAGAGCCCCCAACCAGTCTGGTCCCTGGGAAACGCCCACAGCCTGAGCCATGACTCACCCTGCCTCTCTCTGTGGCGCTGTGCTCCTCGGGATTGCTTACCAGGGAACAACCAAAGCCTCAGAACAGGCTTTGCAAATAAAGGTGGGAAAGCAAGACCCAGGGAACATGGACGGAGAGGAGAAAAAGAAGGACAAAGGTCAGAAAGGGACCAGGGGCCTGGCGGCGAAGCGAGCAGGAAGTCAGAAGGAGAGGCAGGAAAAAGACGAGACACACAAAAGACGCAGGAAACGGAGACAGGAGCCAATCAGGAGGCGGGAATGCTTGCTTACCACTGTGCATAGTATGAACGAACCCCTGTGAGTCACTGTTTTGCATTTCTGAATTTCCCATTTCTGCTCATTATAATGGAACTTGTTGTACATTTACAAGTCAGGTTGCTCCTCTCCACACTTTCTGTGCCGGGTCCTTGCAGTGTCCCTTCGGGGAAGACGGTTACTTTTACCATCATGAGGACACTGAATCCTAGACAAGATCCCTTTGCTGAAGTTACTGAAGAGCTGCACTGAGAACCAGGCCTATGTGATTCACATCCAAGACCATCCACTGGCCTGGGCAGCACACCTCCCAAATTCAGCCCTGTTCCCACCCAGAGAATCTCAGACACACAGCTGAACTCCAAAGTGTGGGAGTAAGCTAGAATATGTGAGGGAAGAGGGTTCTCAACCTGAAGCAGACACCCCAAGTGACTTGGGGGTCAGGCCCCAAAGGCTTCGATTCCATGCATATGTATAAATATATACTTTTTATCATAGGCCAGTAAAATCAACATCGGCCCGAGAATCATACACCAAGAAGGTAGACACGATGACGACCCTAGCCATGAATGGCTGTGTTCGCTCCTTGGTTCATCGTCTCACCACAGACACACGGTGAGCTGAAGGTGGCTGGCTCTGAGGACTGTAATGTATTAAATCATGACAAGCACCTGCCCACCGGCAGCTAATCATGGAGTCCAAGGTTTATCATACACGTTTCATTACCTCTAGAGGAAAATTGGGGAGGGGAGGGGAGGGCCAGCCAGAGCCTGAACTTTTGTACCAGTCTGGCCTCTTCCAGAAAACCGCTTTGGGGTCGAAGCCCCCATTCAGATCCTCATCTATAAAAGGGAGCAAATAAGAGCCCAGTTGCCCAGTTGCCATGCAGAGTCACAGTGAGACACCTGACTGCAGGAGTCAGTTTATTATTGCCTGCCCAATAAACATCCCTGTCCCAATTCTATCCCGAATGGAATGATTTTTTTTTTTTTTCAGTTTCCAGTATACACTATTTCCTGATCTGTGTGTGTCTCTCTCCATTCTGTTCTTGGTAAGTTTAATAAAAGGGACAGTAAACTGGAAAGGGAAAACATGTCAAAATGCCGAGAATTCTGAAAATCCAAAGTGCGTGGCGGCTCAGGGCTGGCGAGATGGCAGGGGCTCCCACGGCCCAGCGCGAACACCGTGTGGCTGAAACCACATAGTTCTTTCATGCGAAACAATGTATGGCACGTGCCAAGGGCCAAACAAGGGATTTTTAAACAAATGGCACATCGAAGAAGACACTCGGAGGCTAACACCACGTACAGGGGAGGGTTTCCTAGACTCACATCTGTGTACAGGTTTCCCTTGTTCCTCCACCCCCTGCCAGCCAGGACCGAGCCAGGGAGCCTCACCCAGCACCCCCTAGGCCTCCAGCCGTTCCCTGTGCAGGCCTGTGTCCCCGTGTCCTGTAGCACCCCCCCCCCACACACACACACACACCATCGATGTTAAACACTTGAGCTTCAGAAGACCGGACAGCACATTTTCTTTAACCAATCCCCTTCATAAACTTAACTAATAATGCCATTCGCCACGTGACAAATCTACCAGCTCATGCCAAAGGCAGCGTAGACGGAACGGGGTCATCCAAATCCCCTTCGACGCCGATTCCTGACGCCACCGCGGAAGGAGAGAAAGGATGAAAACGGGAAAGGGAGAAACGCGGTGATTCTCTTATGCGAAGATCACGTTTAAACATAACCAACTAACCGTCTGCACTTTCGGATCCGGACGTCTCGAACAGGCATTTAGATGGATGCAGACGCAGGCTGAAGTTCCCGTGCTGAGTAAACAGTCAAGTGTTCTTAATAGGAATTGCAGCGTCGCGACATCTGTTAGGGAAAAGGGAATGGCAAAACGACAATTTAGAGCGAGATTGCTTTTGTTAAATGCATTTAAATTCCAAGATTAGTGGTGTTCTTTCTTTTTCAATTAGCATTTACTTGTAGAAAGGTTACAGATGAAAGGGCTGGGGGTGGGGCTGGGGCTGGGGGAGGCCGTGGGGGTGGGGGAGATGGGGAGAGTGTTCTTCCCCTCGCTGAGAGGGCACTCTCTCCAAAGCGCGGGGAAGCTGCAACAGGAAGAGGGAACAGAAGACGTTAAAGAACTCGCCGCCGCTGCCAAATGGCGATGGCACGCCTTGATGGAGAAAGCCAGTCAAAAAAAAGTAAAAGGGAATAAAAATAAAGCAAAGCCGAATCCGGATTTGATGCACCCCATTCCTCTGGGTAGAAAATTCATCCACTGCTTCAGGAAAATATAGACATTTGTCTTTTCCAAGCCAGTTCCTAAATACACGCCACCGTTCTGTTTGAGTTTGTAAAGAGCTGTAACTAGCTCAGTTTTATTCTTTTTCCTTTTTTTTTTTTTGATAGAAACATAAACAGAGACCTAAAAAAAAAAAAAGAAAATGTAGGAAATGTTTCACCTGTTTTACTGCCATTAAACCTCATCTGCTACCAAGCTGTTTTGGGTGACATTTGTTAAATAAATAATACATTTTGCGGGGGACCATGGCACTAAAGCATAGAGAGGCAATCACTGTTCTTCCATCAGTTTTCTCTGCTCCTCCACACCCTCGTCCCTGCTCCCCGGGTGGGGGGAGGGGGTGGCAGGACTCAGTCCAGATCTGTATTATCACAGAGGCAGTTTCTGTCTACACTGACAGGGTTCCAACCCCAGTGCAGGCTACTGTTAGGGAAGTTTCTCTTCTCTCTCTCTCTCTCTCTCTCTCTCTCTCTCGCTTCCTCCCCATGTTCCTCCCTCTCTTTCTCCCCTCTCCTTCCCTCTGCGAATCATTTTTATTTCTTGGCTGTTGTTCTTTTTATCAAAAAAGAAAATATTCGAGACAAATTCAACATGTATTTCCATTTGGATTCCATATTTTTAAAAATCAATAAGGGTCCGCCACCTTCAAAATACTGCGAGATTGTTGCGGTCACTTTAAAACAGGTGTGTTGAATATTTCCCTAATGTAAAGCCAACCTTACCATCTCTAGTTAAAAACTAACAAGTGAAATGAAACAACGAACGGTCACTAAGACTGCTCTCTGAAACCCTACAAAGGCCGCAGGATGGACTGCTGTTTCCGGTGATGGATGCAATTTCCAGCAGTTCCGCTAACTGGAGACAGTGATGGACAGAAAGCTCTGAACACGGAGTAGTCATTGTACGGACCAGACAGCTGGGTGTAGCTCTTCCCTGTCCTCAGCTAAACAGAGGACCCATTCGATGAAAGCTGAAGAGGTATACAGTTCTAGAACATTCTGTCACCAGACTTTGGGCACCAGGACGCCTCCACAGGCGAGGTTCCCGGGGATTTTCAGCGTGCTGCCTCTGAGCAATTTCATATGCTGATTCTTTTCAATTATCTGTCAATTTTCCAAATGCAAATAGAAACACGCATGTCATCACTTTGGTACTCACCAACTGATTTCTTCCAAGAGCCCAGACCATCAGCGAGTACAGTTCAATATGTTCTCTTCCCTTTTTTGAAGTGGAGTTAATATTACTGAGCAGATTTTGGTCAGCTTCCAGGAACTCAGTGTGTGGAGAGGCAGCGTTTTATTTTAGAAGCATGAGTTGGTTTGAAAAATGTGAACGGAGCCCAACTATTTCTTTGTTTCCTCTTTCTTGCTAGACATATTTTATTTTTCTAAAAAAACAAAACACAAAACCCACATTTCTTCATCTTACACAGATGCACACACATATACACATAATTTTAGCCAAATTATGATTACTGCTTAGAATGTTTTGAGTTTTTATACATGCTTATAATCCAAAAAAGAGTATAAAGAAAGAAGTCCGGTAAACACAAGACAGAAGGATAGCTGGTAATAAACATGCTGTCCAGTTGCTTTGCATCGTCTATGTACACACATTTCATAGAGCTGAATTCACGGCATTTTGCCCTTAACCTTGTCAATCAACGTGTTCTTCTATCATTACACTGTATTTATTTACATATCTTAATACGTATATACAATACTCTACCTAATCATTCACCTGTGTAGGGGCATTCTGCAGTTCCCATTTCTTTTTCTGTCATGATTACAATAATGCTTAAATAAACTGATTCATGGAAAATAGCTCTCCATGTTGGATTACTTTCTTCGAGTGGATTCCTGGAAATAGAATTACTAGGCCACAGGGCACCAACATATTTAATGCTCCTGATGCATATTGGCAGATTGCCTTTTGTAAAAATTATACCAATTTACCCTCATGCAGTGAGCTTATAAGATGGCCGGTTACACCGCTTCTTCTCTGTTCCAAGGTTTGTTGGTTTGTTTTTTTTTTTAATGTCTACAAATTTGAGAGAAGAAAAAAAAATGGTACCTTTTGCCTGGAATAATTTGTAAAACCTACACTAAGCAATAGATTTATTTATTTTTTTTTACTATTTTAATTTGTCACAAAATTGAAAAGCTTCCATATAGGAAGTTTCTGACCAAGAAGGCACTAAACCCACAGTGCTCCAGCAGACATAGAACACCGTGTGCTCAGAAATCCCGTCACCCTTGGTCAGCATGTAAAGAAGTCTTTTCTAGTCCGGGGACTATTTTACAGAAACGAGTGATACTACTTTTCTGTATTTAATTTAAGGAAGCTCACTCTAGATACTAAAGGCAATTAAATGAGGGCATCTTCAGAAGTGGAGTTTTGGCAGCCTCCTATTTCCAGGTTTGGTGCTTTGCCAAAGGGGGGCAGGTGGATGATGACCTTGGTATTTGGACTGGCACTCTGAGTTCAAGATGGAGAACTGAAGAGATGGCGGGGAACCTGGTTTCCAACAGTCTTTCTGGGATGAGGCCATAAGAGCAATAAGAAAACACTCAACTAAGCAACCGGGACAGGCAGTGGGAAAACTGGGGGTAGGAGAGAAGGAACACCACGGTGAGGAGAAAACACATGAAGGGCGCCTCGGTTGAAGACTCGCCAGGGACCTCCCAGAGATCGTCGGACAGCACCTCTGTGCCCTGCTCTGCCGGGGTCAAGGAGGAAGGGTTCGGTCAATACACGCTGCTTTTGCGTAAACATGAATTATGCTCCCAGACTACCGTGTTTTCCACGTGAATGAAGCTGGTCCTGCTCCTTGACACTTTCTGCCAGACACCGAAGGGTTTCTCCCTGAGGGTCGGCGCACACCCAGCCTAAAAGATCCCTAAATAGTGCCAATAACTAAAGGTGGATTTTGTAGTAAGGGGAAAGATCAATCACCCCTTGAGCAAATTCAACATACAAATCAGCACCCAAAACGTCTCCACCTATATGGCCCTCATCAATTAGACTTCACTAGAAATTTCCAGCAGCTATAAACACACACTCCCGCACCATAGATTACTAAAAACCAAAAAGGAAGAAAAAAAGAACAAAACACAAGTAAGAAAATAAACCCAAGAACAATCAACCCGAAGAAACATCCCCAACTCCCCAAATCCTCAATTCCCTCAACTGTCATATTCCTTAAAACTGAGCACACCCTTCTGAGATGATGGCATTTGCCATTGTAAGTGTATTCCTTCCAGTGATCACTTCCCCGCTTGATGAAGTGTTCCCTAAATTAAATCTACCCTTTCCGAAAGGGTACTCCCCAAACAAAATGAACAGAAAAATGCCTCTAGTCCATATAAATGTCATTGTGCCCTCCAGTAAATCTGTCTTAATCGCTACGTTTTAGGAAGCCGCCCGATGGACTAGGATGGAAACTCAGTTACTGTCTCTACGGAAAGAGAAGAGTCGGAGGGGGTCACAAACTCTGTCTCTCAGAGGAGCCTTCCTCTGCAGATGCAAGGCACACTTTGTCCCACAAAGGATAGTTCCTCGTCCTCTACTAGCTAGAACACCTCCTCCCATGGGCGAGGAGAGGGAAGAGAAGGGACATCAATGGAGGACTCACGTGACCAATGAACACTCTTTCACAAACATTTTGTTTTTGTTTTGTTTTTTAAATTTTTTCAAATTTATTCATTTTAGAGAAGAGAGAGAGTGAGAGAGAGAAAGAGAAAAGGTGGGAGGAGCAGGAAGCATCAACTCCTACATGTGCCTTGACCAGACAAGTGAAAGGTTTTGAACCAGCAACCTCAGCCTCCCAGGTCGACACTTGATCCCCTGTGCCGCCACAGGTCAGGCTGGCTCACGTATATTTTGCCACGGGTTCCTTCCCAGGCCCACAAGGGAGGTCGTTGGAGAACCCTTACCCCACCGTTTTATGGAAATGGAAATGGGGTCCCAGAAGCGGAAAGGTCACCTTCAAGGTCATCTGGCCAGGAACAGAAAAGGTGAGACGTGCACCTCAATTCCCTACCATTGCAACGGTTTTTGCCCGGGCTAAGAGGTGCCAACGCCGATGTCATCGGAGCTGTAGAAACCCATTTAAAAGAAAGAGTAAGTGTGGGAGGATGCATCAAGCAAATGACACTTAATAGGCGGCGGGGGGGATACAATCTGCTTTCCTGATAGAAGCACGTTCTCCGGTGGAGCTCCTGGTGTCTGCAGATGCTAATGAACCCAGGGGATTGGAAGGGAGGACAAACCCAGGTCGAAGGCTGGCTCAGCCCAAACCAGCAGTCGAAGGCCAACCAAATAGGGCTGCGGAGGACCACGCCAGGCGGTTTCTGTTGGGAAAATGACAAAGAGCAGGTACCTCTGGAGGCCGGTTCCAAAGGAGCGTGCGCAGTGGAAGGGGCTCCGGAGAGGCACTCATATGCTGCGCCAAGCTACCGTGCAGACGCAGCCTCCCCGTGCTTATGTTTTTTGGAATTAAGTTGCATGACTGTGCCTTGCTCTCTAAAATGTGTAAATGTGTAAATTATGCTCAAACAGATTGCCAGTGCAAGTTGAAGAAATGAAAAATATGGTGCACTCTCACGGTAAGTGTGCAGGGGTGTGGCTTGCTAACTGACGGGAAAGGCAGCCTCCAGGCTGCCCACATCCGGGGGGTTCTGGAAGGGATGATGGGAAAGGGAACATTGAAACAAAAAGCAGCTAGATGGCTTTGGTGAGACCCCCCTCCATCTGAACACCATCGCTTGCTTTTACTGTCACGAAAGAGATTATGTAAATCCTGTGTGTTACGTAATCCTTGTTTTCAAGTCACACGTAACCTCCCCAATTCACCGTAGCCTAATAGAAATAGCACAACCACATGTCACATCCTGATCATTTACATGCTTACGAATAAAAGAACGGAAGAATGCCCCACCGTTATTCGCTCCGGTGGGGGGATGTGTGCCTGTATGCTTCCGCGTGTGTTCCTGTTACTCGATTTAATGCTGCTTAGATTAATTGTGATAAGGATACTAATCCACCTATGAAAATGCCATGAAGCCATAAGGTAGCCCCTTTCTTCAAGGAAATAAAAAGGGACCCTTAGACATTCTAAAATTCTATAGGTTGAGTAAACAGAATGTCAGTAAGTCATTTTTTTTTTTTTTTTTTTTTTGCCTGAGACTCCTTCATGAAATGAAGGAATGATTTGAAAATTGTACTGGACCAGTCATGACTTTGTGAGTCATCAGGGCCAAAGACATCAATCACCTGTGACTGATGAGTCACATTTCTGCAAGCCGCATGGAGTCCAGTCCTTTGGCTGGAAGACGGAAAACACCAGTTACTTCCCGAGACCGTAGAACAGCTCTGCTAGAACACACTCTCAGCCCCCACCGGCGCCTCGTCCCATGTCCTCAGTACAGGTGAGTAACTTGGAGAGACAACAAAATCACTTTGCAAGTGGAGCCAGACCATACTCCTCCTGCTTCCAAATACGCTTCAAGAATTAGATACCATTCTAGTTCTAAATGAAATGGAGAATGAACATTGTAAATTTTCCAAAAGATTGTAAGTTGCACAACGAAAAGAAAGAAATTTAGATTGTATGTTTTACAGGTGGGCCTCCACGGCTTAGCCAAGAGGTGGGGACGTAGAAACTCTGATGCGTGCGGCCAGTTTAACTGGGAAGCAGCCTGCAACAGGAGCCCTGAAAATGGAGGTGTCGAATCATGGACAAAGGAGTCAAATCAGCTGGTGTTAGGGAACCTCCCAGACTTGCCATTCTATTCTTCTGCTTCCTCCTTCCTTTTTTTTTTAAAGACTTTATTCATTTTAGAGAGGAGAGAGAAAGAGGGAAGAGCAGGAAGCATCAACTCCCATATGTGCCTTGACCAGGCAAACCCAGGGTTTCGAACTGGCAACCTCAGCATTCCAGGTCAAAGCTTTATCCACTGCGCCACCACAGGTGAAGCTCCCCCCACCCCTTCCTTTGCTAACGCTCCTGTGCTGTCCCTTCGTCTGCCATGAAGAAAAAGAGACAGGCTGCCGGCGGGGCCAACCCTGAGGAGACCAGGCCCTGAAGTCCTGTTTCCTCTCTGGTCTTCCTGTGGAGCACAGTCTACACTGCCAAGCGTCATACTGGACCCATGACCTTAACTCGTGCTTTCTGTTCAATTCCTAGCAGAGTTGGGCCTGCAAAGGAGGGGGCTGAGCGTGTTTGTGTCTCTTGCTTTGGGCCACGCGTGGCGCAGGAGACTTGAATCAGCAAGCAAGCCCGGTATCCCAGTGTCTGCCAGTATCAGAAAGCAGCATTACCTCATTGCTACACGAGATTCCTGGTTTGTGCGTGAATTCTACCGGCTGAGCCCGCTAAGGAGACTCACGACATCTGAACAAACCAGGTCTACTGTCCTGGATTATCTTAGGCAGGGATTTGTAACCAAGAATCAGTGCTGCTTCAAGGCAAGGGAAATGATCTAGAAACCTTCACAGAATCTCCAACAGGATTTGATCTTACCCTACCAGCACTTACAGATAAACATAATCATTATATGAAAATACTTTGTCTCCACATCTGTTTAGCCGTTATTCTACAAGTCTTATGAGATCAAAGAGCAGAACACTTTATTTCTCTTTAAAAATTTTATATTCTCATCACCAAGCACATTGTCTGCCTTTTATTAGGTATGCAACAAATACTATATAGATAAATAGATGTATCCATAACGAAAATGACTATTTTTAAAATAAAAATCTAATCCATTGGAGTTCTGATCATCTGAAATAGTTCTCTGCTGCACTCTTGTTTCTATTTTTTAAAATGACTTTTATATCTTCAAATTCCGAATATGTTTTAGTTCACTTAGCCTTCCACTTTAAAAATCCAAATGGAGACTTGGAGGTAAACACACAATACGGTGTACAGAGATGTGTTATAAAATTGTGCACTTGGAACCTGTGTAATCTTGTTAAGCAGTATCAGCCCAGTAAGTCCAAACGAAACAATAAAATAAAAATCCAAGTTAAATTTGAAGGAACTCTCAGGACACTTAATGTATTTATTAAGAACTGTGTTCTGTAAAATTTCTAGTATTTCATTTTGATTAAAAGTCAGTAACTATAAATAACTTCAAGAAATACTTTTTAAAGCTCTGGACCACACACCATGTGACCGATGTCATCCTGAGCGTGGCCGTATACATCATTCAGTCACCTTTACCTGTGCATAGGATGTTCACCGGGTCCACGTCCTGACATCTCCCTCCTGAGCGAAGGACCACCGCCGAGGTCATTCAGATAGTGGTGGGACTGGAATTTGAATCCGTGGGTGTCATTCTTTGTGACCGCCTATTATTATAAAAATGAAATATTCTTTTTAAAATAACTCAACATTCTTGAGGATCAATCATGAGAGCACTGTATTTACCCAGACATTCTCTCTGTCAAAGACTGCCATTTATCAGGAAACTACTTCACAAGAACTTTAACAATTTAGCTTCTTGAGTGATTGATTTCAGAGTTGACTCTCATTAGACTCTCACAGACTATGTTTAGCAAAAATGGATTATGTAATCTACTTTTTTGAACTGAATTTTTATTATCAAATGTATTTTCCAGTCAACTAGTCACGACTGAACTTTCTGATGACTCCAACTTCAAGACTACATCTTACATAACTTTAAATCCGGCACTAAAAATATGTTGAGAACCATAAATTAGCATTTTTAGAGGGGAAGAAGAATGTTTTATTCAAGTTCTCGTTGGAAGACTGGTGAAGTGCAGGACTTAATATGGTGTGATTGCTCTAACACTTACTGACATATGATTGTCAACAAGTTGGCTCCTCTCTTTAAGCCTTGGTTTCCTCATCTGTCAAGAGGAAATAATAAAAGCACACATGTTGTCAAATGGCTTTACAAATTGTGATGTGGCCACAAAAGAAAATGGCTATGTGAAACTCTCAAAAGTAAAGGCGGGCTCTAGAAAGAACTCATAATCATAATGCTATGGATTAGATCTGCTTTCTTTGTTGGCCAAAGCGGGCCAACTTTTGGCCAATAGAATAGTCACCAGCGCTCCCTAAAGGACTGATGTATACCTGTTGATAATTTTGAAGAAATAGTTAAGCTGGTGCTACCACCACTGAGATATCATTTGTTACCAATCCACTGTTTTCAGTTGTTGAGTCCACCAGTATTCACTGTCAACCTTGCAAAGTTGAAGAATCTTTATTGGAAAAACATTATAGTTATTAACATAACCGTAATCACTTTACAGTGATTAAGATGATCATAATTATGTTCTCATTCTGTCTTCTGTTGCAAACACAGTTTTTTTTTTTCTTTCTTCTTTGTGGGAGAGAGCCCCACACTGCCTTTGCAACAGTCAGGAGTGTACCATCCTAGCCTGGCACCTTTCCAGCCAGGGGCATTGCATTCTGCTCACCAAAGCTCCCCGGAGTTTTCCCTAGAGACGGTCTTCCTCATTTCCTGTTCGAAACCAGCTGTGCCGTGTAGGGCTGGCTAACCGCTGCCATGTCACTACCCAGAGGTGGCTATGTTTCAACAGGGGTTGGAACAGGGCTTCTCTATTTCTGTGATCAAGGCTCCAGAGAAAACTAGCAGAGTATCTCAGCATTTTGTTTTGCTATTAAAAAACAAACAAACAAAAAACATTCTCAATAATATTTATCAGTAAATGCCATAATTTGGAGGTGGAGAGAGAGGAAACTTTTTGCCTGTGTTCTGAAGTAAAAAGAGCTCATTGTCACCTAAGCTCATGGACCACCCGCTGCCACATCCCCCATCAGGGAACTAACAGTCTCTTTTCTTTTAATTCTTCAGAGTTAAAGATCACCCTCTGTACCTCCTAATCAGTTACTGGATTTCTCGTAAGAGTCTCCAGTTAAAGTCGGTATAAAAGCTAGACCTCTTTCTGAACTGCGATCTTACAGATGGATTTGTGAATGGGAACATGACCCTGTTTACACGACGCTCAGTGAAAGGGAGGACAGGGATGCTCGTGGCTTTACGCAGGCCTCCCATAAAACCCCATGCAGAAGAGGAAACACGACACCCGCTTTGTAACTCATCCAAGACTCCAAGCCCCCCCCCATCTGTATGTTTCATATGGATGCAATCAACTTTTAGTAGTTCTTGAATTACATTCTGCCAGCACAGAGCTCCCATTGCCGATTAGAGCGCAATAACAGGGCTTGAGAGTGTCGCTAATGAAGGGTTGTGTGGCTGGAGCCCAACGGAACGTTCTTAACCACTCCTGCTTGTACTGGTATTTTGCTGGGAGTGAAGTTCTAGAAAAAATATTTCTCACACGTGCGCGCACACACACACACACATACACACACATACATTAGGACATCAAAATTAAGATCATGGTAGATGGAAGTGGGTAAACGTTCATTCATTCATTCACTCATTCATTCTGACTTGGCTGACTGTTTCCCTGTGAAAGGCATTGCTTAAATACACATAACCCAGCCTGACCAGGCGGTGGTGCAGTGGATAGAGCATCAGACTGGGACATGGAGGACCCAGTTTCAAAACCCCAAGGTCGCCGGCTTGAGCACGGGCTCATCTGGTTTGAGCAAGGCTCACCAGCTTGAGCCCAAGGTCACTGGCTTGAGCAAGGGGTCACTCAGTCTACTGAAGCCCCACCCCCCTGGTCAAGGCACATTAGAGAAAACAATCAATGAACAACTAAGGTGCCACAACAAAGAATTGAGGCTTCTCATCTCTCTCCCTTCCTGTCTGTCCCTATCTGTCCCTCTCTATATATGTCTCTGCCACTAAATAAATAAATATACACGACCCAGATTTGGCCAAAAGGAACTGACACAGATGTGAACCAGGTCTACCAGTCAACAGATCATGGAGCATTATGATCTGAGGGAAAAGCATGGAGATACAGAGGCAGCTACTCATGAATGTGTCATGGCCCAAGAACAGGAACTGCAGCCTAGCTTGGCACATTCAGAAGCTCGGTCACAATGAAGAAGAGCACCTGTTCCTCATGTCTGGACTCATACTAGCCAAGCTCAAAAAATCAAATGGATAGCTACCGAAATGTTAATTGACTTAGTTTCAATGAGAAATTGACTTTCCCAGGACAAAATGCTCACGTTGACTCAATAAATATTCACTCTCCATAAGCAGTTATTAAATATATATATATATATATATATATATATATATATATATATATATATATATATAATCACAAAGGTTGTTTAGTGAGCATGGCCATCGGGGCCTGGATAGAAGTGGCTGGCTCTGACAACAGACTAAGATAGCCTCAACCTGAATCACCATCAGCAAAACTTCTGGACCCAGAACTGCTTTCCCTGGGACAGTTCTTATGGGCACTGCCAGCTATAGCTGGCTGGACTTCTTTGTTCTGTGTCTCAGGCTGCTCACCTGTCACCTAATCACAAAGATTTTGCTCCTGTTAAGTATGATAAAAGCCACCAGGTCCCCACTTACTATAGGATCACCTCATGCCTACCCTGACTCTGAGACATCATTTGATTCCTTGATTTGGGGTTGAGCTGTACCCAAGCTTCAATGTGCATTTATGGTTTGCTGGTTTTGTGCCCACGGAGGGCTAACCTACCCATTGTGTGCAGATGTGATTATTTTAATTTTCAGAGGCAGCCCTGGCCGGTTGGCTCAGTGGTAGAGCATCAGCCTAGCATACGGAAGCCCCAGGTTTGATTCCCAATCAGGGCAAACCAGATAAGTGATTATCTGCCTCCCCCATCTCTTTTTTTCTCTCACCCTGCTGCAGCCCTGCCTCATTCTAGCAAGTTGGCCCCGGGCACTGAGGATGTGAGGATGCACGAATGGCACCATGGCTTCACCTCAGGCACTAAAATAGCTTGGTTGCTGAGCAACAAAGCAAGGGTCCCAGATGGGCAGAGAATCTCCTCATAGGGGGCTTGCTGGGTGATGCCAGTGGGGGAGCATGTCTATCTCTCTGCCTCACACATAATAAAAAGAAAAATTCAGAGGTAAATACTGATTTTGAGGGTTAGGAAACCCTCATGATTTCCAGAAGGAACCAAATTTCTATGCAACTCAAACCTCACCCACAGGAACACAATCTTGCAGCTGTAGTTTTCCTCCTATGCCCCATGGGGTCTGATTCCTCATTCCTGATGGTGCACATGGAATCCCCAGCTCATTCACGTCTCCCTGACCTCTCTTCCACCTTAGGCAATTTCATTGCCTCTTCTCTTCTCCAAATATTTCTTGCATCTGCCTTTTCTTCTTCTTCTTCTTCTTTGACAGAGACAGCAAGTCAAAGAGAGGTACAGATAGAAAAGGAAAGAGATGAGAAGCATAAATTCTTCTTTGTGGCTCCTTAGTTGTTCATTGATTGCTTTCTCATATGTGCCTTGACTGGTTGGGTATAGCAGAGCAAGTGACCCCTTGCTCAAGCCAGCGACCTTGGGCTCAAGCCAGTGACTTTGGGTTTCAAGCCAGTGATCATGGGGTCATGTCTATGATCCCCTGCTCAAGACTGCAACCGCGCCCTCAAGTTGGTGACCTCGGGGTTTCACACCTGGGTCCTCCATGTCCTAGTTCGATGCTCTATCCGCTGACCACCGCCTGGTCAGGCACATCTGCCTCTTTTTGATTGTCCCCATTGCTGCCATTGTAAATCAGTTCCTGGTTATCTACAGACTGATCTTCCAGAACCATTTTATTGTCACCGAATCAAGTCCCCGCATTTATCAAAGCATCTCCCAAGACAGAACTCTCTGTTGTACTGCACACCCTGCAGTGGAGACTCTGTACTCTGTAATCCGGGTTTCAAGACTTCACGACCTGACCACCAGCGACATGCGGCCAAGAAAGAACACTTTTCAATGCCTAAAGATCTAGGTTCTAAGTTTACTTTTCCCAGTTATGAACTTAATAAAAGCATTTCAATGCTCTGAACCTCAGTTTATAAACCCTTGGCTAAGAAAAGAAAATGCTTACCTGCTTTGATGGCTGAAGGGACCACAAGAACGAGCTTTCATAACCGCCATCCTCAGCACTGTTACCCTGGGCTCCGATGTTCATGTTCCGCGCATGCCCATTCCTGAGGTTGACTGGGGGCCAGAACCCTCTCCTCGGCTCAAGGAAGAGTCCAGGGTCTCCTCTTTTACCCTGAGACAAACTGGAGTGAATCCCATGTCTTTAAACAGGATTAGAGAAAGCAAAACCGTAACAGCCAGAGGGATTAGTGACAAACCATGGGAGCCCTTAAATTCTGGAGACATCTGTCCTTTATTCCACAGGCAGGAAGGGAACTCTATAAAGTTTCGGTGAGGGCTAATGCCAACATAACATGTTACCTCTGAGGATCATTTAGCCTAACAGTGAAGATAAAAAGGACAATAAATAAACCCAAGGGACATGTACGGCTTTGGAAAGTGTATTATTGGACATGCTTAAGAGATCATATTGGCCCAGGACACTACCCACTGCTGCCCAAACCCTCTGCTCAGAGCCCTGCTCGAACTGGGATTAACATGGGTGGGTTGTTCAGTTCTTTCTCACCCCCAACTCCCTCCCCTTTGAAGTCCTCTCCTCCTTGTCTGCCCTTCCTTCATCTTCTTCATCTATGCTAGTGATGGTTAGCATCATCTCACTCTTGTAAAATTTACTTCTCACTCTATAAATTAAATGGGACAAGTGTGATGTCCAACGTGACTAGCACGTCAAAGTTTCCCATGAGTCTGGGAACTTGCCCAAGGTCACCGAGCCAGTAAATGAAAATCTATGACCCCAACTTGAGTCTTCTAACCCTCAGATATGTGCTCCTTCTCCAAGAGGGGGTTTTTTATCGCCATTCCCTTAACTGTTAATAAAAGTTCCGAATGTTAAGCCTTCCTGAAACTAACAGGCTTAGGACAAAACCCCTCAACACTGAAAGAAAGCAATATTTTATTCAATAGATTAATAAAAGCCCTAATATATTACTGAATTATCATGCGTTTCTTTTGTTTTTCTTTTCAAAGGAAAAGGTGAAAACCATTTATTTTTTCTGGAACAGTTCTTGAATTCCTGATACTGAAAACCCATAGTTTTTATATGTTGATAAGGCAGAACATGGGTATTCTCTTCTAAATATTCTGGCTTGAAGAGTTAATACCAATATTCTTTTCATGATGACATCGCAGCTGAATATGTACGTAAGGTTGTCAACAGAGCTACCTCACCACACCACTGTCTACTTTAGAACAATTTCTATCGGTCCACCACATTAAGAGTCTTCAGTGATTTCCTCCTCTTGTGGCACCACGTTCTTGCTTTTATCTTGAAGAATGATTTTGTATCTGTGCTACGGAGACTTCATTGAGAATGCATGATGCATCTATCACCACTCCTGACATTGGAATTCTCTGAAACTTCCATTGGGGACCACGATTAGAACCCAAAGGGGACTTGCCGTAGTTTCCTAATCTGAATGGAATATCAGGTTGTGGGAAATGAGAAAGGAAAATGATTCTAGAGTCTTTGGGGCAAACCTCACATGAAATCAGGACATTTTAGTTGAAGTGACCCAGATTTGTGTTTTCAGTTTATCCCCTTATTCCCCAAAGATGCTCTTATTGGTCATCTTGCTGCACTGGCCACGGCTGTGGACCCCGAAGCTATTCTACCTGTCATCTTCTCCTCCTAGAATGTTCTTTTCCTGGGCCTTCCCATAGTTTACCTCTCTGATCGAGGTGTTGCTCAAATGCCACCTCCTCAGAGACATCACTGACGTCGCTGGATCCTCTCCTCACTGTCTCTCCCTTTAACCTGTTTGTATGTTTCCCCACAGAGGCGTTCAATACCCAAAAGCACATTTTAAAGTGGTTTGTTGCTTCCTGCTTCTATCCAGAAGTAAGCTCCACAGTAGGCAGAATTTTTACATAAAGTAGGTATTTAACTGGTATTTGACCAATGGCAGTTGCATGGTTGAGTGGTTGGATATAGATGATTCCATCGTGTGAAATTGCAGGAAGTGTATGAGCTTATTCAACTCATGAAAGGTACTTGAAAGTATAATGCCTCAGTTTGCTTTATTTTTGTTTCCCCATAAAATTTCTGCAAAGCAGGTTCTTAAAAATAACTATTGATGTTTAGTAAGAGTCCCTTTGGGTTTCGGCCGTGTGTCTTGCTGAGTCTCTCTGGGACCCTTCCTTGCAAAAGCCAATGCACTTTGGCACCAGCAATAGTGGCATTCCAGAGGCCAAGGACACTCCAAAATTGTTCCCTCCAGGCCCTGTGGGTTTGTTTTTGTTTCTCTCAGTGGATAGGAAACTAGTACTCCGTTGGTGACAGGAGAGCTGGTGAGTGTGACAAGAAGCCAGACACCACATGAACGGTGCAGACATGGGGACAGAAACGGTGAGTATGGACTGGTAGGGATGGCCTCTAAGAGCCAGCAATCTGGCTGGTTTTTGGAGAGGGAAACGGGAAGGAGGTTGAGAATGACTCACCGATGGGATGAGACAGGCCTCGTCTTTGCTCTGTGTACATCCCCATGCGTACTGTGGGCTTGTCAATCATCACAAACTGCTGGGGAGTCTGCAGAGAATTGTAACAGCTGTCAGAGACCTTTGCTTTGAGCCCAGGTCTACCCTGAGATGCCATGGCCGCTCACTGAGCCTGCAGAACGGCCCCAGTCGAAGTGGGCAGTGTGTGAAACTGGCTCACGAAACACTTAAGTTACGGACTCCTTCTTGCACAAGTGCACAGCCTCACTTCCCCACCCCCAAACATCTCCTTACCTGGTGTCTTTTGTGTCTTGTTTGATTTAGCTCCTCAGGACAAAATGTGTGTCCTGATCCTGCATTCGGAGGGGTCTCTGGAACTTTTGAATCTAATTTGATTTCTCTGATTCCAGCTTTCCCTCGACCTCCTATTCCAAGAGCCAAACTAAAGGAAGATCTCTTTCTCTTTGGTTTCCAGTTCTAACAGTGGGGCTTTTTTATTTATTTTTTCACTCTGATTGCAAGCGCAGCCTAACAAAGCCATAGTTTAATGCAGGCAAATGTCACTTACATGTTAAAAGACTCACAGAAGCAAGTCTGTCCCTGCTGAATCTTTGAAGATGCTGCTTAAGAAAACCGAGAGATCTTTCTGATGCTGTCCCACAAAACCTCCAGTAGATTTGTTCTGTGAGTATATATTTCTTTCACGATAGCGATAAAAAGGGGGAGAAAAAGGCAGGGTGCATCAAAACAGTCATTTTTTACAACAGTCAGATATCCACCAGGTTCGGTGAAACAAAGTCGATCAGAAAAGATCGGGTATTAATTATGAAGGTGCACTTCAATTTATCAGCAAAGGATATCAAACAGGCCAAATGCCGCCTGTTGCCTCTCATCTAATTTATCTCTGCCTTGTCAGAGGCAGATAGCAACGATCTGCAAATTGCCTCTCTGCAAAAAAAAAAAAAAATGAATAATAAAAAAACACGGCAGAAAAAACATGCACACATAATACACAATTAAAAGCAGATAAGCATCAGGCTATGTGTCACATTTTCAGCAGAAAGCCAAAAGTGGAGGTCTTAATCTCCGGGGTTGTTTCGCTGTGAATACTCACTGATACTTCCCTTGATGTGAGTACTTAACTCCTATTAAATTTAATAGGGGTCAGGCTTGGCCATCAAGGGAGAACGGGCCTCCTGGCGTGGAGAAGCTGCCAGTTCTGAGGATTTGGTGATGACTATATCATTTGTTCGCTCATTTTCAGATTATCTTATAAGTGGAATGCTCTTTGTGTTCTTTGGTCCAATTATAAAGAATAACATGTTACGTAGGATCTATTTTTATTAAAGAGACTTCTTTTCTTGAGAAGCACATGATTTGAGCTGATCTATTACAGAGAGCGTCCAACTTTCTTTCCTCCTCCGAAACAAATCGTGTTACTGTTTCTAAACTAGGTTTACCTTTATGGGGCCCACTGACTCAAAGGTTTGGAGAGCAGCAGTTCATGGAGAAACCCAACTCGAACATGGCTTGGGCAGTAGGAGGAGAGGGTAAGTTTGCTTGGCCTCGTGGCCTGACCTGGGAGTCAAATAATAAAAAGTAAAAAAATCCATGGCAACCGTAGTCAGATCCCTGAGGCTCAGTTGACTCTTCTGTTAAATGGATATAAAAATCGCCAACCTCCTTAAAAAAAAAAGAAAAGAAAATCACCAACCTCAAGGTCAATTAAAAAAAGACTACATTTATAAAAGTGCCTGGAATGAGGTGCCATGGCAACCATTGTCATCACAGCCTCCGATCTGCGCCCTGGGAGGATCAGAAAGACAAGAGTCAGAATGCATTTGCAATTTTTTTTAAGTATTGCATATTTTTAATTTTACCCATTAAAGCAATTAGAACAGCAATAAACATAATAGCATTGGCAGAAGCGTTTTAATGGAGAAAGAACCTCTAAAAGGCGCCGTGACTCATAGGGCATTCCTTTAAAACAAAGGAAGTTACTATTTTGAAAATTATGCAGCACCTGTCTTTATTTATTTATTTATTTTTAATTTCGCTACAGATTGGTGAAAACAGTCTTTCAAATCGCCTCTAGTCTATACGGAAGCATTTGACAGCCTCAAAGAACTGGCTATCCGGGCAGCTGAGCACCATGAATGTGCTCAGTAACTCACAGAGAAAGTAAAAGATGAAACAAGAAGCAGGTGCTATTGACCTTTTTTGACTTTCTCATCTGCAAATCAAAAGTTGTGCTATGACCTCTTAAGGGAAGAAAGTGTTTGCAACCTATTTCTCTGATACGGGGCTAACATTCAAAATATCTAAGGAAATCATACAACTCAGTAGCAAAAAACACACACACAAAAAAACAAACAATAATACAGTTTAAAAATGGATGAAGGTTTGAACAGACATTTCTTCAAAGAAGACACACGAACAGCCAATGTGAAAAGGTTCTCAACAAACTAGTCATCTGGGAAACGCAAGTCAGGACCACAGTGAGCCATCACCTCCTACTTGTTAGGACGGCTGTCATCAAAAGGACAAGAGGCAACAAGTGTTAGTGAGATTTGGATGGAAGGGAACCCTCGTGCAATGCTGGTGGATGGTAAGTCGGTGAAGCCACAACAGGAAACAAAATAAGTGTTTCTTTAAAAATTCAAAATAGAATTACCATATGAGCTTACTTCCAGGTATATATCCAGAATAAATAAAATCACTGTCTCAAAGAGATATCAACACCACACCCATGTTCATTGCAGCATTATTTACAATAGCAAGAGATAAAAACAACCTGAAATCTTCATTGATGGTTAAGTAGAAAAAGAAAATGGGGATATATATCTATAACATGCCTGAATATATATATATTCATATATATATATATATATATATATATATATATATATATATATATAAAATATTAAAAATATATAAAATTTATATATATAAATTCAGCCATAAAAATAAAAGATTTTGCCATTTGAAACATTGACAGAACTTGAGGGCATTAACCTAGGTGAAATACATCAGAGAATGACGAATAGTATGCTCTTACTTACATGTAGAATCTAAAAACATTAAACTCACAGAAACAGAAAGTAGAAGGGTGGTGGTGGCCAGGGTCTGAGGAGTGCAGGACATGGGACATGTTAGCCAAATGGTAGAAACTTTTAGTTATAAGATAAAAAACGTTCTGGGGATTTACTTTTAGCATGGGACAATACTGTGTTATATACTTGAAAATTGTTACAAAAATAGACACTTAATGTTCTTATGAATACTATGGTAAAGATGTATTAACCAACTTACTGTGGTAAATATTTTACCTTGTATACATGCATCAAATCGTCACAGTGTATACCTTAAACTTAAACAACTTATATGAAATAATATCTCAATAACACTGGGGAAAATACCATTTTGAGAAAAAAAATCATATTCCAGATCACACCCCCCAAAAGTGTTGTGCTATATATATATACTCTTAAGGCTATGTGTGCTACCCAGTTTTCTGTCACTCTCATTCTTTCTTCCAATACACACCATTGGTCAAGTTCATTTTTGCTCCTTGAATTTTCCATAGTAATGTTGTATCTGCCTGAGTCAGCAGTTTCTCAGAGATGCGACAATCTTCCACAATAAATAAAAGTTGCTATTATTATTATAGTTCTGCTCATTTCTCTGCTATATATTTTGAGAGTATATTGTTAGGCACATACAAATTCAGTATTGTTATATCTTCCTAGAAAATTGTTGTTGGTTTAATCATTATTGAATGAATTTCTTTTTCCCTAGTGCTTTCTGGCCTGAAGTCTATGTTTTTTTCTCATACTGATATTGCTATTCCAACATTCCTTTGCATTGTACTTTTACTGTTCTTTAAAATCTTTTTACTTCCAACATTTCTGTATCATTATATCTATGTCTGTCCCTTGTAAATAGAATATAGATGAAAATTATTTGCTTGTTTGTTTAACTGCTAATTTTAAGACAATTCTAGGCTCAATGCAATTTTAAAAGAAATCATAAAAGATATAAAAATCTTAGAAGAAAACAGAGGCAGTAAAATCTTGGACATTTCTTACAGCAATATATTTTCTGATATATCACCTCGGGCAAGGAAAACAAAAAAATAAACCAGTGGGACTACATCAAACTAAAAATTGTTTCATAGCAAAGAAAACCAACAACAAAATGAAAAGAATCCACTGAGTGGGACAAAATATTTGCCGATATCTCTGATAAGTGCTTATTATCCAAAATTTACAAAAATATATGTAAAATCCAACACCAAATATATATATATATCAACTAAGAAATGGGCAAAAGACCTGAATAGACATTTCTCCAAAGAAGACATACAAATGGCTAATAGTCATATGAAAAGAGTGTCGACATCACTATCTATCAGAGAAATTCAAATGAAAACTGCAATGAGATATTACCTCATATCTGCCAGAATGACTATTGTTAGTAAGTCAGCACACAACAGGTGCTGGCGAGGATGTGGAGAAAAGAGAACCCTCATGCACTGTTGGTGGGAATGCAGATTGGTGCAGCCACTGTGGAAAGCGGTATGCAGTTACTTCAAAAAATTAAAAATGGAACTGCCTCATAGCCCAGCAATTTCACTTCTAAAATTTCAGCTAAAGAAACCTAAAACACTAATTGAAAAAAAATTTATACAGTCCTATGTTCACTGCAGCGTTATTTACTATAGTCATGATTTGGAAGCAACCTGAGCGCCCGTCAGTAGATGAGTGGATAAAAGTCTATGGTATATTCACACAATGGACTACTACTCGGATGTAAAAAAAAGAAGGAAATCTTACCCTTTGTGACAGCATGGGTGGATCTGGAGAGTGAGATAAGCCAGTCCGAGAAACAGAAAGACATGTACCATATGATTTCATCTATATGTGGAATCTAATGAACAAAATAAAGTAACAAACAAAATAGAAACAGACTCATAGATCTGACTGGCAGCTGTCAGAGGGAAGGAGGGTTGGAAAGGCAGAAATTAAGCAAAGAAAAAGAACTTACAGACACGGACAACAGTGTGAGGACTGCAGGAGGGAAAGGGGTGGGGAAGTAGGGCAGGGTAGAAGGGGGACAGACAGTGATGGCGGCAGACTTGATTTGGGGTGGTGAACACATAATGCAATATAGAGATGAGGTAGAGTAGAACTGTGTACCTAAAACCCAAACCCGTATAAATAATGAAAAAGACCAAAAATAGAAATATGCACCTCACCTAGTTCCTGTCAGTGTTAACATCTTGCAAAAATGGTTGACAACACCACAGCCAGGTATTGACATTGGTACAGTCGTGGGGTAGGTTCCCACCCTGACGGGGATCCCTAGGGAAACGTTCATGGCCACACCCACTTCCTGCCCACTCCAGCCACTCTTAAAAAGAAAAGGTAGCTGGAAATTATTATTTTATTCCAATACATGTAACTTTCTCATAACTGGCAAATTTTGTTCCCTTACATTTATCATAACTAATGATAATTTAAATTTAATCCACTGTGTCTGTGTCATTGAACATTTGGATCCTGGAACGCCAGCTTCCACGCCTCCTCCGCCTCACTTCTAAGTGATATTAAGGGTCCATATCTCATTTCTTTGACTAAAATGTCAACATAATCTTATGCATGTGTTACACATATAAGGGAAAGTCACATTAAACAACCAATTTCATTTACTTTGGTTTTACTGGCTTCCATCTTTACTTTAAATTCAGCAAAGCTGGGGTTCTTTGTATTGGACTTGTCAAAGCCAACCCAAGCTACTGGCACAGTGAGTGTCACCTTTCACAGTGTGCTGCTTTGTTATTTTCTCCAGAAATCTCACCATCAATCAGAAGGAAAAGGACATTTTCTGTTTTTCCAGGGGGGAAAAAGAAAGAAAGAACCACAGCATTTCTTTTACTCCCTGAAAAATAATGACTTTTTAGCACCCAGCCCCAATTAGTCATTTGTGAGGTATAAACAGGTAGGTTTTTGTGTGAACTGTCTCAACTTCTATCTCCTGTCTCAAGTAGGACAATAAGATGTAATTGTCCCAAAACTTAGACAATAGGAATAAGTGAGCTCTTACTATCTGCCCAGCATAAAGCTAAGCACCTTTTCTATAACTTTTTGTCAGCTCTCATAACAACCACACAAAATATGTAGTGTTATATTTCCTATTCACAGATCAGGATTCTGAGAATTATTAACTTGCCTAAGATTGTTTCTCTTGGAGGCAGCTGAGCAGGATTTTGGCTCCAAGTTTGTCTGAATCCAAAAACAGGCGTGTGACTTCTATTATTTACTCCCCAGTGACTGAAGCACTAATAATTCTTGTGTCCACTGTCCTGTGTGCTGGACCTGTATACTGTCCCGACCACATTTACTCTTCATGAGGCAGTGCTGTGAGAGTTGGCAAATCTGAAGCACAACAACTCCGGGTCACTTGCCCAAGATCTCAGGGGGTTGGAGGACCCGGGCCATTTGGCTCCTAAACTCATGCTCTAACCACTGCACTGGACAGCTCAGACTGCAATGGCCTCATGGAGATACAGCAAAAAAATAAAAACATCGATTCTTTCCAGTTTTACAGTATTTTTCACAGAAGAAGATGCCCCTGAATGAACTAGAATCACTAGTCTTACCAGTTGAACACAAGACAAAGTAAAAGGGTCATTGGCAATTCCGTCTGCCCTCAGGAGAGGAAGTACACAGCCCACAGCAACTAGAGTTTTAAAAGGCTTGTGATTTTCTTAGGTGTGCAGGGGAAAACTTCGCAGATAAACTGCGTGTTGCCCTAGGAGGGCTCGCATAAGAATTCTTCGTGGCGCTGTGGCCGAGGCTTCAAGGACTGGGGTGGGGGTGGGGGGCACAGGCTCACGTGACAAGTTAAGTGAAATGACTGGATCAAACTACCATATGTTTGTGAAGCAAAATAAATAAAAATGAGAATTTTGCAAGCAGAGCAAAGTACCTGGGAATTCCACTGTTAAGCGCCTATTCTATGTGTTCTGTACTATGGACATACAGGCCTGTTTCCTGCAGCGTGGTATGTGCAGGCACGACAGTTAAAACCGCCAACGAGCTGACTGGGCTTTATGAAATGAATTACTGCGTACACATGATGTGGAATATAAGACAACTTAAGAAGAAGATATATCTGGCATGGAAATTCTTCCAGAATCTACTGGTAAAAGTCAGTGGTGACACAAAATGTGCAGTTGAATTGCAATTTAAAATAAAATTAAAGTAAACCAGGTACACATGTATACGTAATCACAGACGTGTCAATGAGTAAGAAGGTTCTGGAAGGACACCAGCTTGGTCTCTGACACCCTCCAGGGAGAAGACGCACGGACCGGGTGTGGGCAGGAGATCTTTGTCCTTCTCGCGTGTGTATCGTTTAAGGTTATGATACGTATTCCTGGGTTTACAACCAGGTTTTCCTACGTGTTGCTATGCCATTTAAAATGTACTCATTCAAGCGTTTAAAATTAAAGCTAAAAGAAAAAAAAAGAAACTAGATCTACATATTTGCTTTCCCACGAAACCCAACAAGGGTAACTCATACAAGATAACAAAGGCGGCTATCAACTGTTATCTCTTGTCAAGCCATCATCGCTTTTGAAAAGAATCCTAAATTAATCTAAACTTTATAACAAAACGTCTATTGTTAGTAGATCAGGGAAGCCCCATCAATTGGGAGATTTCATGAATCACACACACGTACATTGAACAGGAAGTACGCCACTCACCTGACACGATTGGGCCGTGAGGGAAGGTGACCTCCTCTCTAGACTGCAAGAGATGTTGCCAGGCTCCCACTGAAAACTATTGTACATCTCTATTACTTATGATTAATGGAATCAATTAATAAAGTCAAAACACACAGGGAGAACTAAAACAGCACACCAGCGCCCAGACGAGGAAGGAGAGACCGCACACGCCGAGCAAGGAACGCTCTAGGGCGGTCGGGAGAGGAACTAACTCTGCAAGGTTAATTACCGGCTCCATGCGGAACCCAGCCACTGGCAGCGAGGGCGATGTTTGACTGTCTGGGCCTGTGGGGCCACGGAGCAAGTGGGAAAGGCGACAACACTGAGGATGCGGGACTGGTGGGAACCGGGCAGAGAGAGGGAGATGAGTGAGCATTCACTGAACAAGTCAACAGCAGCGTGGTTCCTGCCTCCCTTCCAGAAGGTGGCAGAACCTCATGCCATTGGCAATTTATCCTGCTACCAGTGGAGGGCTTTCTTCTCCGTGTCTAGCTCGGGAATAAATCAATGGAACGGTCAGCCCAAGCCCGCCCACCACGGCGCCTGCCTTTGTGAGCGCAGAGCTTTGCGGGCCGGGGACGCACGTGGATCAGACAGGTGTACGGACGGGTGTGTACGGGTGTGCACGGGTGTGCACGGGACCGCAAACTGCCGTGCTTGAGACGGAAGAAGGAATTTGTGCCGAGTGGGAGCAGTGGGAGTGACAAGCGATGGCATCTTTTCAAAATGATGCTTGAATCCAGCCCTAAGAAAATATATATGTGATTAAAGAAAAAAAAAAAAGTGGTAGGAACGAATTAGGTGGGAGTGGGGGAGGGGTGTGAGGCTGGGGAGAACCTCTAAGCCGCAGCATGTTCAAAGACAAAGCCTCTCGGAGGTGGGCGGGTACCTCCCAGCGCCTCACCTCATAGGCTCGGAGCCCGACGCACAGAGCGGTCAGACCCTTTGTCTAAAGTCCGTGGAGTGGGTTCTTCCAGTATCTCCGCCGGAACTTTGCTTCACCAGCTAGGACCCTGGCAAGTCACATGCCCTCTCTGAGCCCCGCTTCTGACATCCGTGAGAGGGAGCGACGCGTGAGTCACCGTGTCAGAGGGAGTCCTGTGCTTGGAGTCCCTGGCAGGAGGCGCACACGCACTCACCGCCTGTTGCTCATTACAGAGGAGGGGCCCGAGATGTCCCTTTTCTAGACCTTGAGACTTGTATGTGACAACAGGGTGCAGCCCCATGTGTAGGTGAGGACAGCTGGCCCGGGCCCACACTGCTAAAACTGGTGGGCCAGGACTCACACCCAGGTCTGAGGAGGTCTGCGGCCACACATTGACTTAGGCAGCGCTGGCTGTCATCAGGCCCCTGACCTGGACCCTGGCCAGGGCAACCACCTACCTCCAGATGGTGTCGCCAGGGAAGGGGCACATTTTTTCCTCTGAACACGGGGGACTTCCTGACCGTCAGTGGTCTTACCCACGTTCTTCTTCCCAGCAAGGCCGCGCTGCAGGCCGGCGTTGTGACTTGCTTTCCCTCCAAGGTGCGGAGTTTGGAAGAAAAGCAGAGACTCTTTTTGGCAAGCTTTTTCCTTCCCTGGATATGTGGGATGCGACTTAAAAACAGATAACACACCTCTTTCCTCTCCTTCGCAGCCAGTGCGTGTGGGGGAGGAGGGGAGTTCCAAGCAGAGGAATGACCCTCTGGACACGGCGGGGAAACGGGTGCAAGAGCTCTGAGCGGCAGACGACGTCCCCGGGGGAAGTTTGCTCACCTGGGCAATGTTTACACCTGCTGCGCCAGTGCCCCACGCTCTGCCCAGTGCCGTCCTTGTCCAGGCGCAGAAAGAGGAGGTGCGTGCGGTGGTACCCGCTGTCAGACGAGAGGTTCCACACATTCCCTGCTGCTTCCTCTCTGGATGATAAAGGACCAGGAATCAGAACCCCCTAACCGGGGACGAGTGACAAGTTCCCCGAAGGAAAACAAAGGGGGTGGCGGTCAACTGCACAGACTCTGCTCCAGAGGGTGGGGATCGAATGTTCCCATCTTCAGTTTCTCACTCAACTAGCTCTGTGACGGAGCAGGTCACTCCCCTCCTTAAGCCTCCAGCTGCGAAACGGTAGAGGACAGTCCGTGGAATTGGTCTTTAGCTCCAGAGATGTAAATCAAGGGTTTAGAACACCTAGACACTCCTGACACCTGTTCTCCCAGAGAAATGCAAGGAGCTACCCTGTCGCTAATCCCGGCGGTCTCTGACCAAATCATCCTACCTCCTCCCTCATATTACTGAATCCAGGTGATTCTCTTGCTGGATCAACGTCCCACGTCACCTCTTCCAAGAAGCTTTCCTTGAATTCCCTAGCCTGAATGATAGGATTTCTCTCTGGAACCCCCTAGAAATGTTACTGCAGCATTTATCACAGGGTGTCACCCCTGGCAGATGGCCGATCTGCTCTTTTGTTGGACTGTGAGCATTTCACAGCGGACGTCTCGTGCTATTAAGTCCTGTGTCTCCTGAGTTCAGCATCGTGCCTGCATGTCACAGGCGCTCTCTAAACAGTTGTCCCTGAACGAGTGCGTGAATGAATGAGACGTCCTGAGCGGGAAAGGAACGGGCCATTTAGCAAACTCTCTGGGTATTAGGGACGCAGAGAGACCCTGGGTACCTCACTCGGCCACTCTGTCTAGAGGAGCTCATCTGTAAAAAAGAAAACGATAGTGACCTAATTTGCATTGCCAAGGCCCTTTGAAACCACTGGTCATGGCGAAGTGCTAAGAAAATGGAAAAGACAATAGAACTGACCACCACCACAACAAAAGCAGCAGTTCATGGTAACAGATGTGGTCACCATTCAAACGACCAGAACAAGGGAGGCTTCCCGAGTTAGCCACACCAGATGTGGGGCCACACCAGATGCGGGGCCATGGCATCTGAAGTGTGGCCTGTGCCCTGCAGACAGGACAGGCAGGTTCCTTTAGGGCAGGACTGCGCCCCACTGTCACCTCGCCCTGGTCACGGTACGGATGACATCAGCCTTCGCTAATAACCAGCCTGCATCTTCCACTCTTTCCAAACCCCTCGCGTTATTATTTTCCTCTGCCACCTCCTTCAGGAGAGCCGATTGCAGAGTTAGAAGTAGGTTTCAGGGTCACCAGATATATTCACGGCAACGCATTCTGATAAAATAGAAGGAAAGAAATAGTTACAGATCCTTTTAATCTGCCTCTCGTCAGCATTTCTTTGCCGAGAAGTTCTGCAGGTCCGGGCTTGGGGCCCTGGAATTTAGGTCAATGACACTCAGGCTGTCTCTGAGAATCATTCGACAACAAGTGCATGATTTCCTGTTATGACTGCAGATCTCGCCGGCAGTGAAGAGACTGAAGGCTCCCATCCTGTTTGTTTATAATTCTTAACAATGGGCTTTTGGGGAAGGAGGGACCGCCGCAGAGCGGCGCAGAGCCGCGACGCCGCCTGAATAATGCATGCCCACTTTGTGTGTGTACCCGGCACGGCCCGAGTGTGGGATAATGCCGAAGGCTTTGAAGCACCTGCTCTGAACAGCTCCGATGACAGCCAAGAGTCCAGATAAGATCTGAGCCCTGCCTCCTCCCGGCCGCCCCGCGCGCTCCCCCCTGCGCCCCCATTTCCCTTTCTGCATTTAAAATAAGCTCTGAGACTACGCCACTGAGAGAACCTGTCAAAGACACAGCTTTCGTGTGGCTCCTATCAGTCCCTTCCTGTGTAGCCCCATCTGGGTTTAGGGCCTCCTCGTCATCTGTGCAGGTATGGCAAGGGCTGCCTCGCAAAAGCCTGTCCCCTAGGTCCCCACTCTGGCCCCTGCCGAGCCACCCTCTCCACACGGAGGGAGGCAGCTGCTCGGGTCTTTCCAACAGTGAAGTGGCCAGCCCAGGCTGATGCCCCCCCCCCCGAGGGCACTCGGCTTAGCTGGAAGACCTTCCTGGCATCCTCCGCAAGTATGCTCCCGTCCTGCTTAATCCCTTCCAGCGGTTCCCTCCGCTGTCATCAAGTCGTGCTGGAACTTCTCAGCCTGGCATGCAGGGCCTTTCAAGATGTGTCCCCTCCTGGTAACTGCAGCCTCACAGCCCCTCACCCCCACCCAGGTCTCCCAGGGCGACTGTACTCCAGCCCCTGCCCCACCCCCAGGCTCTGCGTTCCCTCTGTCCCGCCCACATCCTCACACCGGGGCATCCTGCGTTTACTATCCTTTACACCTGTCAGTGCTAGCCACCACCACAGCCACAGCTGTCAGATAGTGGTCAGCCCTCACTGCTGGCTACAGCATTCCAGGCACGCCATGTGCATCCCTGTATTTAACCCCCAAAGCCATTCTATGAGCTTTGCACATGTTCTAGCTCCCTGAACCTCGGGGTGATAAAAATGTATCCTCCAAGATCACACAGCTAGAAAGTGAGCAGACAGAAGAATCGAGCCCAAGTCCATCATCAACCACAACATCGCAATGCCACCTGTGTGACCCAGTGGTTCATCTAACGCCTGACTGTTCTGAAATACTGCTCAGGTTATAGCAACTCTCGAATGCCTCCTTCAATGAACAAACAAACCTATATCCACACTTAAAAGTCCCTCTCTTTCCCCCTTTTGCTCAAGCTGGGATATTCCTCCTCACCATGGACACAATAAAGCTTTGACTACCTCATGCCTCCGGATGCCTTCCAGAAATCCAGGGCACAAGCGGTTTCATCTCTCGTGCGTGTACGAGACACATCTCGATCCTGGGAGAATTCCCACCATCAGCCATGCACGTATCTGCTTCCTCACTACTTAGAAATACCTATGAGATTGCTTTTAGGAAGTATTGGACAAACACATGTTTCCCACCTGATATAAGGCATAAAAGAGTCAAAAGATGACAGAACACCTGAGTGACTGACCCAGTTCAGACCCCCATCCTGGCACCTTTCCCTCGCCAGCTGGAGCGGCTCACTCTCCGTCTTTCTGTTTAACACGCTCTTATTTTCTTGATAGTTTTATCCTTTTTTGTGTGTGCCCAAAAGTTGCTGCTCAGTGTTGCGTGTTTTGGAACTTTAGAGAAGTGAAATTATATGGGTTCTCTTCAAAATGTGCTATATTGCATCTGGTTGTTGCTTGGAGGGCTTTTTGTTTGTTTGTTTTTAAAGGGTTTTTTTTTTTTTTTCCTTTTCTTTCCCTTTTTTTCCTTGGCATTTTTGGCTCAGGATTGTTTCTGCGATCCATCTATGCTGGGGGACGTGTGTTTCATTCACGTTCACAGCGGAACAGTGTACTAGTGTGTGACTACGCCAGGAGGAACGTCTGTAGTCCACTACCGTGTGCATTTGAGCTCTGTGGGTTTGCTTTACTAGGACGGGCGTCGACGGCCGGTTTTTCCCCAGGTCGGCACACAGGCACATGCCCGAGACTCTCTAGGATGCACACTGGGAGGCCGTGCAGGATGGTGGGGACACGTGTTTGCAGTGTCACTGGATAATGGCAACTTGTTTTCCACAACGATCTTACCAATTTGCACCCTCTTGAGAAATGTAACAGAGGGTCCCCAGCTCCCTATCACTGCCAGAACTTATTATTGTCAGATATTTTAATTTTTGCCCATCTGGTGGGTATGAAACCGCATCTCATTATGGCCCTCATGTTCAGTCTCCCTGTTTACCAAGGAGATCAAACATCTCCACCTTTGTCATCGACAACTGAGGTTTCTGTTTCGTGAGACGCCTGTTCAAGACTTTTGATTGCTTTTCTGTTAGGTTGCTTGCCGTTTTCATTCTGATATGTGGGAGTTCTTTATTTATTCTGTATACTAATCATTTTTCAGTTATATGTGTTGTAAATATCTTTTTCATTTTTTAAGGATCATGTGTTTCTTTATTTTTCTGTCTTTTGAATGCATTAATCTTTTCCTTTATGGTTTTTACTTTATGTGCCTTGTTAAAGAAAGCTTTCTTCACACAAATGTATTAATATATTATCCTGTATTTTCTTTTATTACGCTTACCATTTTACCTTTCACATGTATTTTTTAAACCTGAAACTTATTTTTCAGTGTACTGTGATAAAGAGCCCTGACTTATTTATTTTTCATAAACATAAATTTAAAAATTTATTCTTTCGCCACTGATCGGTAATGCCACGTCTGCTCATAAAACACACACACACACACACACACACACACACACAATTTATTTCTGACTCTTAATCTGCTCCACTGGTTGATTTGTCTGTCCCAAGAATAATATCAGACTGTCTTGTCTACTATTATTCAAGTGATTGTTGAGCAAAAACCAGCCAATCAAACTTGTTCTTCTCATTCAGAAATATCTCCCTTTCTCTGCCATTTGCAATTTTATATAGATTTTAGATCAGCCTGTTAATTTCCACATGCATATCCACATGCCTACAAAAGTTATCAGGATAGTGTTTGAATTATAATAGCTCTGTAGATCAATTTGGAGAGAACTGTCCTATGTATGATACTGAATCTTCCCATGCATTTGCAAATGGTACCTCAAATCCCATAGATCTTACTGGCTTCATAATATTTGTTTTTCCAATTTTCTTCATAAATACCTTGATCCTCTTTTGTTGAATATATTTTTAAGCTCCTTATTTTCTGATGTTATTTGCAATAACATGTTTATTAAATTATATCACCTCTCTGTTTGTTGTTTGTGTATAAAAATGTGATTGATTTTTGTAGATTGAATTTGAGTCCAGAAAGAGTACTAAATTCTCCTGAAAGTGACCAAGTTTGAGCCTATTAATGAACCTTCTTATGTAGGGCTATATTCTGTTTGCTCATATTTTTTTTTAGGGTTTTTCCATGCATATTTACAGGAATATGTATCTCTACTCCTTATTCTTATAAAGTCTTTGTGGGTTTTTTTAGATGAAGTTAATCTGGCTCCCAAAGTGTTGAAGACTTTTTCTTCTATTCTGTAATCTGTAATAATTTGTGTAAAACAGGAATATTTGTAACTTGAATCTCTGGTAGAGCTTGCTGGTGAAGCCATGTAGGCCTGGAATGTTTGGGGGGAATATTTTAAAGTTTAACCAAATGTTTTTACTTGTTATAGGGCTATTCATATTTTGTTTAATTCTTGTTGGGTCAATTTTACTATTTTTTTAAGAATGCTTCCATTTTACTTCAAATTTAAAATTCATTAATATCAAGTTGTTCATAAGAACCTGGTATTATCATTTAAATATCTTCAGCTGAGTAATAATGTCCCCTTTCTCTTATATTTTTATTTGTGCTTATTCTTTTTCCTGTTTTATTTTCTTTATGTTTTTCAAAATATCTAGATTTGCCTGACCTGTGGTGGTGCAGTGGATAAAGCGTCGACCTGGGAACACTGAGGTCGCCAGTTCAAAACCCTGCACTGGTCTGGTCAAGGCACATATGGGAGTTGATGCTTCTAGCTCCTCCCCACTTTCTCTCTCTCTCTCTCTCTGTCTCCTCTCTAAAATAAATAAATAAAAGGAAAAAAAATCTAGATTTTACCCTATTGCTTCATTCTTCATGTTTTTTCATTTTTACTTTTTAATTTTTTTTAAAAAATACTTCTTTCTAGTGATTTCTTGTCTTATTACATTATATTTTTTAATCTCTTAAAATGGAGAATAAGTTTATTAGTTTTCAATCTTCTTTTATAGAATAATTTTTAAAGAATATAAATTTTCTTCTACATTCTGCTTTGGCTCTATTAAAACTCATTTTGAAAGGTATATTTTTTAATTATTCAGCTCTAACTATTTCTAATTTTCTTTATAATTACTCTTTTAACATATACATTGTTTAAAACTATATTGCTAAATATTCAATGATACAGTAATTTTATAAATATAGTTTTGATATTGATACTAATTTGTTTACATTGAGGTCAACAAATGTAGTGTAAAGGAGATTTTCTCTTAGCTTAGTTTGTAGTCACTTTTTGTATATATCCTGTGTGTGATTGGAAAGAATAGAATATGTATACCCTAAAATTGTTGACTATAGTAACCTGTATAGACCAATTGGTTCAATTTAAAAAATATATATGCTTAATGCTTTTAAAACTATTATTCATCAGGTAATTTTCTAAATACTTTATACATATAAACACATATAATTTCTACAAAATCTTATTAGTGGGTCCATTTACAGATGAGATAACTTAAGCAGTGTGATTAAATACCTTGCCCAAGGTCCACAGCTAATAAGTGCCAATGCCCTGACTGCAACTCAGGCTGTCTATCTCATACTGATTTTCAAGCATGTTCAAACTTGTACTGCTTCCATTGTACTTATGAACATCTGTCTCCACATCTTCCAGTTACTATGATAAGTGTACCCAAATTTCCCTACCTCAGTGATGGGCTTGCCAAGGTCTCCCTGAAGCTGTCAGTTTTTGCTCTATCCATGCAGAGACTATCTCCATAGATGTACTGGTTTTTGGAATTGTTACTTTATCCTTTTGTAATTACGAGGTGACTGTTTTATTTATGGTTCAGTTTGTTTGTGTAAATATAGATAAGCATGCTTCCTTTCGACTAGAAGCTGCCTAATATGTGTTTTCCTATACCTTTCCTTTCAAGCTTTCTGTAGTCTTCCCTTTTAGAAATATCCAGTTGAGGTCCAAGTGTTACTTATTATCCATTCTAAAATTTTATCTTTTTTTTTTTCTGAAGTGAGAAGTGGGGAGACAGAGAAACAGACTCCCGCATGCACCTGACCGGGATCCACCCAGCATGCCCACCAATGGGCAATGCTCTGCCCAGCTGGGACATTGCGCCATTGCAACTAGAGCCATTTTAGCTCCTGAGGCGGAGGCCATGGAGCCGTCCTCAGTGCCCAGGCCAACTTTGCTCCAATGGAGCCTTGGCTGTGAGAGGGGAAGAGAAAGACAGAATAAAAAGGAGAGGGGGAAGGGTAGGGAAGCAGATGGGCACTTCTCCTGTGTGTCCTGGCCTGTAATCGAACCCGGGACTTCCACATGCTGGGCCGATGCTCTACCACTGAGCCAACCAGCCAGGGCCTGAAATTTTATCTTTTAAATGAAGCACATAATAATGTGCATTTATTTTAATTATTTCTATATTTAGATTTATTTTGTGTCAATTAACTTTGCAGGTTCTATTAACCTGGGTTTTGTATTTGCTTTGTCTAATTTCTGTCTTTTTTTTTTTTTAACTGATTATTTGTCTTTTGATCATTTCTCTTTCTTAGTTTGGGCATACACTCAATGTTTTCTTCCATTCAATAGACACCTACAAAAGGTTAAGAGCCATACTTAATTAATCACAGACTCTAGCTAATTGGCACCTTTGCCCGCCTCCTAAACAATGCAAGGACTTTGGGACACTCTAATTCACATTTTTTTTTCTTTCAAGACTTTTGTATCTTTTTCGTGTATCTTGATTATTGACATCGTTTAAAGTGGACGCGTCAGTGTATTGTTTTCACACAGCCAATGTTTATTTATAATCCCAACACAGATGCTACTTAGATCACTTTTTCTACATTGAACTTCCGGTCTTCCATTTGGGTTTCTTTGAATTCTGCTGGAAAAAAAACAACCATTAGAGAAGTGCTATTGTTGGTTAAATTCTCTCTTTTTTTTTGTTTTCTAAAAATGCGTGAATTTCACCTTCATTCTTGAAATGTTTTCTCTGATGTACTTAGTTTTCAGTTGACACTTGTTTTCTCTCGGTGGAAGCTACTGTTAGCTGTGTTCTGTCTCCCACGGCTGCTCTTGATAAGGCAACTTCACATTTTAAAGGCAAACATTGTTTTCTTCTAGTTGTTTGTAAGATTTTATTTTTGTCTTTGCCGTCCTGCCTTTGCATGTAATATGTCTAACGATATATGGATTTATTTTATTGAAACTGTTTGGGATTTATTTAGCTTGCTGCATTTGCAGATTGGTGTACTTTATCAGTTATGAAAAATTTTCAGCTATTATTCTTATTCTTTAACTGTCACCTCTGCCACATGCTTTCACACTGTGTTTTTGAAACTCTGACTAAAACTATGCTCCACCTTTTTATCGGATCTCTGTATTTCTTTACCACTCTTTCATCCTGTTTGTTCTAAGGTGCATTCTAGACCAATGGTTTTCAACCTTCATATACTTGAAGACAGGTGAAAATAGAATTATTTCAGGGACCACTGAGGCAGAAATCATGCTGAGCCTAAGAAAATTCAACTAAGATGATTGGGATTAAAATCTTCATACAACACCAGGGTGGTTAACTCTTTTGTGAACCTGCACGACATTACTGGAGGACCACCAGTCCACAAACCGGCAGTTAAAAATCACTGTTCTAGACTATTTCTTCAGACTACATTTCACTTCATTAATTTTTAATTAGTTTTTTTTCAATCTGCTATGAAACATTGCCATTGAGGGCTTTTATTATTCTCATTAGTATTATTTTCTTGATTTCTTCTTTTTTTAATATTTTTCTTTTTCTGATTACTTTTACCATTTCTTGATCTTACCTCATATATTTTTTATATCTTCTTTTACTTTGCAACACATTAAAAATACTTATTTTAACAAATTTATGGAAGTAGACATGATATACAATAAACTGTACATACTAGAAGTACACAATTGGATATATATCAACTTGTTTGCTCATTAGCTTATTGTAGGACATATCAGCATCTTTTGTTCACATCAGAACATCTAGTCCCCAGACAGCGAGAAAAGAGGCTGGGCAGTGCCCTGTGCATCACTGCAATTTTTCCTCTGTTTCCCCTACTTCAACCCCTAATGCATTCTCCAGGCTACTTCTTACATCCAGCTCTCCATAGAAATCCATTTTCTGAAACTGTATAATCCAGAAGAGTTTTACAATGGGAAGAAACTGATGCCAGAGATGTTTAAAAAAAATCTTTGCTTTGGCGTCTCTGTTCTTTACTTTCTGTTTCCTAATCCGTGAGCTAGACTTTCATTCAGGCTTTATTTGTTTTGCTTTTTAATCTTGCTTCCAGATTTATATGTATAAAGTGTTCAAATATTTAAAGAGAAGGCCGTCAGCACGTTACCTTGAGCAGCTCACTATGCCTTGCCTTTCATCTCCAAGCATTGTCTTCGTGCCTGTGTGCTATCATTATTATCCAAAAGCACGAACGTGGCCATAATTTTGCTCTGTAATGGGGTTGTATGCAACTTGGACATCTTTGCTAAACTATCCTTTGGGCAGGCATGAGTTCATTGTGACCTCACAATGGTCATTTTTGTGTGTGTGTGACAGAGACACACAGAGAGAGGGACAGACAGACAGGAAGGGAGAGAGATAAGAAGCATCAAGTCTTTGTTGCGGCACCTTAGTTGTTCATTGATTGCTTTCTCATATGTGCCTTGACCAGGGGTCTCCAGCAGAACGACTGACACCTTGCTCAAGCCAGCAACCTTGGACTTCAAGCTAGCAACCTTCGTGCTCAGGCCAGCTGCCATGGGGTCATGTCAATGATCCCACGCTCAAGCCAGCGACCTTGCGCTCAAGCTGGTGAGTCAAACCGGCACTCAAACCGGCAACCTCAGGGTATCGTACCTGGGTCCTCTGAGTCCCAGTCCAACACTCTATTTTCTGCACCAATGCATGGTCAGCCTGGTAATTTTTCAAATTCCATTAATCACAATTAACAATAATGATAGTTCATATTTATTGAGGATTCCTCAAGGACCAAGAGCTATGCTAAGAGTTAAAAATGGGCTTACACATTTAATCATTACAGCAACCCTATCATTGTCTTCATTTTCAAAAGAAAAAACTAAGCCTCAGTGAAGAAAGTTATTTGAGTAAAGTCATAAAATATTTGGTAAGTGGCAGATCCAGGATGCATGTCCTAGCTGACTAGTCCCAAAGCCCATGCCTTAAGCCACTGTATAATTTGTACTGTATTTCCTGACATGACATCTGGACTCTGATTTTTGTTAAATGCTCAGCCTCGTGTAAGTTGACTGCTTCTGTAATTCTAAAAATAATCTTTATACCAGGCAGTTCTATTTATGTCAACTATGACACTTGACGTTCACCAAATATTTTTCACACAATCTAATTGAAATCTTGCTGTGGTCTTTGAGGTAGTTTAACAACCCTATTTATGAGGATAGAGACTGAGATTTGAGAAGGTTAAGTAACTTGTTTGAATTCCAGAAGGTAATTTGGTGACAACTCAACAACCCTTTGCTGTATGCCTGTGCCAGGCACCAAGGAGACTCGGCCAGTATGGAGAAAAAGGAAAGATCAAGGCACTGCAGGTGCACAGGGGCTCCCTGGGGCAGGAGGCTGGGACCCTAAAAGGCTCCTTGGGCAGCTGATACATGGGCTGTCCTGTAGGAGGAGGGGGTCCTTCCAATGGAAGGGGTGTGGTTGTATGGATGTTGGCAGAAGTCAACAGAGATGGGAAGATGTTGCAGAGTAAAGGAACATCATCAGCAGGAACACGGAGGCCTAACACAGCATGCTATAGCAAAAAATGAAAGCTGTTCCACTGATTGATGATAAAATGTGGGACAGGGGGTATCGGACGGGACTGATGAACCAGATCCTATTAACCAGGTCACGTTAAGAAGTGTGACCTTTATCTCAGAGCTGATCCAGGACCAAAGAAGAGGTATAAACAGTATTCTTTGGGGTCATTTTAAAAAAATAGAAAAAGGATGCATAATTAAGAATATACAGTGGAATTCAAAAATAAACATTTATTTAGAATGAGAAAGAAGAGACCTTGGAAGGAACTCCACAAATAAGAGAGTCTGAAGTTAAGCATCATCAACTACATGGTCAATGGTCCTTTGTGACAAAACATGGGGGAGATAGAGTCTTAAGGTGCGTCTTAGTGAATTTTCCTGTTCTTCTGTTATTTGGTCGTATTACTGGTAGTAGTGTATGGAGTGGACTGAGGAGGACAAGATGGGAGATTGCCTAGAAGACAAACACGTCAGTAGTCACTATGAATCGATAAAAACCTGAAGCAAGATAGAGAAAGGCGTCATTGGCTGGAACAAGAGAGGAGTGGGGGTGGAGACTTATTTCAGAGATATAATTCATAGGATCCAGTGAGCGGTTGTTCCAAATGGCAAGAAAGTTGTTGGCAACTACCACATTCTGGCTCAAGTCGTTGGTTGGTTGGATAGCGAGTGGTGACGTCACCCATAGAGACGAGGAACTGAAGATACAGTTGAGTCTGAGGTGGACACAGAGCATGCAAAATGAGAGACCCACTCAGTCCCTGAGTCAGAAGCTGAGGGGAGAATGCAGGACAGGAGGCGTGGCTCCAGGGCTTGTCAACGTGAGCGAGGCACTGAATGCCATGAGCACGCGGTGTGAGAAGACGTACAGGGCTGACAGCGCGTCATCAGGGACTCCACGCATGAAAGGTTGGGAGAAGAAGCAAGTGGCAAATAGAGAAGATGAAAAGTAGTGAGAGATACAGGAGGTCAACTGGTGAGGACGGTCATGGAAGGAAAGGGGGACGCTATTCCAACAGAGGGTGATCAGCAGTTTTAAATGTCCACCACCCCGAGACCATCTAAGTTGGATACTAGAATATGTCCATTGGGTGTTCATGTCTTCAACGAGAGCACCTGCCTCCGAGGTCTACCGCTCATCCTGTAAGACAATAATGTTCGCCAAACAGTTATGCATTCAGTGATGTGGTTTTGAAAGATCTCATATTCGTTATTTATTGCTGCCTAACTAACTACCCCAAATTGAGTTGCCTACACAGCACGCATTAATTATCTCACAGTTTTTGTAGGTCGGTAGTCTGGGCACAGCTTAACTGTGTCTTCTGCTCAGGGTCTCACCAGGTCACAGTCAAGGTGTCAGTCTGTCGGGGCCATGGTCTGACAGGTTTGACTAGAGAAGAATCTACTTTCGTGATCACATGGTTGTGGGGAGCATTCAGTGCTGGCCGGTTGCTGGACTGTGGTCCTCAGTTTCTTGTGGGATGTCTGCAGGAGGCTTCCCTCTGTCCCTTGTCTTAGAGCCCTCTCTGGGAGGCAGCTTACAGAGCGGCAGCTTTATCCTTCATGGGCAGCAAGGGAGGGAATGTCTCTCAGAAAGGCAGATAGTGTAGTCTTATAATGTAGCCACATCAAATCCCATTGCCCCGGACGTTATATTCTATTGCCCCGGAACTTATACCCATTGCCCCGGACATTATACTCATTACCCCAGATGTTATACTCATCGCCCCGGATGTTATACTCATCACCCCGGATGTTATACCCATTGCCCCAGACATTATACCCATTGCCCCAGACGTTATACCCATTGCCCTGGATGTTATACTCATAGCCCTGGACATTATACCCATTGCCCCGGACATTATACCCATTTCCTTTGTGGCTTAAGTTAGAAGCAGGTCACAGGTCCTGTTCATACTCAAAAGGTGGGAATCCCAGGGGTTCCCTTAGAACGTGTTTGCCACAGATTCCCTTCTAATCATCCCTCTCCCTTCTTATATGCATATTCTTCTCTCAGCTCTGGGTTCTTCCAGCCTAGCTGCTGTCGTTACTAGTTTGTTCATACCCATAGCGATTGGATCACTGGCCAACCTTGTCTCTCTGCAAAATTCAGTTTTAATCTGTATTTTACATGACTCCAGAAGTGCACACTCCTGCTTCTAAGCTAGGTGCCTCTGGGTACTTTCTTTTCTTTCAGTTTTATGGACTTCAGTTTCCTCCTCTCAAATAGGGAATAATAGTCTCTACATTCCAGAGATGTTGTCAGATTACAGAATTAATCACCGTGATTTGTACAAGTTGCTTCGCACAGGGCTTGGCCCATAAACTCGTTCCATGGTAGCCGTTTCCCTTTTCTGCTAATAAAGGAATAAAAATAAGTGAAAGAAAAATTAGTGTCATGTTTACCTCTGTGAGGTACCATTTCAGGGGATCAGAAAAGCTATGTGCATGGCAGGTTAGTGGAGATTACTAACAGCCGCGTGACCTGGGCAACAACAACAACAACAACAACCACAAAAAGTACATTTCTCTCATTCTCTCTTCTCCTCCCCTCCAGTAGCCATGGCTTGATTGGAGTGAGTTGGCCCTGGGCACTGAGGATGGCTCCATGGCCTCCACCTCAGGTGCTAAAAAAATGGCTCTGGTTGCAGTGGGGCAAGGGCCCCCGATGGGCAAAGTATTGCCCCCTAGTGGGCTTGCTAGGTGAATCCTGGTTGGGGCGCATGTAAGAGTCTGTCTCTACCTTCCTATCATCTTGATAAATTAAAAAGAAAAAAGAACCAAGAGTTCTTTGTCTCAAATTTCCCTGTTTCCCTCAAAGCTGTACTACTCAGGCACCCATCCTGTTACAAAGGCAAGGTTTCTCTCTCCGAAAGGCTCTGAGCTAAAGTTGATGGAACGAGTGTAATAACCAGATGTGCTTGATCAAGATGTAGTCATTGACAAAGACCAATTTTAAGGGGAGGAAGAGCTAGAGATAGTGAAGAATCCAATATGTCACTTCATTTCTCACTTTGTCATCTACCCCCTTGCTGTTCAACACCCATGTACACCCCTACCCATCCATTTCTTCATTCACCTGTACATTTATTGATGGATAATTGATTGACTCATTTATTCATCCATCATATTTTGACTTATCCATTATTCACTCACTCATTCAACCAATATCTCTTGAATGTCTTGCCTGGTTAAGGCATTGGATTGGGCCCTGTGCCACAAGGGGTTTACCATCTAGCAACTGAGAAAACAGAGTGAGGAGGGAAAGAGGTAGACTCCAACACATGAGCAGATCCTGCAAGCCAACAGACAAGGGTCGTGGTAGAAAGTAGTACAAAGTGCCCCAGAGTCCATCACCCTTTTCTACATTTAATGTATATTTTCAGAGAGTTCTAAAAAATTCAATACTTATAATTTCAAGATCCTCAGGGGATGAAAATAAAGATCAGAGAAGGAAAATAAACCTTAGCAAATGAAAAAAAATCTATAAGAAGACGTCTCCCTTCCCACTGTTTATTGACTAGAGAAGGGAGGGCTCCAGCCAACAGATCTTTCTCACTCCTGCCCAAAGGGTCAGACGACTGTGCTCTGAGAAGGCAGAGCAGAGGGAGGGTCCATACCCATCCGGCAACCGAGAATGGTGGTGTCCTGGTGCTGGCCTAGCACACTAGGGTCTCCGTGTGGGGCAGTTGTTGTTGAAATTCACCACCATGTTTCCTGCTCCCAGAAGTTGGCTTTGGCTCACCTGTGTGTACTTTCTGAACTCTCAAGTTCTTCAATCGGCCTTCCTAAATTGGACCAACTTAGATATTTAGAATTATTACCCTGCCTATATCAAGACCTTATCATCTAACCACAAGGTGAGGCAGCTCCCTGAGGTTCCATTAAGAAAGATGAAGAAGAAGAACTTGGACAATATGAGTTGAACCATTTTCCTTCACTCACCACGATGTGATCTCAGACAAGTTACTTAACCCCTCCGAACCTCAACTGAATCATCTGTCAAATAAAGACGATTATTTATAAGAAATGACCTAGTTTTCTTGACCCTTCGCTGTGTACTAAGATTTTTATGAAGTGCGTCACATAGCTTTTTACATATAATTCTCGAAACAGCTCTGTGAGGTAAGTAGCATGGTAGATTAAGATATTGCTCAGAAACACATGTTGTGTCCCCAACTCCAATCCAAGAGGCAAAGGCTACTTCTGTACTGAATGACACTGCTTGGTCATGTGACTCAATTTGACTGATGAGACCAACTGCTGCCATGTGGCCAAAGGCTTCACACAAACATTTGCAGGATAACGTATGCTCTCTAGTATCTTTGCTATTGCCAAGAGAAGAGCATGCCTTAAACAAGACCACTTGGCCAAGGAAGATGACAGACACACCGAGCAGAATCCCCTTGACCCCAACCAACACCTGCAGTGAGAATGAGCTACTGCATCTGAGATCAGAACCATTCAACTGAGCCCAGCCTAGATCAGTCATACTCCAACTTATAAAGCACAGATGCATAAACAATCATCTATGGTTATGGTTTAACTATTGAATTTTGTGGTGGTTGGTTATGCACCAAAACTAATATAAGAGCATTATGACCATCTCTAAGTCATAGACACGCACACCAGAGAACAATAAGATTAAATAAAGTGACCAAGGTAGAAAGTGCTTGAGCTGAGCCTTGATCTTTTAATCACTCTGCAATATTGCCTCTCATCAAACTTTGCCTCCTTTTATAATACGAGTTAATCTGAGGTTGTTATGAGAATGAGAAATGCCAGTGTAAAACACCTTGCCCTGTGACTATTAATTTTTTAAGCATGCTGCTACATGCCAGCTCCTGCTCAAAGCACTTTGCATGAATCAGAATAATAACAACACCGGCCACTCTGGTTACTTATAAAATTGCATGGGAGTTCCCTGTCAACCCGCATGGTCATGGGGTCCTGGAGCAGAAGGCCATGTCCTGTGCATCTCAACGTGGCCAGGGATACCACATAGCCTAGCCCAGAGCAGACTGCAGAGACATTTGAGGAAAGAACGTTCCAAGAATTAACTGGAAATATTCTTGTCTTTTTACCAACAAACAGCTTCCATGGAGACCTGTGATGACAGCAAACCTCGATAGCTTCTTTCTAATCTAAATTTATTGTCCCTTGTTTATTGCATTCACTTCCTTAAAATATATATATTTCACTGCTTTTTTTTCTCCTGCTTGTCTCGTTCATGCTCACAGATGCAACCACACATACATACTATTTTGTCAAAACAGTAACTTCACAATAACATGCTGCACCTTGGCAAACTCCCACCCGTGCTAAAATTACACCCGGCAAAGTTTGTTGTTGGTTACATTTTTAAAAAAGACATAATATCCCATCTCATCAACTTCAAGTTAGAAACCATTCTGAAACTTGGGCAGCAGCATACAAGCACGCACACATGCACGCACACACACACACACGCGCATGCACATGCACAGCCTGTATTTTGCGCCTCATGTAGTTATGTCATATCACTTGCCAACACAGAAGGGGCACATGTTCAAGTGTCTCTCCTTCTCCTAATTACACAGAGATGGGAGCGTTTGCATCCTCCACCCGAGAGAGCTGTGTTTTCCCCCCCAAGGTGTAGAGAGAGAGTCTGCTGCCTTTGTCCTTTCGGTTTGGCTGAATGTGGCCACTTAGACGTGTCCCCTTACTTGCTTTCCATGTGCCAGACAGGCTGCTCAAGAAGTGCACATCACTAGGAAGGCCGCTGCTTTGTCTGGGGGACAAAGAGCAGAGGCTGTGGCGGTGGTTTGAACCCTGCAATGCCCGCCCAGGGCAGATGCTGCCCCTGAAAACGGAGGTTGTATCCCCGCTGTCCAGGTGCTGAATTCAGCCCATGGACGAGATAGGCTTGGTCTTAGTTTCCAACCCCTCCCATCTGATCCAATATTTAAAGTTAGAATTTTGCTCCTATATTTGCAGATACTCTTGGAAAACTGGAAGCTGTGGCAACGATGAGCCTCTAGGATCTGGAAATAGGGCAGGCTGGGTCCTTCAAGGGACACTCCGTCCACACTCGGCACGCCCTGGCCACCCCGCTGCCTCCCATCAGTGGGGCATCTCATAGACCTCTCGCTGTCATTGTGGTGCTCTGCTTGTTACTTTTCATTACAACAGAAAAATATTTTTATAACCATTTCAAAGCCATTTATTAAAAGATAAGCTAGGAAAGCCACATATAATATTAAGACTGGAAATAAGCATATTTCTTTGTGCACCTTCCTGTGCATTGAATATGGAAAATTTCAGTGTGGTTCATGTGTAAAGATGTCCCCCAGCACCCTTGTTCTTCGGAGCATTTCATGACCTCGCGATGGTGAAGACAGTCCCCATTTGGGGAGCCAGGTGGTGGAGTGAATAGGGCACAGACTTTGGCATCAAGCAAACCTGGACTGAAATATTCTGTTTTCTGCAGTTCCGTCGCTCCGAGAACTTGGAACAGTTCAAGCACTCTGTGAGCCTTGTCTGCCAAGAACCGAGAGACCCCCACTCGAAGAATTATTGAGAGAAACCATGAAATGGTTGTTCGTGGATTATCACGCAAAATTCAGATTCACGGTACATCCTCAAAGTATCATTTTCCTTCCCCTACCAAGAATAAAAAAATAAATGTAAAGCACACCTAAAGAAGCAACAACAAAGAGACCTCACAAACTCCAGCAAATTAAATACTTTTTTATTACATTTACCTGTATGCACTTGTCATGTCTGCAATTTTAAACACACACACGCACACACACGCGCGCGCACACACACGCACACGCGCACACACACACATGCACGCACACGCACACACATGCACACACACGCACACACATGCACGCACACTCGCACACGTGAACACACACACCCACCAGAGACCCAGAGAGATGGCAAGTCACCAGAGTCAGCTTCCTTTTCTCCTCTGAACATCCTTCCGCATTCCCAGTCTTCCTGCAGCGAGGTGTGACCAGGAGGCTCCTGCCTGCCAATGGAATAATCCGACGTGGTGAAGCTTTTGAGAAGCAGAGGGTCTACCTCTTACCCTCATTTCCCTCCTGGCCGCTGGACGCAGAGGACAGCGAGACACTGGGAGGTGATGAAGCCCTAGACAGAAAGAGTAACCGGTGGGTCAGCCGACTCGCTTGGCTGGGAGTAACTCTTTCACTATGTCCTTGGCCACTCTCATTTTAGAGACGAAGAATCCGACCCCGGAGAGGTCAGTTAAGCTGCGTGAAACAGAGGCTGAAGCCATGATTAGAATACCTGTGTCTCAACACCAAGCCCAAAGCCTGTTCGGGCACCTCTCCAGCGGTCTCCTGGCTACGTCTCGCACACATACTCTTTCTTCCTGGGATGCTCTTGCCCGTTGACGAGCTGGATCAATCCCGCCCCTTGCTGTGCTTTTCCTTTCCTTTTCTGTCCTGCATATCATTTTTATTTCCTTCTATTGCCTACATTTCCGTGTCAAGGTCTTCTCTCCTTACGGTTACTTATACTTTTAGCCTTCATGCTTTCTGCTTCCTGGTCAGGGTTCCATAAAGTTTCTTTCTTTTCTTTTAAGAAATTAAATGTAATGGGGTGACATTGATCAATAAGAGTACATAGGTTTCAGGTGAGCATTTCTAGAGCACGAAGAATACTGATTGCATTGTGTGTACAACACCCAAAGTCAAATCATTTCCCGTCACCATATATTGGGCCCTCTTTACTCCCCTTCCTCCCACTTCCTAGCCCTGGGAACCACTTCACTTTTATCTATGTCCATGAGTCTCAGGTTTAAACTCCGCCTATGGGTGAAATTATATGTCTCAGGTTTTTCAGATTTGTTTATTTCACTTAGTATAACGTTCTCAAGGTCCATCCATGTTGTAATTCCATTCAGTTTTGTTTTTGTTTTATTTTTGTATTTTTTTGAAGTGAGAAGTGGGGAGGCAGTCAGACAGACTCCCTCCCGCATGCACCCGACTGGGATCCACCCAGCATGCCCACCAAGGGGCAATGCTCTGCCCATCTGGGGTGTTGCTCTGTTGTGGCCAGAGCCATTCTAGCACCTGAGGTGGAGGCCATGGAGCCGTCCTCAGCACCCAGGCCAACTTTGCTCCCATGGAGCCTTGGCTGTGGGAGGGAAAGAGAGAGAAAGAGAGAAAGGAGAGGGGGAAGGGTGGAGAAGCAGATGGACGCTTCTCCTGTGTGCCCTGGCCGGGAATCAAACCCGGGACTTCCACATGCCAGGCCAATGCTCTACCACTGAGCCAACCAGCCAGGAACCACTTAGTCTTAAAACTACCTTTCTTCTTACCTAAAGGCCCTGTTCCGAATCACTTAACCTTCTCTGTCTAAGCTCCACCCTTTGCCCCGGGGTGTTCAGAAATAACAGAGCAAACTGGGGGTTACTTTGTCACATGAAGGAAAATCCCTCAGGGGGTGAACCCATGCCCCATAAGTCTCTCCAACCCATAGCGTTCTGGTGCCTGGCATGAGGTTTATATGTGTTGGATTAAATTAAATATAACCCTACTGTTATTATTGTCTGCAAAATTTACTTTTCTAAATTAAACTTCTGCTCTCTGTTAATACTGTCTCTTTTTTCACGATTGGTGTAGGATTTACATTCAATGTATTTAGAATTTATAAAGTTTAATTTTCCATGATTCTGTTCACAAACATTCACTGAACCATCTTAGTGTCAGGCCAAGCCCTGGGTGCTGCAAGCGTCTTCGTTCATCCAGCAGGGGAGTTGAAGAGAAGACACACAGGTCAACATATGATGGCATCAGGCCATCCTACCTCCAAGAGCTTACTTTCTGTGCAATACAAGCAGTCTCCTACTCTGTGGAGCTAAGGAAGGCTCCATTGAGGAGGTGACTTGTAACCTGTTCCTTGAAGGATGAACAAGAGATTCCTGTCTCTAATTAACCCCTAGGGGAACCATGTGGTCTCTCCAAGTCATTGCCGGGATCTTTCACACATAAATCTGCGGCTCTGTCCCATAGCCTTGCTCATCTCTTAGCTGCTAGCTCTGCGAGGGTTGTGACCATGTCTACCGGTCTCTGTGACTCATCCTGTGACTTAGTCCACAAAGAGCCAAGAATTTCAGCCAACTTTGTAGAGTTTTATTTCATACCTTGATATCAGCACGCTCCTTGGATCTTACCCACTCCCTCCCCCAACCATGTGGCAGTAATTTGCTCTAATCCATGTGGTAGAGTAAAAAATTCTCCCTAACTTGCCAACCAACACTTACCATCTTCCTGGCCTCTCACAGCATCTCTTGCTGGTTATGTGATGCTGAACAAGTCACTGACCTTTCTTGAACGTCAAGGTTCTCAATTTAAAACGGGAATAAACAATAATGCCTACTTATTAGGGCCGTTGTGAACCTTAGATGAACTTAAGCATAAAAAATACCAAGGACACCCTCCGACCGACGCACGTTAAGCATTGTGTACTTGTTGGTCACCGGCCAAATACTCGTCCTGATCGTCACCATCATGTGGTCATCATCATCAATAGCAACACAGCCATCGAGACTATTGGAAACTGTGCGCTTGTTGTACTTTAGGGCTATGCCAAGCAGGGCACATACTTTGTCTAATATTCATGACAGTTCTCTCCAGTATGATTATTGCCACTTTACACCCAAGGACGCAGGAGCTCAAGAGGGCTAAGTGATGGTCTGCAGTCGTAAGTGAGACAGACAACACACAGCGTCACCCCTGACTACACCGAAGTTTGTTCCCTGATGCCCGAGGTTGTTGCCTTTGCCCGATGCTCCGAGGATGCCGCAGGAACAGGAATGCCCTCATCACATCACTCTCCTCCAGTGTAACCAAGATTACTGGTTCAGCCCCACCCCACGCTGCAAATTGGGAAGAATCCCGGCAGGCCACTGGTGGTGGTGGGAGCCAGGCTTCTGAAGGTCATGCGAAGGCGGGGAAAGGCAGGGGACCGAGCTCAGCCGACAAAAGAAATTTGTCAGCTCCCCCAAATTGCTGGAGACAGGTGTTTCCTGGCTCGTGGCTATACATAACTAAACAAAGGCATACACCCTCCCAGAGCTTCAGCATGCTCCATCAGCTGTCCACCAAGTTGGCACACCCTGCCTCGGGCCCACCCTCGGCAATAGGGCTCAACCTGAATATCCAAATGACCATCCAGCATGCGTGAGGAGTGGCCACACATCCCTCACGCCATCTGGTCCTCATAGGGTGCAGGCAGCAGAAGGAGTGTTATCACTTGTACAGGAGAGCCGTCCAGGGCACAGAGGGTTATATGACATGCCCTGTGGCACCCCGCTTCTCGGGCCAGGTGCCAGGTGCTCCCCGTGACCTCCTCGAGCCCTACCTACAGCTCCTCCCTCCGCAGCCGCCCTGTCAGGAAGGAAGTGCTGTCAGGGCCCAGTACCCTGGACCTCTCCCTCATGTGCAGGGGCCTGTCACCCAGATACCTGTGTGACCTCCCTGTCCTAGAGAAAATGCTTCATTAAGAACACCACAAGACTGGTGGCCATTGCACCTCACTCAGTATCTGCCACCTGGGCCCAGAAAAGCCAGAACAACAGAAGACAGCATAGTTGTCGTGAACTCAGGTGCATCCCTCTCAAATCCGTGTGTTCAAGTACTCACCCCCAGTACTTCAAAGATTGACTGTATTTGGAGACAGGGTCTTTAAGGAGGTGTTTAATGCTCCATGACATCACAAGGGTGGTCCTGTCTTATAAGACTAGTGTCCTTATAAGAGGAAAAAGGGTTACTAAGGGTTTGCACACTCAGAAAATGCCACGTGAGAACAGAGAAGGAGGCCATCTGCAAGCCGAGGAGATGGGCCTGGGGGACAGATCAGCCTGCCAACACCGTGATCGCAGACACCGTGATCGCAGACACCGTGATCGCTGACACCGTGATCGCTGACACCGTGATCACAAACATTGTCATTGCAGACACCGTCATCCCAGACCTCCAGCCCGTGGACCCGTAAAACAATTAATGTCTGCTGCACACGCGTGCAACCGGGGGTTCTTTGGGCTGGCGGCCCCAGCTCCCCAGTTCAACACGGTGTGGCTGGGAAGACACCCGTGACTTGGAGCTCCATGTGTCTCTTTCTAGGATGGAGTCACACACACAGACTCCCACGTGGACGTCATGCGTTGACAAGCCTGAGTCCCCTTCGAGGTCCAAGGGGCTCTGAGTTTAGGTTTACTCTCCCAGTCACACCGATCCCAGATCTCACAACATACAACGCACACCCAGCCACACCCCGGGGCCTCGGGCCCATCCGGGCCGGGCCCTTCTGGCTTGGCTTGTGTGTCTGTCACACCTAGCCTCCTTCCCTCAAAAGGACAAGTCGGAGCCATCTTTCAGGAGTTTTCTTCCCCTGACAGAAATCAGCAGGGTTAGAATAAACTGCATAAGTTATCAGCTCCTCAGGAAAGAACATGAAAAAGGCCCTTCTATCACTTAATGAAAAATAGCTTCTTTTTTGGACAGAACTTCATAGGCCCGCAATCAAGCGACGGCGCCTCTCTCCCTTCCCTGACGTGCGGTGCAGGCAAAGCAAGTCGGCATCTATTAATAATATTTTCCCCGGCTCCTTTCATTTTTCTGCTTGTCCCTACCGCTGTCAGACCCCGTGATGGAGCGGAGCCTTTATCTCGTCCGAGTCTGGCCTGTCAGGGTGATAAACAATTCTAACAAGAATCAGAATAAAGATCTTCCCAGTAGACTCTGCAGAGAGATAGAGGCTTTTCTCATTTTCTCGACGGAAAAAAAAAAAAAAATTTAATCTAGAGGCTCCAGCTTTTTTCAAGCGTCACATTCAAAGAGATGCAAATTCGTCAGAGCCCAGACCCCAGCTGACTCTGTGCACTGCATGAATGTCAGGGGGGGGGGGCAGTGTCTTTGACACGGCTGCCTTATTTGGGGAGGGTGGGGGGATGGGAGGTAGGAACACACTCTCCGCCAAATGTTAAAGAAATAAAATAAGGTTTCACTTTATAGTGCGTGTTTCAACAATTTTCATAAGTTTTTTTTTTTGGAAATAAAATTAAAAATCTTGCCCTGGGGGGAAAGAAAAAAAGAGGAGGAAAGGGACAAATGGAGGTTTGGGGTGAAGGAGGAAAGAGCCCCCAAGAAACCGGTCCGTTGAAATGTCAGGCGGGAGCGCGAGCACACGGGACTGAGCAGGTTGCTGGGAAGGGGGGGTTGGGGGGGGGCGAATGAATGAATGTGTGCGTGCATCACAGAGCATGGAGCTCAGCCTTTTGTTCGACGTGCCCATTTCCCTAAATTACCGGGAACCCTTCGCACTTCTCTCTGAAGGGTATTTTCCCAATTCACCCATTAGCATGAGGGTGTCTGCATGTCCTTGTTTCCTATCTCATTGGCTGGCTGGATTCAGAGGCCACAGCCAAGCCAGGAGAGAAGGGTCAAGTGAATGAGACTGGAGAGCACACAGGAGAGAAGGAAAGAAAGGGGGTGGGGGCTGGAATCGACCCCCAGGATGCTAGGAGTGCACCGCCAGCCAGTGAGCACCCACCGCTCAGCTCCCATGTCCTTTTGTAGAACTTGTAGCCCAGTGGGGTGGGCCGGGCTGAGCCCGACGACCTGATCCACAGAGAGGCCTTTTGCTGCTTTTGCAGAGGGGGGAGGGGTTGCACTATCTCCTCAGCCCCCTCCCTCAGCCCTCATCCCAACCTCGGCCCCCATCCGGGCTGTGTGGGGTGTCCACAACCTCCCCAACACTGTACGGTGTTCTGAGTCAAGGGCCCTTGGTGCCTAGATTCCCATGGCCTCTTCTTCCTCTCCGTCCCTGCTCTTGCTGGCTTCTTTATCACCAGCTTGCCTCAACCCCACCCAATCACATCTCTCAGTCGCCCACTCAGAGCCACTGCATGGCGTTCATGCCCAGAGCGCCACCAGCACATGGCGGCTACTGTGCGTGGCCGCCTCGTGAAGGCCAAGGTTAACAAAGGACAAAGGCCTAGTGAAGACACAGGAGGTCGGCAGTCACGCTAACAGAGGAGGCACTGAGGCAGAGTTGAACCTTAGCCATCACTTGAGTGGTCACAGGGTCCGTCCATCTCCAGACTCTACCCGATGCCTCATCTTCTGGAAGAATCTCTGAGGACCTGGCGGCCACGACACCCAGGCTGTTTCAATGGTCAGGGCCAGCCTCAAAGTGCCTCATGCTTTGTGTCGGAGAGAAATTTAATCTTCCACCTCGGTCTCTCCAACGTGCTCATCGGGCGTGCACGGGGTCACCTTCCTGAAACTGGTCAGTTAGGTCACAGGTCAGTCGCATTGGTCCTGGGAGGCCCTGGGCATCCTTCCCTGTCCTGTCCTTGTGTTTGCCATTCAGCAGGCTAGCAGGAGCGCGTGTATCTCTATTGTCTGAGGTAGAGTAAGGACCAGGGTACTCTATGAAACAACATAAACATATTAAGGGGAGAAGGGATCCCCTTTTACAGAGTCTTATGGCACAGCGTCTGTCACGGCTCCCCAGAAGCCTTTGGCATTGTCCTTTTGCTGTGCTGTCTTTCCTGCTGTCAGCCTTTCCAAGATTCTGTACTTACGTCGCAACAGGAAATACTAGTTCAAGAGTCAAGCAGCGACCTCCTTCAATCCTAGGTGCTTGCAGTAACGAGCAGCCCTAGACATCATCCTTGGAACCGTATTTCCTCTCTGAGACCCCTGGATGCTGTTGTAGAATATTGTCATCTCACTCATCTTAGGGAGCCAGCCCATTAGGAGAGAGAAATCTCGTCCCACCTTACATGATTCCATCCTAGAGAAAGGGTTCTCACGGCCAGCCCCGCGCTCCGGAAGGGAGGGGAGCAGAAGGAAGCCCACGGCTTTGTGCAGTAGCCAGGCGACTCAGACGGTCTACGTGGCATCCTGCAGCCCAGTGAGCCCAGCAGGCAGAAACCCTAGATATTCTCTTTACTTCTGAGAAATTTTTGAATAATTAGGACTTTACCCCCTTAGGCTTTGTGGGACTTCTTGACAGGTGACAGTTTTGACTAGTCAGGATGGGCACTCCACTAAGAAGTGAGTCATCACGGAGTATTTCTCAATCAGGCGGCAGGAGAAGAAGAAAGCAAACTCTTGGGCCGTACGTGGAATTCAACACCCACGAGGCAGCTGAGCTCAGAAGCCCAGATTCACAGGCCGAGATGCACGACCTTTGCTTCTATTAGCCGAACATCCTTGGGGAGAAACACACCAATTCTTCGATGTTTCGTTCCCTTGTGAAAAACGCAAAGCAACAGAACAACAACAACACACCGGTAGCAACCCCTGCCCTCAGCTCACAGCATTACTGAGCCGGAT